>JAPQWV010000038.1:7080000-7680000 GCA_027422505.1 Craterostigma plantagineum
TTTGATCCGTCGAAGGAATATGTTTAGTAACAAGTAGCCCAATAGCAACACGTTCACGTACAAAATGGTAGTCCAGTTCGATATGTTTACTGCGTGCATGAAAGACTGGATTGACTGTCATGTACAAAGCACTGATATTGTCACAGTAGATCGTTGGTGGCGGTTGAACGGGGATGCGAAGATCATTGAGAATGTAGGTAAGCCAGGTAAGCTCGGCTGCTGTATTAGCCATAGCACGATATTCTGCTTCGGTACTGGAGCGCGAGATAGTATGTTGCTTCTTAGCACACCAAGAAATAATATTGGAGCCGAGAAATGTGCAATAGCCAGTAGTCGAGCGTCGTGTCGTGGGACATCCTGCCCAATCAGCATCAGAGAAAGCTGACAATGTGAGAGTAGTTGTAGAAGTGAGATGTAAACCAGTGGAGATCGTGCCCTTTAGGTAGCGAAGGATCCGATGGACGAGTTTCATGTGAGCGATCGTCGGTGCATGCATAAACTGAGAGACATAGTTAACACAGTAAGACAAATCCGGACGCGTGAGAGTCAAATACTGAAGTGCTCCCACGATCCCACGATAATGGCTGGGATCTTCGAGAGGAGGCGCATCGGTCGAGGGTTGTAACTTGACGTCGAGCGGAGTTGGCATGGGTTTGCAGTCTAACATGTTGGACCGCTCCAGGATGGTAAGCGCATAGTGTGATTGAGAAAGATGCAACCCATTAGACGTGGAAGATATCTCAACTCCTAGAAAATGATGAACTGGTCCAAGGTCCTTCATCGAGAATTCATAGCTTAATGTTTTAATAAAAGAAGTGACAATATCATTAGAAGATCCTGTAAGAAGCATATCGTCAACGTATAATAATAAGACAAGAACACCTTTACTAGAGTGACAGATAAAAAGGGAAGGGTCAGCGAGGCTACAAAAGAAGCCACATGAAAGCAAAAATTTACTAAGCCTATCGAACCAAGCACGAGGTGCCTGTTTAAGTCCATATAAAGCACGTTCAAGTTTGCAAACATAATTTGGAAAGTGAGAATCAGACATACCTGGCGGTTGTTCCATGTAAATAGCTTCATTGATATAGCCATGTAAAAACGCATTTTTGACATCTAATTGTCGGATTGGCCAGTGTTTGACAAGAGCAACAGTTAAAACTAGGCGAATTGTACCTGGACGGATGACAGGTGAAAACGTTTCTGTATAATCAAGCCCATTAATTTGATGGTAACCTTTCGCCACTAGGCGAGCTTTGAGGCGATCCAGTGTACCATCAGGTCGCAGCTTAGTCTTAAAGACCCATTTGATCCAATCACATGCATGTCGGATGTTCGTGGAACAAGTCGCCATGTTTTATTTTGATGAAGGGCTGTAAGTTCGTCAAGCATCGCAGCTTTCCATCCCGGATGTGATAATGCTGATTTAACTGTCTTGGGTTCACGAGGTACGCTGCTAGAAACAAAAACGTTCAATGCATATTTAGGATTTGGTTTAAAAATACCATGATGAGAGCGGGTCGTCATATGATGCTGTTGATGTGGAGGGCTGGGATGCGGCTCAGATAATGTAGTTGTGGAATCGGTCACATGCATATCTGAAGGAGTTGTTAGATCAGGTGCTAAGGACTCGCCAGATTCAGGTGTGGCTTCATCAATAATATCGTCGGAGGATGGCGTTGGGTCACCTTGTGAAACATCTGTGACAATCACTGGGAGCGGGATATTAGAGTTAGGATGTGAGATATTATCCTGCGAGGTCATACCTGATTCAGAACTAACAGGAGAGGTTAGCCATGAGTCAAACAAATTATGAACGTGGGAGTTCGTAGGAGACTTTTTATGATATTTGAAAGGAAAATCATTTTCATCAAAGGCAACATGTCGAGAAATAATAAACTTGCGACTAGAGAGATGAAAACACTTATATCCTTTATGTTTTTCGCTGTATCCTGCAAAAACACATAAAACAGATTTAGGATCAAACTTATTATTTTTCGTGTCCCATGTGTATGGAAAACATTTGCAACCGAATACTCGAAGAGAACTATAGTCAGGATGAGTTCCATGCAATTTGAAATATGGTGTTTCAGACATAAGAGACGATGAAGGAAGACGATTAATAAGAAAAACAGCTGTTGAAAAGGCTTCTACCCATAAAGACAGTGGAACATGACTGTGAAATAACATCGTCATACCTAGTTCTCGTATAATACGATGTCGTCGTTCAACCATACCTGTTTGTTCTGGTGTATAGGGGCATGAGATTTGATGAACAATTCCTGTGGTAAGAAAGTGAGATGATAATTGAGAATTAACAAATTCACCCCCGCCATCTGAGTGGAAGACCTTGATTTTCTTATTAAA
The DNA here is from genome assembly GCA_027422505.1 of Craterostigma plantagineum. Lineage (NCBI taxonomy): Eukaryota > Viridiplantae > Streptophyta > Magnoliopsida > Lamiales > Linderniaceae > Craterostigma > Craterostigma plantagineum. Next base: position 7,082,368 of record JAPQWV010000038.1, read on the forward strand.
TTGTCGCTCAACGTATTTTTCAAACATTAAATAAGCAGTAAAAAAATCAGATTTATTTTTTAAAGGAATAATCCAAGTATACTTTGAAAAATCATCGACTAGACATGCATAATAACGAAATTTTCCAATAGATAAAACAGGAGCGGGACCCCAAAGATCACAATGTATTTTATTAAAAATATCAGAAGTTGAGTGCTCAGATGAACTAAATGGTAGTTTGCTTAACTTTCCTAATTGACAACTATCACACAAATGATTTCTTTTCGAAGACCCTACGACATCGATAAGACCTTTATTCTTTAATAAATGAACAGCAGATGATTGCGGATGACCCAAACGTTGATGCCAGATGTCTGATGTGCCAGATTTGAAACGATAAGAAAAATGTGCTTCTGGCTCATTAGACAGGACGTATAAATTACCCTTGCGTGTCCCTGTTATGAGTGGTTGACCTGTGCTCCGTGACTTTACACAAAAATTAGTGTTAGAGAATTCGCAATTAACAGGGAACTCAGATGTAAGTTGACTGATGGAAAGCAAATTTTTCTTAAGATCTGGAACAAAAAGAACATTATGAAGCGGTAAAGTTTTATCTTTTTGCTTAATTAAGGAATTACCAATACCTGTTATGGGTAACGAGGATCCATCACCAATAACGATCGAGTCACATCCGTTATATTTATGGATATTCTTTAACATACCTGGTTCTCCAGTCATATGATTAGAAGTGCCGGTATCTGATGTCCATTCTGTATCAATTACGGAGTTGTCGAGTGTGAGCGCCGCTAGTGCCTGTGGGATTTCCTTATTCTGATTTTCTTTCTTCAGTAACCACCAACAGATTTTTGCAACGTGACCTGGCTTATCGCAATATTGACAAATTACATCACGGTATAGTTCTCTCTCTGCAGTAGTCATTCGACGTTGTCCAGGTGGAGGCGGCTTGCGTTGTGTGTTGGGATATCCTTGGGGTTGGCTACGAGACTGCTGTGCTTGGAAACCACGGCCCACAGAATTGAACTGGTTAGTTGGATTTTTTGGCTTGAAGTTGGTCGTCTGTTGATGTCCGTAGAAGGCTAGATGCGGTGTGAGCGTTGTGAGCGAAGTATCATGTTGATTTGAGAACCAGCTTCGGCGTTGATCTAGGCTCTGCAACTGTGAAACAACTTCAGCATACGTCGGTCGTGGGGGTTTCAGCATTGTTGTTGTGAAGGTTTCATATTGAGGTCCAAGGCTTGTTAGAAGACAAAATACTTTTTCTTGATCTGGGATTGGCTTTCCGATTGCGGCAAGATTGTCGCATAACCCTTTGAAGGTCCGTATGTGTTCCGCAACAGATTTGCTTTCATCTTTGCGCAAATAGGTTAATTGTTGTCGTAGTGTGAATTCTCGCTCTTGAGAGTCTTGCGCGTAGGCTTCTTTGAGTGCAGTCCAGACTGCAATTGATGTGTCTAACCCTATGACAAGTCCAAGGGCTTCTTCGGACAGAGTTCCAATAATCCAGCCACGAAGGAGACGATCAGACTTTTGCCATGCAATGAATTCTTTTGTTGGAGTTGGTGTTGTTTCTGTGTTGATGGGTGTTGTTTCTGAGCTTGAGGCTTGTGGATTTTGTGTAGCGAATTTGGATGGAACTGGGTTGTCTTTTTCGAGGTGATGAACTAGGTCTTGACTTTCTGCCAAGCCTAATACTTGTTCTCTCCACAATGGATAGTTGGTTGGGGTGAGTTTTAGCGTGACGAAGTTACCAACGTTTAGAGATAGGGAAGCCATGGTGAAGAGGCTCTGATACCAAGAGAAAAACTGAAATCGAGAAAAGACTAATGAATATTTTATTGACTGATTACTAAAACTATTACAAGCGATGAGCATATATATAGAGTACATCGTAGCAGAATCAATCATAATCAATCATAATAATGAGCACTAAATAGAGAGATATTTTTTCCTTATTGACCAGACTACCGTATGTAAGAGAATATATTACTATTTGGGATCCTTGATACCATCCATAACGTTTGACTAAATCTTCTGATTGATATCGCCTTATTTCTCCATAATTAGTGGATTGACCTAATCCCCCTTATCACTCCATAATTTGTGGGATTCGCCTTATTACTCCTAGGTCATCCACTTGATATTATATTGCCAATATTAACCAGCTTAAGAAGAGAAAGAAATAAAGCCCACCACCAAGAAAAGGTCGTTATGTGATTATGAGATTAGTGGTGTAGCAGGTGAGAGGATGCCGAATAATATAACCCATACAAAGAATAGTGAAGATAGCGAGGTGGACAGGGCCCACGTATGACTTGTACGAGCAGCTGTCAACTACCATATATTCAGAAATAAAAATGCAGTCTTGGAATTCAGCCGCTATATTCAATTGATTACTTTGTTGGTCATACTCTGATCGATTGCAGCTTGTGAGGTGAATCTATAACGAGTATAAACATTAAAATAGCCGAGATTGATACTTTTGTATCATCTTAGGCGGCGGTGCAACGGTTTAAGATCATACGAACTCCGTATTCGATTTGTCTGGTATTGACATTTTGAGAGCATTTAACGTGAGATTTATTTTAGTCCCACTTGAGGGAGTGTGCACAACTGTATTCGAACATGGCTGGAAAATTAATTCCTTACTATTAAATTATCAATCATTACCAGCCATAAATGCAGCGTTATGTAAGGAGCTCCCAACATAGTCGAAAGTCGTATGCGGGCCTGCAAAAAGAAAACAAGAGGTGGGATAGTTGTGGAGAAGAGAGGGAATAACATTTTTTTGGGGGGTAAACTTAAATGGTATACCAGCCTTTTGGGTATGTTCTTGCAGGCATCGATCCCAAGGTAAATTTATGTCGACATCTTTTTTACGTCGTCCCTAGATTGTAGTCAAAACATAGGGAAATTGGGAAAAATAGGCAATACTTCAAATCGCATTGATATGTATCTTCCTTTTTTTGTTATGTCGATGTATATGATGTGAAGGTTTATGCCGGCGATTCTATCATTTGGGATGATGAAGATTTGTTCTTCGGAAGAAATTATGGGTCCCGTCCTAGATACAACAAGAGATGCAGATGACTGACGTTGGTTTATGAACCATGATTCTTGAATTGTCTGAACGTCTTTCAGATTTCATTTTCCTGAATGGCATTTGTATTCGCTGGCATGGTATTAAATTTGATAATGCCTTTCACATTTTCTTTTTCTAGGCTGGTGTTAGAAATCAAGAAGTGCCGGCGTGATATTTAGAGCAAATTGCTTTCCCTTCCGCTACGAAACATTTCTGATAATTCTTTGAAGGGAAAGCACAAGACGCAGGCTTCCGATTTTGGTTTTGATCATCAGAGCAAGTTGTTTTCTCTTCAATAATCGCGCTAAAGAACATAGACTTGTGAATAGTTTTTTTGTGAATATGGATTCTATTTCGGGCGCTATATCTAGGCAAGTCTTGCCTGCGTGCGGCAACCTTTGTTTTTGTTGCCCTTCACTTCGTGCGAGGTCCAGACAGCCGGTAAAGAGATACAAGAAGTTGATTTCGGATATCTTTCCCCGGTCAGAGGTCGGTTTTCTTAAACCTTATCCTTTTTACCATGCTTCCTTCGGTCATTTGGGACTTGTGATGTCACTTCTCATGGATGTGCATTTATATATTCTTTGCAAACAGTTATGTCACCCATTTGAGATTTCTCTTATACAGGACGAGGAGCCAAATGATAGAAAGATTTCAAAACTCTGTGAATATGCTGCCAAGAATCCTTTACGCATACCAAAGGTCAGCATCAGCATGCCAAATCCGTGCGTGTCGTTTATATTAATTGATGCATTTGATTCCGTAGCCTCTTTGTTCCTTACACATGCCTACCTCTTGTTCTGTAATTGCAGATTGCGAGCTCCCTTGAGCAGAGATGCTACAGGGAACTAAGAAACGAGAACTTCCGATATGTGAAAGTTGCTATGTGTATTTACAGGAAACTGATATTAAGTTGCAAGGAGCAAATGTACGTATGCATGCCGTTTTCCTGTCATATATGATGTGGTGAAAGAAATAACACAATATGTCTTTTGTTACTGAATCTACATGCCACATCTTCCAACTGTAATTTTTCCGTATCAGGCCGTTGTTCGCTAGCAGTCTGCTGACTATTATACAGACTTTGATGGATCAGACGCAGGACGAGATATTAATCATCGGATGTGAATCTCTGTTTGATTTTGTAAATAATCAGGTATATTGGAATTTTCGGGTGAATATATCTACCTTGACTAATCCAACCCTCCTTTCTTGTATAGAATGATGGAACCTACATGTTTAACCTAGAAGGATTTGTTCCGAAGCTCTCTCAGCTGGCTCAAGAGGTTGGAGAAGACGAGCGAGCGCAATATCTGCGTGCAGCTGGGCTACAGGCACTTTCTTCAATGGTATTTTCGTGTTCTCATTTCACCTCTTTTGTATATTGGCTTCAGTGTTTTTTGTGGAAGAATCTGAAATATTATTAGGCTCTACGTGCTCTTATGTTTTGCACTGATGCTTTTGATACTCATCTGAGATTATTTATTCTGCTTTGCTGGGCAGATTTGGTTGATGGGTGAAAACTCTCATATTTCTGTTGAGTTTGACAATGTAAGTTTGAATTGTACGTATCAACTCAGACTCTATATAGGTTGATTCATATCTCATTACCATCTCCATTCTTCCACTATCTCAGATTGTTTCGGCAGTGTTGGAAAATTTTGGAGGTCAAGGCAAACAATCGAATGATTCCAGCCAAAGCCGTTGGGTGCAAGAAGTTCACAAAACGGAGGGACATGTCTCTCCGTCCCCACCAGAGCTTGCGATAAAAGTTCCGTCTTGGAGGCTGATTGTAAATGATAAAGGACAACTCAATCTCACGGCGTAATAATTTCTCCTTTTTTTATCGTCAGCTTTTAGCTTGCCTGTCAAATATGCCAACAGTGTGAAAAGCATATCTTGGTTTAAATGATGCAGAGAAGAAACTAAAAACCCACACTTCTGGTCTTCGGTGTGCCTGCATAACATGGCCAGGCTTGGGAGAGAGGCTACAACAATGCGTCGTGTTTTGGAGTCATTGTTCCGTTGCTTTGATAATGGAAAACTATGGCCTGTAAAAGACGGGATTGCACTTCCTGTTCTTAGAGATATGCAGCTTTTGATGGATGATTCTGGTAAAAAGATTTACCTTTCAAAGACAATTTCAGTTATTTTCCGTTTGAGATTTTTCTATGGATTGTCTATGTTTTGTTTTCCAACTTCTGATTCTGATATTGCAGGACAGAATATACACTTCTTAATTTCGATACTAGTGAAGCATTTGGATCATAAAAACGTCTTAAAGCAACCCGAAATGCAACTCGATATGATCCAAGTTATTACCGATCTCACTCGACTTACCAAGGCCCAGTTGTCAGTAGCCATAGTCAGTGCTGTCAGTGATGTTATGAGGCATCTGCGTAAGAGCATTCATTGTTCGCTCGATGATTCTAAGCTCGGAGATGAGTTAATCAATCGGAATAAAAGATTCGGTGAAGCAGTTGATGAATGTCTAACTGAGCTGTCGTCAAAGGTAAAAACTTGGTTATTTCTCCTCTTATGTTTTTTACTGGAGAGGAAAACACATCCATAGTCATTTTATATTTATGAACAGGTCGGCGATGCAGGTCCAATCCTTGATGTAATGGCTACTATGTTGGAGAACATCCCAAGCATAACTGTTATAGCTAGAACCACCATATCTGCAGTGTATAGAACTGCTCAGATCATAGCTTCTTTGCCAAACTTAACATATCAGAAAAAGGTAGGACCATTCATTTTACTTGACTTGCTTTTAAAATTTCTCCTATTGATCAATGTCAATCTTCTGCTGTTTTCCCTTCTTTCCCCTTTGGATTTTCGTTAGGCATTCCCAGAGGCACTCTTTCATCAGTTGCTTCCCGCTATGCTTCATCCAGATCATGAGACGCGAATCGGTGCTCATCAGATCTTCTCTGTTGTTCTTGTGCCGTCTTCTATATCTCCTCAGTCATATTCGGCTGCTTCGGACTCGAAGAAGAACACGATGGACTTTCCCAGAACACTTTCGAGAACAGCTTCAGTGTTTTCTTCCTCAGCTACGTTGTTTGAAAAGTTGAGAAATCAGAAGACTAATTCAAAGGGAAATGTCAGCGAATTGAGCAGCACAAATGTTTCTTCTGATAACAATCCTCCAATCGGAGTTTTGGATAGAATTAAATCGACATATAGTAGAGTATATAGCTCAAGAAACGCAGCACCTGCTGCTGATGCTAGTTCAGCTCCGAAGGCATGTAAAGAACAGGTCTTAACAGTATTCTTGATTGTCTATTGTTCATTTTAAGTACACATAAATTCATATATAGCTTTTATTCTACAATCTCAGGATTCTGTGCCTCTAAGACTGAGCAGCCACCAGATAAACCTTCTGCTTTCATCGATCTGGGCTCAGTCCATTTCTCCAGCAAACATGCCTCAGAATTATGAAGCCATAGCTCACACTTACAGCCTTGTTTTGCTGTTCGCTCGAGTTAAGGTAAAAATTTGAAAACTTTAAACTCGAATGGATATGCACTTTTTACTGTTATATCTCTCTCTATCTTATGTAACTGCAATTTAAAAACATTTTCTTGACATCAATTAAACCTTTCCCTGAACCTTTCAGTTGAAGCTGTTTAATCATTTCCTTTCTCTGTTACCTGTTTCAAGTTGGTTGGTTGAATATGATTTTCCTTGAACTTTTTGAGTGAGCATACTTCTTTTCTCCTTATTTTGGCGCAGAATTCACACCGAGATGCTATGATTCGAAGTTTCCAGTTGGCATTTTCTCTAAGAAGCTATTCTCTTGCTGAAGGAGGTAGCTTGCGTTGGCTATATACTTTTTGGTTGTTATTGCAAAAAGCAGTGCCTTTTCTATTTCTGAACTCATTACGTTTGCATGAACATCCATTTTCATTGCAAACTTATAAGAAATATTATCAACTGTATTATCATAATCATCATCATCTCCAGGATCGCTGCCACCATCACGTCGCAGATCCCTCTTTGTACTCTCTACTAGTATGATTATATTCTCATCAAAGGCTTTCAACATTCTTCCTCTTGTTCCTCATGTGAGGAGTATTCTCTCTGATAAAGTGGTATGTTCTAACACAACATTTTTTGGTTCTCCTTTAGGTTGTATGCTCAAATCAAATTCTAGTGAAAGTTAGACAATGCATACGCATAGATAACTGTATGTGCAAAGTTATCATTATACAGATTTGTTTTTGTGCCAGGTCGATCCATTTGTGTGTCTGGTGGATGATTCAAAGTTACAAGTCACTGAAAAAGGATCAAGTCTAATAGACGGGTTAATGGAAGATGAAGATTCTGCTCTCCAAAGTCTTTCAGAAATAAAAATCAAGGAGGACCAGACCACGGAATCTTTAGTCTCTTTCATCATTCAAAATGTGGAAAATCGGCCAAGCGTACGTTGTTGGAGTGTCGGAGGACGCTCTTATACTTTCTCTATTCGTTCTTAATGATGTTGTGTCTTGATTCCTCTTATTATTACAGTCTGAAGTTTCTACAACTAGAGAGCAGCTTCTCAAGCCATTTGCACCTGATGACTTGTGTTCCTTTGGAGGGTCGTCGTTGTTTGCGGGTGGCAGCCAAGAGAGGGGGTATGAAACGGATTCTTGCAACCAGAAATCCCTCGAAAAGGTGATAATATTCCTCGAGATGAAGTTTCTTTTATCATGCTTTATCCATCTGATTCATTTGGAGTTCTCAAACGTGCGTTGTAGGCTGTCTCCGTCCTTAATATAGATGACGATCATCAGCAAGATTCATTAGAAAGTTCTTTGCAGCATAATTCACAGCTGGCCATCGAACTTCCTAAGCTCCTCAGCGTCGATCAGCTTCTTCAATCTGTAAGTTCCAAATTCCGCTCATATATCATTCTTTGTGAATTCTTTAATCCTGTCGCAATACCACGAACGAAATTTCTTTCACTTGAACGCAGGTTTTGGAGACGGCGCACCATGTTGGAAGAATCTCGGTGAGCACTGCGCTCGATGCAACTTACAAGGAAACAGCCAATCACTGCGAGACCCTTCTGATGGGAAAACAACAAAAGATGTCTTACGTGATAAACGCTCATCATCAGATGCCAGGGATCCTTTTGACCTCGTCTCCATCCCAAAACTCTGATAAAGATTACAAGCATAGCAGTTCACAGAAGAAGGTAAGGGAGGAGAAAACCTACAGATGATTCGCTAAACTTCACTGATGACTGATCTCATCATTCTTTAATAACACTTTTTTACTGCAGGGTGTAAACCCATTCTTGGATGAGAACATGCCTGAACATTTAATCAAACCACAAATGGGTGGTGGGGCTTTGGCATTATGTGCCACGGAAGTCCAGCAATTTTCTCATCCTCAGTCGTTCAGATTGCCAGCTTCGAGCCCATTCGATAACTTCTTGAAAGCTGCTGGCTGTTGAAGTTCATTATTACATTACGAGGGGTATGTCGTTCGAAAGGTTCATAGTGCCTGCCACTTTTGCCCCATGCTCTCTCTATTATGAATCAAATCCATGGAATGGCCATGTGGAATAGTATAGGAGCAGCAGTTCGTAAGCTGTAAGAAGGAGAAGTGCGTCGGTCTCGGGCTGTTTATTGATATATGTTATTGATTCGTTTCTCTGTCTCTTGCAAGATGTGGGGATTTTGTAGTATTATTACAATTGACCATTATATATTACGTTGTACATAGATATAGATAGGACCTTTATGTAGAAGGAAGGATTGCTAAATCACCACAGAAATCGGAGATGAACAGCTTTCATTCAGGTTTTTTAGGATATCTAACACGTTTATGGCGTATATAACCCATTGGCTTCTTAAAAGGATATAATATAAAGACTCCCTTTTTATTGTTTACTCTTTCCTTTTTTTTTCTCCTCGAAATCAGGCATTGTTAGTCGGATCTTGCTGACAATTAATCCATTTCGTAAGATCATTCTTTCTGCCATCCAAAAGATTGAATTTTGATTTCGTAAGCTCGCCTAAACATGTTTCTTGGCAGTAGACCAGCTTTTGAATACAGACGAACAACCATAAACACACAACACATCGTACTGTATATATTGGTTTATTTTCTTACCACAGCAACAAACATACATTTATAAACACAACATACACACGCACATATATTCTACTGATCTTGAACTTCATTTTACAGTAATACACGAAACGCAGACACTGTGATATTTAATACGACAGCATAACATTTTGAATTGATGGTACTCAAAACCTTAGCTTAGCGCAGGAATAAACTAAGCTCGGGCCCTCCTCCGTTCCCAGCAGCATCGTCTGGGTTCAACATGTAATAAGCCTCTGAGTCGCGACTGCCCACCACGCGCTCGAACCTGGCCCTCATGTAGAGCAGCTCGCCCAACCCCAACGCGCCGCCGCCCTCGTCATCGTCGTCCAGCTTTACTGGCGGCGGTATCACCCCAGCCCCAACAGACACCGTTCTCACCGTGCTCAGTACGCGCCGGTCAGAATCCGTACACTCCCTAGAATGCGCATCCCCGCACTTCCTGCCGTTGCAGTACATGGTCCACGCGCCGCCGTAAGCGCCGCCAGCCCTATTTCTGGCGCTGCTGCTGGTGCCGCAGCTTTTGGGCTTCTCGGACTCCAACGCGATCCTCACGAGCCCAGAGGACATCTCCCTAACCAGGGTCGAAGTAGAAACGGCAAGTTCGATCAAGAAAATAGGCTCCGATCTGGGATCTGCCTGTACGGCGAAGGTGACGTGTCCACGGCGGCAGCCAAAGAGGGTACCGGTCACTTTTCTTGGGTTGCCGGAGAGTGGGGTTGTCTGGAAGCTGGTCGTCAGCCACGGGGCGCATGTGGGCGTTGGTGACGGCGGCGAGGAGACCGTAAAGATTGAGAAGAGTGATCGGAGGAAGGCAGTGGCGCGGTGGATATGCGTGGATGGGAGGCGGAGGAGGGCGCTGCCGTGTGGGTGGGAAGGGCTCGGCGAGGTGTATGGGACGATGATCTTACTCTCCGCTGCGTTGTTGTTTGATTTGTGCGTAGTTGACGAACTGCTGCTACTGGCCGTTCTTGGGAAGACTGCTGATGGTTGTTGTTCACTTACTTGTTCCATGTGTTTAAATTTGGAATAAAGCAACTTGATATGAATGAAATTTTAATGTCTAATGCTTGGAATGGAATCATTGCATGCCTACTAGCTAAGACGTATTTATAGTACTCTATCTGCAAACACAGTTGTGCTGTGTGTGCGTATTATTTCACGGGGCCAATTTTTATTCATGCCATGTCATGACGTGAATTTAGAATTTAGGCTCTGTTATGAAAAAATTAGTTTTAAGGACACGAGTTTTTTAGTACCACTTGAACGTTCCTCAGTATCACTTCATTGTTCTGCAGTACCATTTCATTTGTTCTGCATTACCACTTCATTTTTCTGCAGTAACAATGAAGTTGTAATGCAAAACAATAAGGTTCTTTCTCTTTCTCTCTCTAAAAAACTTCCTCTGTAACAAACCAAACCCTAACACTATATCGCCGCCACCCATTCTTTCACCTTCTCCAAGTCCTCCTTCCCTTTGCCGGCGTCCCCTTCTCGGTAGCTCGCTCCTCCCCCAACCTCTTGGAGGTTGGGGGAGCCTTGTTTTTAATTTCTTCCCTGTTTTTATTTTTATTTTATTTTTTTCAACCAAGCCCCGCCCACCTCCGCCAGGCAGGCTGCCCCGCCTCCCACCGCGGTCGGCTTCCCACCAGCTACCCGCCCCGCCTGCAGCGGTCATTCCGTCGCACCTGCCGTCCCCTCCAGCCCGCCATGCCGCCCCCACCGTGTGCCGTCGCCGCCGGTCGCCGCTCCCTGTCGCCGCTGAACTGCGGTCAACCGCCTACGCTCGCAGCCATCTCCGCCTCCGCCAACCTCCGCCTTTGCCCGGCCGCGACCACCCCAAAGCCCAGCTCGTCAAGGGCAGCCGCCCACCGGCCGCTGCCCACCCACCGCCCGTTGCCCGCCGGCCGCTGCCTGCCGCCCGCCCTCGCCACTGCCTCGAGTTTTCCCGTTGTGGGACCTCGTCTCTCCCGACCCTCGGGTCGAGAGCCTTTTCTCCCTTCGTGGAGCTTTCAGTCCGATGAAAACAAAACCCAGAAGTCGAAGATTAAGAAAGTGAAGAGTATAGTAGATTTAGCTTATCGCTTCTTCTGTTATAGGTTCTTTAGTTCTTGGTCGTTGATAATGGTGTTCTGTTTTCTGTCGGTTTTTTGTCACTTGTTGACCATTTTCTCCCAATGTTGGGAGTGTTTGTTTCCCCTTGTGGGATTATTTTTGCTCCTTTGTGAGCCTTTGTTCTCCCGATTGACGATGTACCGGTGAGACCCCTTGGGCTATTTAGCCTTGTATCTTTTATTTTTAATGCAACTATCGTTTCGGGAACAAAAAAGTAATGCACAACAATAAAGTGGTACTACGGAACGATGAAGTGGTATTGCAGAACAACGAAGTGGCACTACAGAAATCAGATCCTTTAAATTTTATACTGTCAGGGCCTAAATTTAGAATTTAGGCACTGTTAGGAAAAAAAAATTAGTTATAAGGATCTGGGTTCTGCAGTACCACTTCATCCTTCCGCAGTACCACTTCATTATTCTGCAGTACCACTTCATTTGTTCTGCAGTACCATTTTTTTTTGCAGTAACAATGAAGTGGTACTGCAGAACTGTGATGTGACCTCGATGTTGCCAAAGGAATAGTAGCCATGTGTTATTTGAAAAGTCCAATTCATATGAAAAGAAGAAAGCTAGACAGCTTTATATTTTTTTATCAGACGCACACATTGGAGACTTGGACTGTTGTGTTTACACAAGCAGTCGAGGCAAAACTCAGCTATAAATAGCAGAGCTCGTCGAAGGTAAAAGATACACCACCACAATACTGATCTTCTACTCGAATAATTCTTTGTGTAGCCTACTCCCAATATTGTCGTAACTGCTTTTGTATCACGTCACTGTAAGTGTTTGTACACTCTCCACATAATAAAGAAATTCTACCCTCCGGCCCGTGGACGTAGGTCATTATGACCTAACCACGTAAATCTCGTGTTCACTGTCCAAATTTATTTTTTGTCTCATTTAATTTTATCGTCATTTTTCGGGCAAATAATTATCGATGGATTTCCGCATATCCTAACAAGAACAATGAAGTGGTACTGCAGAACAAGGAAATGGTACTGCAAAATAATAAAGTGGTACTGCAGAAGTAGAATCCTTAAAACTAAAATTTATACTGATAGTGCCTGATCCGACTAAGGGGTCTCAAACATAGTATACCCTATTTTATATATGTGCGAATATTTGATAATTTGACGTGACGACCATTCATGCACTTGGGAAACCACCATCAATGGTACGACACGTGCAAAATCGATCGATTACATTAATGATGATGTCACGTCTTTATATAAAGAAGAAACTAAAAGACCAAGGCCAGGTTGCGTAAAGATAAATATTTGTGGTGCTCCATCGAGAAATTATTTAATTATAAAAGTAATTAGAGTAAAATCATGGATACTATCGTATGTTCATGTTATCTACTATATTTATATTTACCATCATGTGTACGTAGTTGGTGGTAGTTAGATGCCGTTGATAAGGGTCTACATTTTCTTACGTGTGTGTCGGAAAGACAACAATAAGTTTATGCCGAATGAGCTCATATTTGAGCATAATTCAACTTATTGGATCGAAGATGAAATTGAAGATGTAAATAAAAGGATACTTGATACACCAGAGAGATATGATTATCGCGACTGCATGCATATAATAATCTTCGTCGGCTCCGAACGTTTTTTTTTTGGTCAAGCACATATAATTGATTCTATTTCGGTCACCGACGGATGAGATATGTATAGCCACGCTCTAAACTTGCGAGCCACATACGGATATTTAGTCAAATGAATACTAATGCATCATATAGATATTATTGTTCTGTCATAATCTAGGCTTAGTCAACAAGACGAGCAGCACATAAATACCCAAGATAAAATTTAATATTTTAACGTCAATGTCGCGTCATAATAGACGTATATTTTCATCACATTCAAACATTAAACTCCCATAATCCATAATTTAGTGGAGATGAGAGTTCAATATACACGCAAGACGCCTAAACATATTATACCATTTGCCTTGATCATACAATTATTATTCTGTAAGGAAACATAATAATAAACAACATGGCCGACCTAAAAGAAACCATTGCTTGCTTTATTTTCTTGGGCTGAACAATTTTAAATGAAAGGAAGATTAATTGTCGTTGGGCTGCTAAACGCCCGACGAAAATGTTTATTGCTGAAAGAAAAGGTCAACCACGCAGCACGAAAAGTAGTCAGCCGTGCATGATGGAACATTTGTCAAGCCAAGAAAAAAGGGCCTTTCATATTCTTCTTTAAACACAAACTAAAAACTAAAACCTTAACCACCGTCCATGCATGATGAACAGTTGTCTATTTGCACCAAGCTTTTTCGGTTTTCTATTTGCACTGGGATGCGAGAGGCAGGCCTTTCGAGTTATATACACAACACTATCAGACTGCTCGATGGTACGTTTGTCCAACTCATGGGCCACAAAGAGCTGATCAGTGGCAAAGCTCGGAAACAATGGGCTTTATAGCTACTTTTCGTCCGAGGTATATACTAACAATAAGCATAAGCGCTTGGACTAGCTTGACAAGCAAGAACCAAGATCTGTTACGTCTTTCGGAACTATCCTTTCCCTTTCGGAAGAAGAAGCGAGGGAAATAGCTAATGGGCTCGAACAAAGCAAGCAGAAAGTTTTTGTGGGTGCTGAGAGATGCTGATAGGGCCGACGTATTTCAGCAAGAAGCTCGAAAGATCGAACTAGCCGCAAGGGTTCCATGAAGGGCCGGGGTAGGAGAGAAGGGGTTTGGTGGTAATTAGAGATTGGGCTCCTCAGCTTGAGATTTCACGAGCGACAGGTGGATTTATGACTCACTGTGGTCAGAATTATAGTTATGAGAGCTTGAGCTTTGGGGTTCCTATCTATGGCTGCTTGGCCGATGCATTCTGATCAGCCGCTCAATGCGACTTTCTTGACAAAAGTGCTAGTATAGTAGGGATAATAATGGTGAGGGAGTGGGAGGATAAGAGAGGAGGACAAGTGAGAGCTGCGGCGATCAAGAACGCCGTGGAGAGGTTGATTGTTGCATCGGAAGAAAGAGATGAGATCAGAAGAAACGCCGAGAAGATGAGCACTGCGATCAAGAAATCGTGTGAGGAAGATGGTCAAGCTTCTAGAGAACTGAAAGAGTTCATCGCTCATATCACTCGCTGACTGATTTGATCGGTTGTTTCTAGGGTATTATTCGTTTGAGGCAGGGTTTTTAAAACCAGACCGGACGGGCCGGTTCAAGCCGAAAAATGGCGAACCTGCCAGAATTCCGGTCCGATTTCGGTCCGGTTCAGATTTAATTTTTAAAAAAATTTGAAAAACTGATAAAAATATTAAATACATAGATTAATATTCGAATAACTAGTTGTGGCCAATGTTTTAAAAAGCGCGCTATAGCGTGCTACATAGCGCGCTATAGCGTGTTTTCACTCGAAAACGCGTCAACGCGTAATACATATAGCGTTTTGCCCAAATAGCGAACGCTATTTATGACGTGTCACGCTATAATTACGCTAAATTGCGCTATTCACGCTAAATTACGCTATTCAGGCTATTACTCACGCTTTTTGAGTAATACTGAACATGGTTGGAAAACTCGGTCAACTATTCGGGCCGACCTAATTATTTTGAGCCCACTAGAAGCCCAAGTAAAAATTTACTAACTCAAAGCCCACAAAGGTAGGCATACAGTTAAATGTGGCACGATGTGAGCTGAACCAAATAAAGCATATTTATAGAATATTTATCAGCTTTTGCCATTGATGATAACCGGTGTGGGACAACTCTCAGCTTACTATTGCTTTGATTTTGGTCGATACAAGAACAAATTAACTAAATAAAACTATATTAAAAAACTGAAATAAATTGTGTTAAACTGAAATATTAAACTAAAATATATAAACTAACGTATATAAATGGAACTATAAAAAACTGAGATAACATTATCTAAACTAAAATCCTTTATATTTTCTTTAATAATTATTTACTTTAATATTTTTTTCACTTCAATTTTTTATTGTAATTATCGTTATTTCTTTTTTCGAGAAACGTGTTGTTTAGTATATTTCGTTCCCAATTATTTGAATAGTTTATTTGATATGATGATAATTTTTGTAAAGTGATGATAGTTAATATCATATTAGTTAATTTAACTACTCTTATTATTTATAATTATCATATATTATAAATTTTCAGATTATAAGTGAACTGTCCGAAATACTCACGCAATGCGCTACGCTTTTTACGCTACGAGCTCTCGGAACCAAAACGCGACGCCATACGCTTTACGCTTTTTAAAACATTGGTTGTGGCACAATGGCTATTACATGGGCTTTTTATTCTCAAGGCATTGTGTTCAATTCTTCTTGTTAAATTATCTTTTAGTACCTCATTTATAATTAATTTTTAATTTCTTCCCGATATATTTTACTTTTATCTCATATATACTCCTAATTTATAAATTTAATTTTGATATATCATTTAAAATTTACTTGTTAGATATCCGACACATTTTATTTGATTGATTACTCATAAAATATAATTTTATTATATTTAAGAACACCGGTTTTACTCCGGTTTGATTCCGGTTTTATACTGGTTAAAGCACTAAACCTTAAACCACTAAAATTTCCGATCCGGTTCGAAAATTCGGTTTCAGAACCTTGGTTTGAGGACCCATTTCAATTTTATAATCGGATTCAGACCCTGTCAGTATAAAATTTAGTTTTAAGGATTCGATTTCTGCAGTACCATTTTATTGTTCTGCAATACCACTTCATTATTATTCAGTACCACTTCATTGTTCTATAGTAACACTTCATTTTTCTGCAGTACCACTTTATTTGCTCCACAGTATCACTTCATTATTCTGCGACAGAACAATAAAGTGGTACTGCAGAACAAATGAAGTGATGTTGCATAACAATGAAGTGGTACCACATAATGGTGAAGCGGTACTACATAACAAGGAAGTGGTATTATAGAAATTGCTCCTTAAAACTAATTCATAAACTAATAGGACCTAAAATCAATTTTAAAACAGTAACTGGACCCGAAACAATTTGCCCTCGTTTCTATTTTCAGTGGTCGAACTTTCTTTCGTCATTTTCAGTGGTGCAATGAAATTACTTTTAGGTACTTTGAATTATGTATTAAATTCTCATTTTCCAGGGGCAAAAGAGAGATTTAAATTGATAACGCGTGCAATTAACTGGATGGAGAAACCTATGGGAATGGATACGAATCGGATGATATTTCTGCCCAGTGCCTCTCCTTTCCTTTTTAAAGAGTCGTACCACGGTCCGTTCATTGTGGCTTCACCTCAGCTCTCTCTCTCTTCGTCACTCTATAATTAACTATCGCACGAGCTCAATCAGACCCCAAAAAAAAAATGGTCGTGGAGAGTCTGATTCCGCCGGAGTTTGATCTGCCGCACAACCCATCGGATGATGCGCTGAAGAAGTGGCGAGGTGCCGTAGGGAAGCTGGTCAGAAATCGACGCCGTAGGTTCCGGTACGCCGCGGATCTGGAGAAGCGCTCCGAAGCCAAGGAAAAGATTAAGAAACTCAGTGTGGGTGATCCTTTCTGTTCTCTCGTATTTTTTTTTTTTATTGTTGGCGGCAGAAGAAAATGAAGCAAAGTAAGCTTTTTCTATTTCGTAGCCTCTTTATATGAGTAGAATCTTTAGAAGCTGTAGGATAAATAATTGGCGATTTTAGTTTTTGAGTGATTCCACCCGTCTCTTAAATTAAGTTGTGTTGTTTCTTCCCTTATGTGAGTTTCTCGTTGGTTTTCTGAGAACTTGTCTTCTCAAGTAGGTAGGCGTGTATTTCTTCTAGGACGGTCTATTTGATACAGTTACGAGGAGCACTATAGTTTTACGTTTTAGTGATTGTTCAGCTGATGATCTTCGTTGGAAGATTTTTTTGACAGCGAAATTGTCTTCCGATTTGGTTAACCCGTTTTAATAAACTTCCTTAAAGTCAACATTCGGAAGTCTTAATCTTATAGTGGAGTCAAAGCTTCGAGCTGTTTCTTGTTGGTTGAGAACGATGGGGAAATGGGAAGGGTTTTCAAGGTGAAGCTTCGTGGAAATTAGTGAGGGGTCCTTGTTTGCTGCTTTAATTAATCTTTTTTATATTGATTACTATTTTTTGATATACTTGACTGGTTTTATTTATTTTTATGTTCTACTAATGGAAACAGTTTTTGGTGGATACTTTATTTTCGTGTAGTGTTAGTTGACGCTGACATCATATTAAAATAACATCTTATAATCAGCTGTCATGCGTTGGTTGCTAATTTCAACTGAGTCGCAGTACCGCTTCTTATAAAAGTATGGGGGACAGAAATTAAGTGGTTAAAATTTGTGTTGATTGTTTAAATTTACGTTAGATCTTGATGATAAGTAGAACTTTTCTACTTCTACCTTTTAGGATAACCAGGCGTTTGGCACATGTAGAGATCAATTTATAGGTAATTACATATCTAGTACCGCGTTTGATCAACATGGGATCACGTGGAACCCATAACTCTCCCTGTTTGGATAACTAATGTGAACCTTTCTCTGTAATAATTGTTTATTTATTCTTGTGTTGTTTCCATGTGATCTTTGCAGCTTCCCTTGTTAGGTTCTGATCATGTAGTACATCTTACCGTCTACGCCAAATGATATTAACACCCTTTTTGAGTGCAGTAAATCATATAACTCTTCCTGCGGAAGGGGACAATGAAAATATCTGTCATAGCTCCTCTAATAAACCAAAGACCAAGTAACTTCCCAGAAATTTCCTGGGGTGCTGATCTGTTGAGGTCATTGGGCCACATACTCTGTTGTCTTTTATATCACATTTTTGGCGTTATCTCTACTTCCACTGGTCATTCATACACATATATACGAGTACATAAATATATTATCATGAGTGTAACGATCGCTTTCAGCCAGGATAAGTTCCTCAAGGAGAGTATATTAACGGCTATCTTGATGGCCCACTGATACCGTACTGAATTTTTATCTTTTAAACTTCTAGATATATTGATATAATGACATGTAAGCATTGATTTCGGAGACAAATCCGTAAGTTTGCTTTCTATTTACAATAACTTAAGCTTTAGGTGGCTGAGTGGAATTGCTGAATAGTTGGTCTTGACCTTCACTATCGTGCATGAAGATGCACTGACTTGGAATTATTGAACTTGAAACTCCCTGAAGTCGGTATTTGTGTTGAAACTCTTCTTATAGAATTTAGCGAATCTTTTGCAAAGAACTAAGACACCCGAATTGCTTTAGAATCGAGGGCTTTTGGAACTTTGTGTTTATGACTAGCAAATCAGATGATATCTGTATTTGTGTACATCAAGTTAACTAAGTGCATGAAATGCTACATATCAGTATTTTGTAATATCAGTTAACCAATTGCATACAACGGAGTTTTTGTTCTTCATATCTCGGTTCAATGGTTATGCATGCAAGTGACATTTATTTCAGTAACTTTGTAAGGAACTCGTGAAATTTAGAGTTTTTTATGGTCTGATATGATTTTCAAATGCTAACTTTGTTTTCCTATTTATGTATCAGGAAAATCTGCGTGTTTGCTTTTTGGCGTATAAAGCTGCGCTCAGGTTTACTGATGGTATGTATATATTCATCTTGAGAACCTTAGTTATTGAACCCAAACCTTGATGTAATAGACAAACCTTCTGCTGAGGTTGACTAATACTCGCTTTTGACCGTTGTACACTAGTTCGACAAAGCCCAAAACCAGATGAATCGAGTAAACCCCATGAAGAGGAGGATAAGGAAGCAAGCATTGAAAATGGACTCGATGAAGAAGCTAAACATGCTGGTTTCAGGGTTCACCCAGATAAACTTGCATCACTTGTTTCTTCGTATGATATCAAGACCCTAAGGGCACTCCATGGAGTTGAAGGTGTTGCTGATAGACTGAATGTTTCACTAGACAATGGAGTGAAATCAAGTGAAGTCTCTTCCAGGAAAAATGTATATGGTCCAAATACATACACTGAGAAACCTCCTAAAAGCTTTTGGATGTTTGTGTGGGAAGCTTTGCAGGATTTGACGCTTATCATACTTATTGTTTGTGCGGTGGTGTCTATTGGAGTGGGACTTGCAACTGAAGGGTGGCCAAAGGGCACATATGACGGGCTGGGAATTATACTTAGCATATTTCTGGTTGTCATGGTTACTGCTGTAAGTGATTATAAACAATCTTTACAGTTCAAGGAGTTGGACAAGGAGAAGAAGAAGATCTCTGTACAGGTCGTTAGAGACGGAACTCGCCAAAAGATATCTATATACGAGCTAGTGGTTGGAGATGTTGTTCATTTATCAATCGGGGATCAGGTGCCAACGGACGGAGTATTTATCTCAGGGTACAACTTGCTGATCGATCAGTCAAGTCTAACCGGTGAAAGTGTCCCGATCAATATACATGAAAAAAGACCATTTCTTTTGGCCGGAACCAAAGTTCAAGACGGATCTGCCAAAATGTTGGTGACGACTGTTGGCATGAGAACCGAATGGGGCAAGTTGATGGAAACCTTAAGTGAAGGTGGAGAAGATGAGACTCCGTTACAGGTGAAACTTAATGGTGTGGCGACGCTGATTGGTAAAATTGGTCTCGGGTTTGCTGTTTTAACTTTCCTTGTACTGACCATCAGATTCTTGGTTACCAAAGGAGTTCGGCATGAATTTACCAAATGGTCCTCCAGTGATGCTTTGAAGCTATTGGACTATTTTGCTACCGCAGTGACCATAATTGTGGTTGCAGTTCCAGAGGGATTGCCCCTAGCTGTGACTCTTAGCCTTGCATTTGCAATGAAGAAGTTGATGAATGAGAGAGCATTAGTGAGACATCTCTCTGCATGTGAGACAATGGGTTCTGCTACTTGCATCTGCACTGATAAAACAGGGACATTGACCACAAACCATATGATAGTGAGTAAAACGTGGATGTGTGGCAAAGTACAAGAGTTGGATTCCAATGAAGGCAGGTCTGCATTAGATGCTGATACATCAGCGGATGTGCGAAATGTGCTTCTGCAGGCAATATTCAATAATACAGGTTCCGAAGTTGTCTATGATAAAAATGGAAAGAGATCCATTTTAGGTACACCAACAGAAACAGCAATCCTAGAGTACGGATTGCTCATCTGTGATGAATTAGAGGATATACGCCATTCGTGCCATTTGTTAAAGGTCGAACCCTTCAATTCTGAAAAGAAGAAAATGTCGGTGCTTGTAAAACTCCCAGATGGAAAGATTCGAGCTTTCTGCAAAGGCGCGTCTGAGATAATAGTGAAAATGTGCGACAAGGGACTTAATGGCTCTTGCGAACCTTTTCCTTTGTCAGAGGAGCGTGTAAGAGATGTCATGAATGTAATAGAAGGATTTGCCTGCGATGCTCTCCGCACCCTGTCAGTGGCCTTTAAGGACATTGATGGGGATGGTTCTCAAGTGAATGACATCCCTGACAGTGGATATACACTGATCGGTGTGGTGGGAATCAAAGATCCCGTTCGCCCTGGGGTGAGAGAAGCTGTAAAAACTTGTTTGGAAGCTGGAATCGTTGTGCGCATGGTCACGGGTGATAATATTAATACAGCCAAAGCAATTGCTAAAGAATGTGGAATTCTTTCGGCTGATGATGATGTTGCTGTGGAAGGACCGGCTTTCCGTGTTAAGGAGACTCACGAGATGTGTGAATTAATACCCAACCTCAAGGTGGGCTACCGATGAATCATTACTTGGGGGGTATTATAACGAAAACAGAAAAAAAGAACATGAAATTTTTCATTTGTTTTGATCCTGACAGGTAATGGCGCGCTCATCGCCAACTGACAAACATGTTTTGGTAAAGACTGCAAGGAATGAGCTCAGAGAGGTTGTCGCTGTTACAGGTGATGGAACAAATGATGCTCCAGCTTTGCACGAGGCAGACATTGGACTTGCTATGGGCATTTCAGGAACTGAGGTCAGCCTATATGGTTCCTATCTTGCAATAATCTTCTTGCAGCAGTTTGCTTTCCATTTTCATTTAATCTGCTTTTTACCAAGTAACTAAATTCAGGTGGCAAAAGAAAGTGCCGACGTGATAGTGCTCGACGACAACTTTGCAACTATTGTCAATGTCGCAAAATGGGGCCGTTCTGTCTACATCAACATTCAGAAATTCGTTCAGTTTCAGTTGACTGTCAACATCGTTGCTCTCATGATCAACTTCATATCAGCCTGCGCTTCAGGGTCTGCTCCATTAACAGCCGTGCAGTTGCTGTGGGTGAATTTGATCATGGACACCTTAGGTGCACTCGCGCTTGCCACAGAACCCCCACACGAAGAACTCATGAAAAGACCCCCCGTTGCAAGAACTGAGAATTTTATTACCAGAACAATGTGGAGGAATATAATTGGCCAGAGTATTTATCAGTTGGCTGTCTTATTGGTTCTCAACTTCGTTGGAGAGAAGATATTGGGACTCAACGGCTCCAATGCTACCCAAGTTGTCAACACTTTCATCTTCAACACCTTCGTGTTCTGCCAGGTCATAATACCACCCAACTAGTTGCATCGTATTGCATGGTGCGACCCGCAGTATTGAGTGTTCCGTAACAGTTCTTGTTCTCCTTTAATGCAGGTCTTCAATGAAATTAATAGTCGCGACATCGAGAAGATAAACATCTTCAAAGGGATGTTTGGGAATTGGATATTCTTGGGAATTATCCTGGCTACCGTGGTATTCCAAGTGATCATAGTCGAATTTCTAGGCACGTTTGCGAGCACCGTGCCACTGAACTGGCAGTTGTGGCTGTTGAGCGTCCTCTTGGGTGCAATAAGCATGCCCCTTGCGGTGATTCTCAAGTGTATTCCCGTCGGCAGAAAGAGCACTCGTGCACAGCACCACCACGACGGCTACGAGCAGCTCCCAAGTGGGGCCGATAATGTGTAAGACGCAGAGGACATTATATGCGTCTATCAATTGTAGTTTTTCAGGTGTTTGCATTGTGATAGCCTGAAGCTTTTGAGCGTTGCAGATATACTTGCACTCTGGTTTTGAATAAGATACGCCGTGTCAATCTCATTGATCAAACAATCTTAAAAATCTTGTATTCATTCATTCCCCTACACTATGCTTGTCCTCAGAACAATATCAAACCTTAATCAGTTCAAACGAGCACAGAGAATGCATCTAGAATTTCCCTTATCATCCATGGAGTTCTTGGATAAAAACAGAAAGCAAATTGAAAAAAAAAAAGAAGAGAGATTTTTCACTTGAACCGTCTCTTTGATTCCCCGTAAGCAACCACTCCCATCACGGTCATTGTATAGCCTGCCATGCCAATATATGTCACGGGGTTTCGGAATATCAGTATTGAGATCACAACAGCCACTGCGCCTTTAGCATTTCCCAGCACCTATCAGACAAGGTTGGGTTGGAGTAGAGGAAGACAAGCATTATTTTTCAGGCAAAAAGAGAATTGTTTCACATTATTCTTGCACCTGGAGAGTTAAAGCACTTGTATGCTTAGTGACCAAGAAGTTGCAGAGGTTAGCTCCGTAAGCCATTGTTGAATTGATGAAAAGAAGAAGCCACATGAACTTCTGTTCAGCTCCAAGCGATATTACCGTACCCCATACGTTAGGCTCCATTACGAGAGCAGCAGGGAGCAAAACTAAAACAGCAATCGGCGACATGTAAAGCATCAAATTCATCGAGTTCAACTTTTCCCTGCATTCCAAAACATGCTTAGGTTTGTGAAACACAAAACAAAAGGTACGACAGCTTGTAAGGACACGGAGGAGACGTTACCCTTCGTTGGAGAGGAGGACTCCTTGAAGAACGGATTTAAAAGCTCTTGCAGCAGTTGCACTTACACACATTATAAATCCAAACAAATGGAACATTGGCTCACCCTACAATTAAAGAGAATCACTGCTTTAAATCGAGATGATTCGAGATTCAAATCAAGCAGCATGCTCATCCCACCACCAAAGGTCAGATCTTTGAAAGAAAAAACTAGGAAGATGATGCTCATCAAACACAGTAAGAGATTAAAGGCTACAAAAGATCAGATCTTCATCTTCCGCACAAAACACCAATTACCATCAAAATATCCAAAAGAAAATGGCAGATCACATCAACCATTTCCCAGGACACCCCAATCAAACCCATAAAAATCACATCTTTACAACAACAAATCACGATCTAATCTAATTTGAATCAAGAATCACGTTAAAAAGCTCCAAATTATGAAATCAACCAAAAAGATACATACCCCACTCGCTATAACAACTCCTCCAACGACAGGAACGAGGCAGCTGTAAGTAGCCCAAGCCTCCCTCTTCCTCGTCATCAAATAAGCAAACAACGCCGTGAAAAAGGGCGTCGTTGCACCTACAGCTTGATTGAACGAAACGGCCAAATACTTCAACGAAATATTCCCACCAACAACAGACCCACAGAACACGACGCTCAGCGTCGCAATCCTCACGAGCTGCGACCTTGATTTGATCCTCTGCGCCGGGACTATCTTAAGGAATATGATCGATACGTAACTAAGGACGGCGCAGGCTGACATGTGGCACATTGTCAGGAAGATGGGGAAAGCAAACCCGTAGTTTGATAAGAGATACTTGTTGAGGAGGAGAACGCCAATGTTGGTTGAATACCACAGGGCTATGAGGCTGGTTATGAAGATTGCTTGCTTCTTTGGTGCCGATGACGACATTTTTCTTTTGGCTGTTCGTATCCTGATTTGATCTGTGGGGCAGATATATTCTTGAGCGATTAGCACTTTGGCGATGATGCGAGATGTGGTGATATCATTGGACTTTTTGTTTCGAGGTGCGTTTTGTGAAGCCGTTAGTTAGGACACGAATATTTTCATGGTTTGCGGTAAGCGATGGTGTTTGTCTTTTTTGGGGTGTGTGTTCTTTCTGCAGGTGGAAATAACATAAACACTACACTCCTATCCTATATAGTCTTGAGTCTTGTCCAAAGACAAAGAGGCAGATAAATATTTCTTCTTTTTCTCGTTTTCTTTTTGTCACATTTTCTCATCTAAGTTATTACAAATAATACTCCCTCGCAAATTTATCACATAAATTGTTGGGCACGCAAATTATGTTTGCATAGAAGGTAAAAAAGTGTATATTTTAACACATCTTTTAAGAATATTTAATATTATTATATTGATTGTTTGTGATAGTTTTTTTGCTAAATAAGAAAAGGTAATAAAATTATTGGGATGCCCGAAATGGAAAAGTGTGATAAAATTAGCGAGGAGAAGGGAGTATATCTAAAGGACATTTACAGAAAAACCATACGTATTTGTCATTTAAAGGTCTCCTTTTTACGGATTGATTATGTATGCAGAAATTAGGAAATATGATTCACCTTTAAAATTAACAGAACTCGCATCGCTCAATATTCAATTCTTGTGTAGTCTTGTTTTGTCTGTGTAACCATAATATAGCCAGCTTTTGAACAATGAAGGGATTGACTACTTTCTCACGACATACATAATCTCGTCGTGGAATAACTGCTTTTAACATTGTCGGCGAAGGAAGAACGAAGGTCTATCTATAACCAGCCATTATATAACACGAAAAGGAAACAAATTTATTGCAGAACAGTTCTCATAGTTCAGAATTTATTACGAACATTTCCTTCTATATATTATAATGTCCAAGTGGAAGGAAGGTAGGTATATATGGTCTACTAGTCTCATAATAATGATAATTATATTATTGATTATGGCCGCCGGGGCGAAACATATACACTGGTCTTTTGTTCCATAGCTGAACTGGCCTTGCATTTTCTTGAAATCCCTGTGAATCAATAACCACAAAATGGAAAATGGAACCCATGTCTTTAAAATGAATGAATATACTACGTCTTGTTATTAGTTAATTCTTACATCATGAACGACTTGTTTGAGAAGTCTCATCTGTTGTGTGGAGACAGTCCTCACTTTGTTTAGTATGGACCATAATACTCCCTCCGTGCAAGGTGGAATAGTGAGCGAACCCATATATCTGAAGTACTTTCTGCTTCCAAACTTAACGTCCCAAGGATCGACGATCATCGTAACTGCTTCCCCATGACCACCATGTCTCACTATTCTTGGCAGCACCTGGGAAAGGGCGAAGAAAACCAATATATTCATCGTCCTTTTTATTATATCATCATCATCATCATATCATCAGTTCGAATATTATTATTATTACCTTATCGAGAAACTTGTCGGGACGTCCTAATTTGTACATTATACCAACGACTGCAATCTGTCGTCGAGGGCTCTCGTGAACCAAGTGAATCTCCATCTTGAATCTCTTTCCGTCCAGTGTGTGTTCGGAAGGAGTATGCCAATGACATTGTACAAGTTTGAACTCAGTTCCGTTTATTACAATGCCTCCTGCGTCTTCATTCCATATCACCTGTTTGTTATTACATCTTCAGTTTCATTCAGCGCAAATAAACACTACAAAGAATATATGATAATATCTTCAGCTATGTGTTAGATCGTACGGTGTAAACGAACAAAATATTATGGCAGCGAACGCTTATCGGCAGCCCAAGAATTATCAACGCAACGGAAAAATGAAAATAACACGGCGATATAACGTGGAAAACCCCCTTCAATTCGACGGGGTAAAAACCACGGGACCAAACGATCCAAAATCCACTATCACCATGAGCAAGTACAGCGAATTACACCACAACCCAACCACAAACGAGCTATGATACCAAATCAAAGCTCCAAAATCATCACAACTCGAAATAAGATCGCAACATCAAATTCGTCACAGAAAATCGCAGCAGACTTCAGAAATTCGTAACTCACAAACCAGACCTCGAAATGAAAATCCCTTCGGGGAGAATGAAGATCAATGAGTCTTCTACCTTCTCCTGAAATTTCAGGCCAATCGGACAACGTTTGCCCCTCCAAATGTGAGAAATCCGAATCTGTCGCTGGATAGAAAAATTGCAGAAATTCTTATTTTTCTCTGGTGTTGAGGGCACGATCGATCTACCCTTATTGAGTAGATGGAGATCTGATATATGTTGTACTTGATTTGGTGTTACGTGGGCTACGAATCGGGCTTTTGTCCACATAGTTGGGAGCCCAAACCCAACAAATCTCCCCCCTCACGACTATGTGGAGAAAATCGCCAAACCGGCGATCGTACAACAAACTTCAAACTTCGATCTCACCAATGACTTAGTCATCATATCAGCACCATTATCATCGGTGTGAATCTTCTCAACTTCAAGCTGCTTGGTATCCAAGATTTCACGAATCCAATAATATCGCATATCAATATGCTTCGACTTGCCATGAAACGTCGGATTCTTACTGAGATGAATCGCACTCTGGCTGTCACAAAACAAGACATACCTTTGCTGATCAAAACCAAGCTCGCTCATGAAGTTTTTCATCCAAAGAAGTTCTTTGCAAGTTTCTGTAACGGCAATAAACTCTGCTTCTGTCGTAGACAAAGCGATACACTTTTGAAGTCTGGACTGCCAAGAAACAGCTCCCCCTGCAAATGTAATCAAATAGCCCGAAGTAGATTTCCTCGTATCCACATCTCCGCCCAGATCTGAATCTGTATAACCAACAAGAATAGGCTCGTCAGAACCAAAACACAATCTCATGTTGGACGTACCTCGGAGATATCTCAAAATCCATTTCACAGCATTCCAATGCTCTTTCCCTGGATTAGACATGAATCTACTAACAACTCCAACTGCATGAGCTAAATCTGGTCGAGTACACACCATAGCATACATAAGACTACCAACGGCAGATGAATAGGGAACTCGGTCCATAACCTCTTTTTCTTCCTCGTCTGTAGGGCACTGGGTCATGCTCAATCTAATAAAAGTAGCAAGAGGAGTACTAACCGGTTTAGCTCTCTCCATGCTAAAGCGTTGTAGTACCTTTTCGATGTACTTTTCTTGAGATAACCACAACTTCTTCTCTTTTCGGTCACGTGTGATATTCATCCCAAGAATGCATTGAGCCGGCCCCAAATCCTTCATCGAGAAATGCTTGCTCAAGTCCTTCTTTAACTTGTAAATTCGAGATGGCGAAGAACCTACAATAAGCATATCATCAACATAAAGTAACAAAATGATGATATCGTCATCGGGGAATCTCTGCATAAAAACACAATGGTCAGTATCATTCTTCTTATACCCTTCTTGAATCATCACCGATTCAAATTTCTTATACCATTGCCTCGGAGCTTGTTTCAAACCATACAAGCTCTTTTTCAATTTGCAGACATAATTCTCCTTTCCTTTCTGAACGAAACCCTCGGGTTGCTCCATATAAATTTCTTCATCAAGATCACCATGAAGAAAAGCAGTCTTGACATCCATCTGTTCAATATCAAAATCAAGACTAGCTGCCAAGCCCAAAACGACACGGATAGAT
The DNA here is from genome assembly GCA_027422505.1 of Craterostigma plantagineum. Lineage (NCBI taxonomy): Eukaryota > Viridiplantae > Streptophyta > Magnoliopsida > Lamiales > Linderniaceae > Craterostigma > Craterostigma plantagineum. The sequence goes on from JAPQWV010000038.1 coordinate 7,110,089, forward strand.
GTCATTTTCACAACTGGCGAAAAAATCTCACTAAAGTCGATCCCCTGCTTCTGACTGAAACCTTTGACAACCAACCTGGATTTAAATCTGGGAGAAAGTGAGTGCTCTTCATGCTTCACCTTGTAAATCCACCTGTTCTTCAAGGCCCTTTTACCTTTAGGAAGCTCCACCAATGCATACGTGTCATTTACTCGTAAAGAATCCATCTCGTCTTTCATAGAAGCAATCCACTTGTCTCTATCTGAACTATGAATGGCTTCATCATAACTCTCTGACTCTCCTTCACTAGTAAGAAGCACAAACTCGCCGGATGAGTAACGAGTAGAAGGTCGTCTATCTCTCGTTGATCTTCTAACAGAAGGTTCTGGCAAGTCAGTATGTGTCTCCTCCTGCTGAGCAACATCATCAGCAACATGATCATCGGGTTGATTCTCAGCTTCACCTGAATTTGGTGTAAGTAGGTGATCCAAATCAATCAAGTGGTCATTCTGAATAACTGGCTTTTCTGACTTCTCGATATCCTCAATCGTCTGATCCTCCATAAAGATAACATCACGGCTTCTGATAATCTTCTTATCAACTGGATCATAACATCTGTAGCCAAACTCGTCATCGCCATAGCCAAGAAAAATGCACTGTCTTGTTTTGGCATCCAACTTTGATCTCTCATCTCTTGGGACATGCACAAAACACTTGCACCCGAAAACTCTCAAGTGGTCATATGAGACATCCTTACCATACCAGACCTTGTTGGGAACATCGCCCTGCAAGGCAACTGAAGGAGTCAAATTAATAATACGAGTAACTGTATATAAAGCCTCACCCCAGAAATGTTGAGGTAACTTTGCTTCTGACAATAAGCATCTGACTCTCTCCATCAATGTCCTGTTCATTCGTTCAGCCAAACCATTCAACTGAGGAGTCTTAGGAGGTGTTTTCTGATGTCGAATACCATATCGTCGACAATAAGAATCAAATGGTCCGAGATATTCACCTCCATTGTCCGTTCTGATGCATTTCAACTTCTTTCCTGTCTCGCGCTCAACAGAAACATGAAACTCAATAAAACCGTCAAGTACCTGATCCTTTGACTTCAAAGTGCGAACCCATAACTTTCGTGAATGATCATCAATAAATGAGACAAAATAAGAAGCACCTCCAAATGACTTCACCTTCAAAGGACCGCAAACATCTGAGTGAACTAACTCAAGCAAAGCATCCTTCTTATGAGGTGGATGATGATGAAAAGAAACTCGTTTCTGCTTTCCAGCTAAGCAATGCTCACATCTGTCTAACTTAGCGCCTTTCAAGCCGGGGAGTAAATTCTTCTTGGCCAAACAATCGAGCCCTTTCTCGCTAATATGACTCAATCTTCGATGCCAAAGACTAGAAGAATTCCCGCTATCAATTGCGTTCACAACACTAGCAGAAACATTAGTATTAAGCCAATACAAATTTGAAAATTTCTTACCACGAGCCACTATCAAAGAGCCTCGAGTGATCTCCCAAAGTCCATCACCAAAGTGGCAAGAATAACCCTCATCATCAAGCTTTCCAGTAGAAATGAGATGCAATCGAACATCAGGAGCATGTCTGACCTCCTTCAATATCAACTTCGAACCCAATCCTGTGTCCAAACAAATAGTACCAACGCCTATCACCTTCGCCAAACCATCATTGCCCATCTTCAAGACTCCAAAATCGCCCGAAGTATATGATGAAAAGAATTCCCGATTAGCCGTAACATGATAAGCTGCACCACTGTCCAAGACCCAACTTGTCTCGCCTTTCACAAGATTGATTTCATCGTCATCATAAACTATAACAAGGTTATCTGGAGTAGTGGTGGTATTCACGCGATCATCACTGTCGTCAACATTCTTCTTCGACTGCTCCTTCTTCAACTTATAGCAATATCTCTTGATATGTCCTTTCTTCCCGCAATGATGACACTCAAGATCCTTATATTTCGATCTTGACTTGCTTCTTCCCCTACTCTTGCCTCGGTTGTTCGAACTCTGGCCCGCATGTCTACTTCTCCCCCTATCTTCAGTAAACAACACATCGGAAAGTGACGAAGTACCTTGTGTTTTCCTTCTCACCTCCTCATTCAAGACGCCGCTCTTGACATACTCCAACGTTACCAATCCATTGGGGGCCGAATTAGTCAATGAAACTCGAAAACTTTCCCAAGAATCAGGGAGAGTATTTAATAGCCATAAACCGAGAACCTCAGATTCAAACTTAATGCCCATGCCAAATAACTGATCAAAGCATCCTTGAAACTCATTAATGTGGTCAGAAATAGACTTGCTTTCATGATACTGCAAATGCATCGCTTGCTTCAAAAGAAACAGTTTATTGTTACCTGTTTTGGAAGCATATAACGTCTCAAGCTTTTCCCACAACGTCTTGGCATGTGTCTCATTCACAATATGGTTCAATACATTGTCTTCAACCCATTGCCGAATAAAGCCACAGACTTGAAGATGCTCAAATTCCCATTCTTCATCAGTTTTTGAATCGGGCTTTGCTGTAGCGAAAACCGGAAGATGCAATTTCTTCACAAATAAAAGATCCTTCATCTTGCCTTTCCACTTGTGATAATTCGTGCCGTTCAAACAAACCATTCTATTCAAATTCGCCTCCATCCTGCACGAATCAAAGAATACCGACAAAACCAACTGCAAGCTCTGATACCACTCTGTTAGATCGTACGGTGTAAACGAACAAAATATTATGGCAGCGAACGCTTATCGGCAGCCCAAGAATTATCAACGCAACGGAAAAATGAAAATAACACGGCGATATAACGTGGAAAACCCCCTTCAATTCGACGGGGTAAAAACCACGGGACCAAACGATCCAAAATCCACTATCACCATGAGCAAGTACAGCGAATTACACCACAACCCAACCACAAACGAGCTATGATACCAAATCAAAGCTCCAAAATCATCACAACTCGAAATAAGATAGCAACATCAAATTCGTCACAGAAAATCGCAGCAGACTTCAGAAATTCGTAACTCACAAACCAGACCTCGAAATGAAAATCCCTTCGGGGAGAATGAAGATCAATGAGTCTTCTACCTTCTCCTGAAATTTCAGGCCAATCGGACAACGTTTGCCCCTCCAAATGTGAGAAATCCGAATCTGTCGCTGGATAAAAAAATTGCAGAAATTCTTATTTTTCTCTGGTGTTGAGGGCACGATCGATCTACCCTTATTGAGTAGGTGGAGATCTGATATATGTTGTACTTGATTTGGTGTTACGTGGGCTACGAATCGGGCTTTTGTCCACATAGTTGGGAGCCCAAACCCAACACTATGTCATGTCCTCGGTTCTTGATTACAGCAGGCGCTGGCTTATAAGTTCTCCTCAAGTAACCAAGATCATGGGAAACAACGACTCTATCATCTGAAAGATCGATGGGTGATTGAAGCTTTCCATTTCCACAGGTTTTCCATTCTGGGTTAATCTTTCCCCAGTTTTCAGGTCCTTTACCGCTTTCGTCCGAATAAGCAAATTCAGATTCATCATCTTCAGTCGTACGTACGTTGCAACACAAAAAACACACACATGGATTATATTAACATGAGTGACAAGTAAAAGATGGATTTTGAGTCGTAACGCTACATATATTAGGCGTTCCATTACATTTCATTCTGATAAAACCCTTAAAATACTAACCTCAAACACCATGAAGGATAAAAGTTACCTCGTTTTCTTACTTACCCATTTCACCGCCATTGGTGGCTGTGCAAAGATGATTCAAAGTCACGCAAACTAAGATGAAGATGACACCACAACTTCTCTTGCAGCCCATTTTATTTTTGGTTCAATCGTCGTACAACTAACTGCAAGAGCAATATTGTATTGGCTATTTCAAAGAAAACCGTTTACGTTTTGATTTTTATTCTATTTACTTGTTTTGCGGCTGATCAGCAGGGAGAATATTAATTGCGTATTCAAAGAAACACTAATTATCGTATATATGTATTATTTAGATTTTCCTATTAGTAACAGTGATTTTAGCGTGTTACCATATTTACTATTTGGATGCTTATGTATTTATTTTTACATTTAATCGATGGGTTGGGCTGCAGTAACGGCCCATTGCATGTCAAGGGACTCAGGCCCAACTTTCCGACAGTATTTTATACATAAATATAGCTTCAGAAGCGAGGAAGCCCTAATCCCAAATCAATCGTTGAGGCAGTACTACGCAGGATGGCGGAGAAGTACGATCTGACGCAGCGGATTGCGCCCAACCTGGACCGTCACTTGGTCTTCCCCTTGCTTGAGTTCTTGCAGGAGAGGGGATTGTATCCTGAGGAAGACATGCTGAAGGCGAAGATTGAATTGCTGAATCACACCAACATGGTCGACTACGCCATGGACATTCATAAATCGCTGTATCGATCCGAAGAGGTTCCCCAGGGTATGCTGTTAGCTTTAGGGGTTTGCTTGTTGCTGCTTTTTTTTTTTTAGTTTCTATTTTTCTCTGCTTTCTTGGATCGTAAATCGCCCAGAAAAAAAAACCTGACTTGCCATTCTTGTCTAGAAACTGGTCAGATAGGGTGTAATTATGTGATGATGTCTTGTGGCACATGGGGATTGGGTTTTCCATTTTTCTTCATCCTTGATTTCCCAAGATTTGCTTTTTATTTACAGAGATTGTATGTATTTAAATCTATTCCAGATATGGTTGACAGAAGGGCTGAAGTGGTGAGTAGGCTGAAGGCTTTGGAAGAGGGAGCAGCTCCTTTAGTTTCCTTTTTGCAGAACCCCAGTGCAGTTCAGGAACTCAGAGCCGACAAACAACATAATCTTCATATGCTTAAAGAGCGCTATCAGGTTTCATATTTTAAAATGCTTTCACTGCCTTCTATCTCATCATATACTTTCTTCGTTTCTGTTAAATTCTATTAATCCTCATCCATAATTCCATATTAACCTTTTACATTTGAAGGTTCGGTGTCTGTAGAAGTAGTTAGAACAAACATGTATAAGATTTGGAATTGTGTTTGTTGATTTACTTTCAAAATTTTTAGCTAAAAGAATTTAAGAATCGTGTATTATGCCTTTACGCCACCCACTGATCCCAATTCATTGGCTCATCATCGTTTGAAACTGCAGTTGCTAAATTGATGGGCTTTTTAATATTCAGTTTCTCATCTTCAGTTATGGAAGAAGCATGTTTCGGTTTCTTACATCAATATTCAACTTATTAGACGGGTTTAATGTTGTTCAGATTGGTCCGGAACAGATTGAAGCATTGTATCAGTATGCTAAATTCCAGTTTGAATGTGGAAACTACTCCGGTGCTGCTGATTACTTGTACCAATATAGAGCCTTGTCCACCAACAGCGAGAGGAGTTTGGGTGCATTGTGGGGAAAACTGGCTGCTGAGATCTTGATGCAAAATTGGGATATTGCACTTGAGGAGCTTAACCGCTTGAAAGAAATCATTGATTCCAAGGTCAGTAGCACATGTTTTTTTGGGCAACTCTTTACCACTGAATGGGAAGAAAAACTTATAACGATTTGCGCCTTCGCAGAATTTCTCAACTCCTCTGACTCAAGTCCAAAGTAGAATATGGTTGATGCACTGGAGTCTGTTCATATTCTTTAACCATGATAATGGGCGAACCCAGTTAATTGACTTTTTCAGTCAGGACAAGTATGATTCATATCTATACTCAACGTTGATGCTGATAATATACGTTTGGCCTATTCCATTGTAATTTACCAACATGCTTTCAATTGTAACCTCTTTCTAGGTATCTGAATGCGATTCAAACCAATGCACCACATCTTTTGCGTTATCTGGCCACTGCTTTTGTTGTTAACAAAAGAAGACGGCCTCAATTCAAAGAATTTATAAAAGTTATTCAACAAGAGCAGTACTCTTACCAAGATCCCATCCTGGAGTTTCTGGCATGCTTGTACATCAACTATGACTTTGATGGGGCTCAAAGGAAGATGAAAGAATGTGAGGAAGTAAGGCTTTAACTTAATCTGACTTTAGTATTCTTCAACTTGGTTATAAATTCCATATGAGCTAAGAATAATGTAATTTTTTTCCATTTTGCTTTGTTGAGGAAGTTGTCATGATATTCCTGGTTCATGGATTTATAATTTTTTTTACCATGATGTAGGCTATACGGAATGACCCTTTCCTTGGGAAACGAGTGGAGGAGGGTAACATGACAAGTGTACTTTTAATCGATGAATTTCTTGAAAATGCCCGTCTCTTCACAATCGAGATCTATTGCCGCATTCATCAGAGAATTGACATGAGGTATGTGTCTCAAATGTGTGATTCATCATATGCATGTTCTATATAAGAGTGATCTACTTATTCCTTGTTGAATGAATAATGTTGGGCGTTTATTTTAATATATTTGTTGGCGGTTGCTATATGACCTGATCCATGAAGGTTGCATTCACTTAGAACTTTGTAAATTTACGTTGTTTGTATCCATTTTAGTTTTACAAATAATATGTAGCATCTGTTTCTTAATAGCGTTTTTTATTATTTCGCAGCGTGCTGGCTGAGAAGTTGAATTTCAATAATGAGGAAGCTGAGAGATGGATAGTGAATCTTATAAGGACATCAAAGCTCGAAGCTAAGATAGATTCTTTGGCAGGAACACTCGTAATGGAGCCAAATCATTCGAATGTGTAAGTTCCTCGATCGATGAGAGCATTGAGGTTTACTTTCTTGTAGAAGTTTGTGTCCCCTAATTGCTTGCTTTGTTTCGCCTTTCAGGTATGAGCAGCTGATTGACCACACAAAAGCACTTTCAGGTCGGACATATAAGGTTGTCAGCCAGCTTATGGAGCATGCTCAGGCACAGCCTGCCCAGTAGAGTAGAGCTTTGATGAGCACCGCTGTTGTGTGATTTTATTATCACTAAAGATTAACCTGAATTTTATCTTATTTTAAAGGAATATGACCTTATTTTTTTTATTTTCCAACTTGTTAGTTCTGCTGTCGTTTGTTTTGAAGGGATCTGAAAGAACAGAATAACTCCCCTATGACTTTGAATTGAACACATTACGAAAATTTACTAGAAATGTTGATGAAGTTGGAGCCTTGTTTAAAATACAATTTGCATCAGCCTCTTTCGTACTGAAAAATCTTGCCAAGACTTAATATTTCATTGATTGAATGGTCTTGGAAAATTCTGATATTTGATCCTGCAAGTACCAAAAATTTTTTTCTTGAAAAAGATCATAAGATTTCAAGTGGCTTCAGCCTAATTGATGATTAGAATGTGCTTTTGTGCCTAATCAGTGTCGTCCAACGAGCTTCACTCTTTCGAAGATCCTCTGCCCTGGAGCTAATATCGCCAGAGGATCGTAGTTCAGTTTCCTCGTCGAGAAAAGCTCCCATTGGCTTCCAAAATGAGAGATCCATTCTTGCTGAGTGCTGTAATGGGGCAGATACTGTTTGATCCCAAGATGAGGCTTCTTCTTCTCACAGTAGTCCAAAATCTTGTTGTTCTGCAATAAAACCTGCTCCAGCCCATCTCTGCCTCTTGAATTAGCTACAGCAGAAGATAAGAACCCAACAAGGTAGAAAACATCCTCGTCTGGCGTGACTAAAGACGTCCCATTTATCCATCTGCATGCAGTCATTTCAAGTTAGTGATGGAACACACTTTTAACTTTCTTCCACGTACTATGTACGTACGTACGTATATTTTACCTTGATTTGTTGACTGGATATATCAACACAGGCCCATTGCTGGTACTTTTAACGATGCTACCAAACACATCCTTCACAAACTCACGGATGCTGCTTCTCGGAATGAGAAGGTTTATCCATGGATGCGGTACATCCCATAAGCCCCTTTCGCGCAGTTTCATTTCGGACGCATGAACTCTGTCCAAGAAGTCCATGAAAGACACTTCTTGCTGGAAAAGAGTGGACCTTACGTAGCTCAATCCCGACAAGAGCCTCTCGACTTCCTGCACAAATTGATTCAGTTTCGAATAGCTGGAAATTTCATGGAGGATATGGTTTAGTTAGGGTATCTGTCTTGTCCTTTTACTACCTCTTCAGTGCGATCGGCATCTTCAGGATCATAGTACTTTGCGATTTCAAGGCAAAACAAGATCTTCCCCTCAGAAGTGAACTTGCTTGCTCGAAGAGGGTCTCGAGGATTGAAAGACAACAATCTCCAGTTATTCAACAGGCCCGTCCTGTTTATGACCACGAATCCTTCCACGTAATCGAATGCATCGTTATAGTGGGAAGATATTAGTTGCTCTTGATCACTTGCAAAAGCTGTGAAGTCTGTGTAAAGAGCTCTAATCCATTTAACCTTGCATCATCGATCGAAAAAGGGTTAGATTCTGAACAATAAGCTAGCTGGTCATTACAGATTTAATGTAAATTCATACAAAAAACTACGTACCATTCTTAAAGCAGGTTCCAATGCAATTCTTGCCTTGGTGATGACACCAAACTGCCCAAGCCCTCCGAGTACTGCGTGAAAGAGATCAGAACTCTGATCCTTGGAACAAGTTACCACTTCTCCCCTTCCTATATATGCAACAGTTAATAGAATAATCAGCATTCGAACAAACAAACAACATAAGATGCTTAATCATATTTTATAGTACCAGTGACAACTTGTAACTGATGGACATTGTTGATCTGTGGGCCGTGCCTAAACGCTTGCCCGCTTATCCCAGCGTTCGATAAGGTTCCCCCTACTGTGAGATGAAGATAGTCAGTCCAAGACTTCGGAGTTAAGCCAAGCTTAAGACTTTCTCGTAGGATGTTAATCCACAGTTCTCCAGCCGATACGTCGACGTAAGGGCCGCCGTTTTTCCCAGCAGCGTAGAAGCTCATCTCTGATCGAAGAGACTCCATGTTTATTACAACGCCTTGGTAAGCCTGCGATTGTCCTTGCAGTGAGTGGCCATGGCCTCTAGCAGAAACCGTAGCATGCGAAGTGATTCCATTATTATTATCGTAGACGTATTTTACGGTGGATGAGATATCGGAAACTGATTTTGGGTACAAAACCGCCGACGGCATGAAGCTATACATGTTTCCAAAGTCCTTAGCTGCGTGTTCGAGGTTCTCGAAGCTCAAATGGCCATCGTACTTCATCATCTTTCGGAGATTGATCAAGTGCGCCGTGTCTACTGTGGGAGGGGACGACGGCGCCGAAATAAGGGCGGAAAAGGGCTTGGAGTAGAAGTCGTGATCTGTGTTGGTCATTACACTCATGAGTAAGAACACGAGTGCGAGCAGTGGTTTGGCTTTTTGCTTGAACAAAGAGTTGTTGCACTTTGATATGAGCATCGTCTTATTATATCTAGCTAAGCTTGTGTATTTCCTGAAGGATAAGAGACGATGACTAAGTGCATTAATATATAGAGAGGAGGAAAATAATGGGCTCATTTAATTCTGTCGAGAAACGTTCAATGTACATTATTATGATGATGATGATGATGATGATGAGCACAGCCTTTTTCGTTCGCAATGTTTTGAAATGCTGACAACTACGTTATAATAATGATGAGAGACTTTCTTTCACTTTAGTGCTCTGTATATATATTCCCCTATATATTATGCGTTAATAATGCATGTGGTTATCAATCAATCACACACATAAATAGAATAAATGATGAGAGACTTTCACTTCACTTCACTGCTTTGTTTGCGTGGAATCATAGTTTCTTTTCCATTTCTCTCGTTCTACTTTGAAAATCCATTCTCTTAATTTCTTCTTCTTTTACCGATATATGATCATATAGGATATCTTTGCTTGTATGTCATGCATGCTCAAATATACACTGTCAGAAAACAAAGGACAAGTCAGGCCAATAACACAGTACCTATATATGTTTATAAATAAATAAATAAATATATATATATATATATATATATATATATCGTACTAATCCATAATACAGCAACGAAAGTAGAGAGCCATGCATGCAGCAGCCTGACATGTCATCGATGGGTGATACACTTATCATTCTAATTAATAAAGAAAAAAGAAACCGTGAATTAGTAATAAGTTTCATGTGGATATAGACAGTACAGTTATATGACTTGTGATACTAAAACGGTTTCCTTATTTACTAGATTCAGTTGGGATAATAAGAGAAGAGTTATAAACATATGCATCATAGTGCTTCTGACTACGCTCGGTGATGACAATATGTCCCCCTAAAACATTATCCGAACATTATAAATATATATATATATATATATGTATATATGAATTACCCCTTCCTGGCCGGGGACAGTCGATCACGTGCTTTAACATAATCTTAAATGTTATGTTGACTATAGATAAGAGATACATATTTCACGTGAATATAAGATTAACAAGTTAATTGTTGATATATGTGTGTGTGTGTGTGTTTGTGTGTGTGTGCGTTATAATCCAAAATTTCTTCACTCTCTCAGACATTCTTTAAATATATTTATTATTAGATGCATCTGTGTTTGAATGCTTGCGCTCTAAACGCTAAAGTCTCAGCATCCCAGTATTAATTCATGGTTCCTAAGGCCATCTCCGGCCGATACCTAAAATAGCATGCAAAATAGGTTTTTGTGTCCAATAGACACTTATACCAATACTTAAAATGGGTATTGACCTATTTTGGTGACATAGAAACGTAAATTTGGGTTTTTACTATTCATCAACCAATAACTTTTTAACTCCTATTAAAATGACCCATATTAATTTATTGATTTAATTTTAGTACAAAACCTTTTCATTTTTCATTTGTTTTAATTTTACTTCATTGTTTTATATTTATATAAAATGTCAATAATATTTATAATTGTAAACTAAATACTTATGCTATTTATAAATTTCTAAAATAATATTTTAATTTGTCGTTTTGTCTAATTTGTTAAATTGTAAAATATGTGGGTAATATTGAAAATTAATAAAAGTTGATTTGAAAGAGAATATTTTAAGAATGTTCTTTTGAGTTTGAGAATGAGTTTAATGGTTGGAGAAGAATTACTGCATTTTGAGTTTGAGAATGAGTTTGAGTTTGAGAATAGGTTTTTCGGTTGGAGATGGTCTAAATCCTGCTTAAATCGATTTCTTATCCAATAGGAGAATGGACGTTGCGTTGGACTGAGATATGTCAAATTATATAGGGTTTGGTCATGAGATAAGTTAGATTACATGCAGTTAATAGTATGAAAATAACAATCCAATTAGCAGCGCCCTCCATCATTATATATGCTAGTTATTTGATCCTACGAGGTGATTAATTTTGTTTAAAAATAGTATATAGTACAATACAACCTTAAAAGTCTCAACGAAATACAGTAAGTATTGGTCATGGTCTAAAACGATTGGCGGAATCCGTACAACTTCAGCAACTTAATATATTAAGGATTAATCCATACCATACATTATCTCTACAGAAAGGTAATACGTGGAGAAACGTGACTCTGTTCTTTTCAAATGTTCTCTTCCATTCGTACAGTTTTTCTTTCTTTGTTTTTTTTTGGTCAAATGTGATATTGCATCATCGATATTTTCAAATTTGTTACCGCAATGTCATATACCCGCATGCAAATTCCGCATAACCACCAATATTCAATATTAGATTAACTGCATGAATATAAAAAATATGAGGTTTTATTACGAAGCATATCATTGCACGATCTTGTCTGAAAGAAGAGCACAATAATTCTTAATTATGTTCCCGATCTAGTGAACATTATTCTGATATAATCGTGGACTTCTATGCACGCACGTCCAGCCTATATTATTGAGACTTACCTTTTCTAACTTTGTTCAACTGTCAATAACGTTAAGGTTCCTCATTTTTGTTTATTTCTAAAATATTCAAGAACATCATTGATTGCTAGTAGCGCATCCATGATACTATAATATATATATATATATATATATATATAGATTATATGGCTTGATCCTATTGTAGTCAAGCTCTGCCGAACTGTGTGTATGATGTCATTCTAAGACGAGGGTTTTATCATTTTAAAAGCAATATATGTATCGTCTCCATGTGTACAGTGTTAGATCCGAGAGTGACGAGAGATAATAAATAATCTCTTGCAAAACTTAATGTTATAGAAATTAGCGCTATTATATTATCTGAAAGTTTATTTATGTATATAAAAAAAAATTGCACAAACGAATAGGGTTTCTCAATCCTTAGGGTTTTTTTGTTATTCTTGCATTGGCTATTATATAAAATCAGATGTTAACATCAAGTATATTTTTCTTGCGAGCAACCAATAAACTACTATCAGTCACAACCTTTTGAATTTAAGAGTCATTATTTTATTATGTCTTACCATCGATCAAACGACTTCTCTATCAATCGTCGTTGTCCCATGTGACAATGTCCACTAAGCTCGCAGCATTTAGTCAAGAAACCTACGAAAAAGTGGTATACTTTTCAACGAGCTAGCTAGATGCCTTGTAAATAATGATCACAAATGCTTCAACCATTTAGAGGGTTTTTGTTGTTATCTTCCTCAAAACGGCCTGAACTTACCAGCAATATAAATAACAAACAACAACACGTGCGTGAAAAGGAGTTATCACTGTAAGTATGCAGAATGTCTATATCTTCCTCTCGATATAATTAATTATTTATGTATATGGCATTTTCGAGGGATCAAACCATTACGTATGCACACAATATGAAAGAAGCTCCTAAGAAAATGGCTTTATCTGAGGCACGCTTGTGATAGGAATTAAATGCATCCAAGACTTTTGTGCCGAGCTACATATCTTAGTGTATCTTATTAAATTATGTTGGCCATAAGAGAGAGAGAGAGAGGGGGAGAGAGAGAGAGAGAGAGAGCTGAGAGTCGTTTTCTTGCATCGTCATCAATGCTTTGTCTTATATGAGACACATTGTAATAGATAGAGTATATAGTAAGACGTCGTCATATCATGAACTACAAGAATTTATCATACATTGATATTGAAGGTCGCCGCATATATAAAAATATTGCATTTCCATGTAAAATAATTCAATGATGACCTAAGCTGAAATAAGTTTCTTTATTTTTTTTGAAGACATTGTACGCTATGAAATCTAAGGCCCGTCCCGTCAGTTTTATGGGCCAATACAATGTAAGAGAATGCTATAATGTAAGCATTCGTATCAAGCTATGAAAACCATCATTAAAGAACTCAAAAATATTTGACACCAGATTTAAACCTCACAAAAAAAAAAGGTGTTAGAGAGATTGGGCAAACTGAGGGGCACCAAGGTCAAGTTGTTGCCTCATGAGACAGTTCATAAGCCAATCGACACTAAATGCCCGAAGGCCAAGCTCCACGGCTGACAGAACCTCATCCATGTCTTCTTCACAAGCTATGAATATCGTTTTCGATGCATCATTCACACTCTCGATTACCTGCCAAAGGTCGAAAGGCAGTGTCGTCACATTCAAACAACACAACGCTCGTGGAAATTTTAGGTGATAAGATTGCTCAAATTACGTACCTTTCCTCCGGCGTATTGAACGAGGGTCGACACTTGAGTTTCGACGCGACTCGACATCCATATATCGAGATCCCTGAACAGGGCATTGGGCCTTGATTTTGCTCTAAGAACTGTGGATTTTAGATCAGTTCTGTATTTGATCTTGTATTCTTCATCTTCTAAAATGAAAGGCATTTCATCTGCATACAATGAAGCACATTAGTTAACCATATATGAAGATGCTGAGGATGAATATGAATGTTAGGCAAATGTAAGCAATCGAAACTGTACACTTCGCATACCGACAAATTGTCCCTTCTTGAAGCTCTCCTTTAGCCATGCAGGTGAGACAACCCAAGATCTGAAAGGCAATAATGCTCGTACTTTAGGATAAATAAATCATGATCTTATAGCTAGCTCCTACTCTATGTTATGTGTTTGTTCTAGAAAGCTTAAATTGCTGACCCAGAACAAAGGGCTGTACAGAAGTTAAATGTCTGTCTAGCTTTCCCAGTGACAACATGTGAGCTCGTGCTTCCAATGGTGGTAACAGCTCCGCCCAGATCTTCAACTACCTACACCAACAGAACAATGATCATGAAGAGTATAAACACGATTGGGTCAAAGGCCAAAGTCTAACCACATTTCATACCTTGATAAGTCTCGATCTCTTGTTTTCATCTGCTATGTTCATCAACATGATCCTCTTGCACGTATCCAATGCTGAGCTCTTGCCATGAGCTGCATCTTCATTTGCCAAAACACAATCATGTGCTTTGACTTCATTTTCATCGAGCATGATACTACCGCTTGAACCAGGCAGTATTTTAGATTTGCCTTCAGTTGTTTGAGAATGGTGTCTATCAGGACAATTAACTTTACTCCTATCATCAGTCCAAACAGGGCAGTCCCAGGGCGAGTCATTCAACTGAGCACCCTTCACTTTTTTAGACTTTAGAGACGTGCATGTGGCTTCCCAAATCCTTTTCTTAGTCCTATCCAATGAAAAAGAGCATGAATCCTCATTGTCAATACTACCCCGTTCGCCTAATCCAGAAGCCTTGGCCGCACTACAATGCCGACGAACTGGTAGAAGAATAGCATATTGGCAACCATAAGTGACGATATTGAGATAACAATAACCGCCACATCTCCATATTCGAAAGAAACCAGAATCAGAGTTTATCTTAAGTTTTTCACCATTTTCCAGGGAATTGCCAGGTTGCTGATGTCTAATCTCACCCAATTTGATTTCTTCACAGGCGTATCGCTCTCTAGTGCAGGTGGCCCTTCTGGGTTCCTTGACTGTGAGCATGGAAATGGGATTTCCACCAAATTAGAAGATCCATCATTGACAAGATGAGACATCAATAGAGTTGAACCACCAGGAAAGCATAATGATCTGCGGATATCAGGCTTTATAGGAAGCCTCCGAGCTCTGCCCTTCCTGCTAACCTCACCAATCACTGCAAAGTCCTGCATTTTGTATAACATTTAATCACCAGATAAGGCTGGTGCATAAGGTAGCTCCGACATTTGGATTCGAATTCATTGCAGTACCTGTTTTAGCCAAAATCCCTCGGATTCTTTGTCACCCCAGCATAGTACAGTGGAAACGCCTACACTCTGCAGCCTTTTTCTCAACTCCAAGTATAACAAACGACCTATTCCCTGAGGTTCGACAGCTTTAAAAAAAGTCAATATATGTAGGGGTATTAAGCTTAGATTATAGACTCTGGGCATATCGGGAAAGCGTCATTCAAGACATTTTCGTAATTTACTTTCCAATCAAGCAATATTTCACTAGTGCCACAATACCTTGTTTTGAAAGGCTGAATAAACAGCGGCAAGTGGAATTTCAGCATAATGCGTGTCAGTTGGAACTATTTGATATGTAATTGCAGCGACGACCTCCAGCCCAGTGAAAAAGAGATGAAGGAAAAGATAAGGATTAATGAATTGATAAAAAAAAGATCAATATGCTCAGAACTTATAATCTAAGGTGCTAATAACAAACCCAAGCATAGCCAGTATACCTCTCCTTGTTGTTCACCGTCCTTTGATTTCAGTGCTAAGGTGCGATACTTCCTGCATAAATTAAACTCAAAGAGAATCTATATCCAATTGTAAACGCATAGGTACATACTGGTTCCATAGTTTCTGGGTAAGATTTGGGCAAAAGATGTCGTAGACAAATAAAATTTATTTTACCCATTGGTAACACATCTTTCAAGGAATGCAGACTCCTTTCCTGTATTTGCAGCATAGTTCATTGCAGGTAACTCTTTCAGGTAAAGACCCAATACTTCCTATAACAAAATTGTAGTATACTTATCATACATTGCTTCAATCACCACAGTCAATGCCTCAAAATATAATCCTAGCTTGATATTGCATTTTCAATCACATGGCATCATTAATACACCACAGGAATTTCAGAAATCAATCCTAATCAAATTAAAACTCCAAATAGCCCAGAAGCTAAATACCTGGAGTAACGACTTCGTCCCAGGATCAGACTCCTTTGGATTAGCAAGCACAAAATAGCCTTCACCTAGAAATTGATGATGATAAGTGAAAGCATCGCCCGAAAGAAAAACACCATACATATTAGTTATTTAATAAAATACCGCAGATGTTAGATCCTGAACCTCCACAATTGTTCGCTTTCTCAATCACTACAAACCCAAAAGGTGGTATCGTTTGTTTAGGGTGAGTGAAGCATATAAAAATTGAAACCACGCATGAACATGCTGATTCGCGGTTAACTAGAAACCTGTAATTCGGACTTTGGAAGTTCTGGAAAGCGAGATTTGCAGACTATTGCCACTCAGTTCGGAGCCGAAATTCTTCGATTCAACGACAACTTCACAGTTACCTATGGAAATAGGAGCTGATGATGGAGTTGAAGAGATTCTTCTTCGTGCCATTTGATTTGAGATCAGAGAAATTTCACATCTCATTAAATCACGGAGTTTGTATAGCTGCGCCTTCGCGGCGGGAATGTAAAATAAACTCGAAATACAACGTGGCGCGAAAATGATATGGGCGACTCGTGGGTTTCTCTCGGCCTCCAATTGATGAGCTGGGAACAATAAATGGGCCTAATTTTCCTTCTAAATCGGCCCAATGCATCGCTTAGTAATTGCAAAATTATAAAAATAGATCACTAAACATACTATTTTTTTATTTTGGGTCACTATGTTTGCCAGTTACAAAACTAGATCGCTAAGGATGTATATAGTAACAAAATTGGATCACTAGTTACAAAACTGAGTCACTAAGTATGTATATAGTCACAAAACTAGGTCACTAAATATGTATATAGTTATAAATTTGGGTCACTAAGTATATATATAATAAAAAATAAGAGGTCACTGACCCAATTTTGTTACTATATTCATATTTAGTAAATAGTAACTTAATTTTCTAACTGACAATCATAGTGACCAAGATCGAAAATTGACATACTTATGACCATTTTCCCTTTATTAGTTTTATTTCTAATTAATTGTTTGTATTAAATCGTGTGTGTTCAGACGATATCGAACTATAAGTCACCATAACTCGTTCATGTGTTCCATACTTTCAATTCAATTCATGTTAGAGGCTAAACAAAGGGAGAAGAAAGTCCAGACTCTTAGACGTTGGAGAGCAGTTTTCTTGCTACTCTTCTTGTCCTATACAATACACACAAAGAGAAACACCATAACTACGTACGTACACACTGTTTATTGCTGTGAGAACTAAGCAAGTCTCAACGTGGCTGCTGAATGAAACGAGGGCTGCGCTTAGGGCTAACAATCTTGGCTGGTTTATCCCAAAGCTTCATCGATTCCTTAGGAGACCTAAGCCCTCTCTCCTTGGGGACAAGGTTCATGCTATTCATCAACGCAAAAGCATTCTTCTTGGTACCTGAATCAATCGATCAATCAAAGAGTTCCCAAAATACAAGAACATTCAGCAGATCAATTACCATTATCATATGCTCCTTGGCCAAAGATTGTTGTCTTGCTAGCATACTCGGCCTCATGTGACTTGAGAAACTCCTCAAACTGTGCCTCCATGCTCAGGATTTCCGCATCCACGCCAACATCGATGTTATCGGGCAACAACAAACCTTCGACGCTGTCTTCTTGATCTTGGCTGAAAACATCCTCCTCGCCGTGGTGCTGGCTTAGCCAGTATTCGTGGAACCATGCCGAGGTAGTGACAAGATCCCACCATTCTGGCGAGAAATCCTCGACCTTCCTTACGTAGGATGGGATGAACAGAGGAGCGTTTGGGTTCAGCGTTGATCTTCCACCAGATGATACTAGAGCAGCCATGGTTATTATAACTGAAAACCTGAGAAGGGTAAAAAGCAAGTGAGACACAGAGCAAAATCAATCAACTGTCGATTAGATTATCATATCTTGGCAGAGATCATCAAACAAGGATATTATTGATAGAAAAAGAAAGAACAAGCACAGCTCACTCGATTCGTCCTTGATTCGATCTCTCGTTAAATTAAATTCAGCACAAATACGACAACTAAAGATAGGCTATCTCTCAGCAGAAATACCGACTGCGATCTCTCAGCACAGATCAAATAGATAGCTACGATTAACAGATCATCATAGACGACAGCTGAAGATCTAACAAAACAAACTGGCCCGTGATCGATCACTGGCAAATAATTGAGGCATTTTCAGGTTTTAAAAACAAAAAAGCTTCAGATCTACGAGTCGATTAGCCATACATATGCAGTACGATTCAGAGTACGGAAACCAAGGGACCATAATCGAGAAGATATACTGTACCTTTCAAGTCAAGAACAGAGCTTCAATATCAAGTCCAACTTCGAGCTAATGAACGATGACTCATCCCTGATAGGAGAGCGGTATATTTATACTAGACTTGGTGTACGTGCCGAGCCTATAGCTTCGGAAACGAAGCCTTATGCTTTGGCATCGCCGAACCTATCCAATGATTGACTTTCCAGCAACACATTCGTAAAGAATTGCTTGGCAGTCCCTCGACTTTTCCTTTCCTTTCTCTTCAGTTCACTTCTCTTTTTGTCCATTGACATAATTGCACATTATAATCTTGCCTGCCATAATTTTATTTGTAATATATTATACGACATGATTAAGAAATATCTATTTAATAAACGACGGAGACATCGATGTAAAGTCGCCTGTAAATGACAAAAAACGGAATTCTATCTTTCGCCATGTGGTATGGGTGGGGCGTTAGAATGCGTCAATTAATTAATCCCTTCTCGCAAAATATCTCGATTTTCTCCTAAAGTGGACTTAGTAATGTGCCCTTCACCAATATATACTTCCTCTTAATGGGTGGGATGAAAAACAAAAGACAGTTCACGATCACGAGCATAATGATTTTTATCAAAAAGACAAGAGCATGTAAATGAAGGAAATTAAAAAAAATATATGGAACTTGAATATTATCGCCTTCGCATCATCAGCAACAGCAGTTTGTACGGTTCAGGTAACAAGTATATATATCGACACCTGCAAATAAGTTCAAACGCATGTGAGTTCTTCACATGTGAAGAAGCTTTGGGCCTACAACACCGCAATATGCATCTTTAGCACTTTAGCATTTGCCACTCACCACACATTGTGTGTGTGTGTGTATACATATATATCCATGTACATTCTCTTAGCCATCATCATCGTCTTCTAGTTTTACATGCAAGCAATAATACTCGGGGGAAAGGAAAAATGAGAAGCACTACTACTATTCTATTGGTAATTGTCTTACTTGTGGCATTCACTGACAGCAATAACGCAAAGATGCCTCCGCCATTAATGGGCGGAGAATACTCGCCTGCTCCTTCTCCTCAGCCACTGGTATATATATATATTATGCTTGATTGCTCTTATATACTCTCTATCATATACAGCAAGCAATATGATGACATCTCACTAGTTACCTATACACTGATTTCAGCAAGGCACAACTCCAAGGAGGCTTCAGCCTCAAGGTAAGCTAGCACACACACACACATATATACACACAGACATATATATATATATATATATATATGTGTGATTGATAGATTTATATGTATATATGAACAGATTGTGAGCCACGTTGCAAGGTGAGATGTTCGAAGACAGGATTCAAGAAACCTTGTATGTTTTTCTGCGAAAAATGCTGTTCAACTTGCCTCTGTGTGCCTTCTGGCACTTATGGGAACAAGCAAACATGTCCTTGCTACAATAACTGGAAGACCAAGAGAGGAGGACCAAAGTGCCCTTGATTCTCTTCTGCCATTTCAATCAACAAGTGCACGTATCGCCGCCATTGTACATTTATTTTCTAAGCTCTTGGGTATTTCATCTATGGACAAAAATCAAGCTATTGAATTCAGTAACAACCTTGAATACAGAGGCAATGGATAGACATGGATTTAATTCCTTAGCGAAATATCCAGTTACTACAAGGATCACACATAGAAGAATCTACACTTAATAAATAACGCAGGATCTATCACGAAAAGAATGAAACAAGCATATCTGAACATCACGAACATATCGACAAGTGACAGAAAACACGAAAAGGGCTCACCTTTATTAGACTGCACGATCTTGAAAGAGAAAGGGATAAACTTTGATGTTCGTTTAAAGATATGGCATTGGGACAACGGCTTCGAAGGCTTCAACAAGCATATACACCCTCTGTTTCCGAGATGGAGTCAGTTTACCTACAATGTTCCGCACGGCGTAATCAATCATCCACTGTTCAGCTTTTGCCCGCTCGTCCATCATATGTTGCCTTAGATTGATCTTCTCTTGTTCAGCATCATTGACCATATCCACTTGGGTTTGAGTTTCCTCGCCTTTTCTAATGCTTTGATTGATCGCTTGAGGAGAATCAGTTTCTTAAGTTTGACCCAATTCTTGGGCTTAACCGACTTTGGATCCTTACTAATCTCTGATTCTTCTGCTTCTTCATTTCGAGGCCCTTTTGAGCAATCATCCTTAAACTCGTCCCTTTGCTCTGATGAGGTCTCTTGGCCCGACGAATAAGTCAGATCACCTGTGAGTGACTGTGTATCACGTGAATCATCTTGAACAAGTATTTCCTCAACGGCCTTCTTTACTATTCTAAGAGCATCAGATTTGGTGAATGGACTACTAAGATTGCTCGAGATACGGTGCTCCTCGTCAACAGAAGAAGATGGTTTAATGCAAGAACCGCCACTCTTTACAGCAGATGATTCTTCGTCGTCAGATCCATCGAGAAGTTGACTGCCCATCTCATCAGCAATTTCCGAGACCACGTGCTGGCACAACATATGCCACATGCTGATATGATGATTCTTACTCTCTTTTTCCATGTTTGATTGCTCATCCTTGGAATCTCTCTCAATGCCTCCACTAAAAATCATCTCTTTTTCAACATGCTGAAGAGGTGGTTCGACACCATTGTCATCCATAGCAATACCGTCTAGTTTCACCGACTTGGGATGGGAAAATAGATGAAGATCACTCACAGTTTCTTGGTTAGCATCATCGATCACTCCTTGCCGTGTAATGTTAGGACTATCAAGATTCACTTCTACAGTTTCTCTTTTGGAGCCACTTCCTTGATTTTCATCATGAACGAAACCTGCTTTACGTTTTACGTTTCCTTCAGAAATCACCTCCTCCTCATCATTACTAAACTCACTCATTACTAGCCTGGGAATCCTGAACTGCGATTGGGTAGCGTCTTCACTAGGTGGGACTACTGTTTCAAAAGCTTTTACAAGCAAAGCCACTTTTCTCTTCTGTGTAGGCGCGAGTTGGTCAACAGCTTGACGAAGAGCAAAATCTACCATCCATTCTTCTGATCTCTTCCTTTCGTCTGATGTCTGATGTCGAAGATCCACCGTTTCTTTCTCGGGATCGGGATTTATTACAGGCAGGTGATTCGGCTTTTTAAAGTTGATTTTCTTCACTTTCTCTAGTGCCTTAATAAACCTCTGCAGCAGAATCCACTTCTTGAGATTACTCCAATGTTTTGGTGCTTTTTTCTGCGACTTCTCACTTCCAAACTTCTGTTCTCTTACACTGATATCTGACGCAGAACCATCATCAATGCTTGCACCATCTTTCGGATCTGTCAGAGCATCTCCATCTTCACCAATTTCGTCTAAAAGAGCAAAAACAAAATAAATGAATCAGTTTCATGGAGGGTTGTGCTAAAGGAACATGAAAAGGCATGAATAGAGACAGTGCTTACTTGAGGTTTCACCAACTGACTGATCATCAGATGTCTGATCTTGGACTTCGGGTAAAAGAATCTTCTCAATCGCCTCACGTACAAGCTTAATTGCAAACAATTTACGAACTTCAATATCTCGAACCTCTTCTGAATCATCATAGCCCAACGGTTTTGAATCTGAAACATGAATCTGATCTTGGACATTTTGACCATGGGGTTCTTCATTCTCAGGCTCCGATCCTGACTTAGCTGACAAATGCTGATGAATCAGATTCCACATGCTAGTAGTCCTTGGCTCGCTCAACTGTAAATTTCCTCCATTAGCAGCAGGCGAACTCAGTTCAAAGTCTTTAACTTGCACCGTTTTGGCATCATCACTAGCAAAACCTTCATTAGTAAACTCACCTTCTTCCTCAGTATGGTCGCCACTTGAATCCTGGTTATCTCCGTCTGTTGATGACAATTTGATGACTTTCTCGGTTATTTCGTCCGATTTAACCGCGATTTCAGGACAATCTTTACTTGAAAACGATTCACTTATCGATAAGTTTGCACCATCCTGTCTTTCACGGCAAGAACAGCCTAGACAATGCCCCGTAAGCCAAAATGAATACTTACGCTGTATGTCTAGATTCTCACGGTAACTTGCCTCTGGGTATGACATTTCACCATACGCAATTTCGAGAAAATCTGAGTCTTTAACACTTCGATAACTGTCTCCAACGCTTTCATGTTCATTGTAGTTTTCTTTGGAAGAACGGACACCATCTTTGTCGCAGATAACCATCCCTTTTAGATTTGAATGATTTATACCAAGAGAACTCATCTGGTTTTTCTTCACGTTCTCCTTCTTTTTCTCACCAGAATAAATTGCTTTGGAATCAGTTTTAACCATAACGCTTCGGTTCTTCTTTAACGAGCGAGCTTTCTTGTAAAGAATACGCTTTGATAGCTGCGAAGAATCATGATTTCCATGGCAATGGCCATGAAGTGAACAGTGATGATACCTGCATATTTTCCTTTTGTCACTTTGCTGCACCACAGAGTAATCCTCCGCAGCTTTGTCGTGAAATTTCGAACCTTTAATTGCTGAAGAGTAAGTTGACCGATTAAGGGAAACAATTTTCGGCTTGAAACTGGTCCTCTTCAATAGAACCCTTACATTTCTGACATTAGGCTTTCTTGCAACGTTTTGCAAATCAGAGGAGGAGGATTCACCATTACCACGACCAGTTTTCTTTCCTTTCGAAGAAGAGTTTGTCCCCTTCGAATAACGAGGCGAATCATGAGAGGAATCGATCAAAGATTCCTCATCGGACAACACAAGCGTAGGCTGAGCGATCCTCGACTTGACTCTTCTTCTGAATGATCTAGCAACAGCAGAGTTGTTCCTGAGTGTAAATTTCTTACTGGTAAGTTTATAAGGTCCATTAACTGATGATCCACAAGTTGAAGAAGTGCCCGAAATCATATCATCACTTTCATTTCTTCCCTGCAAGAAAAAAAAAAATCGATTTATGTCCCACGCTCTCACATACAAGATTCACACCAACATCGCATCAAACACCCCATGCGCACAAATGAAGAGTTGACCCATAAACACTAACTACTGAACAAGCAAACAAGCAATATTTAGGCCCTTCAGACGATTACCCGATGATCCTCTTTCTTTGCATCAGAACTGCTGGTAGCCTTCATGTAATTTGGTGACGAATCAAAAGACTCCATTGAGAAGAAAGCTCAATTATGAAAAAAAAAGGGACTGAAGCAAATCTGGGAAACAAATCCACGCAAGACCGTAAATAAGATTAGAAAACTAAGGTAAGAGAAAACTAAGGTAAGAGGCCTGATTACAGCATTAAAGTAGAGAACAGGCGATCTTCATTGATATATGCACAAGATGGAAACTTTTTTAATTCAATGTTTCGACTGAAAACAAATCATATTGTGAGGACTTGAAAGGTTCGATTTTGTGTTCTACCCAGTCGAAGCAAATTGCTTGATATTTTCTTGACTTAGTACGAAGTTGGCGTCCTTTGACTAGGCTGAGCTGAAATGAGCTGACATTTTATTATATATATAAATATATCGTTTGCCGTGTAATATATACTATACAAACATATGAAGTAAATTATTACTAGATTGTAATTATATCATTTCGATTTCAATAACAATTGAGTTCCATTTGGATCCAATCTGATGAATGTTTTAGAGGCATATGAATGGACTAGACATATAGGAAC
The DNA here is from genome assembly GCA_027422505.1 of Craterostigma plantagineum. Lineage (NCBI taxonomy): Eukaryota > Viridiplantae > Streptophyta > Magnoliopsida > Lamiales > Linderniaceae > Craterostigma > Craterostigma plantagineum. The sequence continues at coordinate 7,134,026 of JAPQWV010000038.1, forward strand.
TTGTATATTCAGAAGAAATTAATTATTAATGGGTGTCTAATGCTGCAATAAAAACAAATGATCAATTAGTTCATCCGCATGTATCTGCCTGTCGTCAGGTAGAAAATTAAAAGCCTAAATTCTCATTCTACTCTGGGCAAATATATATATATATATATAATATATATATTATATATATATATGTATATATATATACTTCAAGATACAAATAAATAAAAATGACAGAAATATTGACGATGACGATCCCCGACCCGACCCAAGGGCGAGTTATTTCTTGGTCAAAGTCATACTTTATTACAATATAAAACAATAACGGCAACTGCATGCTTTGAAACATAGTCGTTGATTTCACATCATGGGATTGATTTCTGCAACGACATAAATACATAATATTATCACTCCCAAAATGCACATTGAATTGCAAGGAAATTTCGAGGAAGCTTACGTTAACATTTTTCTACAACTTACAATCAAATGGTTCAGACACATACCAGACATGCAGCTCATCGGAGTCTCTTAGTGTCGTTTTATGCATGACAGTTGGTAATATGAAGAGCCCTTCTACGTACGTTATTAATTCTCCTGTGTTGAACTTGATTAGTATCACATAAATTGATTGTCTCTTTATATTTATGGCCAATAGTTATCAAGCCCATTTCCCTTTCCGTGTGCGGTCCTTTTCTTTTTCTATTTCCAATAAAAAAATAATATGAATTAAGGTGAATCTAACATAAAAATACCAATTTAATAAAAGTACCAGTTTGACTGTGCGTACCTTTTTCCCGTCTTGACGTACCTTTTTATATGCATATTATGTATCACATCACGCGTTTATATGGTATTCATATCCGTTTCTATATGGTACTTAATGTGTTCTATGATGTACATTTTTCTCACTGTATTATGTATCGCAATACGTTGCTATATAGTACATAATGTGTATGTGTTATATGACGTATATTGCGGCGGATCAGGTACCAATATGCAAAAAAATTATTCTATTAGGTACCTACGTACGAAAAAACATTGACTGAGTAGTGACTTGCAAGTTTTTATAGATTTATGAATTAATTATAAAACTCTTTATTCTCTCTCTCCACGAAGTTTCTTGGAACCTTACCATGCAATTCCCCCGTCCATTTCCATGCCCTTAAACAGAAGAGGACTCTCACTTGGTCATATCGTCTTTCGTTGTTGTTTTCGAGAAATTGTAGTAACTCTTCATCAATAGCTCTTCAAACATGAAAAATTTCATCTCAAGCCCCATGAGAAAGCTCAAGAAAACCCTATTATCAAAACCCAAGAAAACCCGCTCCATGACCCGAACCGAATCCAACCCGTCGTCAGGCGGCTCTGCGACCCCCACGAGCGTGCTCCCGCCGCCGCCGTCGGCCCACCACGAGCAGCTGTTGCAAGCCTTCCAAATGATCGACTCCGACGGCGACGGCAAGATAACAGCACAGCAACTCGACGAACTCCTCTCCAGGCTCGGCGGCGGGTCACCGACGATCCGCCTAGAACAAGACCGCCTGAAGCTGCTCGCAGTCGCCGGAGGAGGCGACGGCGACGGAGACTGGTTTATTACGTCCGAGGAGTTTTGCAGTGCGATGGGCGAGTCATTCGCGCCGCCGGCCGGAGACGCGGAGGTGAGGGAAGCCTTCGACTACTTTGACTCCGACGGCGACGGGAGGATAACGGCGGAGGAGCTGTACGAGGTTTTTAGGGCTATGAGAGGCGATGAGTGCTGTTTGGATGATTGTAGGAGGATGATTGGTGGTGTGGATAGGAAAGGGAATGGTTTTGTTTCTTTCGAGGATTTCAGGTCCATGATGGACGAAAACAAAACTATGATGTTAGATGATGATCTTTTGATAAATTTTAAAAATTAAAATCCAGCCATTCGTACTTTCGACAATATTCCATCATGTTCATGTGTTTCAGTAGATTCGTATGTAACTAAGTTTCGTCTCATGTTGGATTCTTTATCTTATCACAACTATGCATCTAATAGATTTGTGAGAGATTGTTGTGTTAGGATCGTTTAATGTGTTTAGACGGGGTTGAATAAACACATATCACTTTTTCGGTATTCAACCAGTTAAGGTAGATACCGGTACTTGATACTTTACTGAATGTGGCTTGTGCGATCGTAGACCGGTCGGTTTTGAACCAAGACCGATTTGAAAATATGATTAGTGTGTGTGAATGTGAAGAAACACCAGTTTGTTTCTGAAAGTTCGGAGTTAACTCTCCTACGTCTCCCCTTCTTCCTTAACAGGAAGGTTCACTAGATCTTCAGTTATACAATTGCAGTACAACCTACCCAGCTGAACACAACTTAATCTAATGAATCACTTAGGCAGTCGTGTATAACAATCCACCTACTTTCAAGAGCTTGTAAAGTCCCTTGAGAACGATCACTTACTAACCGACACTAGTTTACGTACAGTGAGGACAACACCTAAAGTGACTTGCTTAGTCGCTTGAGAGCTTAATGCTTTTACACTTGTATTTTCGCTTCAAAGTCGTGAGGGTTATTTGTCTTCAACATCCCTCTCTACTTTTCATAGTTGGGCTTGATGTGGGGAGCCGTTGTGAGATAGCTCTTTGTACCGGACAGTGCATTAAATGCTCTTTACTCAAAATAGGTATTGTCCGGTCTTTGTTGCAGTTCAAGTTGTGCCATTTGCTTTATTCCTCTTTGAGCTTGGCTTGACTTCAACTTGTCTCTTTAGTTCAACCTTTCATTAATAAACGTATGTCAGAGATCTTCAACTTGTCGCGCCTTAAAAAATTTTGAATCTTTGACCACGTGGCACTTCGGTATCCGTTTTTCGGTCTTCACTAATCTTCCGGTACTATCTTCATTTGATTGCCGGCTTGCTCTTGAACTGCTTTCTATCGGTTTCAACTATGTGTACGGTATACTCAAGTTTTAGTTCAATCATCAAAACTGTTTTAATCTGAATTCTTTCAAATTCACTATTTTTAACATGTTGCAATAATAAAACTATGGATATTTGCGAGGACCGAGGAGATAAATAATCTTTTTTATATTTATGTGAATAAACAAAGTGTTTACTATTAAAAAAAAAAAAAAAACCAATTGAATTATACATACAAGTAATAAAAGACCCATCCCATTACTCTAACTCGGAATTTTTATACATATAATTCTCCTTCGCTCCCTAATGTCACGTTTAGTTGGTGCAAGAAATTTTCTATTTTGTAAATTACTATGAAATAGGCTTTGGCTGGACTGATCCAATCTGAGCGTAATTACACGTACCTTGGTTGGATTTATGTTTAACTTGTTATTTGGCTTTACTTATAATCAATTTCATGGAAGTTTCTTCAATTAAAATTCATTCTTTTAACATAATCAACGAGCCAAGGTCCACCACCGCGCAAAGGAGTGATAATAACGATAACTCGAGAATATATATGGCATATATCTAAATATTGACGGTGCAATTTGTCGTAATTGTCATCTAGTATAAAAAAACAATTAAAATATAAACATTGATACCGCCGAAAAATAGATCTACCGCGTCGGACGGCTAACAGACTTCTTCCCGCCTAAATTCCGCCGCGCGCATTGCCTAATCACTCGAAAACAGGATAAGGGTTGGGAGTCGTTTGCCCTCTTGCCTAGGTCAAGAGGGTAATTTCCGTGTTCCAGGTGTAAAGTAACATAAAAAGAGTGATATGTAGTGTGCGTTTTGTGAATAATTAATTGGGCAGAGTAACGGTAGGATACATGAGAGAAGATACCTGTTCTTGAGTACCTTAGCAGTATTTATAGGCTTCTGTCCTTGGACGGTTTTCAAAACGGTTGAGACCCACGTTCCGTGATTCCAGGGGTCGAGCTCCCTCATTGCCCATGATGGCATGTCTCCTCGATAGGCGGGTTTTTAGACGGTTATCCCTCACACGCTTGGTTGATGTGATCATGGGAGGTTATACTGGTTTGGGATCAAGGGATCTGCTTCCCCGGAGAAGTTATCCCTGTCATCGGTCAATTTGCCCGAGGGACCGAGCTCTCCCTTTTTCTCGAAGGAATCTACTGGGGCATCCTAGGGGCGGGTGTCCTCGGGACGGAGAACCGAGGGAACTCTGATGTCCTACTTCCTATGGAGTCGGCCTTACAGTCCCGAGGTACGTATCCACGGCGAGATCGTTTTCTAGCAGGGTAGTTGGGTCGGTTGAGACGGGTCGGGTGTTTTGCCACAGGGTCAATTAGACCCGAGGGTAACAAACATAATAATGTAGATGTAAGAACAATAACTCGCAAGCTCGAACGTACTTACCTTATTCTTTACGTCATTCTTTTCCCAAAAGCAATGCGCGTTGTCGTTGTATTTGTTCAGTTTAAAGATATCTACATTGCTTTTTTTTCATGCATAGAAATGAAGACGGAATATGATCTCCATGCAGTCACTTATCTTTAATCCTCCCACCCAAAGAAAAAGGGTGAATGTGTTGTTTTATTATTTGTGGAGGATCGATTTCTGTGAGGGTAAGTAGAATTAATTTGGTGGAGTATTTGGTTTGTGGTATGTGCGAATAAGGAAAGATGCTTTTGTATTTGCTTGCTGGTTTTTTTCTGTGACGCACACTCTTACGCTTATCTCTCTCTTTCTCTTTTAATTCACACACACATACATCACCCTTTTTCTCTCACATAGCACTTTGTGCTTCTTTCTTTTTTTTTTTCACTAAAACCACTCACTCTCTCTCACGTCTTCTCTCTTATACATGATACACATATATATAATATTACATGATAAGAAAGGACAACCTAATATAAACGCTCGGACTTACAGCCTTACTTTTGTGCGCATATCTTCAACGGTAAGATTTCCTTGACTTCCTTCCAAATAATATCCATGCTAGCTTTATCTTTCTTTTATTGTTTTCTTTGTTCTTGGTCCTCTTTAGCTGCTATGTCGATTGATCTAATCATCTTCTTCCAACATGCAGATCACGTTGGATGCTTGGTTTTTCTTTTCTATTTTTATTCTATTTTATTTTATATCTTGTATTGCTTTGAGATTATATCCAACAAATTTCCCCCTTAATCTCAAAGCATTTCTGTCTTTCACTGCTCTTTAAATTTGACCCGTTTTCGGCTGTCGTACGTCGCGGCTCGCCACTTGCCGTCTTTAAATGCCTTCGAACACTTTGCTTCAATACTTACTTCTCGAGTTGCCGTATACGCTTTTTTACCGTCACTATGTTCTTTCGTTGTCCGTCTACTTTTCGGATCTTGCTCGACCATCAACTTTCTCTTTTGGACCAGCTTCGCCTTTTGGTTGGTTTCTTCTAACATGGTCTTCTTTTCGAATAGCTCATGCATAAATAATATATTGTTGTCGAAGAACAACAACTCCGGGATCATCAGCTTCTTATCGCTGATATAATAAATATTTTTCTGTTCGATATAATCTCAAAGCAATACAAGATATAAAATAAAATAGAATAAAAATAGAAAAGAAAAACCAGGCATCCAACGTGATCTGCATGTTGGAAGAAGATGATTAGATCAATCGACATAGCAGCTAAAGAGGACCAAGAACAAAGAAACAATAAAAGAAAGATAAAGCTAGCATGGATATTATTTGGAAGGAAGTCAAGGAAATCTTACCGTTGAAGATATGCGCACAAAAGTAAGGCTGTAAGTCCGAGCGTTTATATTAGGTTGTCCTTTCTTATCATGTAATATTATATATATGTGTATCATGTATAAGAGAGAAGACGTGAGAGAGAGTGAGTGGTTTTAGTGAAAAAAAAGAAAGAAGCACAAAGTGCTATGTGAGAGAAAAAGGGTGATGTATGTGTGTGTGAATTAAAAGAGAAAGAGAGAGATAAGCGTAAGAGTGTGTGTCACAGAAAAAAACCAGCAAGCAAATACAAAAGCATCTTTCCTTATTCGCACATACCACAAACCACATACTCCACCAAATTAATTCTACTTACCCTCACAGAAATCGATCCTCCACAAATAATAAAACAACAAAATGGTATCAGAGCTGATGGTGTCAAAAGAGCCGAAGGTATCAACGAAACCGTCAGAGCCGATGGTGATGATGAAATTACCAGGTGTTGGAATGCCACTCCCGCCAAAACTCACTGAAAGTAATTACGTATGGTGGAGCGCCGAGACGAGAGCATTGCTGAAATCGGAAGGCTTATGGGAAATAATCGACGATGGATATTCACCAGATACGACGAAGTATACAAGGTCGCAAGGGAAGACGTTGCGAGCTGCTGCCATAGAAAATAGTCTCGCGATCGTCGTCATCCGCAAAGCGGTAGAATTTACTGGTGCTAGAGTGATAGGTGCAACAACAAACGCCAAGGAAGCCTGGAATCTGTTGGAGAAAGCGTATAAAGACGCTTGCAGCAATCAAGTTCAGCCACAAAAACAGGGCCAACTTGAGACAACGAAGGAGGACGAGAAGGACGTTGAGGGCGAACCCGTACGAGAAAAAGTAGCTCGTGACGAGGAGAGTAAGCGTGATAAAGATCACGCTGAATCGGTGGTGGAAAAGAAAAAAGATGAATCACCGCCTATCGCCGAGAAGGAAAAAGAAGGCGGAGCGTCAAAGAAAGACGCCGGTGAAGCCACAAAGAAGGAAGAAAAATCTCCAAAGGCCGAGGAGGCCGTAAAAGAAGAGAAAACGACCGAAGCAGTCGTTGAAGTGATAAAAGAAAATATCACTCATGAAGTATCCACCACCACTCCACCAACGGAACCTTCCTACGAGGCGGAGCCCTCAAAGTTCGAGAAAGAGGAAGCGGTCGAAGAAACGCCGCCACGACAACCACCTGAGAAAGTCGAGGAGATCGACGCGAATACGTCGGAAAATGCCGACGCGATGAAAAACGAGGTCGACGATGTCATGCATGCGACGTCGTACGAAGGTAATGATAAACTCCAAGAGGCGAACGTAAAAGCCGTTGAGACACACGAGACAGTGTCTGAGAAAGGCGGTGAGACGATTGAAAAGACAACCAAGCATGCTGAAGAAGCCATGCGAGGAGAGAACCAGGAGCGCGGCGTGAAAGAGACGACCGACGCAGCCACGACGGAGGTCCCACGACATGTTAATCGAAAAGTCGCTAAACAAATGACTGGAGAACCTATCAAGGTCAGTCCTACCAACAAAGACCACGCTCACGAAGAAAAAGTACGCGAGAAAGACAAAGAAGTGAAGGAGTGGATAAAGGCGAGAGACAGCCTTGAGGCCTACATGAACGAGTTGAAAAATCGAAGCAACGAGAAGTACAAGCTCACCGAAAAATTAGAGGTGGACGATATCGCGACTACGACCAAGGAAGACCCCGAGTTGATAGACGATAACCAAAGTATGAAAGAAAAAGGGATCGACGAAAACCGCAAAGAAGTCGCGGAGGTGGTCGTCAACAAGATCGACGTACTCGCGGGAAACGAGGCGAATCAATACAGAACCGTTCCCGTGAATGAGAAGAAGCTTGTTAAGGAGTACGAAAGATTCGACACGCCAGATGCTGGCGAGGAGCCGACGAGCCTGCTGACGGGCTACGTCACGAGGATGAAGGAAAAAGAGAAAAATATTTATTATATCACTGGTGAAAAGCTAAAAATGTTGGGGTTGTTAAATTCGAGAACAGTATATTACTTATGCAGGAAATATCTGAGAGGAACATGTTAAAAGAAGAGAGCCGAAGAGCGGACGCATTCGTAGAAGGAAAACCGGTGGTCGACTCTCCATGCTGCATGGTGACGGAGGAGTACGACGCGATGAGAAACACCAAGTGGATCTCGAAGACGCTTGTTGACGGCAAATGGCGAGCCGCTACGTACGACAGACGAAAGCGGGTAAAATTTAAACAGCGATGAAAGGCCCAAAGACATTGAGATTAAGGGGGAAATTTGTTGAATAATCTCAATGTGGAAAAAAAAGAGGAAAGTCAGCCACCTAACTCCGCACACACACGAAGAAAAAAGAGAAGAAAAAACAAAGGAGCCGATATCAAGCAGCCAAAGTGAGATTTCATATGATATGATAAAGATCTGCATTTATTGACTATTCTTACGTGTACTTTATCTAATGTATGCATGGGTCTTGAAGTAACGGTGGGCAGAGAAAAATGAATGAGAAGAAGAAATAGAAAAGAGAGCTAGCAAATTTTATTCTCTCCTTTCGATCTTTACACAGAAAAATATTCAGCCCAAAATTTTTATATCATCCACATAACAAATATTCTATATTAACAACAACAGAATGAAGCTTCAAATATTCGTTGAATGCTTTTAGGCTTTCACACTTTGTATCTTTAAAACACATCAACTATTTTGATCATATATATTTACCCATGTCTACTTGTTTATGGAACTTCACAGAAGCATTATATTTTGCATCATAATCATATTCGACAGATAGAGAAAGAGAAAGATCTTATTCATAAAATATGCAGAACCATGCAAACAACCAGCAAGCAGGTAATTAATTAACGACCTTACATCAGACTACTTATAAGCTGCAACGTTCTAATTATATGTAATGAGGCCTTAGTTTGGAGTTTTTTTTATATAGGTTATCCAACTGAGAATCCTCCTCCTCAGCAACCTCAAGAAGTTGGTAATAATAATAAGAAGAAGAAGAAGGAAATGAAGTTTTGGCATAGAAGCAAAGCAAAGGGAGAGCAAGGCGCTATTGAGGGGTGGTAGGGAAGAGGGTTTATTTTCCCCAAATTATATAATATATATACATACATTTACATACTGTCGTAATAATTATTAACTAGAGATTATAAATTCGCCTTTTGCAGCCTTTTCTCATTGTGTTGCTGCTGGATCTGTGAATCGTGCTGTTACTAAGAAGAAAGTAAGACAAGTTGAAGAAGCATAAGCTAATATATTTTCCAGTCTCATTTTATCATAATATATGTTACCTAATACATGCAGTTCAAAGCTATCTTCAAAGCTATGCAGAAAATCATTACAAGATTTCATGTATGTATGCATGCATTAACTACTAATCGAACTGAAAATAAAGCTCAAGCCTTTCCACTCCATGAGCTTCCATTCCATGTGTCCTCCAACTGTATAAAAACTTTTGTAAAAGGGCTCCCAAAGAAACTAACTGGACATCACAGTGAGGCCATTATTACTGTATCTGGGCCGACTTCTTTCTGGTGAAAGGCCATTGGTGTCTTCCACTGATTTCCTCTTACTATTATTAATAGATGTCCTAATATTACAAGATTGTTCTTCTGTTTGCTGTTGCTGTGATAGCGATTGCTGCTTTTCTGATACTTCTTCTTGCTTTTCCATATTTTCAGGCTTTTCAACATTATTATTGATCTTCCACTTAGTTCTCATGATGTGAGGCCTTAGCTTGTCTACGTCTAATGGAGTCACAGGCTTGAGAAAGAATTCTTTTGCTCCTTCTTCTAAACACCTGCATGTAATAAAAACATTAACCATCAAATATGTATGAAAATAAATGGTAATAGTTATGACTTTAAAAGAGAGTTGTTAACCTGCTAATTCTTGGGGGTACGTTCTCAGATGACATGATAACTACTGGTATGTTCCTTAGATTTGTAGAATCCTGCCATTACTAAAGTTTGATTATAAGATTTTGACTAAGCTAATAATTATTCGATCAAGAAAAATAACAAGTGGAGTATTAGTAAAAGAAGCAATCAGTGCAATGATGGGTGGTGGGAAAGAATAAAGATTCTAGGTCATATTGAGTGGCAAGAAAAAGGACAGACAGACGAGTGTGGGCAACTCTATTCATTACACACGCCAATTTATAAAAGTAATAATAAAACCATGTTAATAAAAGTTAGACCTTGATTTTCTTGAGCAGATCATAACCTGTCATTCCAGGCATGCAATAGTCTGTAATGACAAGATTCACTTCCACCTTATGATGATTGTGTTGGTTATATGGCTAAGAATTAACTTCTTATCACACGCTACACTCGCTGCTCACTTATAGCTGAAGAACAAAAAAAATTGTTGTTGGCATACTCTCTCTCTCACGTTGCATGGCAGAGGAAATTTTTTCCATTGTTTTGGCCTGCACTATGAAAAATGGAAGCAAAACAAAAAAATTACGAAAATATATTGTATTGGCAACAACTCTCTGACAATTGCCTGACAATTGCCTTTTGCTTTCTTTATGACACTCACGGCATTTTTTTTAGGGGAAATTTTCGTTCAGTCCCCTGTCAGGGTCTGAAATTTTTGTTCAGACCCTGTCAGAAAAAAAATTAGTTTTAAGGACCCGATTATTCAGTAACAATTTTTTGGTTTGCAGTAACAATTCATTGTTCCCACAATAACAGTTCATTGTTATGAAAATAACAGAAAACGATCATCCGATAACAATTCATACACACTTTATAACAGTTGGTCCTTATCTTTAAATTTTACGAAAAGTTGGTCCTTTAAACTAAAATTTTTTCTTAAAGGTCCTGGAAACTATTTTTAATCACTTTTGGGGCCTGAATGATAATTTATCCTTTTTTTTATCTGTATCACACTACATGCAAAACACACATATATATAGTACAAGATAAATGAGAAGTAAATCTATAAATATTCAACACCATGCGTGATATATTTGCATATCTTAGACTCTGATTTTTGTTTCAGATTTTAGTGCCAAAGTCTTAAAGCTCACACGTTATTTGATTTATGTGTCCATTTCATTTCTTGTTTTGTTATTGCATTGTATTTTTTTTGACTTGTTATTGAGCTTAGTCAATAAATTCCCCCCTTAAGCTCAATATTTTTCCTGTCTTTCATTCCGAGCATCCTTGTAAGGTTTCGAAAGTGCTTGTTGGTAACGGCTTCGTGAAGATATTTGCAACTTGATCCGAACTTGCGACATGTACCATCTTCACTGCTCCATTTTTTATGTGCTCCCGAATAAAATGAAAACGCGCATCAATGTGCTTGCTTCTCTCGTGATGAACTGGATTTTTCGCCAACTCAATCGCTGACTTATTATCTACTCGAATTTCGGTTGGCTCGACTTGTTGAAGATCCAACTCGAGCAACAAATTTCTCAGCCAGATAGCGTGACAGACGCACCACGATGCTGCCACATATTCCGCTTCGCAAGTTGATAAAGTTACGATCGGCTGCTTTTTTGATAACCAGGTGAATGCCGCATTCCCGAGATAGAATACGTAGCCGCCAGTGCTTCTTCGATCGTCGATATCTCCGCACCAATCGCTGTCAGAATATCCGACTAATTTGCAGTCGCTTGCCTTTGGATAAAATAGTCAGAGCGATTGTGTTCCTCTGATATATCGTAAAATCCTCTTGATCGCTTTGAGATGTGACTGCCTCGGATCCTCCATATAGCGGCTAATGACTCCAACGCTATAAGCGATATCGGGTCTCGTGCAGGTCAAGTATCGCAGACTGCCCACGAGACTTTGATAATCGGTCGCATTCACTCCTTGTCCTCCCTCAAACTTGGACAGTTTTGTTCCAAGTTCCATCGGTGTCGCTACCGGGTTGCTCTCCTCCATTTTATTTTTCTTCAATCTAGACTTCGCGTATGCTTCTTGTGACACAAAAATTCCCGTACTTCTTTGCTCGACTTCGAGACCAAGAAAATATTTCATTAGTCCCAAGTCCGTCATATCGAACTCCTTTGTCATCGCCTTTTTGAAGTCGTTGATTGCTTTCTCGCTACTCCCCATGAAAATGAGATCATCGACATAGAGGGCGACGATGATCATTACACCTCCTTCTCTTCTGACGTATAACGCATGCTCGAACGGACATTGCTCGAATTTGTTCCTTTTGAAGTACCCATCGATCCGAGTGTTCCAAGCTCGCGGCGCTTGCTTCAGCCCGTAAAGCGCTTTCTTTAATTTTAACACTTTGCCTTCTTCTCCTGATTTTGAATATCCCGGCGGCTGCTCCACGTAGACTTCCTCCTCAAGCTCGCCGTTTAGAAAAGCGGACTTTACGTCCATTTGATAGATTGGCCAACTAAGTTGTGCAGCTTGGGCAAGGAGCAGGCGAATTGTTTCCATTCTTGCAACAGGTCCAAAGACTTCATCGTAGTCGATTCCTGCTCGTTGTTTGTAACCCTTCGACACTAATCTTGCCTTGTAACGTTCAATTTTTCCTTGAGCGTTGATTTTCTTCTTATAAACCCATTTTACTCCTATGGGTTTGTGCCCGTTTGGCAACTCCACAAGTTTCCATGTGTCGTTATTTTCGATCGCCTTTATTTCCTCGTCCATCGCCGTTTTCCATCTCTTGTCTCTTATGGCTTCTTCGAAACTAATCTGTTCCGAGTCGGTCAGTAAGCAGACTAGGTGAACCTGTTCGGTTGATCGGTGCAGGTCCTGCATGCTTCGCATCCTCGGCTGTCTTGGTTCGTCCTCCTCGTCATTTTCTTGAGACGAAATCGGAACATGTATTGGTGCAACGATCAGTGGTTCTTCAAGCGTTGTGTTTTCTTCAACGTTCCAGCCCCACGAACTTTCTCCATCAACCCGAACATCGCGACTTACTATCACCTTTTTATTTTCAGGGTCATAGAGCCAATACGCCTTCGTTTTCTCGTCATACCCAATAAACACGAGCTTTTTGCTTTTGTCGTCGAGCTTGGCTCTTCTTTGATCGGGCACATGTGCATACGCCACGCTTCCAAATATTTTGAAATGCGCCACCGTCGGTTTTCGGCCGGTCCATGCTTCCTGCTGTGTTTTGAGGCTGTGATGTGGACATCGGTTCTGAATATATACGGCACATCGTACCGCTTCGGCCCAGAATTCCTTTGGCATGTCTTTGCTCTTTAACATTGATCGAACCATGTCGAGGATGGTTCGATTCTTCATTTCAGCTACGCCGTTCTGTTGTGGTGAATAAGGCGCGGTGAGGAACCTCCTAACGCCTTGTTCTTCGCAAAAATTAGCGAAAGCACCTGACATGTATTCGCCACCTCTGTCTGATCGGAGCGCCTTGATGTTTGAGCTTGTCGCCTTTTCGACCATAGCCTTGAATTTTTTAAATGTCTCGAACGCTTCTGATTTTTTCTTTAGAAAATACACCCACGTCTTTCTTGAGTAGTCGTCGATGAAAGTGATAAAGTATTTCCTTCCACCGGATGATTCTGGTGTGATCGGCCCGCATATGTCTGTATGTATGAGCTCGAGCGGTTTCCGTGCTCGATATTCTGCCTGCTTCTGGAACGTCGTCCTCGTATGTTTCCCAATTACGCAGCTTTCACAAAGCTTCTTTTCACCTTCTATCACCGGCATTCCACGGAACATGCTTCTTTTTGAGAGCTCCTTTAGGCCACCGTAGTGCAAATGACCAAATCGCATATGCCACAAATGGTCTTTGTCCTCCACGTCAACTCGCAAACATTTTTCTTGAATCGCCTTCAGGTTGAGTCTGAACATTCGGTTTCTTTCCATCTCGACCCGTGCGATCATTCTTCCGTCTTTGTTTCTTAGTTGTAATGAGCAGTCCTTCATGAACACCGAACATCCTTTTTCAAGCAACTGGCCCATGCTTAAGATGTTCGTTTTCAAGTCGGGTACGAAGTAGACGTCCTCGACCGATCCTTGTCTGCCGTCGTTTTGAGAGAAGCATATTTTCCATCGGCCTTTGACTTCAATTTTCGATGCGTCTCCAAAGGACACATGGCCATCCTCGATCTTCTTTAGATCCGTAAAGAAATGTTTGTATCCGCTCATATGATTGCTTGCACCGGTGTCAAGATACCACACCATGTCGCTGCCGGGACTCGTATCCTCGAGCGCCATTAAAAGAACACCTTCGTCTTTTGGATCCTCTTGTGCGACTAGGTTCGCATTTTCTTCCACCTTTTTGTCGGCCCAACAGTCTTTTGCAAAGGGCCCGAACTTGCCGCAATTGTAGCACTCAACGCTCGGTCGATTTGAGCGACCGCCTCGTCCTCGTGCTCGGCCTCGTCCTCTCCAATTTTGGTTGCTCGTTTGTCCTTCTTTTTCGTGATTGTAACCTCGTCCTCGGCCTGAATTTTGGCTGAAACCTCGTCCTCGTTGACCTCGTCCTCGACCTCGGCCGTGACGCGTATATAGCGCCTTGTCATCTTTCAATGATAACTTCGTCTGCAGGGCCTCGTCCAGCGATTCCTGCTTCTTCTTTTTCTTCCGTTGCTCGTGAGCTTCGAGGGAACCGGAGAGTTCGTCGACCGTCATTTCTTCGAGATTTTTGGATTCCTCGATTGCACATACCACGTTCTCGTACTCGTCGTCAGGGAGCGGAGAATTTTCTCGACGACCCGGGCTTCCGTTAGAGCCTCGCCGTTTCTCTTCAACTGATTCGAGATGATTTGTACTCTCGTTATATAATCGGATACGCCTTCGCCGTTCTTCATTCTTGTCATTTCGAATTCGCCACGAAGCGTTTACAGCCGTACTTGTTTTACTCGGCCGGTGCCTTTGTACGCTGTCTCCAGTTTTTCCCATGCTTCCTTAGAATTTTTTGCGCCTGCTATCTTTTCGAGGCCGGGATCGTCTAACGCTTGGTGGATGAGGTTGAGCGCTGTATCGTCGAGTGTATGAGATTCTTCCGACGCCTTACTTTCAGCCTCGTCGTCCGTCTTTTTCGGTTCGGTGTACCCTTTTTCTACGATATTCCATACACCTCGCGACCCGAGAAGTACCTTCATTCGGATAACCCAACTATCATAGTTGAGTTTTGTGAGGCGCGGGACGGGCATGACTTCGAATGACATGGCTCTGATACCAATTTGTTGGTTATATGGCTAAGAATTAACTTCTTTATCACATGCTACACTCGCTGCTCACTTATAGCTGAAGAACAAAAAAAATTGTTGGCATACTCTCTCTCTCACGTTGCATGGCAGAGGAATTTTTTACTATTGTTTTGGCTTGCACTATGAAAAATGGAAGCAAAAAAAAGATTACGAAAATATATTGTATTGGCAACAACTCTCTGACAATTGCCTGACAATTGCCTTTTTGCTTTCTTTATGACACTCACGGCATTTTTTTATCTGTATCACACTACATGCAAAACCCACATATATATAGTACAAGATAAATGAGAAGTAAATCTATAAATATTCAACACCATGCGTGATATATTTGCATATCTTAGACTTTGATTTTTGTTTCATATTTTAGTGCCAAAGTCTTAAAGCTCACACGTTATTTGATTTATGTGTCCATTTCATTTTCTTGTTTTGTTATTGCATTGTATTTTTTTTGACTTATTATTGAGCTTAGTCAATAGATTGTTAGAAGAAACGAGCTTTTCATCACTAGAATGATTATCATTACATCTACTACATCTACCATCTTCATGCAAGCCAAGAAACTCTAACGCTTTTTCACCAGAATCAACTGTAGTAACTGCATAACCCCAATAAGCAAACAATATATCAGCGCCAAAAAACCAGACAAAAGAAGTCCAGAAATGCACTAGTTTAAATAATCACCTTTGTAAGAAGATGTCTTGAGAAGCTTCTCAATGAGCTTCCTATCAATCAAACTGTCATCAACGGCCAAAACATGGAACTGAGAATCTGATGCTGGCATGCCCATTTTCTTACACTTCAACTGTTTCAGTTAGCTGATGAGAAGATTTTCTAGCTTCAAATTTTCTTGGAACTGAACTACGAAGTCAAGAAAAGGACAATCGAGAAGGAAGGATGGTAATAAAATGGTTCCTATTTATTTAATTTTATTAGGGAGAATAAAGCTAGCTAACTTACATTACAACAAAATCTTTGAGCATGGGGTGGCTCACCTTTGCCCACATATATAATACTGGGTTTTTTTGCAAGTAAATAGCTGGCCCCACCAAAATCCCCTCGAGATACAGGTGACGTAAGCATAGGTCGGTTTTTTTTTTTTTTTTCTTTCTTTCTTTTGCGAAGCGATTTATCATTATTATTGTTTAACTTGAAGGGGGGGAACTAAAATAAAATAAAATATAGCATTCATGATCTTTGTTCTTTCGGTATAAAGTACAATATGGTTGTGAATATATCCGATTTGTCGGATACCGACATATGGTAATGATCTATTTCTTGTGGGATTAAATTGCTACCTCAAATGTACGTGAATTTGCCTTTAATTAATGTTCGAAGATTTCTTCTGTTAATGTTGACTAGCTCAGCTTTGACAATGTTGGGCTAACATTTCAGCCAACATTGTTGTCTGTCAACATTCGATTTTATCTTTCATGCCCAAAACCGTTTAACCTTTTTTGTAGCTTTATTTACTGATATGCAGGACGTGGTAAAGTGCTAAAACGAGTCCAAACCGTGTGGAAAGCATGTGGAGTTGCTTGAACGAATTTAGGAAGTGCACTTACCATAAATAGAAGATTTGAAGATCAAAAGAGATCAAGTCAAGCTACGACCAAGATTAGAAGATCTGAATATCAAGGAGATCCAGTCAATCAGTTTACCATAAATAGGAGATAAAGGATCGGCCAATGAGATGAGAAGATTCGAACTAAATATATACTATATTTAGGGAGATCGATCTTCGAAGAGATATTTGAAGAGATATTCAAGGGATCTTTTTACCAATTCAAGAGGGAGCCAAGGTCTATAAATAAGAGATATTTTCGAGCTGCAACCAACGACTTTCGCGAGAGCTTTCAAGAAGTAACTTTGAGCAACATATTGAGCGAAAACGATGAGCGAAACACATATCGAGTTTGAGCGATTTTTACTTCTTGCGAGAGTTGTCTTTTAGTCTAGCTTTTCAGAGGTCGTGAGATCTTATAGGTTTAGAATCCTTTTTGATTCGTTCCGTTTGCTAGACTAGTTTTACCTATCTTTTTCGATAGTTTTGTAATCCATCTTTCTAGTGGATTTTTACCCCTTGGGGCTCGCAGCAAGTTATTTGACTTGCTGCACAAAAACATCTCTTGTGTTCGTTTCGTTTTTATCACTAAGTTTCTATCATTTCCGCTGTGCGTTATAAGAGAGTGTGAGTGTTAACCCAACATCACGTCCAACATCAGTTTACAACTTAGTGTTTTTACATCCATTGTGTACGGGACCGCCCTTCAAAGTGGTATCAGAGCCAACGCTTGACGTCACTAAGCGCTTAACATCCTCTACAATGGATATTACCAGTTCAAACAATATCGGCAAAGTTCCTGTTCTTGACGGCACCAACTATGCGTATTGGAAGGTCCGTGTTCGTCAGTGCATCAAATCAATCGACGTGCGAGCTTGGGAAGCAGTTCTCCACGGTTATACCCCACCAAGGACAGAACCCGATGCAGATGGAGAAGTCGTCGACAAGCCTGTCGAACTATGGACAGCACCCGAGCGAAGCCTGGCAGAATTCAATGACAAGGCACTCAACGCAATCTTCTCGACGGTGGATATCTTTATGTTTAAGATTATCCAGAATTATACAACGGCCAAAAATGCGTGGGATCTGCTCGAGAGGTACTGTGAAGGTGATACAACGGTGCGAGAAACCAAACTACGCCTCCTCTTAAGCCAATTCGAGAATATCAGAATGAAGGAAGACGAGGATATTACGACGTACTTTGGGAAGCTTTTGACCATTTCCAGCGAGTGTGCCAGCCTAGGAGATCCTCTGTCAAACAAGGTATTAAATTCAAAAGCAATTCGTACACTAACAGAAAAATTTAATATGAAGGTGTCAGCGATCGAGGAGTCTCACAACCTAGCTACCATGGACTTCAACGTGTTGATGAATATTTTGAAAAATTATGAAACCAATCTTGAAGTCCAAAAGAGGGCCTCTCGTGGAAAGAGTCTCGCACTAGTGACCCAGCCATCCGATGAACTGATCGAGGTCGACCCCAGAAACGCAGAAGACATGGCCATGGTGGTAAAGAAATTCGCGAAGTTTTTCAAGAAGAAGAATGTTGTGCAAAATGTTGGCCCAACATTCAGAAAAGGCCAGAATGCCAAGGCTGAACCTTCGTCAGCTCCTCCGTTCCCTAAACGGAAACCTTTTGGGAGACTAGACGGAAAGCCAAAGAAGAACGTCAATTATGAGGCAGTCAGATGTTTTGAATGCCAAGGTTGGGGCCATTTTGCCAACGAATGTGCCAACGCCATTCGCAAGCGTGGTGGTAAGGTCATGTGGATCGACCTGTCAGACGAAGAAGATGAAGATGAAGAGGAAGAGCCTAAGCAATCATCTATAATCATCCAGTCGTTTTCTGACGACGAAGAAGATGAAGATAATCAAATCGGCCTTACTGCGGTAACTGATGTTGAGCCAACATCTGACTCAACATCTGTAAAACATATCATTTTTGATTATGATGATTCAAACTGTCTTGATGGTCTTTTGAGTTGTGATGAAACAGAGCCTGACACTGAGAATGGTGAAGAAGCCTTTAAGCTGTTAACCACGCAATACGAGTTAGAAAAGGCGAATAACATCCAACTCCGTGCCGCGGTGAAATTGTTGGCCGAGGAAAATGAGAAGAACGAAAAGGTCATTGAAGGACTAATGGACGGCTTGAACAAATTGGAAGCCGCTTTGACACGAAAGGACAGGGAGATCGACTCACTTCAAAAACGACTCAATGAGGCCGACAACACTTTTGCTAAGTGGAACAGGAGCAAAACGAGCCATGAAGAGGTACTGTCTCTTGGTATTTATGATAAACAAGGTCTAGGATATAACCGTAAGTCTGCGAGTGATAGTGCAAAACTCTTGTCCCATGAGAAGCCTAAGCTTGTTTTTGTTAAAGCTCAATCCGTAAATGACGAAGTTACGATTCCTAAGGATATTCCCGAGCATGTGACCCCAAAAACTCATGATAAATCTTTTTTGTGTGAACACTGTAAGAAATCAGGCCATTTAAAATCATACTGCTGGAAATTGAAGAGAGAGATTTCTGCTAAGAAATCGATGTCAGCTGAGATGTTACCCAACATGTCAGTCAACATTGAGAAATCAGTGTTGAAGAATGTGTCTGGAGAAAAATCAGTTGGCGTTTCTTCGAATTCTAGTAAACAGAATGTGGTTAAATCTTCCAAGAAAGCTTGGATTAGGAAACCAGGGGATAAAAGTCTTGTTGTGTACACCTCTTTGCGAGCTAACGTTACAGGTTCATGGTACTTCGATAGCGGGTGTTCCCGACATATGACGGGTACCAAAGAGTATCTCAGTGACTACACACCTTTAAGGAGTGGATCTGTGACTTTCGGAGGTGGTTCCAAAGGTCGAATTCTCGGCCGAGGCAGACTCAATGTCCCTGACTTTCCCAAACTGAGCAACGTACTTCACGTAGAAGGACTTGTCGCAAATCTGATCAGCATAAGTCAGCTGTGCGATGATGACCTTGAGGTAAGGTTTAATAAGGAGTGTTGTGAAGTGTTTAACCGAAATTCTGTTCTAGTGATGGCAGGAAAGAGATCTAGCGACAATTGCTACCTAGTTGGTGACAAATCTGGTGTGAAAGACGTGTGCCAACTCTCAAAGGCCGAGGATGATGTTGTCCTTTGGCATTTCAAATTGGGCCACGTTAATTACAGAACATTGGAGCAACTTATCAAACATGACGCAATCAGAGGCATTCCGAAACTTAAGGAGTTTGGTAAGGTTGTTTGTGAGTCGTGTTTGAAGGGTAAGCAAACACATGTTAGTCACAATGTTGACCAACAAGCTGCCCAACATTTTAAAACTGCTCACTGTTTTCAATTAGTTCACATGGATTTGATGGGTCCTATGGAAGTTGATAGCATAGGAGGTAGAAAATATGCTTATGTGCTCGTGGATGATTTTTCTAGATATGCATGGATTTTCTTTCTTAGGGAAAAATCAGAATCGGTCGAGTTTTTCAAAAAATTTTGTGCTATGATTCGAAACAATTTCAGTGCTACTGTTTTTCGCATTAGGTCTGACCATGGTAGAGAGTTTGAGAATCAGTTCTTTGATGAGTTCTGTGATAAGAAAGGCATTGTGCATGAGTATTCGTCTCCTAAGACGCCCCAACAAAATGGGGTGGCCGAAAGGAAGAATAGGACGCTACAAGAGATGGCTCGTGTTATGTTACTTTCTAAAAATGTGTCTAAGCGATTTTGGGCTGAAGCTCTGCATACCGCATGTCATATTTCGAATCGTGTATTCTTTAGGCATGGTACAAAGAAAACCCCGTATGAATTATTGAATGGTAAGAAGCCTACAGTCAAATACTTTCATGTCTTTGGATGCTTTTGCTACATGCTGAATGACCGTGAATATTTGACAAAGTTTGATTCAAAAAGTGACAAATGCATCTTTTTAGGATACTCGTCTAATAGTCGTGCTTATCGAGTATATAACTTGCGCTTGAAGTCCGTTCAGGAATCAGTGAATATTGTGTTTGATGATGCTACTGATCTTAGCAACATGCCTCCTCAAGTTGACATTGCAGATGTTATACAAGCAAGAAACGAATCAGAGGAGTCTGCGGATGACAATGTTGAGCCAACATTGGACTCAACATCTGTACCAGAACAGAACGATGAAGCTGGTCCTAGCGAAGTGCGACGTGATCCGCCAGCTAAGATTCAGAAAGACCATCCCACTGATCTAATAATTGGAGACATGAATGAAGGAAGGAAGACCAGAGACAAACCACGAAAGGATTATAAGTCCATGGTAAGGAACGCGTGTATGAATTCGCTATACGCTGAGGTACGTTTTAATTGCTTTGTTTCTGAGATAGAACCCAAGAATGTCCTTGAAGCTCTCAAGGATAATTGCTGGATAAACGCGATGCAAGAGGAACTCTTGCAGTTCGAGAAAAACCAAGTTTGGACATTAGTGCCACGGCCGAAAGACATTAATGTCATAGGCACTAAGTGGATATTTAAGAATAAATCTGATGAACTTGGTAGGGTTGTTAGAAACAAGGCACGTTTAGTAGCTCAGGGTTACACGCAAGTAGAAGGTATAGACTTTGATGAGACGTTTGCTCCAGTTGCTAGGTTAGAATCGATTAGGCTTTTGTTAGCTATAGCATGTTGGCTTAACATTACATTACACCAAATGGATGTTAAGGGTGCGTTTTTGAATGGGTATATTGATAAGGAAATCTATGTCGAACAGCCTAAAGGGTTCGAAGATCCCCATTATCCTAACCATGTCTTTAAGCTGCAGAAAGCATTGTACGGGTTGAAGCAAGCGCCTCGAGCTTGGTATGCAAGGTTAGCAACATTTTTGCTTGAGTTTGGTTTCACTCGAGGTGAGGCGGATCGCACTCTTTTTGTTAAGAGGGTCGGATCCGATATTTTGATTGCTCAAGTATATGTTGATGACATTGTTTTTGGTTCAAGCTCACAAGTTTTATTAGATCAGTTTGTGCAGGCAATGAACACTACCTTTGAGATGTCCATGATAGGCGAATTAACGTACTTTCTAGGCTTGCAGATTAAGCAAAGCAGCGACGGGATCTTTATGTCCCAAGAGAAATATGCCAAGAACACAGTCAAGAAATTTGGATTAGACACGCAAAGGTAATGAAAACGCCCATGGGTTCTGCTCAAAAGGTAAGTAAAGACGATGTTGGGCAGAATGTTGACCCAACATTGTACCGATCTATGATAGGCAGTTTGTTGTACTTATCTGCGAGTAGACCTGATATCATGTATAGTGTTTGCGTATGTGCTAGATATCAATCTGAACCTAAGGTTTCGCATCTGAATGCGGTTAAACGAATTCTTCGTTATGTGAGTGGATCTTGTAGCCTAGGATTATGGTTCTCCAAAGATACTAATTTGAGTCTTGTAGGCTATAGCGATGCTGACTGGGCTGGTGACGAGGATGACCGCAAGAGCACAAGTGGTGGCTGTTTCTTCTTAGGTAATAACTTAGTTGCATGGTATAGTAAGAAACAGAATTGTGTGTCTTTATCTACTGCTGAGTCCGAATATGTTGCGGCGGGTAGTTGTTGCACGCAGTTATTGTGGTTGAATAGCATGTTATGTGACTATGGGTTAGAGTGCGAATATGTGCTTATGTATTGTGATAACCTTAGTGCCATTAACATTTCTAGGAATCCCATCCAACACTTTCGTACAAAGCATATAGATATTAGGCATCATTTTCTGAGAGATATGGTTGAAAAAGAGTTAGTCCGCATTGAGCATATAGACACTAAGAATCAGTTAGCAGACATTTTTACGAAAGCATTGGATTCTGAAAGGTTCTCGGACCTGAAGAAATCCATAGTTTGCACATGTTAGTTTAAATGTTGGTCCAACATTTGGATCAACATAGCATATGTCGATTTTGATAGTTGCTGCTTTAATGTTTGGTTTAATATTCTGTTCTGTTTTCCTGTGAAATGACTTGATTCGTCTTGATTAGTCCCTAAATGAACCCAATTCCTCTTTTATAGGCTCTTGGGAATACGTCCCTAGGTACACGGCATTCGCTGTGACGATGTACTCTTTGCGACTAAAAACCAATCCTTTTTATTTGTGATAAGCATGCTTATAAACTCTTTGCTAGATATAGGCTCTCGGTAATCTGATCCTTAGGTACACGGCATTCGCGGTGACGATGTATACTATGCGACAAAAAGCCGATCCTTGAGGCAAGGGAGTATAAGGGCAGTGCATAAATTCGGTTGGATTTGTGAGGTAAAAGGGTAGAAATAAGGGGAACTGATTTTGAGAAGAATTAAGCAGAAAAGTCTAGGATTACGGAATTAGAATGTTGAGTCAAATGTTAGGGCAACATGTGTGACTGTCAGTTCGATATTGCTACATTGCGTGCTTTCGTTTTGTTCGTGTCTGTCTTTAGTACTGTTTTTGTTGGTCTTGTGTGTCTAGTTATCTCTCAGAATTGCATTAGAAACTCTCGAAGAACAGCTCTTTACACTTGTCTCTATGTGTTCATCAACGTCGCTCAATCGGTGAGTATTTCTTGATTCTACTTTGACTTTTGATTTAGGTCTTTCTTTGGTTGAATCATGATTCGAAGTGCTCCTATTAACTCGCATTACTTAGTCTTCGAACTGCTTTTATATGCTCACATGAAGAATGAGTCACTTTACTATTTTTAGCTTCATCGTGACTTAGACTCCATATTTGCTCCTATGTGCTCGCGTGTTTGGTTTGGAAATATACTATTTTTAGCTCCATGATTTAATTAGGCGGTTTGTGAACCTATTTAGCACTCAATATGTGTCCAACGATTATTTTCTCAGTCACATTTTCTCCACTATCTGCGATTTTCTGTTAGTGGTGTGTGGTATTTGTAATCGTTGAAACATGCGTATATGAAGTGATTTGATTGATCGAATCTTTTATTCACAAACCCTAGCTCCTTAACCGACCTCATTTCTCTCTGCCCCCGAATTACTCTCATCTCAATTTCTTTTGGATTTATCTTTGATTTCTTTATGGGAACTAACTTGTTTCTGAGTCTCAGAATGTTGACCCAGATGTTAGTCCCACATTTACCTCAACATCTGCAAGTTGGCTAACAGAGAAGTTCTGTGAGTTTTTTTTTTCTCTTTCTTCCCAAAAAGGGGGAGAAGGTTGTGCAGATAAAAAGGGGGAGATAAGAAAATTCAGGGGGAGCAGAATAAGGAACCGAACAAACAGGGGGAGCTGACCAAGAAGGAGAAGCAGTCGAGAAAGCGTTAGAAGGAAACTCCATACTCCATTGAGAGTGAAGCTCTGATTCTTTCTCTTTTGCATGCATAATTGATTCTTTTCTCCCATTTTGCATGTCGAGAAATGTTTTTACTATATGCATGCTGATTTTCGTCTCCGATATGTTTACATGTGTGCCTGCTTACATGCCAGATATTTATATTTTGCAGATTCGCCTAAAGATCGTTTCTTTTTACATGCGTGACTTTATGGTTATTTTGTGCATGCTGATCTGGTTAATTCTGCTTGTGTGACTATGTGGTTTGCCGGCATGCGTATGAACGGTTTATATTGTGCAGACGGTTAACTTAAGACCTTGTTATGGCTATGTACTATTGTCGTAGTACTTTGAATAGTTTAATCGCTATTCTGTTTGCGTCTACTCTAACCATCTTTTAATGTTTTTGTGGTTGAGTAGATTTTGCCTTCAGGGGGAGTTTTGGAACTTTTAAATCTGCACGGGTTTTGGGAAGAAAGATAAAAAGGAGGAGATTGTTAATGTTGACTAGCTCAGCTTTGGCAATGTTGGGCTAACATTTCAGCCAACATTGTTGTCTGTCAACATTCGATTTTATCTTTCATGCCCAAAACCGTTTAACCTTTTTTGTAGCTTTATTTACTGATATGCAGGACGTGGTAAAGTGCTAAAACGAGTCCAAACCGTGTGGAAAGCATGTGGAGTTGCTTGAACGAATTTAGGAAGTGCACTTACCATAAATAGAAGATTTGAAGATCAAAAGAGATCAAGTCAAGCTACGACCAAGATTAGAAGATCTGAATATCAAGGAGATCCAGTCAATCAGTTTACCATAAATAGGAGATAAAGGATCGGCCAATGAGATGAGAAGATTCGAACTAAATATATACTATATTTAGGGAGATCTTCGAAGAGATATTTGAAGAGATATTCAAGGGATCTTTTTACCAATTCAAGAGGGAGCCAAGGTCTATAAATAAGAGATATTTTCGAGCTGCAACCAACGACTTTCGTGAGAGCTTTCAAGAAGTAACTTTGAGCAACATATTGAGCGAAAACGATGAGCGAAACACATATCGAGTTTGAGCGATTTTTACTTCTTGCGAGAGTTGTCTTTTAGTCTAGCTTTTCAGAGGTCGTGAGATCTTATAGGTTTAGAATCCTTTTTGATTCGTTCCGTTTGCTAGACTAGTTTTACCTATCTTTTTCGATAGTTTTGTAATCCATCTTTCTAGTGGATTTTTACCCCTTGGGGCTCGCAGCAAGTTATTTGACTTGCTGCACAAAAACATCTCTTGTGTTCGTTTCGTTTTTATCACTAAGTTTCTATCATTTCCGATGTGCGTTATAAGAGAGTGTGAGTGTTAACCCAACATCACGTCCAACATCAGTTTACAACTTAGTGTTTTTACATCCATTGTGTACGGGACCGCCCTTCATCTTCTGATTTTGTGGGAATCTCTTTCTTTCTACTTATGTCCATGAGATTACACATGAAAAAAGAATTGTTAAAATTAACAGTCAAATACACACACACACACACATCATAGGCTAGGCTAGACTAAGAAGTGTAGCCCATGAGAAGATATTTGGAGGCCCAATATTGGAATGGCCCATTAACATATGGGCCACATAGTAATTGAGGCCCAATGATCGCTGAGTTGACAACCAATACTCAGCGTCGCTTTGAGTAGAACATAGCTGAAGTAAAAATGCTATCAAACTTGCGAGTGATTCCCAATGCTACCTTCCTTATCCGCCACCACCGCTCCACCGTTTTCCGACCAATCAGCTTCTCTCAGCTCAATTCTGCTTCGACCTCCTTCGCCGAGCCGGAAAATGTGCGCACCGGCCGGTCGGGTTCCCTCGCTTCCGCGCCGGTTCAAACCGACGTCGTTGGTAAAATCGACGTGAATCCTCCGAAGGGTACGCGTGATTTCCCGCCGGAGGAGATGAGGTTACGGAATTGGCTGTTTCAGAATTTTAGAGAGGTACTATTTCTTTTTAATGCTATCCTTAGTCGATGCTATGAATGCCCATGCTTGCTTGTCCATTTCTAGTTCGGATTACGACTATTTGTTTCGGTTGTTTTTTCCCAGGTATCGCAAGTTTTTGGCTTTGAAGAGGTTGATTTTCCTGTCCTAGAGTCGGAGGCGTTGTATGTTAGGAAAGCTGGAGAGGAGATAAGAGATCAGGTTTAGTTCTTAGTGTCATCAGCTGTCCTAGAATCATTGCTTATTCTTTCTTTTTCTAAATTTTCTTGGATTAAGCTCTATTGCTTTGAGGATCGAGGAAATCGCCGGGTCGCCTTGAGGCCGGAACTCACTCCTTCCTTGGCAAGGCTAGTGATACAGAAAGGGTATGTTTTTATCTTTAATACCTTTTTTCAATTTGATTTACTGCCCTTTTAGATCTAAGTATACCAGCTGCGAGAATTTGATCTCCATGTTTTTTGCTGTCCAGAAAATCTCTGTCGCTTCCTGTAAAATGGTTTGCCATTGGACAGTGCTGGCGCTATGAGCGGATGACTAGGGGACGAAGGCGTGAGCATTATCAGTGGAACATGGATATTATTGGCGTACCTGGTGTTACAGTTAGTGAACATACTCTTAAATTTTAGATAACTCCAAATTCTTGTTTCTCATATTGATAGTGTTCCTAAAACCATCCCTTTTAGGCTGAGGCAGAGCTGATATCTTCTATTGTTACTTTCTTCAAGCGCATTGGAATCTCAGCATCAGATGTTGGCTTCAAAGTTTCTAGTCGAAAGGTGTGAATGTAGATAGGATTAGATTAGTTGGCGAGGTACAAAATTAAAGTGTAGTCATTTTCTTTTCTTGTTATATTTTATAGACAAAAATTAGAGTGTGAGCAGTTTTTCATCGTCCTTTTGGCTGCTTCAGATCTCTTTTCTATCATGATTGGTCGACCAGGGAACTAGTAGAAGCAAGGGAACAGCCTAAACGGCATCTTAATCTGTCATTAACTTTGGTACCCAATGTAGAATTGCACTGTTTTTCTTAACCCAACCTTCATGTTCACATTGGTCAGGAGACGTTTTGTGCTTTTGATTCACGTTTCTTTGATTGCGTTAGCGTTGAAAACTTACCTCTACATATTATTGTTCTCATGACATGATCTACAGGTTTTGCAAGAAGTTCTCAGACGATATTCAATCCCTGAAAGTTCATTTGGAAGGATTTGCATAATAATAGACAAAGTAATGAGTTATCCACATGCACACGCACATATCTAACTCGTGTTTTTCTATTATAATAAAACACGTGCAGTAAATCTTATTTATCATTGTATTATTTATCCAATGCAGTTGGAAAAGATTCCCATAGAAGATATCAAGAAGGAGTTGATGTTGGTGGATTTATCAGATGAAGCTGTTGATGGGCTAATACAAATCCTCTCTGTGAAGTCTTTGGAAAAGTTGGAAGGTACCATGCAGGCTTATTTAAGCAATAGCATTGAATAAGTATTTGCATTATTCTTGAGGATCTTTCTACTACTATTAAAAGTTTCCTAAGATGGCAAAGTATCTGCCAAGTTATGAATGTTACATGTTTCTTTCCAGAGAAACTTGGGGCCTCGGTAGAAGCCTTGTCTGAGTTGAAGCAACTCTTTTGGCTTGCTGAAAAGTATGGTTACTCTGAATGGATCCAATTCGATGCCTCCATTGTACGAGGCCTAGCGTACTATACGGGAATAGTTTTCGAGGTAGAGTTAGTAGTTGCCTTGCTACGTGGGTCAGTATCAGTATACTGTCTCTAGTCTTTCATTATCAATTTTTCATTTTGTCTTGTTGCGTCCAGGGATTTGATCGAGAAGGGAAGTTACGAGCTATTTGTGGTGGTGGTCGATACGACAAATTGCTCTCTACTTTCGGAGGTGATGATATTCCAGCTTGTGGCTTTGGATTTGGCGATGCAGTTATTGTTGAAGTACGAGTTCAATCTTGACATCTAAGACGACAGATGATATTTTGTTTCATCACACCACTTTCAACAATCTCTTGATCATATAGTTGATTACTCCAATTTATGTATGATGGCCACAGCTGCTAAAGGAAAGGGGTCTTTTACCAGAACTCAGCCCGGAAATTGAAAACATTGTATGCTCATTGGATCAGAATCTTCAAGGTGCAGCATCTTTGGTTGCTAGCAAGCTCAGGGAAAAGGGACAGACTGTTGACTTGGTTTTAGAAAATAAACCACTTAAATGGTACATATTTTTTTCAGATTTTCTTTCGTCCCTTTTGTTATATGCCTATATTTTGTTGAATTTGCAGGTTTCATTTTTTGTTCTGTAAAACAGGGCGTTCAAAAGAGCAGCTCGAATCAACGCGAAGAGACTAGTAATAGTTGGAAGTACAGAGTGGGAAAAAGGCATGGTGAGCGTCAAGAACCTGTCATCTGGTGAGCAATATGAAATTAAAGTCGACGAGTTAGAATGATTTTCTGGGGCAGGTATTGTACCAATTTTTATTATTCTACCTGCCTGGCTGCTTATTATTATAGTCACACTCAGAGCAATTTTAGTCGAATGGAAGACTTTGTCCGCGGAAGTTGTAAAATATCATTGATACGATAGAAAACAAACCCCTCCGTGTAATGTTTTCACTATTAAGAATGATTTGGTTGCTCTTTTCTGTATAGTTGTTTCCAAACCGTGCCATACTTTATAGTTCATTTCATTATTATGTGTGCTTGACAAGAAAGAAACTGTACAGTCAATCCTCAGCAGACGTTTTTTTACGCCTTTTGAAGAGCTCGTGAAGAAACCCCGTGAAGAAGGCGAACGAATCCCAGGAAGCTAAGCATCCCATCTGAGTGCCTTATCCAGTCTTTAAGAACTTGATGCACTGGTACTGAGGGACTAAGCCCTAGCTCCTATCCATCGAACAAAAAAGATTTAAGGTTGTTTCTTCTTCTTCTTCTTCTTGTCTGAGAGAGAGAGAAAGAGAGAGATAGAGAGAGAGATACCGATGCAAGTTCCTCTATCATAATGGGTCGATTCCCATCTCTGTCGAAGAAGTCGTAAGCCCGCCGAGCATGCTGCTCCCAGCTCTCCTCTACTGCCTCGAGCTGATGCACGCTTATAGCTGCAGCGCAGAACTCTTCCAAGTCCAGTCTTCTGTACTCAAGAGCACTCACCGAATTGGCATAATCTACGACCCTCGAATCCTTCATTGCATCGGTCTTATTCCTTGCAATAGCCTGAACAAGTACTTCAACACAGATTGCCTAAAGAAGATATCTAGCGTTGAAGAGGGTGATGACAAACAAGTATTTAGGAGGAGAAAGGTGAATACCGATTGGAAGTTGTGCATCGAAACGTATCTGCCCCTGTTCGGGCCCAACAATGCAAACTGCTCGCGGAGATACGTTAACTGATTCACCGTCAGCGTTCTTGCAAGGGCCTGTTTTGCGAGAAATAGGACAGAGTTCAAGTAAACTGCGAGGGCAAACAAGCCATGCTACAGTTTTCTCTTGCGTAATAAATACCCTTAGAGCTGCCTTCCTCAGCGAAGAAGAGCATATATAAGCCTTCACAAGCCTGTAGATAATCATATCCAGGGGAATCTTCATATCTTGGTGGCCGGCCAGCCATGGATGACCTTCGTACAAAAACCATTAAACATGATGAAACTATTACAAGGTGATTGATATGCATATATAGTATAGCTGCTTGATTACTGCTTACTTAGGGCCTGAGAAGCTGTGATTCTCTTACGGTAATCCTTGCTGAGCAATCTCTTCACAAAATCTACGGCCTCGGGCGAAAGTGAAGGCCATGGATCCTCGTCGAAGCTCGGCTCAGCTTTTAGGACGGCACGGAATATGCCAGACTCTGTTCTCGACCAAAACGGTCTGCAGCCGCACAGAAGTATGTACGCAATGACGCCGACGCTCCACATGTCTGCTTCAGTCCCATACGATCTGTGCAGAACTTCTGGCGCTACGTAATAAGCGCTCCCAACTATGTCATTGAGCCTTTCATCTGGCGATATAACTTATAGTCATTCATTACACTCGAATGGTAAGAGACAACAACAAACGAAGTGCTGGCCTTACCTGGTTTGACATAGTCTGAGAGTCCGAAGTCGATGGCCTTCAACGGAGAGTCGTCGTCTTTCGAAGTAAACAGAAAGTTCTGAGAGGTTTAAGCATGATATCAATGTTAGCTTTCTTTCCCTTCTTTTTCTTTTCCCTTTTTTCTACGGTGAGCTGATATTGATCAATGACTGTACTGTCCCTCGGGCTTTAGGTCGCGGTGGACGACGCCTTGCAAATGACAGTAAGCTACCGCATTCAGAATCTGTACCATTATGGTTTTCGCATCCTTTTCTGCGTATTTGCCGCCCCTGAAACAAAAGCGAATAAGAAAGAATCACTTCAAAATTATCGAAGATGAAGAGTTAGCAGAAGATTGAATGTATTCCATACCTGGAAAGTATCCTATCGAGCAATTCTCCTCCTCTGCATAATCTGAAAGAAACACGGAGTAAACGCTTGTAATCACTTGTAATGACAAAAAAAAAAAAAAAAAGAAGAAAAGACGGCCCGGTTTGGTGCATGCTCCATGACTACGTAGACGTTGTCTTCGTCTTCATACGCATCATAGAACTGCACCAAGTTCTTGTGCCCTGTCAGCGCACGCATTATCTTTACTTCTCTCCTCACATCTTCTATGCCAATTGCACTATTCATCTGCTCCAACAACACTCATCTATTAACGTACAATCATCGACAAACAGAATCATGAAAATACTGATATTGGGACAGAAATTGAATTACCATCCATCAAAATACCTGTGCTTTTGGGATCACTTTAACGGCCAAATCCAACCCTTTCAAACTCCCCTTCTTTCCTCGAGCCGAACAAGTGTAGCCAAAATGCCCTCGACCGATCTCCTCACCAAGCTCGCAGTGATTCGAAAAGTTATTACAATAGCCAAAGTTCTTATCTAACTCGACAATTTCGCTCTCGCTTCCTTCAGGTATGGCTGACTCGTTCGCCTTAATCGAGCCGTGACGTCTCCTTCGAAGCAACGCCTTTATATGCTTAGCTGGCGAAGGCGGGGGAAATGGTCTTTTGAGGAGCCTCAAAGGAGTCGAAAGTACGCCGTTCGAATTTGCGGGAGAGTTCTTGAATAAGCTGGGCAGTGGACTTGGGCTGTAAAATGGAAACTTTGGCGTTCTCCATGTTGATGGGAGCTCTTTATTTGCAGAGATAATTTCATCGTCTTCAGACACATTCTTTGGGGGCTCGACGTGTTTTCCATGACAAAGTCCCATGATGATGATTACAACAGCCGAGGAAAAAGAGTGTAAGAAAGTAAGTAGAGAATCAGCAGCAGCTTCTGCGCACAGTACTTGAAAAAAGATGGGAACTTTCAGCTGAAATCGTCCAAGAGATTGAATCTTATAGCATGATCAGCAAAAACACAGACAAGGTAGTCAAAGAACTTGAAGGAGAAGCCATGTAATAATCAAAGGTACGGAAAGGCCAACAATCAGGAAATTTTGCAGGCAGGTAATAAAAAAAGGGAACACCTTTGTCTCCATGAACGATCGGAGGAACAAAGAAGATATAGAAGAAGTTGAACAAGAATCGTACGAACGTAGCAATAAACGGCAAGATTGAACTAAAGAAATGTGGGTAGCTTTGGAATCACATAAAGCAAGTGAAAACAAAGAAAACAAAAAGCAACTTGAGGATAAAGAATGGAACAGAGGACACAGAGATCACAAAAGCAATAAAAAAGAGAGACACTTTACACAGTCTTAACAAGAAGAAGAATATTAGCTGAGGTGCCCAAAGAAAAAGAGACAAGCTTTCCTTTTCCTTCCCTGCCTTTCCAAGCTTTTCTTTAAATACGGATTTATGCTGTTATACTTCTCTGTCCCTCATTTAGTATCGTTGGTTTATAGAAAAGTATCAATTCTTGTTTTTCTTTTTGTTTTTTGAAGGGCCTATTTCATTTATTTATAGGTAATAACAGTTGCGTTTTGGCATTTGGATCCTACCAGCCTGTCCGAAATGGTGCGTGTTTGATCTGCTGTACTAATAATATTACATCTGCGTGCATGTAATGACGCAATAAAAGCCAACTACTATTGTTTTATTTCCATAATTGAGTTTTGACTGCCTCTTTTCTCTTTACATGATCGTAATTCTTAAGTACTTTTAACAAGCTTACTTTCATTTTATGAAGTCATGATATGATGAATCATCACGCAGTTGTGAAAGAGAGGTACGTACAAAGCGATGTTATGCAACATCACCATTTTGCTTTATCAAGTTGGTATATCTAACTTCAATTAGGTAACACGTTTTTCCATTACACCACACAACGGAAATATATAATTAGCTTTTAAGTAAATGCCGTAATAATTGGGTGAGTTCCTAATATCTCAAGATAGAGAGTTCAATTATTCGATAACTATCAAAATTTGTTTGTATTGTTTACCATAATACTTCCTCTATCCCATTTAAATCTTCTCAAAGATTAGTAGGTACGGAGATTAAGAAACTCATTATTTTAATATTATAATACACTAGGTTTGGAGAGAGAAAACTTATTAGTGGGCACGCAAATTAAGAAGTTTTTTTTAATATAAATAGTGTAATTAGTTTAATTGTTGGAACAATTTATTACCAAAAATGAAAATGGAAAGAATTATCTGGGACGCCCGAAATAAAAAGATAAGAAGAAATAAGTGGGACGGAGTGACGGAGGTAGTAATAGTTATATGGTGACATTGACCATCACAAGGATCCATTGGGCTGAAATGATTGGTCGGTCCAACTGATAAAGAGGAGTAGGCCCACTTTAGAAGCAATTAAATAACTAAAAAATGGAAAGAAAAAGGCAAAAGCAAATTAGATTTCTTCTTTTTTTCGGTCCCGAGGTATCCCCACACAGCCCGACTATGGCTATCCGTCACACACTCTAGAGGTGGGACTAATCCCAGGGTCAGATGGATACGTCACAAATCCACCCAACAACGATAGTCATGGGCCTAGGGCCATGAGGACTTTCCAAATTCATGTGGAAGGTGAGGTTCGAACCCCTGATAGGCTTGTCAACGGGGCGGGGCGGGGCGGGGGCGGGGATTAGATCCCCATCCCCGTCCCCGCGTCGACGGGGAATTAAACGGAGAAAATTTCGTCCCCATCCCCGTCCCCGCCGGGTCCCCGCCCCCGCGGGGATTCCCCGTCCCTGCGACTTTTTAAAAAAAATTATATTTATAATAAATATAAATTGTAAATATTATTTATCTTATATTTTAATTAGTATTTTTATTATAATAATACAGTTTGGGTAAGAAAGTATTACTTAAATTTTATTTAGTATTATAATAATATAAATTTTGTATAAAAAAAATTATTTAATATTTATTTTAGGTGTAATTTTATTTATATAGATATTATATTTGGCGGGGAACGGGGCGGGGACTATAATCCCCGTCCCCGCCAACGGGGATAGATTATTCCCCATCCCCGCCCCGCGGGGATAAAATAGCGGGGATTCCCCGTCCCGCGCGCCCCCGTCCCATTGACAAGCCTAACCCCTGACCTTCTAGTCACGTCACTCCTCACTTTGGCCACTGATGGTTGGCAAAAGCAAATTAGACTTCGACGACTAAGAAGCAGGCGTTGACTTGGCTTTGACTCGTGAGGTTTTAAATTGGAGATTGAATTTGAATAGCGACGGCAGCAAAAAGGAACTGAAGAGCGAAGATGGCGGAAACCAGCCACGTGTCCGATACCCTCGAGCCGTGGGCTGAGCTCAAGGATAAGGTGGTGATGGTGACCGGCGCGTCGTCTGGCCTCGGCCGAGAATTCTGCGTGGACTTGGCTCGAGCTGGCTGCAGAATCATAGCCGCCGCTCGACGAATCGATCGGCTGGTCTCACTCTGCGAGGACATCAACGGAGGACGCTTGGAGACAAGAGCCGTCGCCGTCGAGCTCGACATCACCGAGGCCGGGCTGGCAATCGAAGCCTCTGTTCAGCGAGCTTGGGAAGCCTTTGGGAGAATCGACGTGTTGATCAACAATGCCGGCGTCAGAGGTATGCAAAAATGCAATTGAAAATAATCCAAGTATACTTGCCCTAATCTGAGATTTCTGAATTGGCTTAAATTTTTTTTTGTCCTGTAACTTAATGGGGTAGCATTTTAGGGACCGATAAGTTTGGATCGGCAAAATACGCCAACTAACTTTTGAAAATACGGCAATTATAGGACATTATACGCTTTGAACCGTATTTCGATCCAAACCCGCTGACGTGGCATTGTACATGTTGACATGTGGGTTTGATAGGACACCCACATCATCAAACAAAATTCGATGTGGCGCCACGTCATAAAATACTGCCACGTCACCAATTTAATTTTAAAAATTAATAATATTTAATTTTAAAAATCTCAATTTACTCAAATTACTGAGTAATTCATAAATTTAATTCCTCAAATCGTCGATTTCATCGAGTTCCTCATCTCTGACCAAAATCGTCGATTTCATCATCTTTGAGTAATTAATTCAGAAACAAAATTCATCGTCGATTTCACCATCCCCAATCGTCGATTTCATCATCATCTCCTCAAATCTCTGAATTTTGGTTCAGAGATGGGGATGAAATTCCAAAATTCAATCCAAAATTTTGGGTTCCCCCAATCGTCGAATTCATCATCTCTGAACCAAAATTCCACCCCCAGCGCCGCCGCGCCAGCGCGACTTCACCGCCCCTCCGCCGCCGCCCCCGGCGCCCTCGCCGGCCAGTACCTGGGGCTCTTCCGCCGCAGAGATGTTCGTAGGGTTCTCAGCTTCCAAGACCGAGTGGGTCGAAGCCCAGAGGATACTCGCCTGGAGCTTCAGCGACGCCGGAGCAGCGAGAAACCTGAACACCACCGGGTTTCCCGTCGGCGTTTTGAGCGGCATATAGAGCGGCGTTTTGAGTTCAGGGAAAGATGTGGCTTTTGGGCTCCAGCGGCTGCAGCAAGATGACGATGAAGACAACCTAATTTTCTACAATTTTCAGAGAGAGAGGGAGTAATTTGAGGAGGGAGATGATGAAATCGATTGGGGGAGATTATTAATTTTTTTAAAATTAAACTGGTGACGTGGCAGGATTTTATGACGTGGCTCCACGTCGAATTTTGTTTGATGACGTGGGTGACCTATCAAACCCACATGTTAACATGTACAGTGCCACGTCAGCGGGTTTGGGTCGTAATACGGTTCAAAGCGTATAATGTCTTATAATTGCGGTATTTTCAAAAGTTAGTGGGTGTATTTTGCCCACCCAAACTTATCGGTGCCTAAAATGCTACCCTCCTTAAGTTACAGGACAAAAAAAAAATTTAAGCCTTTCTGAATTGGGGATTTCACTGTTTAGGCAGCGTACACACGCCGCTGAACTTGTCCGAAGACGAATGGAATCAAATCTTGAGAACGAATCTGACGGGGACATGGTTAGTCTCAAAGTACGTTTGCAGCCTCATGAGCAAAGGAGGAGGATCGGTCATCAACATCTCCTCAGTCGCTGGTCTCAACCGTGGCCAACTCCCTGGGAGCCTCGCCTATGCTGCTTCAAAGGCTGCTGTTAATACCCTGACAAAGGTACAGTTCATTGCATGGGCAGAGTTTAGTCAATCGTTTTGGGTTCTTTTCTTGATTGTGTAAGAAATACGCAGGTGATGGCCATGGAATTGGGCTCCAACAAGATAAGGGTAAACTCGATATCTCCAGGTCTGTTCAAGTCGGAGATAACACAAGGTCTAATGGGAAAAGATTGGGTTAGGAATGTAGCTGCAAGAACGGTGCCTTTAAGGACCCATGGAGAATCGAACCCAGCGTTAACTTCGCTGGTGCGCTATTTGATTCACGACTCATCGGAGTATGTAACTGGGAATGTGTTCATTGTGGAAGCTGGAGCTACCTTGCCCGGTATTCCCATTTTCTCCTCTCTTTAGATCAAGAATAGATTTTGAGCTTAAGGTAAGGCTATGTAACTGTGCTGCAATCATTTGTTATTGAATGATTAAGTGTTTGTGCATCTTCCCTTTGTATATTGTATTGTCTTCGTCTGCAATTTGTCCCAAGAGGAGATTATGGCCCCAATATGGCATATGGCGATTCTTACATGAAACAGACGAATGCTTTTAAAATAAGATGAATGTGTGATATCGGACGGATACCGAAGAAACTTACAATTTTTGTGACAGCGTTTCTCAAAGTACAGTCACACGACGAAAGCAAAACAAGAAACAAAGGAAATAAAAAAAGACAATCTTTATGTACATCAACAGACCAAGAAATGAATCATCTACAAGCAGGCAAAAGGAGAAAGAAAGGATGACATATATTGCCCATCACTTTTCATCTTCTGCCAACAACTCAAACAGAGTACTTTTGGTTTTGGTTTTCTTTTTAACATTCAGTATGCACAGTTATTTCAAGCAACCTAATTTAGTAATAATAATATTGATAATCAATCTCAGTCATTCTTGTTTCAGAATTCACAAGAAGATCCAAGCCTCTGTCTCGACAAACCTGTAGATTTTCTTTCCTCGAATGCTCGGGGCAAAGCTTGTTCGAACACATCCAGGAAATACCTCCACGTCACTTCGTCCATGTACCCGAAAGATACGTACTGACCCTCGCTATTGTGCGCAGGGTAACTCACGCTCCTCATAAGTCCAAGCGTCTTCGTATTACCATCACTACTCGTGTCATCATTACATCCACGATTTTCAGACAGCTTTTTCGGCGCATTATCACCTTCGATGCAAGAATCTTCCTTACCATTGAAAGGGAAAGAGATGGAATCTTCTATCACGCTCATAGATGAAAACCTTGGCATCTTCGATGGCTTACCTTCCATGGGAGGAGTCTGCCCGGCATCTAAGGTAAAGCCATCTTCATTTTCATCTTCATTTCCATCTTCAAATCGAAACATATCATCGTCATGGTCGTCGGCGACTTCTTCATCAACATCGTTGAGGTGGCTAACGCCATTGTTCAAGCCAGCCACAGCATTCAAACAGAGACCTTCCAAAGCGCTCCAATTCTCTTCACCTCCTCGAAATTCCCTAGTCATCATCTCGCCTATGTCAGCAAGGCACAGCCCATGCTCGGTCGCCTGCTTTAAAAAGATGGTGCAAAGCACAAGAACCCTAACCGAAGATTCCCTTATAGAAGGAATCTCAGTCCTTAGCAGCTCTGCGTCGTTGAAAGGATCGAGCTTCGATATGTAATCAACTTCAGATTCTGAAAAGGGAATCGAAGCTTGCGGCCAGTGAAGCCACTCAAAGTAGGGATCGTCGAGCGATTCAGGCAAGCAAAACCCATGATCGATAGGGACAAGCTCAGTTTTTTCAAGTCCATGCCTCACTAGAATGTTGCCAGCGTGGCGGTCGAGGTTCATCAGCCTCACGTCTAATATACCTATCTGATGAACAGAGGCGACGGAGAAGCTCGAGGGGCCCACATCCCCAGCGTCAGAATCGTGGACCACGAAGCGCTGAAGAGAAGCGACTTTGAACGGATTGTCTGAAACCGAGGACCCATTGCCGCTCGAATTGAAGGTGACGTTAGAGAATTTGACCAAAGCAGTGGGCGGGACGCCGGAGAAGCTCTCGTGGTCAAGAAGATAGGCAGCAGATTCGCGAATCCCAGTCTCGCCTATTCTGATCGAGCACTTCATCCCAGGTTGTCCAAACATTCGACCAGCCAAGCCCTTTGGGTTGTTGAAGGCCAGAGGCTCTTCGTCGATGGGCTTAGCAACTGCTATCTTCTCGCCATTTTGGGCACGTAAGAAGTAGGCCCCGCCTAGCCCGCTCGAGGTGGGCTCGGGGCTGACCCCACTAGCCATGGCTATGGCTACTTCGACAACCAGCGAGCGAACCCTAGGCGCGCCTCGCCCTATGATGATTTCGATTCTTGAAGCTGAGTCATTCTCGTCCCTCACACGAGAGGAGTGGGACAGGCACGGGGTGGAGAAGCTCTTGTGGATGTTCTTGAAGGCATTTTCGAGTGACTGGGCGATCTTTGATTGGGTGAGTTCGAACATTTTAGAGTAGTCGAGTTGAGTGAAAGAGGAGAGTTTACATCGTGGGGGTCGAGAAAAAGGCTTGAATCCATGACCTCGATCAACGGCTACAGCCATATTGACAAGATTCGTGCAGAAGAAAATGGCGGCTCCTATACATGCTATATATATATATATAAAAAGAGGGGAATGTACTATTTCTTCTTCTTCTTCTTCTTTAGGGATTGGAGATCAGACATCGTCGTAGCTCTGCAACAAGGGAGATGAAGTGTCATCATCAAAATCATACACGGATAAAGTCGGAATGAAATGTTAAAACTTTCTTAATCTTACCATTGTGTTTAGGACCTCAGCTTAAAGAGTCTTCGAATCGGACTACCACTGCAGATGATCGAACAATGCAAGCAAACAAAAACGTCACCTTTTCAAATCTTTGCCCAGAAAAAAAAAAGGAAATTAACGATAAGTAGAAGGGATGATCAAGCAAGCATTCAAGGCAACATCAGATCGCATGGATATGGCATTCATTTTTCAGATGCTTCGCATATTAAAAACAATCAAACCCCACTAAAATAGATGGTAGGTACAACATCGATGGTATTACGCAAAACGAACGCAGAGAGTTTCAGAAATCCGATCAGATATGAAGATCCCATTCCATTGTAAGAAAGGAGGCCTCACTTACCCTGAACACTGGTGAGGCATTCAGGGAAAACATAACGGCACGGGTAGAGATTATTCCGACACCGAAAAAAAAAATTACAAATTTCGACAAAATGATATATGAGCTTTTTTTTTCCGGCGTTTTCGAAGTGTTAAATGTCGGAAATTTCCTTATAAATTATCCACGAAATCATTCGAGCGTCAAGCCGATGCTTGCGTCAGATAAAGGCGGTGAGTCGCACACGCAGAGTTCGCTCTCTTCCGATCTTTCCGCGGCGGACGTTTTTTCTCCATCATCGATGGATGGATCGGATTGGAATTGGATGTCTGAAACTGGGGAACATGTCTGAATATTTAACGGCAATAATAAAAAGATAACAAATGGGCCGAAAGGCCCATTTATATGGATATAAAATAGCTATAAATGGGCTAATAACTAGATAGGAAAGCCCATTCATTTATCTAGATATATATTTTCCTTTTTGCCGCGTATTTTGAGTTGAAGAGCATGTCCATAATCGACAAATCACACATCTCTAACTCCGACAAGGTAAATCCTTTTGCTTGGATATCATCTGAAGACAACGTTCTTGAACTAAAATTTCGAACAAGTGAGCAGATAACTAAGAATTCGCTTCATCATGTTTGAGTAGTTCTTGTCTGTTTTTATAATATAGTTCTCCAATTACAGCCCTGAGATGTAGAATCCAGTTTCTCTTTAAGGTACGGATTTGATCAACGGTCTAAAATCCTCTACGTACAATGTCGTCGAGGGTTCTGATCATCCAAGATTGTTCGGGTATTTCACTCGATACAATTTTAGCGAAGAATGCCATGCAAAGATTGTCCCTTCGCCGCGGAGATGTAGTTAGGTTTCTTGGGATTATTCAAGCTTTTATGTCGAAGAACGTAAAAAGCCCAAAGCAAGCAGCTTGTGGATGTTTCCTAAGTAAGCGTTTTAACGAATCTTCATACTAGTTTTGGTTGGGTGATTTTTTCATATAGGTACTACTGTTCTCTTACATAATTAATCATGGTTCTCAGAATTTGGAAATAAGCTGCATTCGAGCGCAACGATCAGCAGGCGCAAGAAAGACATCGAAAGTGAAACTCAGAAGGCTCAAAGACAGTACTCGAGTTCGA
Source organism: Craterostigma plantagineum (assembly GCA_027422505.1). Lineage (NCBI taxonomy): Eukaryota > Viridiplantae > Streptophyta > Magnoliopsida > Lamiales > Linderniaceae > Craterostigma > Craterostigma plantagineum. The sequence goes on from JAPQWV010000038.1 coordinate 7,173,528, forward strand.
AAGACGCTATGGAAATACTTGATCTTGCTCGAATATTGCAGGCACGAAAGATCGATCGAATGTTCCTTCACAATAATACGACGATTTCTTTTTTTTTTTTTTCGAAATATTTTTAATTTCAAATATAGGTTGAATTCGATATAGCCGTGGAGGCAGGTTCTTGCAAAGAGGTTGCTGTCGAATATGCAAAGAGCTTTCGGGCAACACATGTCATACTCCTCAGGTACTTCAACAAAACAAATTTTCGTAATTTTTTTCGACTGTGCTTTTGTTTAGTCTGAGGCATATTGCTTGCTGTGAGATCTCAGGCAACTTAGAAAAGAAGTGAAGTACTTCACAGAGAACTTGTCTTGTGGATTATCTGTAGTAAAATCAGACAGCAGAATAGCGAACATAAGACCGCCTAATGCAGAAGAAGCAGTGTTAAACACAGGCCAGCGAGCACTCGAAAGTTCCCTTAACACAGACCGAAAACTGCAGCTTACGCTACAGAACACATTTACTTACAGCGAACTACACATGGCAACTAATGGATTCTCTTCGCCGAGTGTAGTATCAAAGGATGGAAGCAAAATCTATATCGGTTTGCTCAGCGATCGTAGGAGAGCCCAAATTAGGGAGAGCCCTTCAGTAACAATGACAGAGGAAGAGTTTGAGAAAGAGGTTAAGTCGCTCGAAAGTCTTAGCCACGAAAACGTCGCCTCTTTCTTGGGTTCTTGTCCTTACGGGCCACGGAGGTTCCTCGTGTACGAATTTGCCAGCCATGGTTCATTGAACGAATGCTTATCGAACAAAAACAGTGGTCTTACGTGGGAAAATAGGATGAAGATTGCTTATGGAGCTGCTAAGGGATTACAGTATCTTCACGGGGAAGGAATTTTCGGAAGGGTGAATCCCAGCAACATCCTCATCACCCATGATCATCAACCGCTGGTAAGAATGTTTTTTTTGTTCACCATGCATAACAGACAGAGGTTTGAATCTATGTGTATAATGTCATTACATGATATTCTTGGTGACATTTTTCACCAGATAACATACTATGGGCTCGGAAGGGATCAATATGGGACGATGTCTGACACATCATCCTCGGCCATGAGGACATTCGAGTACTTAGCGCCAGAGTACGACGGGAACGGAGTCGAAGACCAAAGCAAGGCTGATGTGTACTCTTTCGGCGTCGTTCTTTTAGAGCTCATCACTGGCAGAAAAACACTAGAGGACACTGATGGACAGAGCTTTGTTAGATGGGCAAGTCAAATTAAGTCATCTAATGATCTCTTTCTTAAAACATATATGTTGGAGAAAGAAGTCGTCTTGAACAAGCGTGTGTAATAACAGGCAAGGCCATGCTTGGAGGAGAAGAGATACAATGAACTGATTGATCCCATCATACAAGAAAGCGCAGATCTTTACCAGCTATATTGGCTGGTTCGAGTCGCTGAGAAGTGCGTGAGGTGGGATCCCGAGAGAAGATACTCAATGAACAAGGTAATGAAAGAAGAATGATCGAACAATAAATATGACGAACTGCCTATTTACTCGAACATATATCGTGCTATCGTCAGGTCGTGGAAGCTCTCTCAGGCATCATTCATTATTACAGTGGCGTTGAAGATTATCATTCATCGACGGAGTTATGAAACGAACCGCTCTTGTGAGTTTACATTACATGCAACCCTGGAGGAGTTTGTGTTATTGTTCAAGTGTTTGAACTGAGGAAACTGTTGAGAAAAATCTGAAATTATGTATAATAAATAGCACACCAAGTGATTGAGTTGAGATTAAGAAAATACAAGATTTACAACCCATAAAAGCCTCAAAATTTTGCAGAAAACCAAGAAAGAGAAAATTGAATCCTCAAAACATCACCAGGAACAGAACGAAAGGACACGAAAACTAGTGCCTGATAAATAACTGAATCGGTAAGAACTACAACACACTTGCTCTTAAAGCATGAGACCGTGCTCAGAATTTTTCGGCAGATGAACTTAAATAAACGTAGTCATGTTGTTCTTCGACTTTGTTTTCAGGCTTCTTAGCTGCCAAATCTTTCATGCTCAACTCTTCAACAGCCACAGAAGAAGGATAGCTGATTGTCTCTGTTATAGTTTCATTTTGCTGATTTTTCCCTGTGCTAATATCTGTTTCAGAATGAATGCCTTCTGTTTCATGATCAGATTCTGTCAAAGGTTCTGTCGCTGTAATGCTGTCTTCAACTGCAGTTGTACTCAGGTTTTTAATATCGCTCGTCAGCACCTCCACGGAGGAACAAGGAACTATATTTTCTTGAACCTCCACTGATTCATCCTCAGTATTTGATCTCATATTATCCTCGAGCATCATACTACCTTCAACTTCATGCAGTTCAACATTTGAGCCTATCTGTGATTGAACTGTATGGGAATCATCGTCATCTCCCACTATGGCTTCGCTTACTGAAGCTGTCGATTCATCTTTGTCCATAGCAATTCCATCAGCTTGCTCTTCAATTTCGGAAATGTTTCCATGATTATCGATTTCCTTAGGCCAATCAACAACAGAGACTTCATTAGATATTTCACTGTTACTGAAATCCCCGACAAAGTCCAACTCTGATAGAAGTTCCTGATTGAATTCTACGAGTGCATCTGCTTCTTCGACTATCTTTGGCATATCAACAACATCTCCCTCTATTTCTCTTTCAGTGGAAGGTACTGAACCTTCCGTTACTTCAAAGGGTAAATCGGACCCTTGATGCGCATCAGAAGAAACAGAGGATGATGATGATGATGCTGCTGCTAAGTTTGTTCGAACCTCTCGAGGACTTAAATCGTAAAAGGGCGGTTCCCTTTGCAAAATATCAGGGACTGTTGTCCTAGAGATGCTCATAGGAGCACTTTCAACAGAGTTTTGAGCTGAAATGTCTCGTTCTTGATCATCATCAACGTGTTGTTCTTCCTCTAAAGCAAAAAAACCTTCAGGTTCAATTTCAGGTTCAGTGTAAATCCTTTCACTCACTTCAGAAAGAGACGACGAGCTCGAGCCTCTACTTTGTCTCTGCATGACATTTTCAGGTGAAGCAGACTCAAATTCAACAGATCGATAAGGATCAGAAGTATCCCCAAACTGAGTTTCACGCTCAAGAACATGGACATCAACTTGTCCCAGTTCATGAGAGTCTACTTCTTCTGAAGATTCACTTCCATGTCCAATATCATAATCATCTTCAATTTTCAAAATCAACTCAGGTTCATGGGTCGAAGCTTCATCTTCTACAGGTTCAAAATGGGTTATTACAGGATCTTCATCTCTCGGATCATCAGTGTCAGAAATAATCAGCTGATGTTCCCTCGAAGTATCCTCTTCATCAACTGTCGCAATAGCAGCCTCAGGCCCTTGTACATCATCACCATCGTCTTCTTCTGAGATGTTCCTCTGCTGCTCATCAACATCGAGGTCATCGACTGAAGCGATCGAATCAGTTTCAGGAACAGAGCTCACCTTCGATTCGCTAACTCCACTCGATTGCCTCTGAAACAATGAGTAGCTCGACTCTTCCGAAAATGTCCTCTCAGGGACAAAGTAGGGCTTCATTCTCGTCGGTGCAAGAGAAGATGGTCCCACTTTAAAACTCTCATATCTTCTGAATAAAGACTCCCTCGGCTGCACTGTCTTGAACTCCTCTTCAAACCCGTCTCCTTTAAGATCAGGCTTCTCTTCGCTAGAATCGTAAGGCAGGTCAAAAGGGTTACGCCTGGGTAATAAAATCGAAGGAGCTGAGCCTGGTATTGGAGGTAGCTCGGAATCATTAGAATCTTCTTGAACATCGAAAGGATTTTGTCGTCTTGTTGTAATAGAAGGAATAGAGAAGGGAAGATCAAAACCCTCAAAGTCTATCAAGTTTTTCTCCGAAGCCATGTTTCTCCTCGACCTCCTCCTCATGATTAAATGCTCTAAGCGAAGGTTTCTTTCGATCTCAGAACTTCCAAGATCCATTAAATTCTTTTGATCCTCTTCTGTCCAAGTAATAGCATTCTTTGTCTCGTCTTCCCCATCATTCCTCACACCATCTTCTTCTTCGTTTTCCAATCCATCATCCTCTGATTCTTGACTATCCGAGCTTGATTCTAAGGAATGCTCCGATCCTTCAACAGCCCCTGAAGGTTCTTCGTTCAGTAAAGGGTGGAGTTCATCAAGCATCGGTCTTATTTCAGCCATTGAAGCATCTGGGGAAGAACTCTCTGACCCATCAGATTCAGAATCTGAAACATCAACCTCTTTGTTTATTCCCTCTTTCTCCTCTTCCCTATTCGTATGCTCATCATCATCATCTTCTTCTTTGTTTTCCAATACATTATCATCTAATTCTTGATTATCCAAGCTTGATTCTAAGGAATGCTCCAATCCGTCATCTTGTAAGGAAACATCCCCTCGAGTCATTAATGGGTGGAGTACATCGAGCATTGGCCTAATTTCAGCCATTGAAGCATCAGGCGAAGAACTCTCAGATCCATCAGATTCAGAATCCGAAGCATCATCATCCTCTTCGTTTGTTCCCTCTTTCTCCTCCATTTCTTTGATTCTTGACCAAGGAGAATGAGGTGGAGAATCAAGGGAGTCAACATTCACCTTCTGAGAGTCAAATGAATCGGTGTCTGATTTATCATCACCCTCGTCATTGAGTTGAAGGTGTTCATCGTCCATGTCAGGAATTGGAGCATAGTGATGGTGCTCACTGGTTTCTTCTTCGATCAATTCAATCTTCTGTTTATTTCTTGAATCATCTACTCTGCGTTTTCCTTCACACACTTCATCACCTTCTGATTCGAATCGTCGCGATCTTTCCCCTATCAACGGAGTGGTATCGTCAGCAGAATCATCCTCATCACGAACTTCATCGATCTTATCTGCAGAAGAATTCAACTGATGATGATCATTCGAAAATCCCAGTTCATCACCGTATCTCTCGACATTGAAGCTCTCATCTTTCTCCACAAGAGATGAATCTGAAGGCACTTCTTCAATCTTCTTTACAAGAACACTATCGCGGGCAGTTTTTTCTTCGATCTCGGGTATGTTTGATTCACCATAACTCAGAAGGATCCCAAGCAACAGTGCAGTGCATATAAGCACAGGCGATGAAGATACTAACAGTGAGAACATCATAGGAGACGATCTGTAAAGATATGTCAAGAAAACTAACATTCCCACTATGAATGGATGGTGGCGGACTGATCTGAAACACCCACTGATGAAAAAGATCGTAAATTTTCTGAATTTATCTCCAACCTCCATTATTTCTACAGCCATATGTACTTAATGGTCACCTTCAAGATTGGAAAAGCTGTATCTATCCTTTCAAATCTGCACTATCAATATAATTCCAAGACCATATAACATTAGATCGCCGTATTTATAGCGAATCACTACACAAGCAAGTCAGAGTAATGAAACCAAAAGGTCAACTTAGCCATAGACAGACATACCTTAGCTAACATTACAACGAGATTTTAATGGCGGCCCGTGAAGTTGGAATGGCACCTGAAAACCCAAAAATTTTATAGCATTAGGAAAAATCCAGAAGACCCAGGAAAAAAGAAAAGAAACTGGCCTTGAGATCATCTAAAAAGGTGAAAAAAGATCAACAATGTAGTATTTAGTTGATTTATTTGCTCTATGCTTAACTATCTTTCTCTTCTCACCTTACAGACAACTCATTGATCCCGTCTTTGGTTGATTATTGAAATATAGTGAAAAGTGAGTCGAGAAAAAAGGGAAAGTTGTGATCTTTGTCTACTTTTCCAATTCGATATAAATTAATAATGAAAAAGAAAATCATAAACTACGGTAGTCGATCATCATTACACGGTGTGAAACAGGTGATCATCATTACTTTATCTTGGATTAAGGGTCTTATTTATGGCTTTACGTTAAGCACTAACAACATTTTTTGTGTAGTTGAAAGTTTTAGGCCATGGATTAGCCACCTCGATAAAGTCACTCTTGACTGTGATCAATCAAGAATCAGCTCAACGATTGACTTGATCACAAAAAAAAAGGTTCTAACCTTGTGATTAGAGCTCTTATGGATAACAAACGGCTCAACTCATATACTTCACACTGTTGCACGAGTCGCCCACACCTACAAAATAACATTTATTTATATTATCATATCTTATAAAAGATGCGAGACATACGCACATGGTAGAAGAAAGTGGTTAACCACGAATCCATGATCAATTCATAAAAGAATAATTATCGTTTTTTTTTTTTCATTCCTCTTGCAGTCTTATTCATAAAGGAAAATTAACCACCAACCAGGCTTTCGAATAGAATTCACTTCTGAAAGAACAATCCTAACTTTGGTTAAAGTTAGTGCTTTGTAGACTAGGGATTTTCGTCTCCGCTAAGGTTGTTTAGTTCTATTGTTTTACGTACGTTGCAAGTATTTCTCAGGTAGACATCGTTTCCATTGTAACTTCAAACACATTAAAAGGGTTTTCAACGCAAAAACACAACCACAAAAAACAGACTACTGATCAAATAAGGAACAGCTCAACGTAAGAAATAAGACAGCCACAAAAACCAATCAAACAAGAAACAAAGTTTCTTCGACTCAAGCTGCTTCTTCATCCACGACATGGACGACCTTGGATGTGGGCTTGGCGAGAAGGTCGGTGTATTCCTGGAATGGAGACTTTGCAAACCTTGTCTCCCTCCAGAAATCTGGAGTTAAGAAGCCGTATGTCTCCATAAGACATTGGAATGTTGCCTGCAAAACAAAGCATAGAAAACAAACCTATGAAGACCTAGACCGATTTAAGCACGTGCATTATGCAAAATAGTGAATGCAAAGGTACTGGAACTCAAAAAAAGGGTTCAAATGAAGCATCAGTGTTATGGATCACTCCAAGCAACAAGCGTATAATGTATGTGTAAACATAAAGAACAACAAACAATAGAGATGAAAAGAAGTGGCCACAAGAACTGCATCAACCATGTTGGTATGATTCACTAGCACCTCCCAAGAGCAAGTAAGCCCAGATAACATAACAATGAACTCAAGTCATTTAAATGGTATTTACCCAAAGATCCAGCCTCAGATATCACAAAATTCGGACAACATGCAACTCGATCAGTAATCAAACAAAGGCAACAAAGACAGATCTTTTGTAGCATATAACCGACAAGTTTTACAGTCCATGTTTATAACAATCACTCATCCAACCCATGAGAGGACAAAAACAATCAAGAACATAAAAAAGCTCACAAAATGTGAATGTAAAAAGATAAATGAATTTTGACCTTCACGAAGTTGCCGAGCGTCTTAGTTGACCCACGCGACGAAGTGAACACGTCCTCAATCCCAGCGAATTGCAGCACCTTCTTCGGCACCCTAGCCGCCACAATCCCCGCCCCACGAGGTGCTGGCACCATGCGAACAGTGACGGAACCACACTTACCAGTCACCTTACAAGGCACGGTGTGGGGCTTACCAATCTTATTACCCCAATAACCTCTCCTCACAGGGATAACACTCAGCTTGGCCAGTATAATCGCGCCGCGTATCGCAGTCGCAACTTCCTTCGAGCACTTCACTCCCAATCCAACGTGTCCATTCCCATCGCCCACCACGACAAACGCCTTGAACCTAGTCCGCTGACCAGCCCTGGTCTGCTTCTGCACGGGCATGATCTTCATGACCTCGTCCTTCAACGACGGTCCGACGAGCGTGTCCACGATCTGATACTCCTTGATTGGGAGAGAGTGAAGGTAGATTTGCTCGAGGGACGTGATCTTACCGTCACGAACCAACCGACCGAGCTTGGTCACCGGCACCCACTTCTCCTCCTCCGATTCGCGGCGCGGACGGCGGGGACCACGCCCGCGACCGCCGCGTCCTCCGAAACCACGAGAAAAACCTCCGCGTTCACCTGCTCCTCTTTCCGCCATCGTCGATTATCTCACTCACGCGCCGAACCTTTTTCTCTTCTCAGAGGAATTCTAATTAGCTCGAAAGAAACCCTAGCGAGCTCTTCCTTATATCATTGGGCGGCCCAATTAACTATTGGGCTTATTATGCTAAAGCCCACTGAATTGGCCCATTATTAAAGTGGGACCATCCACGTGCAAGTTGAACTAGGATGATTTCATTTCAATCGTCTTCTTCGCAAAAAGACAAGACAAGCTTTCTTCGCTGCCAGATTGTTCTGTAGTATAATATGTACATACAAAAGAACAGATGTCATGAAACCTGAGAATAATCAGTCAATCAAAAGCAAAGAGCAAGTTTGATTACTCCATCGCCGCCATGGCCGCCTCGATCTTCGACGCAGCACCGCCGCACTGCTTAATGGTGCCATTCCCTTTCACGGGCCACATAAACCCTATGCTCCCCTTGTCCAAACGCTTGGCCGACAAAAACCTCAAAGTCACCCTCGCCTTGACTAACTTCACGGTGAGAACCAACCCCGACTTCACCTGCGAGCCCGTAGAGATCCGACCCATATCCGACGGGTTCGACGAGGGCGGCAGGGCTCAAGCCAAGGACAGCACCGAGTACAACGAACGCTTCGAAGAGGTGGGCAGAGAATCGCTGGCCGAACTGCTGAGGGAACTAGCCGGGTCGGGTCGGTCAGTCGACTGCGTAATCTACGACCCGTTTATCCCTGGGCCCTCGACGTGGCTAAGGAGCTCGGCTTAAAGGCGGCGGCTTTTTTCACTCAGTCAGCTGCAGTGGATAGTATATATCATCAGGTGATAAGTACTGCAGAGTGAGTTTTCAATTATGTTTTTTTTTTTTTTTTTATGTGTTAACTTCTTGATCGTCTACATAATACCCAGGTTTACAGCAGAAACCTCAAACTTCCCTTGTCCGAAGACGATAAAGTAGTTGTCCTACCTGGGTTGCCGCCATTGAAGCCCGACGAGCTTCCTTCGTTCATCTACATATACGGATCGTATCCATACACATTCCCAATGCTCCTCAATCAGTTCCGAAACGTCAACGAGGCTGATTGGTTCTTGATCAACACCTTCAATGAGCTAGAAAAGGAGGTAGCTACGCACAGAAAAAAAAAAAAAAATCTTCCTTTTTATTTCTGAGCGTGTGGACTATTAATCCTCTGAGTTTAATTCTTCTCTGGGCAGGTGATTGAGTGGATGTCAGTTTCATGGAACGTCAAGCCAATCGGACCAACCATTCCATCGCTGTACTTGGACAAGAGACTGCCCCAGGACAAAGAATACGGCCTAAGCTTCAACACCAACGATGAACCCGCCGCAGATTCATGCATAAAGTGGCTCGAAGGACAAAGTCCCAGGTCTGTAATCTACGTCTCCTTCGGCAGCCTCGCAAGGCTAGACTCGGAACAAACTTCAGAGATAGCGAAAGCGCTCAAATCGATGGACAAGCCCTTCTTATGGGTTGTTCGCGCCTTCGAGCAGCACGAACTTCCCAAGGACGACGACTACTTCTCAGCTCTTCCCTACCACAAGGGCCTCATCGTTTCTTGGTGCCCACAGCTGCGAGTTTTAGCCCACGAATCTGTGGGCTGCTTCGTCACTCACTGTGGCTGGAATTCCACGCTCGAAGCTCTGAGCTTGGGCGTGCCTTTGGTGGCCATGCCTCAGTGGACAGATCAGGGCACGAATGCCAAGTTCGTCGAGGACGTCTGGGAAGTCGGCGTCAGGGCAAAGAAGGGCGGCGACGGCGTTGTGAGGGAGGAGGAGATCGTACGGTGTGTGAACAGTGTAATGGAGGGGAAAGAGATCAGAGGAAGGGCTTCGAAGTGGAAGGAAATTGCGAGGATGGCTGTCGACGAAGGAGGTAGCTCGGATAAGAATCTTGACGAGTTTGCTTCTGCTTTGAAGGCAAAAAGTTGATTAAAAACTTTTGGAGAATTAATGGTTCAATAAACCGTGTTGTTATCGTTACATAAGTGAGGAAAACATAAAAACTCTATAGTATAGCTATATTTTATTTCGTGGGGGGGGCTTAAGAGGTCTTTAGTACAATAGCATCGAGGAAGTGCAAAGAACTTAGGTTGTCCGTCTTCTCCGAGACGAAGACAAGTGCCATATTCGAACCTTTCTTGAGTACAGCTCAACATACATTTGCTCTTTCTCCAGCAAATTCCTGGGTATAGCTTGCTTCGAACGTAAGGACTACTTGTAATAGGCCTACTGTTGGTTGCTGATGCTGATAAAACAACTCCTAGCATAACAATAAGCGTGTAGCATGGAGATTCAACGTTTATTATTGAGTAAATTTCAATATGTATTAACTTATGATGTAATTACAAACCACTTGTAAGGAAAGGAAGCATCATCAAGACCAGGATTCTTGCAGCCATTGTCGCTATGATAATTGATGCCTATCTGAAGGAGTTATATATAATGATATCGAAGATCCTTGGAATTAATTATGAGACCATCCCAACTTAGCCACAACCCTCATCATTTCGAAAGTTTTCTTTTCTTTTCCCTACACTTTTTAGCAACTTCGATTATGAAAAATGGCTGTACGTGGTCTTATTCATTTAATGCGATTGTGTGATCATCATTTATAATAAAATACGTACTTATTTAAAGATCTACAAGCCACTTGTTTGGGCCATTTTAAATGGCACAAGTCCAACAATAAGCCCAATAGCCTTTGTAGCCATTTGCAGTTTGGAAGCGGGAAAAAAGAAAAAAAAGAGAAAAGGGAAAAATAAAAACCAACTCCTCCATTTACAGTTAACAACACTCAAAACTGCTTCACGAGACTCATAAGAGAAGAGCTCTCTGCATTTACGTCACCATTGTAGGCTCTAAGCTAAAGCTCTCTCTCGACTTACCTCACCGCCTCAACTTTCAACCAAGGCTTGCTTCTTCTTCGCAAGTAACGTCAGAGGTACGCAATACAGATATATATTATTCATATACATACACTGTTTACGTGCCTATATCTCAGTGCCTTGGATCATAATTCAAGAAAATTTTCTACAGTAAGTAATGCAGACCACTGAGGCTCCACCTTCAGGCTTGGTTCCTTCTTCTGCTAACAAGGTTCATCTCTCTCTCTCTCTCTCTCTCTCTCTCTCTCTCTCTCTCTCTCTCTCTCTCTCTCTCTCTCTCTCTCTCTCTCTTGATTTCATGGAATTTCTTATCATCGCTCCTTATTAACAACTCTATGCCAAGGCAGGATGCAAATGCTCCAACGCTGGAGATATCAAGAAAAGGAAACATCACCAACAAGTTCTTTCAAATCATCTTCTACCTACACTTTCTGCTGATAAGCCTCTTAGTGATCGCACTCACAGTTCGCGGCGTATTGTCCGCTCGAGCCCATCATTTCCAGCCCAAGAAATGGTACCCGCCGATCCTCTCCTCGATAGCAGTCGCGGGATTCATCAGTTTCGCATTGCAGAGATTCACAGCCTCATATCCTTCGAAGGCGTTTAAAGCCACGTTTTGGACAAGCCCTCTTCTGACCTGTGGATTCGGTATATTACTAGTCTCCGTAGGCACTCCAACGGGCCTAGCTTTATCCGTAATAACGATACTCACATCCATCGTTCAAGCCCTCTACGCATGTTGGATATGCCCAAGAAACGAGCACGCGATAAAAATCCTCAGAGCCTCCGCAGATTACAATCCTCCGAAGGTCAAAACTGCCGTAACCGTAAGCATAATCGCCAGCGTCCTCTACTCGTCTTTCATAATGGCGGGCATTGGAGGGTCGACTTCGTCAGGGACTAAGCTCGATATTCTCTTCATCGCCCTGATGCTGACAAGCCTGTCATGGACTATGCATATAGTGAGGAACTTACTACAAGTCGCAGTATCGCACGTAAAGTACATGCAGTTTGCATGTCGAACAGAAGTCGACTGTAAGGCCGCGTTGAAGATTGCTGCTAAGTATTCGATGGGCAGTATATGCCTAGGCTCAGTCCTCTTACCTGTCATTACAGTGATTCGTGGAGGGGCTCGAGTCATAGGTTTAGTTTCAGGCGAGGCAGACGAGTTCATGTTCTTCTGCGCTAGCTGCTGCTCGGGCCTTGGGTCAAGAATCGTGGCTTATGGTAATAAGTGGGGTTTTGTCCACGTCGGCGTCTACAGCAAAGGGGTCGTTCAGGCATCTATGGATACATGGGACATGTTTAGGAGAATTGGGCTCGTAAAGCTGATCGATTCCGACCTAACTAGCTCTTTCTGCTTTCTCTCTGGGCTGGCGATAGGCTCCACGTGTGGCCTGGTGAGTGGCACTTGGGCGCTCCTTACGCACGAGAGATACGCCTTGGGAGTTTCTGCGTATGCTTTCTTCGCTGGATACTTCACGGTGAGAAATAATCTAAGAGAATCCCAGCTCTCCCAAATCTCTTTCTCTTTGTCTAATACTGACTCAGATTCTGTGCTATGTGATTGCAGAGCAGAGTAGCCATGGCGTGGGTGCAGGCGAGCGTTTCAGCATATTACGTGGCTTATGCAGAAAATCCACAGAACCAGCTATTTGACGCAACGATCCCTGCGTATAGAAGTGTGATTGCAAGAGCTTCCCAAGTATAGAGGCCTCACAAGAGCTTCTTACCTTCCCAAGTGTACAAGTGCGATTGCATTTCGTTTCGTTCGAATTGATTTCAACTAACGATGTAAAATTAGGCAGAGCAGTCATTGAGAAGGGAGACATTCTAGCAGCAAATGCATCTGTTCTATATAATTCAGGTTATGAGGGTAACCCCGTGAGACGAATAAATGCAAAAGGAGATGATGATGAAGGATAGGACATCGTAGAAAGAAGAAGAAGATGATGACACGAAAATAAGTAATTATATTGCATTGTGCATTTTTTAGTCCGAAAGTACTTCCACACAAGGTGTCACACACAACCTCGATTCAGTCAACTCTCACGATCACGAGCAAAACCTTCGGTATAAGCACAGTCAAAGGTGACCTCTTCCTCCGCATTCAGAACACATTGTGTTCCCAGTTCCCCCGCAACCTGGCGTGGTTAAAGAAGCATACGTCAAGATTCTGGTCATTAGGCTGATATGAAGGATCATCAAAAAAATATTACCTAGGCATCGAACTTTTACGATGATTCCTTGGCTCTCCATGATGGAGTCTACGTACAATCCCGAGCCACTACAAGTGGGGCAGAGAGTTGCTCCTTTAGACACGCAATTCGGGCATTTTGGGTTCCCTCCAACGTCTTTCTCATCCAAAGATAATCCCACGGGCTTTTCGATTATTTCCTCAGGAATAGGCTTATCGTAACAAAAGAGAGACTCAAGACTACTTATGCGCCTAACTTCCCCAGGTCCACGAGCTGCAGCCTGCAAAGAGGAAGCATACTTTAGTTACTTTGTTTTTTTTTTGACATTTCAATTTTTCAACCACCTAAACCTTTCAAAGGATACATGGGATATGCTCAAAGTATATTACATTTGCCAAAAAGCTATCTAATTCCCAGACACAATGCATATACGAGATTGCATGCTTTTCAAGAAGTAAAAACTCGGACTTGTGCTCGTAATTCAAGCATTAGCTCGGTTTTTCTTGAAACTAACATACCCAATCTCGCAGGTCTTCAATGAAATTCAATTCATCCCTCAACAGTATCAAACATCATAAAATGCAGAAACACGCAAAGAGGAGAAAAAAAATCCATAAGAGTGAGATAGCCGAAGCTGCTAAGCTAACCCGAGGAGAGGACGAATAACGAGATGAGATCTTTAAGGTGCCATTTGACTGATTGTCGGTCGCGAAAAAACTCAAGCTTTCGAAGTTGCCATTCAGGGAAATCTTAGGCGACGAACAAATTGATAAAGGCGCCATTTTTAAAGCACATTCCATTTGTGCGGAACGGAGATGAGAAAAATGATGGGAACTGGGCAGCTTGTAAGAACGATTAATGTCTCTGTTTTTCTTTCCTAACGATATGTGTATCGATCAAGTTCGATGAATTCGAGAAATATTAATGAATGAATGCGTAAAGATCATATTTTTCTCCGCCTTTCCTTTATGTACAGTCCGTCCCATTTTCGAAAGAAACGCGATTTTATAGACGTCATTTGCCAAAGAATCATTTTCTCCTCATTTCTGCGTTGTGTTTCAAAGGAAGAAAAATCTCTTTTTTATTTCTCTTTCTCTGACGATGAAAGCAAACAAAATCCCATCAGTTTTGGAATGGGAGACTCTCTTATCTTATCTTCATTAGTTAATACCTACACTACACTCAATTATTACAAAGACAGAAGAAAAGATTCAACAGGGACAGATGTTACCTGTCATATTAGGCCATGGCAGGAACATATACTTGTCCAAAGCACTAAGCAGTCAAGAAAATCTTCTTTTAACCACCATTAGTTTTGTGCTTGGAACAAACATCCAATTCTATCTCATTCCCACCACAAGATCTCGATGAACTTGGATGTTTTGAAAACAACAGCGATATATACATATATATCTTCTGTATGGCCAACTCTCTCACGTTCTTCTCTCTAATACCTCTCTTCCCAGTGAATGGATTTTTCTACTGTCAAGCCTCAAAAAAAGAAGGCCTTTCCTGCGTTTATCAACGTATCTTTCCTCTTCGTAGTCATCACTTTTCTCGTACTCGCCTCTTCTTCTTCTCCTTCACAATCGGAGAAAGACTCAGCTGTTAACAGCGATGATGATAAGTGCCCATACGCGAGATCTCACGGTGATTGCAAAGGCAAAGGGTACTTCAACTACCTCGAAATCTTCTACTGCACTTTCAAGAACTTCCCAGCACTTGGGTACTCGCTTCTTTTCCTGTGGCTCTTGGTATTATTCTACGTTCTTGGCAACACGGCGGCCGACTACTTCATACCCTCCGTGGAAAGCCTCTCAAGGGTCTTAAAGCTATCTCCCACCATAGCTGGGACGACGCTCCTCCCCCTTGGTAACGGAGCCAACGACGTATTCTCAAGCGTCATCTCTTTCTCTCGCTCCGCCGACGGCGGCGTAGGACTGAACAGTGTCTTGGGCGGTGCTTTCTTCATATCTTGCTTCGTGGTCGGAGTAATCAGCATATGGATATCTTCCAAGAAGATTGCCGTGGATAGGCCCAGCTTCGTCAGGGACGTTGTGTTCTTTCTGTTCGTACTAGGTTGTCTCCTAGCCATCGTCGTGCGCGGGGAGATCGGTTTATGGCTCGCTTTGGGGTTCATCTCTCTGTATCCTGCCTACATAGCTGTGGTCTGCGCCATGCATTTGAACTGCAAGAAGAAGGAGATGAGTTCGAGCGAAGCTCACGGTCACCACCATCAAGAACTGAGACTGCCACTGTTGAGCAGCTACGTCGTTGAAGACGAAGAGAAAGCAGGCCTCAAATCGATTTCTTACAGGAGCTCGACTCTGTTTCTCTGCGTCTTAAAGATGCCGCTTTACTTGCCGAGAAGGCTCACCATACCCATAGTAAGCGAAGACAAATGGTCAAAACCATGTGCAGCAATCTCCGCAACGCTAGCACCCATATTACTGTCAGCCCTTCTCACCTCACAGATCGATCGAAGCTTCAATTCCAAGACAAGTTTGATCATATCCATCGCGTCGACACTCGTCGGATTAGTCCTCGGCATTCTCACACTATTCCTAACCAAGAAAACGAGCCCACCAAAGAGATTCATCCTCCCATGGCTAGCGAGCTCGTTCTTGATGAGCATGGCGTGGACTTACATCATAGTCGAGGAGCTCGTTTCATTGCTAGTAGCTCTCGGACACATCCTTGGCATCAAGCCCTCGATCCTAGGGCTGACGGTCCTAGCATGGGGCAACTCGACGGGGGACTTGGTTTCGAACCTGGGGTTGGCCGTACGAGGCGGCTCCGACGGCGCGCAGGTGGCTGTCTCGGGGTGCTACGCCGGCCCGTTGTTCAACACGCTGGTGGGATTGGGGCTATCGCTCGTGTTCTCGGCGTGGCGAGAGTATCCCCGGCCGTACGCCGTTCCGATGAGCGGCAGCGATTTGTACGAGGCGGTGGGGTTTCTGATGGGTGGTTTGCTTTGGGCGGTCGTGATATTGCCGAAGAGGGAGATGAAGATGGATCGATCGTTGGGCGTTGGATTGTTGTCTATTTACTTCTGTTTTTTGTTTTTACGGCTTGTGAAAAGTTTAGGCTTCGATCGAAATTAAGCTATAAATTTACTTCTTTTTTTTTTTTGTTACCAAGAAGAAGAAAACTATTGTATTGGATAATATCAAGATACTATAAAGATAAAAAGAATTTATAGTTAGAGAATGTTCTTTGGTTCTTTGATTATTTAGTTTTGTTTTATGCATATCATTTATTGCGTTAGAAGTTAGTTCACGAATGTCCAAATACATGATCGGATTGTGATTGAAAGATTCATTTAGAAGTAGCAATTCGACACGCAACTCTCTTTCCATAAGTGGACAATGTCCACACATAGCTTATGTAATATCACCATTATGGACCCTACGTGCCCATTCCCCTGTATACTTTTTTGTATAAATAAAGGGGAATTTTCATTTACCACATAACTATCATTTAGGATTCAGGCCTCTTGAGTCCTTGACAAAAACTTTAGTTTTAAGGATCCATTTCTGCAAGTACTACTTTATTGCTCTTTCATACCAGTATGTTCAAATTTTGTAACACAAAACCATAATTCGGTACCAGTTTATGATCATCAGATACCAGTTTATTTTCTGCAGTACCATTTCATTGCTCTGACATACCAGTATGTTGAAATTTGTAACACAAAACGATCATCTATATCAGTTCATATATCTTTCATACCACTTTTTAACACTGGGTCTTAACCTAAAAAATTATCGATGGCCTGAATTCGAAATCACACCTTAATGGGTCTGATTTCGAATCGACCCATAAATAAATACATTGTTACAAGTCTTGATTGGTCCTTCCTCCTTTTGTATCCCTTAGTATCTGATTTTTCAACACCTTATGCTCATTTTTCACAATCATCATTTGAATTTGTTACACATTTTTGCACGTTTGGATAGCCGTATAGTCTATAGAGCAGAAAAATGGACGGTCCGGCCCGGATTTTGAGTGTCGTCCGATCTTTTACCGGTCGGGTCGGGCTGCCCGAAATTGAACGTGCCAAATAATCCTAAGCCCGTGTCCGCAAAGCCATGGGCGGGCCTACCCGGCCCGAGCCCATTGGCCCTAATTTTTTATTTCCTAAACTTTTTTGGTTTTTAAGAAACTTTATTAGTTCATTTTTAATAATAAATTATACATTATGATTCTAGAAAAATAATTCTAAAATTATAGTTTCATAATATGTAAATTATATAGTTTTTTGTTTATAAATTTTTGTAACATATTATGTATAAGAAATATTAGACAACTATATAAAAAAGTAAAATCTTACCGGGCCACCCACGGCCCGTCCGGTTATCCGACCCGCTTGCCACCAGCCCGCCGGGCTAGCGGGCCTCGGGCTGATAAGCCCGGTTTGATTCGCGCCTCGAGAATTTGGGCCCAAGCCCTATTTTTAGGTCCGGGCCTTGTCGGCCAATGTGATTGGGCCCAAATTTTCAGCTCTATAGCCATTTATTAAATTGTATCAAGAGATGTCATCATTATTACGTATAGGTATAAGCCCATCATAATATAGGACTAAGCCCAATACATATATTGGGCTTAGCTAGAACTATTTTGTCGTCTTCTCCATCACATTCACTCTCTAATGGATAATCCTTCAAAGCTTCACGCAGTTTACACACGGTGAAGCCGAGGCGCGCCAAAACCATGCTGGCAGCGAACGTTAATTGCAGCTTTCATGACCCTTTTGCTCCGTTCAAGCAAAACTCAACGATCTTTTCGCATTTATCGCCTGTGAACTGCTTTCCTATTGCGAGAAGTTTCAGTGTTCTACCAAGAGCTGGCGTTAATGGCACTCCGAGGACTAGAAAGCAGAGTCTTGGGAAAAGAAGGAGAAGGAAAAGCTTGTTTGGTGAATTTTCTGTTGAAGCTTCTTTAGCAGCTGATGTTCAAAGTAATGATGGCCTTCCGCAGCCTTTCGCTCCTCATTCTGTCAAAATCCCTGTTGGAGATCGTCATGTAAGCGCATTTTGTCGAATAGTTAGTGTTCATTGAGGGCTCCTGTTAGCCATTACTTTGTATGTTCTGTGATAGATTCTCGTTGAGACTGGTCACATGGGGAGACAAGCAAGTGCTGCTGTCACAGTTACTGATGGAGAAACTGTAAGTTTCTTTTGTCTTATGATAAAGTTGCTCGAGCTCCAGGTAGTAATAACGTTTGACTTGGTGCGTAGATTGTCTATACAACTGTTTGTATGGCTGATGTTCCTAGCGAGCCTTCAGATTTCTTCCCACTTTCTGTGAATTATCAAGAGCGATTCTCAGCAGCTGGGCGAACGAGGTAAGTGATGGGTTTTTTAGTTTATGTTCTTCTCACTTTCACCGTCGCTTGTTCTGGAAATTTATGTTGTTCGATCCTACAATGGTACAGTGGTGGATTTTTCAAGCGAGAGGGAAAGACTAAGGATCATGAGGTAGTTTTCACGGGGGATTGACTAAGAGTTTTCTTCTGTAGTTTCTTGAGGAACTTTTCTTCAGCAGAGAAATGCAAGCTATTAGTTTATACCATTTGGCCGCTTGACCTTTTTTCTTCTATCCTGCATTTGATGATATATGTTTTCTCTTGCAGGTTCTAATTTGTCGGCTGATAGATAGACCTCTAAGGCCAACTATGCTGAAGGGGTTTTATCATGAAACACAGATATTATCTTGGGTATATCTTTATTGAGAACCATTCACTCCTTTGTTGCCTCAGTGACATTTCAGATTCCTATATCTGTCTCATATGCATTATAAGCTAAATCATTGTGGCGGACTAACTATTAATATTTGAATTCCATTGGAATGGAGCAGGTACTGAGTTATGATGGTCTGCACCAACCAGATTCTTTAGCAGTAACTGCTGCTGGAATTGCAATGTAGTGCTTCTAGCTTCATGTTTTACCATTTGTATTGGTAATTAATTGAGCCTAATTCAAGGCACGTCGATGACCATTATTAATCATCATATGTTGCAGGGCACTTTCTGAAGTACCAAATTCTGAGGTTATTGCTGGCGTACGGATTGGTCTTATTGATGATAAATTTGTCGTAAATCCAACTTTCGCGGAGATGGAAGACTCAAAGTTGGATTTGGTGCTTGCTGGCACGGATAGTGCAATATTTATGATCGAGGTAGATAATAAAAGTTTCCACTCTGTAGATCATATGTCTGGGTTTTTTTATCCAAAGCCAAAGATATGGCTGCATGCCTTTGGATTTCTTATGGAGTCGACTATTATTAGTTTATTTCTCCGCTGGACAATTACATCGAGCGATCATTGTGCTTACTGAGGTCGTCATCTAGTTCTCTAATGTGTTTGAAATGTACTTTTCATAGGGATACTGTGATTTCCTTCCCGAAGAGAAGTTATTGCAGGCAGTAGAAGTTGGACAGGTTCTCTAACCTTAAACCTGTTTGTTGTTCTATTACTTTCTCATAACTTTATCATATTATGCTTCATGGTTTTCAAATAGATATAATATCCATATTCGTCGGATTCTTGATATGACAGAACGCTGTGCGTGATATATGCAAAGAGGTGAAAGGCCTCGTGCAGAAGTGTGGGAAGCCAAAATTGCTTGATGCAATCAAATTGCCTCCAGCAGAGCTTTACAAGCATGTCGAAGTATGTCATAATGGTCTTTCTGTCTCTCATTATTGCTAATCATTGGATAATGTATGTTCTCCAACCTTTTATTTATTCTAAAGAAACCTTATTCTTGTACTTTTGGTTTTTAATTTTTTGATAATATTCAGGAAATTGCAGGCGTTGAACTAACTGAAGCCCTGCAAATCAAGGGAAAAGTTCCAAGAAGGAAGGCTTTAGCAGCATTGGAAGCAAAGGTATTGAACATACTTACGGAAGAGGGTTTTGTGAGTAGCACGGGATTTGCTGTTGCTACTGAAATGGTACCTGATATAGTCGAGGATGAAGACGAGGATGAGGAGGTTGTAGTAGACGGTGAAGTTGATGAAGGTGATGTTCACATCAAACCTGTCCCGAAGAAACCCAGCCCAATGGTAATCCTTAGGAGAGCATTATGGTTTGATTAGTTGTCTTGATATTGTCAAAATTGTGTTGAAATTAATGCAAAATATTTATCAAAGGCTATATGCTTCAAGATTTCAGTTCCTTTGGTGGAAAATATAGTTTCACATGCGTGCCCCATTGTATCTCTTATTCTGTCATAGTAGCTCACTCTTTGAGGATAAACTGAGCATTTAAGGTTTACTTGTGTTTAGCTTTACTCAGAGGTAGACGTGAAGATAGTTTTCAAAGAAGTTTCATCCAAGTTTCTTCGGAGACGAATTGTTGAGGTAAAATTTATGACCCTTTTGGTTTTCAAGTTGATTCCACTAGTTATAAGGTTCTATGTTTCACCTCATATCTGAGTGATTCTAGTACTTGACATTTCATTTCTCAGTCCCAATTGTAATAATTTCATTCACCCGTTAATGTATACGCAGGGAGGAAAAAGAAGTGATGGCAGAACCCCTGAAGAACTAAGATCAATTACTTCCCGTTGTGGGTTACTTCCTAGAGCTCATGGCAGTGCTCTTTTCACACGTGGCGAAACACAGGTAAGTCTGTTTTTCTAATCAGTTATTTAATTTCATGGATTGGTTTTGTTCTATGATCTTGATTTACTAACGCATTATTGTCGTTATGTTTACTTTTTCGCTTGTAGTCATTAGCTGTGGTTACACTGGGCGACAAACAAATGGCACAAAGAATTGACAACCTCGTAGATGACGACGAGTTCAAAAGATTCTATTTGCAGGTCAATATTTCGGTTATTTTTTTTTCGAGAGAGATATACTTCCACCAATTTTATGAGAGGCAACAGATGAGCCGCATATACATAGTGAATGCAAATGTGTCACTTGCTCAAGATCTACATATTTTTTTCGAACTTGACTCTGCTTTTCAGACCAAAAAGTACATCACATTCTAATATATTCAAGAATTTAGTCAAAGAATTCACTTCTTTGTGCAGTACACATTTCCTCCATCATCAGTCGGTGAAGTTGGCCGTGCAGGGGCACCATCTAGAAGAGAAATAGGCCATGGAATGCTTGCAGAGAGAGCTCTAGAACCCATATTGCCTTCGGATGGGGACTTTCCTTACACAATGCGTGTTGAGAGTACCATCACTGAAAGCAATGGCTCATCAAGGTAAAGCATCTCTCTGTTTAGTAACTAAGAATCGTTTCAATGAGCAGAAATCAGTGTACCATGGCACAGATAAAAGTTTATCTGAGTTAATCTCATAACTTCGAAAACGTTTATGAGGTGGTTGTTACATATGCTCTGAAACATTTGGTTTTCACCCTTAAATTCTCCGTGTGACAGCATGGCTTCTGTGTGTGGTGGTTGCCTAGCTCTGCAGGACGCTGGAGTACCAGTGAAATGTTCGATTGCTGGCATTGCGATGGGCATGGTTTTGGATACTAAGGAATTTGGAGGAGATGGCATGCCACTTATACTCTCTGATATCACTGGCGGTGAAGACGCATCAGGCGATATGGATTTCAAGGTATCCATACAATTCATCTTTGTTATCAGATACTGTCTTTTATTCAATCCTTCCCTCACACTCTGTATGCCTTACAAATGTACAACAACTTGACTCTTTGACCGAGTTGGAATGGATCAATGATGCTGAGCGATCTCCTTTTTCATATGCAGGTTGCTGGTAATGAAGATGGCATTACTGCATTTCAGATGGACATTAAGGTTTTCAATCTTTAATAGTAGAGTTTTTCCCTGATTCCTGTTCATCATATCATAAACTAATTCAACGACTCCCTATAACTATGGCATGATAGGTTGGGGGAATCACTTTACCTGTCATGCGGAAAGCTCTTCTACAAGCAAAAGAGGGTCGAAAACTTATTCTTGGTAAACATTTGTTACCTCTAGATCAATTGCATGATAATGAGTTTAGGAACTTCGGTGTTGAACTTTTGCTTTTGCTTCGGCAAGTGATGACACGAAGATTATTTTGATAACTCATTCTGAGGGTGATATGCTTCAACTGAGTTTGGCTCTCAAAGCTAGCGTCTCTATGCAGCACATGTAACTCATTAATTTTCTTCTTCTTTAGCTGAGATGTCAAAATGCTTTCCTCCGCCGTTGAAAAGGCTCTCGAAATATGCTCCGTTAATCCACGTCATGAAGGTTTGTAAACTTCTTGTTATCGTCTTTTCACGTTTAAGAGCATGCCCTCGAGATCGACAAATTAATCCTTCTCTGATAATGCAGGTAAAACCAGACAAGGTCAACTTGATTATAGGTGCCGGCGGGAAGAAGGTTAAAAGCATAATTGAAGAGACAGGGGTCGAATCCATCGAGACCCAAGATGATGGCATTGTAAGCTTAGCACTGAATTTTATGTTCTGTTTGTAGTATTTTAATCCTAATTTTGTCATGTATTATCTTGATTACCGAACATTGCAGGTCAAAATAACAGCTAAAGATCTGTCAAGCTTGGAGAAGTCTAAAGCCATTATTAGCAGCCTTACAATGGTTCCATCCATTGGTGACATTTACAGGTGCCTTTTTTTTTTAACTCTTCACTATTTTCAGAACAAGGTAGTCTGATAGCTCGTTAATTAGTAACCGTAGTCTTACTGAATCCTTGCCTTCTCAATCAGGAACTGTGAGATCAAATCGTTGGTGCCGTACGGAGTTTTTGTCGAAATATCTCCTGGCCGAGAGGTATTTGAGAAATCCTTTATTCATAGTGCAGTAGAATTAAGAGTTGCATTAATAAGTCAATTTACCCATTGAGCGATTCATTTTCGTTCTTATGTTTCAGGGTCTGTGCCATATTAGCGAGCTGAGCGCAAGTTGGCTCGCCAAACCAGAAGATGTAAGTGTCCTCGACTAACATATTTTCGACGTATATTCTTGATTTGAGGCATATGTTTGAACATGGGGAAACTGAATAGGCTTTCAAAGTCGGAGATCGAGTGGATGTCAAGCTCATAGAGGTCTGCTTCTTTCCCTCCCTTTGTACGAATATCTCAAACTGCTCCAAAGATTATATCTAGCTAGCAATCACAAATTTTTTAACTCTAATTTTTCATGGGAATGCGTTTGTTTATAGATCAACGACAAAGGGCAACTTCGCTTGAGCAGACGTGCATTACTTCCCGACCCTAACCCCGATAAGCCTCACGCCAAGCAATTCAGTGGCGATTCTCCTCCCGCCAAAGAAGTTTCAGATCTCAATAAACCTCAGGAAAAAAGTGCGCCGAACACAGATGCATCTTTTTCGAACGATGGCACCGAAGACGAGAAAGAAGCATCTCCAAGCCTCAATCTTGAAGTTCCAACCTCTGCTAAAAGTAAGCCATCAAACGTTGCCAGTGAAGATAAGCTTGTCAAGAAACTAGTAAGCCCAGAAACAGGGAAGAGCAGTAAGCAAAAGAAGAGCAAATCTGCTGCAAATCTCTCCAAGAAGAGCGAAAGCAAAGTTGTCAATGGAGAGGCTAAAGTCGGATAATTTCAGAAAATGGAGAGCTTGTAATCGTTCTATCTATCGAAGGCGATTCCATGGGTATGTTGCTCGACAGAGTGGATTCAAACCTTCACTGTGTGGGAAGGTTTTTACCTGGCGAAGATATCGGTTTAGTTTCTGAGCATCTTTAAGGTGCAAGAATCAAGAAGACACTTGAGGTTCTTGGCATATAGATAGATTATAGATAGGCATTTCTGTGTTTTATTACATGGATATTGGAGAGGCACAAAAACGTATCTCGCCGATGTAATAAATTAGATTATCCGGAGAATACAATAGTAAGAATAAACGACATATGTGATCTCATATCGTCGTGTGCTATTCGTCTATGATCATTGCATGGCTTAAAAGTTAAATGAGTGTTTCGTCTGATTTTTGAAGCAGATTATTGAAGAACGAAATATACAAGGAAAACCACGAAAGGATATGTCGCGTGAAATATTTAGCGACTTCATAATTAAGCGCTATACAACGTTGTTCGTCAGTCGCCCTTCCCATGGAGTCTGAGCTGTTGAGCCCTTCTATTTTCCCGCCACTTCAGAAGCGTCGCTCTCTTTAATACTGCCATACTGTCGGCGTGTGACGCTGCGTGCGAGCTCTAAACTGAAATAATACACGATCAAAGGAAAGATGTTGTGGGTCGATAAGCACCGCCCGAAAGCCCTAGACAAGGTTTTAGTGCACCGAGACATCGCTCAAAATCTCAAGAAATTGGTAAGGACGCTGTGTATATGGCTAGTGGTTTGTGGGATGTGAGTTAGCTTGACAATTTCTGGATTTAATTCCGTGATGTAACTGGTCGCAGGTAACGGAGCAAGATTGCCCTCACTTGTTGTTCTACGGGCCTTCTGGGTCGGGGAAGAAAACCCTAATTATGGCCCTTAGGCAAATGTTTGGTCCTAGTGCCGATAAGGTAAAAGAAAGTTGTCATTTTTATTTATGATTCGTTGTTCTTGTGACATGCTAATTGGTTAAGTTTGTTTGACGATTTTTGTTGTGCGGAAGCGATTAATCTCTTGTGATTATGTTTTCTGATGATGTTGAAATGCAGGTTAAAGTGGAGAACAAGAACTGGAAAATTGATGTAAGTTTTGTTTGGTCTTGACTTACAGCTAGCTTTTGTGTGTTCGATTCTCGCAAACATTGAGTCTAAGCTTTACGTTAGTGGAGAGCGTTACCCTTATAAATATATTTTCGCTTCGTAGGCTGGAACAAGAACTATTGAAGTGGAGCTCACAACACTGTCAAGCACGCACCATGTCGAACTGAATCCCAGTGATGCAGGATTCCAAGATCGGTATGTGGTTCAAGAGGTGATAAAAGAAATGGCAAAAAATCGACCCATTGACACCAAAGGAAAGAAGGGGTTTAAAGGTAAACCATGCCTTGTTTGCTCAGACTGATTCTGATTTTATTCCCCTTGTGGCATGTGGTACACCTCAAGCTATCGTGCAATTGGTTATTGAAATGAATCTTAGAGATGTTGATCTAAGTTTTATGGTATCTCTGTACTGATTCCATTTGCTGGCATAAAATCAGTTCTTGTACTGAATGAGGTTGACAAACTCTCAAGGGAAGCCCAACACTCTCTCCGAAGAACGATGGAGAAATATAGTGCATCTTGCCGACTCATTCTTTGCTGCAACAGTTCCTCGAAGGTTACTGAAGCTGTCCGCTCTCGTTGTTTGAATATGAGGATAAACGCACCTGCTGAAGCAGAGGTCAGTCTTTCATTTTTTTCTAACCGCTGTCTTAGGTGCAAAGAGAAAAAATATAATATACATCTGAACATTGCATGATGTTGCACACTTATTCTGATCAACTCATTTTTTTTATTAGATTGTAAGTGTATTGGAATTTATCGCCAAGAAAGAGGGATTGCAACTGCCATCCACGCTTGCTGCTCGTATAGCTCAGCAATCTAATAGGAGCTTGAGGAGAGCCATATTATCATTTGAAACATGTCGTGTACAACAGTTGAGTACATTGAATTAGCACCATATGCAAGAAAGTGCATTTGGCGCTTGCTATTCCATAGTTGATTTTTATTAAGCTCTTGTTGTCACGGCGATGCTCTAGGTACCCTTTCAAGGACAACCAGGTGATACCCCCCATGGATTGGGAGGAATACGTATCAGAGATTGCCTCAACTATGTTCAAGGATCAAAGCCCTAAAAGGTAAGTAGGATTATGATACATTTTTATGCCAATGACATATTATTTGGCCTGTGTTAATGTGCATCATATGTGTTGATTGAAAGAAAAGTTTGAGCAGCTTTAACGTCCTTGTTCGTCTGATGCTCTTATATACGATATCTTCCATCTATTACTTGCAGTCTGTTTGAGGTCCGAGGTAAGCTGTACGAGCTACTGATCAATTGCATTCCGCCAGAAATCATTTTGAAGGTTTGTTTCTTTTTCCTCCTACCTATGCCTTCCTAATGAAAGCAGTTTTTCAATGTTGTAGCAATCAGTAGTCTGATATTTTTTGCAGAGGCTGCTTTTTGAGCTCTTGAAAAAACTGGATTATGAGCTGAAGCATCAGATATCCCATTGGGCTGCGTATTATGTAAGTTCGTGGAAATTCCTTCCTTCTAACAGACAGCAGAGGCTGTATCTGAAGCAGTCCCTTCTTTCAGGAACATAGGTTACGCCTTGGACAGAAAGCAATATTTCATCTTGAAGGTATGTCAGATTTTGGGAGAATACTACTTACTATATACTAATATGATTGCCAGCAATTTTTCGATAATTATCATTTTCTGATTATTTGATCGATGCTGCAGCATTTGTGGCCAAATTTATGAGCATCTACAAAGGATTTCTTATTGAGACATTCGGCTAAATCTGCAAGATCACGCAATGGAGCTTCTTTTTTCTGGTGGGAACCTTAAGGCATCGCAGTGCAAGTAATTTATAGGTTTGATCATCGAAGGTTTATTTTGGCAGATTCTCTTCAGATATATCTTAACGGTATCAATATGATGCTTATCGTGTTAGTTTCTAATGCTTTTATGAGTCCAGATATTGTTTGTGTAGACAAATTAGCATATGATTATTCCTCTCCTTGAAGTGAAATGTTCTTGCCATATCATATGTAGTATACCCAACATCCTTCTTGATGAGATGCCATTGGCTTACTGATGTTTGTAGCATTATTACTGCCCTCGGCGAAACATTTAACTGCACAAAGATAAATTCTTACAAGAATGAAAAAACCTATTTACATTGGTTCAGAATCAAACAATATAACTGCACATACGATGCAAGCAAAGATATACATTATTAACATCATAACAGTTTTCTTTACTGTGTTTCTGCGATCTGAAACACAGAAAATAATGGAACACCTTTATTAACATGTCCGAGTCTTCTGTCGTGGTAGTTTTGTCTCCTTCAAGACAGAATGTTTGATGAGCTTTCGTAGATCTCATCAACATGAGATGCAGGGACATAGACGACGTGTCGCAGAGAACTGTGTTTTCTGCCATAGAAAAGGTACACAAATACTCCAATCGCAAGCCACATCGACACACGAATCCATGTACCACCGCTGCGTATATTCCCCAACAAAAGTTCGATAAATAATCTCAGATTTTCGAGAAGAAAAAGAGAGGAGAAAAATGCTTTCACTCACCCCAGGTTGATCAATAAGTAGACGTTGATCAATATGCAGGCGATAGGCAGCAGCGGAACAAATGGACATATGAACCCTGAAATAAGAAACAAGAAGAGCTTATGAGTTATGATATTCGAAGATTTTCTTTTGAAGGGAAAAAAATTACCTCCTGATTGCCCAAAACTGTGCCTTGCTTCGTCTTGATCGATCAGCGTGAGTGATACCAAGCCAGACAAAAGGAGAAACCCTCCAAGAACACAAAGCGTATACCGAATAGGGCTGCCATGCAAAGTGTTTTGAGATGATTTACCAATTTCTTCGCATGAAAAAGTAAACGTACTCGAAGGTACCTACCTATAAAGAGTCAAACTTGACGCAGATGATGTAAGAACAAGGACGCCAACACATGTCGCCAGAATCGACCACCCAGCGATTCTCCTTCTCAACGCTTCATCTCCCAGAACTTGAAATAGTAATACAGAAAAAAAAAAAAAAAAAAAAAAAACTAAGTAGAAATCCAAGCTTTGAGAAGATCAGATAAAACTAGCTCGTAGCACCATGATGAAAGCAGCTTGAGCTTACAATTGAAAAGTCTTGCTGTTTTCTCTATAAGAGGAGGATATTCGATGGTTGTTATCTCACTTTCCACTGAATGGGATTTCTTCGTGCTTTCCAAGTCAAGATCGTTGGAGCTGTTTCTACTGGTCTTATTATAGCGCATGGAAACGGAATCTATGGCATCTTGGAAAGAAGAAGGCAGGGGAACTTCGTCAGGTGGAACGTATCTCAGTACGAGCACTGATATCGCCACCATCGTAAACGCAAGAAGCGTTCCAACGCTCACCTGTGTTACGATTTTTTCGTTTTTCATTCAAGTCGGGGAAAATAGTTATCTGCGATTAACTAGTGAAACGAAAAGATCAGTACCATCCCAGATAATTGTTCGACGTCCATGAAAAATGCTAGCAATGATGCGAGTAAGCCAGTCACTATTGTGCTCTTCACAGGCACTTGAGTGCTTCTGTTGACGTCAGAGAAGAACGATGGAAGCAAACCATCTCTAGCCATGGCCATCAGTATTCGTGGCTGAGTAATATAAAAGAAAAAAAAAATGGAATTCGTATTGAACCGAGCTCAAATATCAAATGACATACGGTTCTCTGTAAGATTGTCCAAGCTATCACTTACCTGAGGAAGAATGGAGCCCATCAATGTCGAGCAAAGTGCGAAGCAAGCGCCGACGTTTATAATGTAACTGCATTACAGAGGACAGCCAACAGTAAAAAATTCACACACGGAGGTTTCACAGCAACGTTCAAAGGAAAATCGAAAAAAAATTCTACTTACGCTGCCCATTTAATACCGTGGCTTGCAAAAGCAGAGGATATTGGGGTGTCAGGGTCCATAGAGTAGTACGGCACTAAACCAACGATCACCGCAGAGACTAACATGTAAAGCGTACAGCATATGGACAATGCAAAGCCAATGCCCATAGGCAAATCTCTTTGAGGATTTTTCACCTGAAGAAGATGAGAGGAACGTTACAGCTTTTCTTTCTTTTCAAATTCAAGAGCATGCGAATTTCCGTGTGTTTGTATACCTCTTCAGCTGTACTGGCAACTGAATCGAACCCTATAAATGCGAAGAACACAGTTGAAGCACCAGCAAGCATCCCATCAACGCCAAAGGGGAAATATCTAATAGGGAAGAGGTCAGATAAAAGATCGATGATCAAACTTCTGAATATTGATAAAATAAAAAAATAAGAAACAGTGCATGTGATGCGAAAAAGATGAACTTTCAATACCCAGAAGGAAGTTCATAACCGGGCCAACCAGTCTTGAAGCCTAAGTATCCCCCAGCTATAATAACGAAGATCATTGCACATATGTTTGCTGCTGTTATAATCCCTTGGACCAATGTACTCTGAGGAAAATCTCTGAATAAGTAGCGCTTTTTTCGATCTAAACAGAATCAGAACTTTTACTACAACGTGGAGAGTAAGAATGTTGGGTACCTCTTTGATTCCCCAACAAAGTAGCCCAGTGACCACATAGACTAAGATCGCAGCAAAAGGGTCGACTATGATATCAATCCCAGGTATGGTCTGTCGAGCCAAGAACCAAGGTAGACTATCGGGCCCTCCAAAAAGCATGGCCTGAAGATGAAAACAAAGAAACAGAATAAGTTCATGAGAGGACTATCATGAAATATTACAGAAAAATCTCTATTTGTTCGAGTTAAAGAGTACTATGAAGGAAGCAAATACCAGATTAGGTGATATGCCCCGAGCGACTGCTGATCCTCCTATAGTGTATTCCAATATTAACGCCCAACCGATCAACCAAGCAACACTGCAAGAGAAGGCATGTTTGATCAATTATAACGACGAACGTGAAATTCATAGAGAGTGCCCTTACACAAGAAGTGCCCCTACCCTTCTCCGACACATATGTAAGAATAGTGATAGGCACTTCCAGCGGAAGGACAACGGCTCGCCAGCTCAGCGTAGCAGAACGCGGAGAGAGCAGCTGCTATTCCAGCTATAAGAAACGAGAATGTAAGAGCGGGGCCCGCGTGCTCTCGTGCCACAGTTCCCACAAGAATGTATACTCCAGCTCCTATAGTTGATCCAACTCCTAAAAGATAGTTTAAATTCAAAATCAGTCAAACATGGTGAATCAGTCTCATCTTGAAATAAAAAGGATGAAGGCAAACACAGACATGAAAATTGTTAGAATCCCACAAACAGTTGCTGTAATTGATCAAAGGTCAAAGCAAACTCAAGATAAAGGCATCAAATGCAAAAACAAAGCAGAAGCCATGAAACAGCATCAAGACCACTACAAAACAAAACAGCAAAGAGAAATGAGGGAAAGAAGCCCCAACGAAGAGGTACAAAGTTATCTCACCAATTGCAATGAGATGAGGAACAGTCAAAGCCTTGGCTAACTGATGATGACTACGCCCAGCTGATGAAGACGACGTCGTCTGAGCAGAGTCAACTTGTTTCCTTCTCACAAGCGTCCTCAAAGCTCCAACACCACCACCATCGTTATTTCTCTTACCCGAATACGAATCCATAACACACCGACACGATGATGGCTCTTCTTCTCTTCGTTTTTCCTTTTTCTCCGACCAAGTTTAATTCCCAAATATCAATAAAGCCCGAAACTTTGCACCTCTATGCGAATAAATTTATCTAATTCCTTTTCAACATAAGTCAAAGCTCCATGGATATGGAAGACAAAAGCTGAACATAAGTCTTACACATGGCCCTGATGATCAATCTTGTTGAACAACCCCTCCCTATTGGCAGAATCCCAGAGGCAGATGATAAGAATAAAAATTTAATCTTGATTTGACCTTTTCCCAGCCACTGGAGAAAATTTTGAAGGGCTGGGCTCTTGTTTTTGTTTTGACAGATTCAGCTCAAAAGATTATCGACGAAGAAGAATCTGTTGGGAACCTTTTATTGCTGACAAAATTAAAGTGTATTATTGTTTTGCGTAACGTAAACATATAACGACTATATACAAAATTTAGTAAAAGTTGTGATTGCGTAAAGTGCTTGCATGTTGTTTGTCTTTGACATCCTTAAAGTCCTCGTAAGTTAGCTATCGTCTTACTACAATACTAACAACTACTTACCACGTATTTGTCTAATACTTTATACACACGCTACAATGGGCCTTTGTAAGAAAAAAAAAAAGAAAAGCAACTAATTTAATTGAAAGTTAGGGCTCTCAAGTTCCAATGAGCCCAAAATTTAATACTTATCGAGTCGAGCAATATAAAGGGACCCAAGTAAATACCAAAATATATCCCTAACGAGCAATGTGTTGATTTATTAACGTCGAAAGCTAACGATGAGCATGTAATATTTATTACGGATAAATGACAATATTTATTTTTCTTAAAGAGTGGTCCCTTATTGAGGCAAATAGTTGGAAACTTTGTGTTGTATGTAACCCTTTGTAAGCATCATCGTATGGACATATAATATATATATATACATATATATATATATACATATATATATATATATATCTGTATATATATATACAGGGGATAAGAGGTAGATGTGTTGTGATAAGAATAAAAGGTTAATGTAGCCACCCCCATAAATAGATAATAGAGTTTTCCATTTAATTGGAAGAATCACATCTTATGTAGAATATATTTCTGTGAAAGCTAGCTCTTTTATTATAGCTAGCTCTTTTATTTCTTACATCTGGCATTGATAATTGTTTTTCATAATAGAGAAGATGCTTGTGATAAGTCCCCTACGCACCATACAAAATGATAACATCGTTATTGTATTGAGTGTAATCTGTTTATTAAGGCAGTTAATGGTAGTTGGAAGATGGAAATTTTCGGGCCAAAGCCCTCTTGGAAGATTTGGGCATTGAGGCCCATAAAATAAGTTGTGAAGGATAATATTTAATAAGCCCGAGTTCACTATAAATAAATTCAATTTCTAAAATGTTCATTAAATAGAATATATAAATTCCAGTGGGCGACAAAAAGCACAGTCATCACAGTAATCAACTAAACAGTCTTATTAATTAACGCCGTAATGAGAAGATTTGACTTGTGATGCGTACGGTTTATTTAGCTTTGATCACGTGATGTTTATTATAATGTCATGAAATTTTTCAATTTTAGACGTATTCTTACTAGTCTGATAATTTTTAGTAATATTGAACGTAGATTATAATATGGTCGCATGACCGCATATCTTTCTCCTCTTTATTTTAAATTTCACATTTTGTATTTCTTTCAAATTTCTCTAACTATACAACATTTGGTTTTTGCTTATAATTAATGTTCTTGATCATTGTCAAATAGTTGGGAGCCTAAAGAAGCCTATGGTATAGCAAGCATGCAATTAATCAATCTATATATATTTTTTAATCTTGGTAACATAGCAATTTGCCTCTATCGTTGACTTTACTGGCAGTGAAAAAAAATATGCGCAGCTGTTCATGCCCTTACAACGAGGGCTGTCAATAATAGGTTTTATTAATCAATTTACTTTTAATTATTAAACATGATATTTATGAATTTAATGATGTTTGATATGTAAATTGTAAACTCGCATCTACTAGCATCAGTTTCAATTTGTCGATACATACATACCAATTAGACAACACACACACACATATATATATATATTAGAGGTTTGTAACGCTTGACATGCATTTTATTAATGACAATAATATCGAGTTTATTAATTATGCCATAACATCCAGTTAAAATACTGACTAAAGACCTCCGATGTTTCCTGCAAGTGTAACTGTTTCAAATTTAAATTAACAATAAACATTTTGACTGTTCATTTAAAATGCGATGCCCCCAACATATGTTACCATCTTTTACTATATATTTGGAGTTACATAATTAAAACGTATCATAATTAAAACGTATCATATTTTGTTCTCGATTGAGAACGTGCTATATGTAATTTGAGTAATTAAAGCATTTGACCCCAATTAGTTGAACCTGTGGGAAAGTGGGGTTTATAGTAATCATAAAAACTTCGGCGATTAATAATAATAGAGGTTTTAAATCCATTCATTTTTTATTCTCTTGTGTTGTAACAGTAAGTCAAAAACATGATGAGAGAGTTTCTTTTTCTATTCTTGCTTCCCTTCAAGGAGTCATAATTCTAATGTATGTCTTAATTATTACACACTACAAAATGGCATAACCTCTCTCTCTCTCTCTCTCTCTCTCTCTCTCTCTCTCTCTCTCTCTCTCTCTCTCTCTCTCTCTCTCTCTCTCTCTCTCTCTCGTCTTTATTACATTGATGATAACAACGCAAATTTAAAAATGCGATTTAACTTATAGACAGATATAGTTTTTGGTAATAACAACTCCCTGGATTATTATGCTTATAAATATTGAAAAACCCTAACTAGAGCTTTTTCCTTACAAAAGAAGCGAGTGGAGTACGTACCCTTCTTATAATAATATCACTTTACATTCTCTCTCTCTCTCTCTCTCTCTCTCTCTCTCTTTCTCTCTCTCAATAATCTCGATGGATGAAGACGATCAAAATCGGGTCTCTCTTGGTCTTGGTTTGGGACTTTCCTTACACGAAAAACAATCTCCCAAAAGGGACGACGATGAAAATAACATAAGAAAAAGCAAACGCTTATTTTTCCTCGATCTTTCCATCCCTGGCGATCATGGGATGATCTCAAATGCTAACAATAATCTTGGTGATGATATTGATGGAGGCAAACAAGGGATGAGCGCAAAGAGCAAAGACGAAGAGACAAGCAGTGAATTCTTCAGCAGAAAGAAGTTGAGGCTTAGCAGAGATCAGACTGCTTTGCTCGAGGATAGTTTCAGACAACATTCGACCCTTAACACGGTTTTTTATTATACAACCCCTCTTTCAATCACTTTTTTCGTCATGTCTTTAACTGTTTTTTCTCTGTGATGTTTGACTTAAGTTCATATCTGTTTGAAGTTGAGTTAACGGATAATCAGTCTTGCATTTGTTTACAGGCGCAGAAAACATCACTTGCAGAAAAATTGAATCTCAGGCCTCGACAAGTTGAAGTGTGGTTTCAGAACCGTAGGGCAAGGTAATGATATATAATATTGCTGTTTTGATACTGCCTTCAATACTTTGTTTGTAACCCTCTGAGAGAGAGAGAGAGAGAGAGAGAGAGAGAGAGAGAGAGAGAGAGAGAGAGAGAGAGATTCAAAGGATGTCTTAAAACATTTTGCATGCACACACATTAATGATCTTAATATGCAGGACAAAACTGAAGCAGACTGAGATAGACTATGAGTTCCTAAAGAAGAAATGCGAGAGGCTCAGCGAAGAAAACTGGAGATTGAAGAAGGAATTGTTCGAATTGAGATCGACTTTAGACGTCGAAAAACCAACAAAAGGCCCATCTAATAACTTGTTCCTGAATCGCATCTCGGGAAATTAATTAAGCGATCGATACTGCATCACAGCTTCTTCAGCCACCAAGAACTTCAAGAAAGTGGTCCACTGAATCCTAACCCTAATTATGACGACGACGATGATGATGATCATGATCAGCTGAAAACGGCTTGATTAGTTCTAGTTAGGTGGAGGAGATTTAATAAATAGATTATAGTGGGGTAAAAGAAATATACATTATAGAGAGGAAAGGGATATTATTATTAACAAATATGGATGAAATACTTTTGTGCCTAATTAATATTATATCGTATTGTCTAGTCAATAATATTTTCTTAGGTCATTGATTGAGATTAATTAGTTTAATTATCTCGCTCGCTCACTGGCGCCTATGAAGAATGATATGCGTATTAACGGTAGACTTGGGGCTACATTGATGCCTAGGATTAATTGCTGTAATGACGACATTGTAAACAACCATTATACAGTAACATAAAACGATTGACTGACTGTATAATTGATTAGTCAAATTAACCCAATGGGCCATGGTAAAAAGAATAGTTATTTAGACTGTTATGATGTTCATTGAATTTTTACTAATGACATCTTTTAACCTTGTTTATATTGATTAGCGGGATAACAGGGAAAGCAAATAAAATCCGATGACATTAAAAAATTGAAGGAACACACACACACATATATATATATATAAGATAGCTTAGCCAATCATAGAGTATCGAAGTGATAGACAATATAGATGGACAAAAGAAAACAAATTTTAGTGATTTTAAAACCAGCTTAGGTGGACTTGTAGTGATTTTCATCTATTGTTGAGAATATCACTCCTTCGTCTTCAAGGCTCTTGATTGCTTCTCTGTTATGATGACAAAAAACGATGAGTTACATAAAGAAAAAAACTGTAGCAAGCATGTCTCTCCCTCAGGCTTGGAGATATAGAACAGAGAAAGCATACGTTAGCTTTTCTTGGGAGATCTTTAGAGCCTCAGCGATTTCATTTCGATGTACGCCATTTACACGGTCACTGTAATGAACGGCCGAGAAATTAGATGACGCAAAAAGAGAAGATAAAATAAATTTGCGCGTGGCTTACTTAGAGGAAGGTTGTTGAAGATAGTCCAAGACCATCTTATCAATGCTCCCTAGGCCATCCATGTTGTATTCCTGCTTCTGCGATAAAGAATACGTTGTAAGAATATTGTACGGGCTAATTTTAGGACATCATTGATGATTGGACGCTGTGGGTACTAACTTGAGAGGATGGGGCAGTTTGGTACACAGTGGAAGTATTGTTGCCCGACGATGGAAGTATGGAAGGGGCGGACGCAGTGGTCTGTTTTAGCAGGGAAAATTTAAAAACTTGATGCAAGTGATTACAAGAAAAGAAAGTGGACCAAAAATAGAAAGTTGTATGCCTATGAATGTCATATTAATTACCTTTGTTTTGAGTCTGGCGCAGTGGGCATGGATACATTCAATGAAATTGTATGTAACTTCGTTGTAATCTATCACAGGCCTGGATACAAAAAGGAAACAGTTGAAAGCATATAATATTGCCTATTCGTAAGTAAATTATTTTTTCAATTGTGTGGAAGCTTGATTGGCTCAGGTACAGTTGGAGCTATGCAAATTCTAGCCCCCCTGTCAAGGTATAAACAGAAGAGAGCATTGAAGACGACAAACATTTGGTGCATAAGTGTAGAAATATCTTTGCAATCTCATCAACAATTCAATCTGCAGAGTTTTGATGGAAAAACAAAACATTTGAATTCAATCATTCTCTGATACCAAACAGTGAGGTTGTCACCTGATTGCAAAAACCACAACTCGCTTTTTACCCTGGAAACTTTTCAAATGCCCATAAATTCGAACATATGTTCCATCCCTGCATTAATATATAGATATCTCTGTATCAGGAGAAGCAAATTAAAGTTCATCCAAAATGTAAATAAACCCAAAAGGGCGACGAAAGGAGAAACTCACGTTAGATTATCCACTTCCTCAGCATCGACTGGATCATTGATCCTACCCAAAAAAAAAAAGAAACAGGTTATGAACTTCCAAGAAATAGACATAAAATCTCAAAAGGTAACTAGAAAGGGCACAATGCCAAAACTAAAGAAAGAAGCTGTCGATGGCTATCAAATTTTAAACTTTGAAGCTATCTAATGAACATTAAAAGCAGACTTCGTACCATTTCTGGCATTCGATACGTCCTGTACCGTCATCAACCACAAAGGTTGCATCTGTGGTCCTAACTGATTTTTCGTATGCAATTCCAACAAATTTAACCTAAATAAGGCAAACAAAGCATATCAGAATTCGAAAAAATCGGCTTCAGGAATCTCAATAACCCAAAAAATAGAACAGTTTACCACGAGAGTGTACGCACACAAGTCATAGTCACAAAAAAGCTAAACCGCATGATTTAAAATACCAGAACTTCAACATCAACATGAATAAAAATTGGAGCAAAGCTCAAACACCTACGTTGGACATATCAACACCGTCGATCACGAATGCCGATTTATCACCGGCCGAAGGACCCGCGTCTGCTATCTGCTTCAGCGTCACCGAAAACATAGGCTGCTCATCGCGACTCTAGTAGCGGAAAACGAAAACGAAAATTAATTACAAATAAAGCAACCAACAATACATACGGAAGAAAACAGAAAAACTTCATTATGACGCTCAAGTTTGATCTCAACAGTTCAATCACCTTAGCAGACGCAGGCGAAGGATCTGACGGCAGCGATGACACAAACTGGCTGCTCCCAAACTCCATTTTTTCGTTCACTCTTTTCGCAGTGAGATTACAGATTCCGCTTGAAGTGGTGGATGTGATCTACTTTCGTGTAATTGTAATGAAGGGTTTTGGCGCGCTTTGTTTTTGCGTTTCGCGCCCATCCATTTGGGCCTATATAGCGCGGCCTATTGGGCCACAACAGCGTAGCCCACTTAAACAAATCAATTTTAATTGTGGAAAATTTTGAAAAAAATAATTTTTTTAAACAAATAGTTCTAGTAAATGATATCCCTAAACCGGTCGTTCGATATGTGTGTGTAGATAGTAATGCAGTGTTTATGAATAAATTAGCTCGTGGTTGTTATCTGTGTATAGTCATACATGCCTTGTATAGCTATACACGTCTATTACAAGGATTTCAGTTACAAGCCTTATATATGTATATTCACATTTAAGGTGGTTATGGAGTGTGTATCACTAATTCATACACAACTCAAACACATCTATACACAATTTATTACAAATAATTATACACGCATGTCAAACATGTTAAAAAACAATATCAACAAAATCCTTGTATAGTCACACACAAATAACTTATACCCATATAATCCACAAACATGGATATCAAAAGAGCCCTAAGATGCCGAGTCCATGTATAAATCGAAATTTTTGCGGTGGGTAGATTGTGTAAATCTCTTAATTTTACTTTCATAAGAGTTTGATACAAAAGATACAGCAACATAGATAAACCTCAACTTCTTCGAAACAAGAATCGTGGTTTTCTGCTCCAAATAGGAGCACAAGTCGCGTAAACACCCTCGTAGCGACTCTTCATCTCAACATCTTCCACGTTGTATCTAAAGCTCGTCTCCATATCCTTGGTCTCGGTCGTCTTTTTCAAGAACAAAGACCTTATCCATTTCCACGACGACTCATAACCGTCGTCGCCGCCTGGACGCCGCCGTGGAAGGGCCGAGCTTTGAACGGCCGGCGGAGGAGTAGGCGGCGGGATTATTATTACCTCGTCGTCTTCTTCAGGGCGCTTGGGAGTCCCAGGCCGTTTTTCCCATTTAAACGGCACCCCTTGAATGTGATCATAATTATTCGCAGTTGAATCGCTGTGTAAAGAGCTAATATGGTCGAGTTGATGATCTCCACCGCTTGAAGAAGAAGAAGAAGAAGAAGAAGAAGCCCTCGATAAGATTCTACTCAAGAACGTTCCTCCAAGGTCTTCTTCCATTGCGAACACTGTCTTGTGATTTCTGCAGTAGTATATTCTTGAGTTTTCTTCATCCTGTGATGTAAGAAAACGATGTTCAGTACAATATAATGTGTGTGACGGAGAGATGTAGAGAGAAAATAGAGCTATATAGATATATTTTACCAGAATAGCTATAAGATTCCATGGATTGCAACAAAAAGGTCCATCGACGGAAACCCCATTTGAAGAAAACCTCAAACAGTCAAAAGCAGTACGGCTGCTCAAAGAACTGTAAGAAACCAAAGAAGAAGATGAAGACAAGCTCGAGCCCTGGTCGCAGACATATTCTCCTCTCTTCGCAGCTTTGTCTTTATTTCTTCTTCTATTAACAAAAGTATCCACTCTCCTACTAAGTTTCTCGGATGATTTCGCCATCATCTTCTTCAGTCCCTTAATCTTATCTCTACTTCTTCTCACGTATGTCCCAGTTTTAAGGTTGTCTTCGTCTTTGCTGCTGCTTACGTTAGGTAGAGGTAATCCCAAGCCTTGGATCAATGGTGGTGGGCTGAGCTGTGGTGGCATATCTTCGTCTCTTTGAGGATAATTTAAAGGTGTACCAGGTTTTATTTCCCATCTAAAAGGGACACCTTCAATATTACAATGTCGGTAATAAACCCTAGAAGACTGACCTACCGAAGATTCCCGGCCAAGAATTTTGTGTAGGCTGTGAAAGTGGTCACCATTTAGCACTGATTTTGGAACTTCTCCATTTTGTTGTAGTTGTTCTTCATCCTCCAATCCCATATGATCCATCTCTGTAAAGAAGGAAAGAACGAGGTTTATAGACCAAGAAATGAACATGGCATGTCTCTTCAATGCATACATATATATATATATATATGTGTGTGTATTTTATTTATATGTGTGTTTGTGAAGTTAAAATTGGTAAGAAGACTTGATTTTTGCGTCCTGTTTGAACGGCGACAGATTAGAATCATGGCACATGATCATGGGCTGATTGCATGCGAGGTATTATAATTGGAAAGTTATTAACTATTTTTATTACATTACCTTGTTTGTATTGTCTTTCTTTGGTATATGAT
Source organism: Craterostigma plantagineum (assembly GCA_027422505.1). NCBI lineage: Eukaryota > Viridiplantae > Streptophyta > Magnoliopsida > Lamiales > Linderniaceae > Craterostigma > Craterostigma plantagineum. The sequence goes on from JAPQWV010000038.1 coordinate 7,212,724, forward strand.
TAATTGCTTTCTTTTTGACATAGATAAGCAAAGGAAACATGGAAGCGCCTTAGGTTTGAAGGTTAAGATAACAGAAAAAGGTCAAATCAAAATTAAAATTTGATGAAGTATAAGACTTATAACCAATGATCGAGCCATGTATTGCGTTTCAAGAGAAGTAAAGAGCTACAATACAATTCATTGCATGAGTAATAACTAATGGATGTAATGAATCGAGAATCAAGATTCATGTACTTTTCTTGCAGCCGCCCTTTTATTCAAATATATTTGATTGTAGAACCAATTTATTACACACACTTCGTGCGGCCCATGTTCTCTTGTACATACAAGTCCACGTAATTGTTATTATATAGCATCTAAATCAGAGAGAATAGTCAACGAAAAATCCAAATTTATAGACGAGAGAGCGCAGCAGATTAGAAAGTTATCGTAAATGGCTTATTCAAAACTTACAACTTTAGAAAAAGATCAGATCCAATTGCAAACCATAAAGCAAATGGAAACCCTTGGACTGAATATACGTTGAAGTGGAATCGAAAGTGGGTTTTAAATAAGAAATTTAAAAAAGAAAAAAACGTCTTTGACGATATCACTTTCACTTCTAAATATGATGATTTCAAGGAAGCTGAGGGCGGAGTAATTAGAATCGATAATTAAATCACGATGTCAATATACGATAATAGTTTACGACCCGTTTTACAACCCGTAAATATCCATTTATTTTTCCTTGTTTTCAAATTTCAATTAACAATTATAGTGATGGACCAATCGCTAAAACGTTCCAAATAGGACATTTACTTGTCCTATATCATTGAGTCTTGATAAAAATAGTAAATTAGGTTCCTGGACAATTTTCATTTTTTTTCACGTGTAAGCTTGCCATAAAACTAGTATAATTTAAGGATGTCTTTCTAGAAACTCTTCTCTTTTGCTAGTTGACTAGTCGTTTATAATTTTCACTACGCCATAGATTGAGCTTGATGTTGACTATAAATACAATAAAATAGCCAAAATATTAATTTAAAAATGAAAAAGATAAACCCCACTTAAAAAAATGTCGGCCAACATAAAGCTAAACCCTTTGTCCCTTTCTAATATCATTCAAAAAAAAAGGAGGAAAGTAGAAATAATGTAAAAATGATTCCCAATCAAAGCATTTCCCACGTCTTTCTAGTCACAACCACTTATTATTACACGCATGCACATATATCTACGTCTCACTCTATATATAGATATGAAATTATGTATGTATACTTGTAATCACGGACAAGAAACTCACTAAGAAAAAAAAATGAAGAATCGAATTAAGTACACCCAACTCAAACACCAAGAAACCGTCGTCGATGAAGAAGAAACCCTAAAAACTCCTAGATTCCAAGATGATGAGCGTGGATCGTCTTCTCCATTAGAAGATTTCTTCGAGTTCTTCTACGATCCCCTGGAAGCCTACAAAATCTCTCACGCCGAAGACATCATATTCTGCGGAAAAATCTTGCCTAAAGACAATTACAAACTCCGACAACGTAAGTCAACCGATGAAGAAGGCAAAGGCTTACCATCAGAAAAAAACAACAGAAGGTCGTCGTCCTTGGAGAAGCCTCGCCGCCGTAATTCCAAGGCCATGGACGACGACGGCGTCGCCGGCGTTCATCATCGGCGGAGGCCACCTACAAAGATCTCCACAGTGGATAAGAGCAATTCTACCAATATAAAGCCCAGTTGGCTTTTTCCTGTGTTGGGAGGGCTTGTGAAAGCTAGTCCGCCGGAGATTGACATGAGAGATATGAAAAGCCGGCAAAGTCGCCTGAGTTCGAGCACTTTCTTGCCGGAGGGGAATATTCCGGCGAGTAGGAGGAGAAGTAGTCGTCTATGGGGCGATGATTTGCTTGAGGCGTTGAGCTGTAAGAGTCAATCTAGTGTTACTTTCACGGAGCCCACTTCCATAGTTCGCCGCCCTACTTCGATTATGTGATCTATCTTTAGCTTAGTTTCATCAGTTATTACGAATTAATATGCAGTCTTTAGTTTACATATACATCCAAGTACTTTGGTTAGCATACGCGACTATGGTTTTGTAAAATGATACAACGTTATAATGTATAAGAATCAAGCTTTACGATCAAATAGTCGTTTAATGAATATCATGTGACTTTTATTGGGAAGGAGAAGCTAATATTGGTTAGTTATTACAATATAATTATGTTCGAGAAACAAACGCAGACATATAGGTCTTCTACGATCATGTCATCAGAACCTCACGGTTTATGACGCAAGAACAAGAAAAACATGTGATAGTTGGGTAATAGGTTTGATCTTTGAATAGATAATAAATGCAATTTGAGACTAATTAACTACGCAATTAATGAAACCAAGAAACTGTTAGCTTCCAGACATCTTCTTATCTGTGTATCTTCGACTGTTCCTTCGTATGACTCTACTGAACAAAGTTGTTCAGATTTCACAATCAACGTTTTAGTGACCCCTACAGCGTGATTCTCCATATCATACTTAGTACAAATTAAATGATTTAAATATTGATGGCTTCGTAGAACGTCCCCTGGAAGCTTCTCAACAGACGATTAACTGTTTTTTTTTTTTTTTTCCCCAAAACGCCTTAGCCAACAACACTCTCCTCAAGACATTGACCAAGAAAATTTGAACGTGGAGACAAAGCTCATCTACTTTTGCTTCGTAATAAGAAAGAAGAAAGACAATGATGTAGTGAAGAATACAATATCACTTCATCTCTTCAAAATGAGCCTTTAAGAAAGAGCAAATGAAAGAATCACCATGGCATGGAATTCGATTGAAAATACGAGCTGCTGCAGTTCATTTCATGTAAATTTAGACGAAATTCCATCCCAAATGTGGCATTTGATTATTGCTAATCCGACAAACGTTACAAAACAATATATCTTGCAACAAACGCCAAAAACCATCAACACCATATCAATACTGTGGATAATCAACCAAAAAAAAAGAAAAGAAAATGAAGAATTTACCAAAGTTCAAGGATAGAATAAAAATCAAATGGTTCTTTGTGTCAATTAGTTTTTTCAGGGCTTGAGAGCAATAGCAAGACCAACCTTGGGAGCGGCGGAGGCAGTGGCCTTTGTGTCGTACTCGGCTGAGACCGTTACGAATGACTTCGGCCTCCATTCCCTTTGGCTCAGCACAGCGATCCTACCATCGTCGGAGAATCTTGTCTTAACCGTGGTTACATTGTCGAGTTTGTGAATGCTTCCGAAGCTGAAACTGTTGTAAAGATCAGACAACCTATGTACCATTTCTGCAGCAACCTCAGTGCCCGTGTAAGGATTCACCGTGTGGATGTAAGAAGCCTTCACTGTTTGTCCCTTCTCAGCCCTATGCATGTGGCAAACAAAATGTTAGTCTTTTGCTTGACAGTATGAGTAAGAAAAGAAAAGAAAGAGATATGATAAAGTGATCAAGGGGTGATGTTCATTACAAGAAAAGTGCAGCTGAGAAGTCGGGTTGATTATAGCCAATTCCAACATTGCATTTGGTGAATGAAGAAGAAGCAGTATCGAATCCAAATTCTCCACCGATAGCAATGTCACTAGAGCCAATTGCAGCAGAGATTTCCAAATGAGGGCTTGGGTTCAGGCCAATACTAGAGTTGATTGCTACATGCTTTTGGATATAATGCATATCAAGCTGGAAATGAACAAGATATCAGCAAAGGCTTTCATATGTTTCAGTGAATAACGATACTGTATCTATAATATAGATTGATATTTCTTGTTAAGTATAAGAATCTTTTTAGTTTGCACCGCTATTACCTTGCCCGATTTGTTATCAGGAACATTGAAGCTAACTACCAATTTAGTGGTAGGCAGGGCATCATAAGAAACCTTTGTAAAGACCTGCGAAAAGTACATCAAAAGTTAAAAATATGTATCTCTTATCACAGGTTTATGAACTATAAACTAGAATTTATCAGTTGTAGACAGGTCACTGATGCGAAGCCTGCTAACGAAATTTATACTTACATTTGAATAGGTATCAACCTTCACATCCACAGTGGTCTTCTCACTTTTGTATTGTGTACTCAAGTCACCAACAAAGAACTGATCCCTTTTGATACCAGTAGCTGTAAGTCCCTGTCAAATGGGTAAGTAAATGATAAAAAAAGAGTTACCTCATTGACTGGCAAGGAATCTAAGATGTCTTAACACAGTTTTCATTGCAAAGTTGTCAAAGAGTGGAGATATTAAGGTTGTGCACTACAAGAGGGTGCTTCGGACATAAAATATCGCAATGACAAACAATCCAACTATTATACACCCTAAAGCAGATATATATAATGTAATCTGAAAGCAGCTGAAAATTCAAAAGAAGCAGTAACAAGATGAGAACAATACCATCCCGGTGGAGCTCGGAATCGTCATGGAAAACTTCTGATCATAATTGTAATCTTTGGTCAAAAGATCTGTCACATATTTCCAAATAGAGAAAGATACGGATCATTTGTTATTGAACTTGCCACCAAAATGAAGTTACGAAACTAGTAAAAATATACAAGTAATGCTCAAGGCTTTTACTAGCCGAAAAAGAAGAAGAGATTTGAGATTAGCGCACATGTACGATTCTGAAAGAAACAAAAGGCATATTGAAAAGATCACCTCTTGCGCGCCTTCCTATGTCCGAAAATGGAGCTGGACCGTTTCCCATGCTTTTGCAAGGAAAGAAAACTAAGAGTTCAAATCCTGAAAAATCATACACATCAACAAACACAATGTTTAATCATTTGCATATAAACAAACAGAAGAAATCTCAGTACTATGGGCAATTTAAAAAACCAGAGTTATGCCAAATAACAGAACCTACAACTTTGAAAGCAGCAATGCCCTCTTAACAATAAAACGTGTTCCTAAAGTGACTGAAGATGGATTTTTTGGAGAAAAAGTCGACGATCCTGCTATAGCTGATTCAGCGCCCAACGCTCGGCGAACGGCAAAACTTAATTGGCAGGTTGGATATTGATACGAAATCAAAAACAAAAAAAGGAATAAAACAAGGATAAACAATCTTCTCAACCAACCTCAGAGATTGAAAAATACCACCTAAACGTACAAAAATAAATCACGCTAATTAACCAACAATGTAAAAAAAAAATCCAGAAGAACAAATTGATTACCGCCGAAAGCTATGGCACGACACAGCTACTTTTTCCGTTGATTTGTCTGCGAATAGTGAATTAACGAGGCGAGGGTTTCAAAAGTTCACGAAGACGTGCCAAGAAAAGGTAAGCTTAGCTTAGCTGAGGACTGAGACTGACGACTGAGCACTTTTGTCGTTTATTGGGCTGAAATTACAGTGGGCCAATAATCAATGTCCGCCCAATTAAGAACTCGGCCTACTAATAATTTATTACTTTTTAATTTAATCACCACCATTATTCAACTCTTCAAACAATTGTATACATAGTTACTAATTTTACCCGTGCAATACGCGGTATTAAATCAAATATTAATTTTTTGTTACTATTTATCGCCCCCTTTTTACTAGTCACCGCCCCCTAAAGGGCTGAAAAAAAACATTTTGCCCTTATGATATTTAAATCAATTTAAAAAGAAAAAACTAACTAAATATAAAATATATAATTCTGATACGAAATACCGAAAACTACATACACAAATAAATTTCGAACGATCGATCGATAAGGAAATTCGAACGAAATTTCGGCCCGCACAAGGCCCGACCGAAATTCCAGTTCGGCCCGCACAAGGCCCGACCGAATTCCAGTTCGGCCCGCACAAGACCCGATTTTTCAATTTTTCATTTTTTTTATTTTTTATTGTAATTTATAAAAACTCAACATATATAGTGGTATTTAGGGATTGAACCCATGACCTCTACTTGATAAAGAAAGTACTTATCCATTGGACTACATAGCTTTTTATTAACAATTATGACATATATAAAATATATAACGAAAAAATAACCCAATTAAATAATCGAATTAAATAATACAAAATAATCCAATTAAATAATCTAATTAAATAATCCAATTAAATAATCTAATTGAATAATCGAATTAAATAATACAAAATAATCCAATCAAATAATCTAATTAAATAATCGAATTAAATAATACAAAATAATCCAATTAAATAATCTAATTAAATAATCCAATTAAATAATCCAATTAAATAATTGAATTAAATAATACAAAATAAACCAATTAAATAATCTAATTAAATAATCGAATTAAATAATACAAAATAATCCAATTAAATAATCTAATTAAATAATCAAATTAAATAATACAAAATAATCCAATCAAATAATCTAATTAAATAATCGAATTAAATAATACAAAATAATCCAATTAAATAATCGAATTAAATAATCCTATTAAATAATCGAAATAAATAATCCAATTAAATAATCTAATTAAATAATCCAATTAAATAATTGAATTAAATAATCCAATTAAATAATCTAATTAAATAATCCAATTAAATAATCGAAATAAATAATCCAATTAAATAATCCTATTAAATAAGCTCACGTGTTACATCTTAGTCGACGAAATGACCTCTGAATCATCTATTGCAGGGCTTGCTCGATGTCACCTAATGCAAGAATGGCAAGAATCGCATCACTCGAAAGCATGCACACCATATCATCGAGCTCGCTTGTTTTGATGGCTTTGCAGCTCTCAAAACCGAAAAAAGAGTGTTATGGCGGCGCGAAGAGCAGGGGAGCCCGAGGACCCCACACGTGTTGTGTAGCAACAAGGCGCAGACAACCGAGCCGCCAGCTTGACCTCACTATTGAGCATCCAATTAAATAATCTAATTAAATAATCTAATTAAATAATCCAATTAAATAATCCAATTAAATAATTTAATTACATAATCCAATTAAATAATACCAATAAATAATCCAAATAAATAAACCAAATAAATACTATAAATAAAATATACAAATAAATAATCCAAATAAATAATACAAATAAATAATACAAATAAATAATCCAACTAAATAATACAAATAAATAATACAAATAAATAATTCAAATAAATAATATAAATAAATAATCCAAATAAATAATATAAATAAAATATACAAATAAATAAAAATAAAAAATAAAAATAAAAAAATTTAAAAAAAATAAAATTACAACCGAAATGGAATTTCGGCTGCTGTAAGAGGCGACCGAAGTAAAAATTTGGTTCCGCCAGCCTCGGCCGAACAATATTTTCGGTCACCTACAAGGGTGACCGAAACGTAATTTCGGTCGCACAATGGGTGACCGAAATTGTTGTTCGGTCACCCCTTGTGTGGACCGAAATTATGTTTCGGTCGGGCCTAATTTTTTCGATCGGATCCGATCGATGTTCGATAATTCGCGTGCATATTGACGAAATTTACGAGAATTTGCTTACCATCCGTCCCAAAAGACCATTTCTTTTGACCTTTCCATTTCCCAAAGACGAAATTGCGATTTCATTTTTTTTATTTTATGTTTCACTCTGATTTGGATGTGTGATTGCGATTTGAAAGTGTTGTATGGAAATGAATTTTAAATAGAAATTTAAATTCAAAAGGACAAAAACGTCTTTTTCTAGCCCTTTAGGGGGCGGTGACTAGGAAAAAGGGGGCGGTGAATAGCAATCCAGTTTTTTGTTTGATAGTGGATAGTTATTGTCGAATTAACATGTGATAGTGGGTAGTTTTAATATTTAATTACTGGACACATGTCAATATTCTAAGCACCTACATTTCAATAATTATATAAGATAGAGAAAAAAAAATTGTATACATAATCCTTCACCCCATCAAAAGTAGTCTTAATAACTCATATATATGAATAAATATAAGAAAAAAAGACCGAGTAAATAATTTACCTAAGGTATATGATACAACTTAGAAGGCTTCAAACCATCCGTGACATTAAAGTACTTCAGAGTCTTGATCCACTTGACTTGATTCTTGAGCAAGTGAACGGCGATGGTATCGGGCCAAAGCTCGTGGGTACACCTCGTGGGAGGCTCGGGAAAGTTGTACATGGCCCACTTCGCGTTGAACCTATTCTTCCCCCGCCGCCCGTCCCTAAGCCACTGCCCGAAAACCAAGTCCTCGGGCCCATCCAAACGCGCCTTAGGAATCTCCGATTCCTTGACCCACTCGACTATGTCCCAAGAAACCAAGTATCCCATGCCCGACATGTAATGAACGAAAGGGTCCATGCTAGGACAGGGTATCACATAACCATAGTACAAGTCTTCCCTAGGCAAGGGCTTCAACGAGTCGACTAGGTTTTGCAGCCTGAAGTAAGTGTCGTCGTCTCCCTTCATTACGTAGTCGTAGGGCGGGCGGAGATCGTTAGTGTTTTTCGTCTCGTCGAGGAGGATTCCGGGCAGGCTCGAGAAGTACGCGTAGGTTTTGCCCTTGTTCATGTTTTCGGGGCAGTCGAGGATGATTACGTCGTCGTAGCGCATGATTTCTAGGGCTACGAGGACTTTTTGGTCTTCCTTCGTGAGGTTGCAGAATACGAACTTTACGTCGACTTTTGCGCCGATTATCGGGTGCTGCGTGCCGTAGACCATTCGGAGGAAGTGCCTCTTATGGTAGTGGTCGGGGAGGGTTAGGATGCCTATCAAAACCCTAATTTCGTCGTCGTCTGAATTATTGTTATTCTTGTTTGGCGTCGATAGTTGTGTTTCGAGGTGGGACGTCGAGGTAGAAAAGGCGCATTCGCTGAATTTGAGGAGTTTTTCGAATCGCATTTCGTTGATGGAGGCTATTATGCAGAGGAAGACGATGAATGTGAGGCAAGAAATTATGAATCTTCGGCCTTCGAATAGGTTATTACTTGGCTGGTTATTCATTGTTGATGAGCTAATACGGACCTCTCTTTTTTTTTCGTGGAGAAATAGGAGATAATGAGGATTTAGAGACGAAAAGAGACTATGGTTGAGCATTTTAGGGGCTGTAATAAAGTGTGCCATGTTTCTTGAGTTCAAAGGTTTTCTTACTTGGGTACGATAAATATATTGACTTTACGAATCAAAAGGGTGGAGTGGAAAATTTTCAAGTAATGCGAAGCAAAAACATAAATTTTTTATCTGATTTCGGAAGTTTTCATGCAGTTGACACGAAGGATTGATTTTGAAGCTATTGACCTAACATGGCGCTGCAATAAAATGGAATTAACAATTGCATTTTCGTTTGATCCAAGAAGCACTTTACCTTCATAGCACATTACCATAATTTTGATGATGTCAAACTAGCTAGATATATTATATGCCATCACAGACAAGCCATGTCATATGGGATTTAATTATGAAAGAAAACGCAGAAAACCTTTAGCTCTCTTGAATTCATGATGGACCCAGCCCATTGAAGACCCAATAATTCATCATAAGGCCTGCGGCCCGCATATTCTGTGCTCTAACCCGACCCAAAGTAATTTTCGGGTCGGATATTTCACAGTCAACGGATAAGGAAATATATATAAGCAAGCGATTTTGTCTTGAGAACGACGCTACGCACGCTACTGATGTAATTACTAATTTACTATGCCCCGAGATTTGATTACTTGAACTGAAATCCGAGCTGAAAAAAAAAATCATCTGAGATTTGCTTCACCTAATTGAGATAATTGTCACTGATTCGCCAACCCAAATATCACGATTCGCTGGGCAGGGAAAGGTGAAGAGGTTGCCGTAGATCTGAATTCTGATCCTTTTTGGTGGCGCGTGAGGGATGGGTATCGTCTTCACGAGGTTATTTGCGTCATTGTTTGGTGGCAAGGAAGCTCGGATCCTGGTTCTAGGGCTGGACAATGCCGGGAAAACCACTATCCTCTGTACGTACTATTTACCTTCATTCGCTGGCTATCCTTCCTTATTTTAACTCCGATTTGTTTTGCGATGCGTATGTGCTTGGTTTTCGATCTCTGTTGTGTTTACTCATTTACTGAATTTGCAGATCGGCTTCAGATGGGTGAAGTAGTCTCGACTATTCCAAGTGAGTGCCGTTTCCATCATCATCATCATCATCATGGGAGCTGGCTATTTTCGTTTGTGATTTATCTTTTCGTCCATCTATAGCTGGCAACTGATTATATCAAGTGTGCCTCTTGTCTGATATCTTTTCATTTTCTCTACAGCGATTGGGTTTAATGTGGAGACCGTGCAGTATAACAATATTAAGTTTCAAGTGTGGGATCTTGGTACGATTTCTTCCTTGCTTATTTTTTCTTTATTTGAACATGAGTAGGCATAGAAACTATGTTGATTTATATCAAATCTGTGCACCATTGTGTGCTCCGCTTAGGAGAGCTTGATTTGATTGCTATTTGAAATTTTGGCTGTCATGCTCTCGTTGTTTTGGCTTACTCTCGTCTCGTTCATCGAAGAATTTTGCAACATTGTTCATTTTCTCGGGTTATGAAACTATTCTGCTTGTTTTGTCATCCAAATATGAAAATAATTTCATTTCATAGCTTTTATCTTTGCTCCATCTTTAGGGATATGCTGGTGCAGCTGCATCCTTTTGTTTTTAAGTAACTGCTCTGCCAGATAGACTCAATATGTTTAACTCAGTATATACTTTCCTAAAATTGTATATTTTCTTCTTTAAGTGTTTCGCATATTGGATACTTCTTTTTTTATGGACGTTTTTTTCTCCTTGCTGATCACAGGTGGGCAGACTAGTATCAGGTAAACTTACCTCTTCCTCTTCCTTTTGGTTTATATATGCAGTTATTTTATATTTCATCTGAATTATTTACTCTAAAGCTAAGGAAGTATCAGGCTGGCTCATTTTCTCATTGATATATTGGCTTCTGCTGCGTAGGCCTTATTGGAGATGCTATTTTCCCAATACTCAAGCAATAATATATGTTGTCGATTCAAGTGATACAGATAGACTGGTGATTGCCAAAGAAGAATTTCACGCAATATTGGAGGTGTTCCATATACTCTAGTACATGCTACTCAAAACCTTAAATGTGCTACTTATTCTTCGTATAAATTTCTACTTATCGGTTCCACTTCAGGAGGATGAGCTAAAAGGTGCCGTGGCCCTCATATTTGCAAACAAGCAGGTATCAAGTACCATCTTTTCTGATGCACATTAAACAGCATATGATTGATTGATGATGGTAGACCTTTCAACTTGAAACGTATATAGTTAATCAAATTCACGACATTTCGTATGATCTTTTCCCGTTATCAGGATCTTCCCGGGGCGCTTGATGATGCAGCCATCACTGAGGCCTTGGAATTGCATAAAATAAAGAATCGACAATGGGCTATTTTCAAAACGTCTGCCATAAAGGGAGAGGGACTCTTCGAAGGTTTAGACTGGTAATCTCGATATGTTATTCGATCATTGGCGTTCAAACATCAAATTTTGCAAGTCCCATTAGCTAATGCTGCTTTTGATTATACATTTGCTTGTGTATGCATGTTCTTCATCGCACGACTTCTGTCGAACGCAGGTTGAGTAGTACGCTTAAATCTGGTGGCTGAGCTACAGGACGGAGATGAGAAATCGATGAGTTGAAACTGCTTTGGATGTCAATATCTCACAGTTCAGTTCTGAGATACAAAAACACAGAGAATTTTTGGTTCGGATTTGTCAACTACTCTTTTGAGATTAGTCAGTCCTATTACAACTTTCATGTCAGATTAACTGATCTCAAACTTAGAAATGACGTCATCTTGTTCATCTGATTCACGAGTGTATGTTCTGGTGCTAAATTCAGCCCAGATCTCGAACTCAAACGAAATGCAATACAGCATATACATATATTCGCGCGGCGTTGAACCTCATCTTCAGCTTCTTAACGGGGAACCAATTTCATTACAACAACTACTGCTAATACTACTGCTACAACAACACAGACGAAGTAGTAATGATGATATCATTATCGTTATTGCTGCTACCACAGAACGAAGAGGCTCGACTGGTAGACAATATGATGGGAGTTGCGAGATAAGTAGGCTTTTGTTGGCCGGCCATGATCACCAGAAACTTCTCCCCAGGCGACTTATTAACATCACCATTATTGTTGTCTTCGTCCTCCTCCTCCTCCTCCTCCATGGTATCAGCAGATATCTCGTTTTCTTGCTCAGACGAAGAAGAAGAAGAATTAGGTTGTTGTTGTTCCCTGCTAATAATATAGGGACTACACGCAATAAGTACGAGGGCAAATGCTATGAGCCCTAACACAGCAGCTAATCCACCGAATAAGTAAGGCACTGGTGATGAGTGCTTCCATTGAGAGTTCTGCTGCTGCTGATCATATGGTGGTGCTGATGATGACGCAGACATTTTTTGTTATTTATCACTGTAATATAACTTCGAGACTTCAGCTTTATGTCATGAAAACAAAACGCCGGTGAGAGCATTTTATAGAGAGAGGAAGAAGGTTTTCTCTATTCATTCATCTGTTTTTTTTTTTTTTTCTTTTATGTCGTCGTTCCTCCGTCGTATGCATGAAGAAGAGAGAGTGGGGCCCAAGTATTTTCATCTTTTCCTTTTTTTTTGTTAAGCCGAAGCGAATGATGGCTTCTTTTATTCGTTGATAAGTAAGTGTGTGTGTGTGTGTGTGAGTATATAAACGTTCAATGAGATAATATAATTCATGATTGAATTGAATTGAATTGTGTGATGTGATGCATGTATATGTGGATAGTTTATGCAGATGAATATATATGATGCAACAATCTGTATTTTTTTCGTTCTTTTTAGTATTATCAATATTGAATGTAGTACGTACGTAATGTGGTTCCTACATTAAACATTCCGACCACGCCAAGGATAAGCAAACATTCCTACCTCAAATGATTGTCCAAGTATGGAATCATCAACATTGATGAATATTAATAATATGACTCTACTTTTAAATGAAAATCCATGGGATGGGATGGAATACTTATTTTTCCCTTCAAAGATGGTAATATACATGTTTCACAATCACAATGTTGGTTTGGTTAATATTACGAGAAATGGAAGAACCAAAACACAGTAAAATGTGTGCGCATGGTCAATGTTATAGCATTACGTGTGCAGTGTGTCCCTCTACAAAAAGTAATGAACAATAATATATATATATATATATATATATATATATGACAGAATGAAAATGGACATGCATGTGCTTCTGCTTCCCCACTTATTCAATCTCAATCTATTATGAAATATATTCTTCAATATGTGTTCGCATGTATGTGTATTTTATGTTGGTAAAAGTCGCATGAAAATAGATGTCTTCCAAAACTCATAAACAGTGAACAAATCGAAAGCATTGCATTACCTGTAAAGTGTAATACATACAATATACTAACCAAACATTTTCCTTAAAGTAAAGAAAAAAACGCATCGAAATGACATTTCACCGGAAAAAAAATAATATATATTTGGTGCCCATTAAAGTCAGTATCGTCCCACACCCTGGATGATGATTAATCGATACGTTATGTTCTTGTCACAAAAACCTGTCATTTTTTTCCATTTGTTTTCTTGTACTGATATTTTCTATTTTAAATCCACTCAAAAAGAAAAATAACAGAATGGGCTTTGTCATATATAGAAAGTACATTTACTCCACTCCAACAGCCTAGATAAGGTATTGGTTATTACATTCGAAAACAACTACACAAATAAATATAATATAAGCATGTTATCTATGACAAGTAGTTATCACATTCAACTAATCTGATTCCATACTAACCAAAGCCTTCACAACATCACAATAAAAAATATTACAAGGCAGAAGCTTAGCTGAGGAGATTAGAGAGTTTTTACTCATCTGCCTTGACCATGAGGGACTGATGAGGAACCTTCTTAATCTCCACGAAAGTCGAGAAATCTCTGTTCATTGGTTGCTTCCATGGCTCTCCATCCATTTGGAGATACGCATCTCTCCATTCTCCTCCTCTCAGCTCGAATCGAATAGCTGATGCCTGGAAAAAATGCAACGGTTTTAACCAGAAAGAGTTCTTACGTAAGTTCGATTATTAGGAGCGGTTGCCATTTGCATTGCATTGCAGTTACCTGGGCTATGTGCTTTGCTTTTATGAGTTCGACCATAACCATCGATGCGTGCCAGCCTTGTTTGAGACCAAATATTTCGATGTACCCATCGTCACTGTGGGCTTCAACGAACCCTCTCTGTCAAGGAATTATGATCCATATGATGATGATGATGATGAAAGAGGTGTATTGGAACTCTCAAATAAAAGGTAGTATTAATACCTTTTCCAAGTAATCGGGCTTCAAATGTCCCCATGGATTTCTTCCACTTCCATAGCTTGGAAGGTTGAGTGCAACAATAGATCTCACACTGAATGAAATATATTTAGTTCGCAGGTCAATGGAAAGCGAATGATGCAGAGCGAGAAAAAAGGAGAACCTTGAAGGGACGGGGATTTGCTCCCACTTAGAACAGTTGACCTTCTTAACATGTATCCTCAAGATGTTCCTCAAAGACCTGAAAAACGATATGTATGTCATTTGGTTAGTGAAAAGTGAATGGTTATACATAAAATGGCTTGAGGCAGCATGTTGTAAGTAACTATTGCTTAGTTATTCTAAGAAAATTAATGTCTGAATCCTAAAGCAACCTTAAACCGGGATCGCTGCTGCATGGTGTCGTAAACCAGCCTTGTGTGCAACTAAATCCAGAGTAGATCATCTGCAATTTTTTTCAAACATGATATACTTCGCAAACCTTAAAATGATTTCAACTAGCACCGTACTGAAAATAAAAAACATTTGTAACGAAGGCGAGGAACTGGAACTATATTTCGGTATCCCTTTTTCAACACACTAAATTCTAACAGGACATCCCGGCAGTTTGTTAAGATCGATACTTGAACAACGCACGACATCATAAACTTGACGAGTGATCTTAAAATATGAATGAATGAGTAATAGCACCTTATTTGAGATGGGACCCTGTGCTAGGTAAGGCTTTTGGTTTCGAAGATGATGGAAACCATAGGCAACTCGAGCATCCATTCCTAAATTATTGCATTATTAATTGATAATACACAAAAAAACAAAAGAATATTGAAGAGATAGATGTAATAATGTTGTCACATGAACAAACACTAACCTATGCTGAAATAATTGTAAAAGACTCCTTGATAGCAGGAAACTTTCTCAGGCAACGTTCCTTCAATTTCAAGATCCTATACAATTAAAAAGAGTTACTACTTACAATAGTTCCTTACTAAAAATAGTAAAAATTATGAAGCCACAAACCTGATCTAAAGCTGTATCTTCTGTTGCCTTGAGGGAATAAGGCGTCTCCAACTCTATACCATTTGGCATTGATACTAACACATGCCAACTGCAAATTGACAATTTTACGGTCAGTAGACTACAAAGGAATGGACCTCTCACAGTAGAAACGTCTCTAATCATGAAGACATAATATTCATATTCTATTTGACAAGATATAGAGCACAGTTTACCAACATAAGTAGCTCATCATAGTACCTATCTAGACGAGCAATGGGACCACGTGCGACCTTGTCTAGTGTTCGCTTAACTGATGATTTCCAATTAAAAGGGAACGACCCTCCCTGCAGTTTAAAAGTCAATAAGAAAAACGATCACTAAATGAGTTCGGAGGCGAAAGGAAAATGAATGTAGCAGTTATCCAAAGACAAGGATAGTTATTTACCCAACCGAAGCTCCTCGAGAGATCATTTCCTGTACCAAGTGGGATTATCCCCGTTGGCGGAATAGGTAGCCGACTCTGCTTGTTGAGCTCACCGAGACAACCTAAGACCCACCCAACAGTACCATCACCTCCAGCCACCTGTAATAAAATAGCCTCTAGGTAAACAATATATAATTCCATACGCTAGCAGAGCATGTCGTTCGAGAATGTGATTGGTGGATATTTACCACAATCCTAAGTTTCTCACGAATCACTTTGGCACAGTTGTCTCCACGACTAGCAATATTCTCCAGGCAAGATAATCCGTACTGAACGAACTCGTGAGGCTTCACAACCGAAAGATCAAAGACCTGGGACACACTCCATATTAGACACAATTATCAGCGTAATGTAGTACATATTACAGTCGGGTAAAACAAAAGAGGGACATGCATGAAATTTAAAGATCCATTTATTCATTCAGTTCCACTGGTGAAAAAGAAACACTAACCATAGATACTGTAACACGAAAGCGGATAAAAGGATAGGAAAAAAAAATGAAATACATCCTTCAATTCCAAGCTGTGACTGTCCAGTGACCATCGCAATTCGCAACCCACTCACATTTTATATCTATCATAATTTTATATGAAATCCTGCAATTACGTTGAAGATTACAAGTTGATTCATAACTGTTGCAAATAATTACTACCACAAAATCAGCTAAAACAATGCCATAAAGTAATAACTACTAGGAAACGTAAAACACAGGCGGGCCGCCGACATCGTCAACGTGCAGAAACGGGTCGTGGACCCAAAATTTTCTCACGCGGATTCACTCGCACGCACGCAAAACCGCCGCCACCGTTTCGCGAAACGCACGCGCCTGAACACGCAAGCACGGAAACAAAACGACCCGCGCGTGCACCACACGTACCTGCTCCTCACTCATGAGCTCCTGCAGCCGCGCCTTGAGCTCCGGCCCGTGCCGACCACCGCTCTTGGAGTTCACGAACACCACCATGGGCCACTCCGGCGGCTCGGAACCGTCGGGAGCCGCCTCTCCGCTGGCGTCCTTGGCTCGGATGGAGTCTCTCACGGCGAACCGTATGTACTCGGGGAAAGCGATCTTCTTCCTCAGCTCCTCCTTGTTGATCCGCACGCCCGATACAGTGAAGGCGCGTACGGACTCGACCAGCGATGACCGCCCCGACGAAGTGGATGCTTTCGGCGTTGCGCTGGGATCCATAGTCACTCAGCGAGGTTGAGAGAGAGAGAGATAGAGAGAGAGAGAGAGAGAGAGAGAGGTATGGTTTTTTTGGAAAGCAGAGTTTGTGTTGGGGGGGATTTTTAGGGGAGAGCTGATGCTGAAATGACGCAAACACCCTCAGTGCGTGTTTTTAACGTTCTTCTATGCAACTTTTTTATTATTTTGTTGTTGTTTTGCTAAATTTACTGACATGTATTTGCTGATTATGTTAAAATTTAGGAATTAAAACGCATCAAATCTCCTGTCCCAGTTTATTATCCCATCCCAAAATACAAAATTTAAAAATTTGTGATTCTTACGGATACAGAAAAATATAAGATATGGATATCATTTTGACATCATAACATAACGAATAAATTGGTGATGTTTATATATTTTTATCATATATATTACATAAAATAATAGTAATTTTATGATTTGGTGTTGTGGAGTTAAATAATTTAAAATTAGTGAGAAAATCTGCTAGCCCTAGATCAAAAAATCGATGGCTGTGATTAAATGTGACAGGAAGTGGGATACAAAAATGGGACAGACGATTTCATCCGCTTGGAATAGACATATGAATATTCTCTGCTTCGATGGAAAGAAACCCCGTACCATTTCTGTCTATGTGTGTGTATATAAAATAAGGAAAAATAGAAATTATTAAAAAGTTGAACCATATATTCTTTATTATTTACTTTTAATCGTGGAAGTTTCTTATATTAGTAGTATTTGAGGTAATTCGATGAGAAAAGTATTCATTTGCGCGTTTTGTTAATGAGAAAAGTATTCGGTCAATTAGCCATTTACTTAGAATTGTATGTTTTGTGTCGATAAATTAAATAAATGGTGGTGGTTCTGATTTCAGCTTCCGCCACTCTCTGTCCTTAATTATATGAAGAGTGAAAGGCAAATTTGGTGTTTGAACTTACGGTGTCTTGCTGTCGGTTGGTGCTCAAACTTTAAAATTTGCTGTTTTGGTTCTTGAAGTATGCAAAAACAGTTTATTTTCGGTTCCTTTGACCAAATTCACCGGTTAACCAACCGGTGGCCCAAAAACGAGGGGGTAAAAAAGTCATTTACTATAATAAAAACAAACTTAAAAATATAGATATTGGAGTGAAACGAAAGAACAAACGAAAGAAAAAGAAGGAACGGAAAGGAGAGATACAAATCAAAGATGAATCACAAATGGATTAGTGCACGCAGACGATGGAAAAGTAGTGTCAATTAGGCTGATTAGGTCGAAGGTCTAAGGTTTACGATTTGGGCTACTCGTAGGAATATGTATTAGGGCTACAGGTGGAAAGATCGCAAGATGCCAAGAAGTTACTCGACAATGGATGGTCCAGTTTGTTATTCTGGTATTCCATCGAAAATTACGACATCGGGGACTAATGAGAATCCTGCACGAAGATTTCCCTGCTACAAGAAAATATAGGTAATTTTATGGAAATTGACCAATTTGAAAGATTTTGTATTTCAGTTTAACTATTATTTTTAGTTTTTCAGGATGAACGATGTAATTTTTGGATATGGATAGACCCGAAAATCTGTCAACGGGCGAAAGAAGTCATTCCCGGTCTTTTAAGAAAAATCAACAAATAGAAAGAAGATTTGGACCCGATGCGAACTCAAGAATGCAAGATATAAGTTGATACATTGGAGGAGCTCGGAGATGAAAACTTCAAACTCAATGTGGAAAACTCGAAGATGAAGAAAGAGAAAAGAAGATTGAAAACCATCTTGTATTCTTTAATTTTTTGTTGTGTTTGTTGGCTTGTTTGTTCATCCAATGGCAGTAGTGTTGGGTCAAGTTTTCTTGCAATTGATGCTCCGTGAAGTTGTATTAGAAACTTGTATTAAAGTCTTTGGCTTTTATTGTTGTTTTGCATCAGTTAAGAAGTTATTGTTGTTTAAGAATCAATTTCGTCATACTTTCAAGATTTGGCAGATTTTGTTCAGAATTTTTGGACGTGATCAAAAGTTCAGAATTTTCATTAGCTTCATCAGTTCAGAACAACAGTTGTTCCTAAGTAACTCAAAATGCATAACCAACAACAGTTTCAGTACGCTCAAAACACATTCAAAATAACGTAAAGCCATAATTCGATTAGTACGAGGTCATCCAAATGATCGAATATCTTATTTAGGTTGTTTATGCTGAACTTGTCTGCGTTGCAGAAATCAACATACAACACTTCGCCCCCAACATATGATTTTGATATTTCCTTATAATTTTTCCGCTCCCATGATGGAATTTTAGTGTAAATTCAACACCATCATCATCTAAACAAAAAGGAAAAAAGCAGACTTCATAAAAACCAAATAAATTCAATCCAAAATCCAGACAAATTCGCAAAATCGTACAACAACGCAACTAAATAAAGTTACTCACCGTTAGTGTAAGCAGAAATCGAGTCTAGATCTTCGCCTCAGGCCTAATAGCCCAGGTCGTCTTTCGCACCTCTTTAAAATGATTTAGGGTTTTGGTTAGTTCGTCAATCTAGGATTGCGAAGGTGAGCAAGGTACATTTTCAATCGCGAAGCTTTACGGGTTTATGTCGTGAAACTTGAACGATGGAAGATGTTTCGATTTCAATGGCGATGTTGAGATTTTTCAGTGAGCGTGTAACTTTCTCTTACTGAGTTTTGTTTCAAACGATGCTCTATTTTTTTTTTTTTACGTTTCTATTTTACCATTTCTAAATATAAAATCCTTAAAAAGACGAAAAATTACCATTTAGTAAATTCTATTAATCGATTAAAATATGATCGAATAGATCAAAGGAACCGAACATAAAAGGTCTTGCATACTTTAAGAACCAAAACAACACATTTTAAAGTTTGAGCACAACATTGAAATGCTATTGTAGTTTAAGCACCAAATTTGCCTTTTACTCTAATAATAAGTATAATGCAATCTCCTATATTATTTATTATTTTCTATTATAGGGCTACGTTGTTTGTTAATATATTTACTCTATCTATTTTTATTACACGCTCTTCATATAGAAACGTCATTTAATGTCAATTCGGAACAGCATGACCATCTTTAATGTCGCGTTATTTATTTGATTTAGTTGGGCACAAAATTAGCTGGAGGCATTTAATATATAAAGCGGACAGCTCATAATAAATGGAAATAAAAAGTAACAAAAAATTAAAGAACGAAAACTACGTATACAATGCGTGCCGCACTTCGTATCTTCAACTCAAACGATGATATATTTCACCTTGGAATCATCATCTAATTAAAACTACATTATAAATATGTAATGCAGGCCTTCCTCGAAATAATCTTTTATTTTTATCCACTAAAAATAAAGTTGAATACCGATTAGTCAAGTGGGAGCCACTGTCGATAGCAATAATCAATTACTCAACAAAAAATTAGTTGGGAGTTGGAAAATTAACGTCCTTTTTTTCTCCCATTTAATTTCCGTGACGTAATAATATCTCAATCAACGCACGTTGGGCCGGCATATGGGTTAATGTACGAACCCAACACAAAAAAAGCCCGCGAAAATTTCATTACACTGTGAGCCCATTTACGGTATTTGGCCCATTAGGCCCAATATTAAGGATTAACCACAGCCGTCAGATTTGAAAATCTCAGAAGCTGTTTTTAGACCTACCTCAAAAAGTTCAGAACTCGACGACATGGCATCGACGGAGAAGCGGTGCCTCTACGAAGTCCTCGGCGTCTCGCGCGAGGCCAACGCCGACGAAATACGGTCGGCGTACAGGCGTCTCGCGCTGCAGCGCCACCCCGACAAGCTTAAGCTGAGCGGCGTGTCCGAGGCGGAAGCGACTGCGTCGTTTCAGGAACTCGTCAACGCTTACGAGGTGCTGTCGGACCCTAAAGAGCGCGCATGGTACGATTCGCACCGCAATCAGATATTATTCTCTGCCGCCTCAAGTTCGGGCGGGTCGGGTTCTTCGTCGGGTTTTGTGCCCGATTTGTTCGGCTACTTTTCGAATTCGGTGTATTCGGGGTATTCTGACAAGGGCAAAGGGTTTTACAAGGTGTACGGGGATTTGTTTGAGAAGATTTATGGGAATGAGCTGAATTTTGCGAGGAAGCTTGGGTTGCCTTTGCCTAGGGAAGCTCCAGTAATGGGGAATTTGGAGAGCCCATATACGCAGGTACAGAGTTACCTGATATAATAGACAATTTTTGTTACGTGTTGAAGTTCGTTCCTTTAATTTAACCTGCCTATGATGCGATTTTTTGTTTTCGCGAGTATGGTTATTGGTCGAAGTGCGTGAATAATGTTGCTTGCAGATTTTGCATCATGATTTGTTTTTCATTTTCTTGCAGGTCACAGCGTTCTATAATTACTGGTTAGGATTTGCGTCCGTCCTAGACTTCTTTTGGGCTGATCAGTACGATGTAATGGCTGGTCCAAACAGAAAATCAAGGAGATTGATGGAAGATGAGAATAAGAAGTTGAGGAAGAAGGCAAAGAGAGAGTATAATGAGACGGTGAGGGGACTCGCTGAGTTCGTGAAGAAGAGGGATAAGAGAGTAATCGATATGCAGATGAAGAGGAACGAAGAGATGGAGCGAAAGAGAGAAGAGGAGAAAGAAAAGAAGAAAGAGTTGGAAAGACAGAAAGCAGAAAGAGCAAAGAACTACGAAGAACCTGATTGGGTAAAAGCAGAGGAGATAGAGGAAGATGAGTATGAAGAGGAGGCAGTCGAAGTGAAGACAAATGAGTTTTATTGCGTGGTCTGCAGTAAAAAGTTCAAGAGTGAAAAGCAATGGAAAAACCACGAGCAGTCTAAGAAGCACAAAGAGAAAGTTGCAGAGCTCAGGGATGCATTTAGTGAGGAGGATAGGGAATTTGTGGAACTGCAAGAAAATGAAACAGATGCAGAGGAGGAAAGGAATGACGAGGGTGGTGATGATAATGCTGGTTACCTTTCTGCTGATGACGGTGTAAATGAGTTGCAACACCGATTCGAGGGCAGTGTGCATATTAAAAAAGTTCATGAGGTTGATGATGCAAAAACGGAGTCCAATGAGTCAAGTGAGTTAGACAATATTAATAATCATGACCAAAAAGAGAATGTTTCAGCCGCTTTGGGATCTGATGTAGATGAAGTGGGAATATTAGAAGCTATGTTATCTGGGCATAAGAGGAACAAAGTGAGGAATCGAAATAAGGTTCGCACCGATAAAATTCAAGCTGAGATAGAAAGCACTGAGCCTGAGTTCAATGAGTACAATGATACAAAGGGTCCTCGGAGGAATAAGGGAGGTAGGAGACGGAATAAAGGGATACAAGAAAAACCTGCGGAGACTAACAATATTAATTCGGTTGAAGTTGAAGAGCGTGATTTGCAAGATAATGATGATGGGGGGTTAAATCCTCATCCTTTCGCAGAATCTGAGATCAGTAATCAAGCACCTGATGAGTCTACAGTACCTGAGGCTCAGAATCATGAACGGCATACTGTAAATAAGAAAAAGAAAACGAAGAAAGAAAATGCTTCCAAGCCAAAGACGGTCTCCTCACGTGGAAGGAGACAGAAGGTACTCTATACTTGATGGTCTTATCTTGAAATCTGGTAACATCAAATATGTTTGTAAGATCTAGCTGGCTAATCTTGAGTATGCTAGAGCATTTGCTATTCATCGCTCTCGCTCCTCCCTCACAAATTTAGAAAAAAGAAATTAGGAAAATAGACCTCGATGTTTTTCTCTTTACTATTTGGGTTTTTGCACTGGATGACATTTTGTTTCTATTCAGGTTGAAACTGAGAATGTTTGTGAGAAGTGTGGAGAAGAATTTGAATCAAGGTATTATTTTGGTTAAGATCCTTTTCATGCTTTGCCACATCAGTTCTAGCAATTTTGAATGTTTTAGTCTACCCGAACAACCTATTTGGATCCCCAGT
Organism: Craterostigma plantagineum; assembly: GCA_027422505.1. Lineage (NCBI taxonomy): Eukaryota > Viridiplantae > Streptophyta > Magnoliopsida > Lamiales > Linderniaceae > Craterostigma > Craterostigma plantagineum. The sequence goes on from JAPQWV010000038.1 coordinate 7,235,541, forward strand.
CAGTTCTTTAGTATTCGACATGCAAGCTTCTGCAATATATATATACCGAATCCTCTCTGACATTGTTTTTTTTTACCAGGAACAAGCTTCATAAACATCTGGGAGATACTGGTCATGCTTCGTTAAAACTTCGTTGACCCTAGAAGAGCATTTCGTGTAGAAGATGCTGAATGGCTGAAGCATACATATGAACGTGCATGGTTTCACCTTATCAAAGTCTACATTGATGCTGTGTGAAGCTGTCAAATGAGAGTTGGGTAGCTGCTTCTACTGAATGCCAAGAATTCTAGACTAGTGTTATTTTCTGCATGGCGCATTCATATTGTCTTAGTTTGTCTAGAGAACCTTATACTCGTTATAGGTCACTCTATTCTTTGTTTTCTGGGATTTTCGCCAAGTTCCCAGATTCATGTTGTCCTATCGTAACTGATTTCCCAGCTACATTATACAATGCTATATTATGTCTTTGTTTAGAGTATGAATCCTTCTCTAGATGTCAAGTAAAGGGACCATCTTTCACGAAAAAGGATTTGAGACTGCAATGTGACAAATGGTAAGAAACAAATGTGCACCTTAGTGTAGGGAAAAAAAATAATTCGTTCTTGGAAACCATTTGAAAACAATCTGTATAACTCGTGGCTGTTCGTCTCGGTCCACCATGGCTGGAATTGCTGCATTATTCGTCTTCTATAGCAGCGGGCAAATTGAGATCGATGAAATCTCGGGTCTCTTTCATTGCCATCTTCCTACGAGGTAATAATATAGATAGCCTTGTCTTATATTCATGATCAATGACTTTGTCAAGGTTCGAACTTTGGCTTTCCGTGGACTTAACGAGCTTATTACGATCATCACCATGATTACTAAAACCTGGATTTGATTCATCTTCAGCTTCTTTGCTGTTTGAGTTCGTTGGATCGCAAGAGCCTTTGAACTTTTTATGACTAGCTCTGTGACCGCCCAGAGCTTGGTAAGAAGGAAACGATCTCTTGCAAACCATGCACTCGAATTTCACCTTCTCGTCAGAATCTTGGCTGATTTCTTCAGGCCCATGAGCTGAGGATGATGATGATGATGATGATGATGATGATGCCATGTTCTTATCGTCCGAATAGTTAAGAGATGTTCCTTTTCTTGGAATCTTACACTTCACCTCTGTTTCTAACCGATTGAAGGTACTTCTCTGTATCAGTTTTCTCGGCGAGTTGACTTCGAGTTCATCATCATCGTCTTCGCAAAACGTACGAACTGAAACTTCAGGTCTTCTCTTTTTCAGGCTATTGACAGTCTTTAGTTCTCTGTTACTCTGTTTTACAGTAAATCCCTTATCTCCATTGTCCTGCGAAAGCAAGACTAAGCACAGAGCAACCTCTTCATCGATCTCAGACACAGAAGGCGGCGAGAAATTAGCAACTGTTAAAGAAGACGAAGAAGCTGTATTATTAGCTCTGTATAACCTTTGGGACCTATTTGATCTTTTTCTCCTCATCAAAGGCGAAGCAGTTTTCTCATCAGATTCGTTGTCAACTACTGTCTTCTTACGGTTATTACAACTGTCCTGTGAAGCTTCTTCTTCCTCCTCATGGAATTCATTGCTGTGACCATACAAGGCCTTCCAAGATGTGAATCTCTTACTGCATTTTCGACTCGACTTTAAGGATCTGTTTGGCTTCTTCTTATCCCAAGTTCTAACGCTAGCGAAGAAATCGTTTAGAGGTGGCAGTTTCTTCTTGGGAATCTTATCCTTGCTGTAATCGTTGTGATCTTCGGGCGAAACGTTGATCATATGAGACCTCATATGACCTCCCAAAGATCTGCCACAAGCAAAGCTTTTGCAGCAGTATTTGCAGACGTGGTTTTTGTTACGATTATCTCCCATTGGAGAAGGAAGATGGAACACACAAAACAGAGTAAGAAACAACACAGTTAGGCGATTAAGATAGGCAGTAAGGAAGATGGGCTAATTCTCTGTTTCTTGATTCTTGATAGAGAGAGTAGAAACATGAACTCTCACGTAGGCAGTTGTTTTTAGGAGCTATTAAGATAGTTGTAAGTTGAAGAAAAATAGCAAAGATGAATAGAGACAGGCAGTTAAAATTGTTGTTAATGGTCAGCATGAACCAAGCCTATATCACAATCAAGAAAATGAAGAAATATACAATTAATTTAATCTCTCTCTCTCTCTCTCTCTCAAAAACATAGCAGCAAGCACATGTACATACTTACTCCCATGTAAGAATCCTACAAATCTGCTAAAAAATCCGAGGGCTGCGATTAACTCACACTAAACGATCCAGTGGCTGGTAAAAGAAATGAGAAAACCCCATAGAAATGATTCTTTACTTTGTCTTGGTATTGAAGGAAAAGCCTAACGCCAAAGTATTGCTTTAGACACTATCCATGTAAGAGAAGAGATTACCAAGAAACACGATAGTTTACTATAAGCCGGCATTTCATAACAAGCTTATCTGTCTTGTCACCATTGTCTATTTTCCTTTAACTATATAAATCAGTAATTGGAATAAGTGAGCGTAAAGATTGATTAGCACGATTTAAGGATCATCTACTAATTAACAACTTATCGATACATGTGCGCGCACGTTGAGTAGTAGCATCCCTTCAATCTTGAAATTATTCCTTGTGTGCAAAAACACGGTTATTATATCGACAACACTTTTATATGATCATATATCTGCATGGTGAACTAATTACAAAGAGCTTAAGAACACATACAGACAAGATAAACTCAATCTCAAAGTCATGTTATTACAGCAGCTTGCAAATATTAAAAACCGATCTTTAACATGCATCTTAATAATTAGATAGGATCGTCGTCTTTCTTCTTCTTCTTCAAATTAGTAGAAACTAATCGATGGATTTATTATTAGTAACTGGATATTTTCTGGCATTCTTCATGATCTTATCAATGGCCGCCTTGCCAAGATCAAGTCCACATACGTCAGCAAGCTGTACTAAGTAGAGCAAAACATCAGAAAGTTCTTCCTCGAGGTGTTCTTTATCTTCAATGCTCCAATTTGGTAACCCTCTTTCCACTTCTCCCTTCCATTGGAATATCTCGGACAGCTCTCCTACTTCTCCAACCTTTTTTTAACAACCGTTGATCACAATATTAAAAAAACAACAACAGAGAAAAAAAAAAAGTTGATCAAAAAACGAGGCCATGATATTATTATTACCAGGGCAAGAAGCAAGTTTCTGGGACTGTGATATCGTTCCCATCCCCTAACTCTAGCGAATTCTGCAAGCATACCTTTCAGTTCTTCAAGTGAGACATCCTTATATTTAGGACAAACATGGGACGATGAGTTGTTGTTGATCTCCATTATTGATCAGTGCGCCCAAGTTATTATGCTTAAAACTACGTTTTCCTATATGCTTATGCAATTCATCTATTTATAGGCAGAAGCGTTCGTTGCTACTATAATCTTCAGGTCCCTCTCATTATTATTCTTTAAATGAACAAAGCTTAGTGGAGGGGCCCGCCATGATATTAGTATTCACCTTTGACGTTTCGGCGAAAGATGTTTCCTTATTTACAGGCATGACTTGATTCCACTTCCCAACATAACCATTCTAATTCATCTCTATAGCTAATTGCTAGGCTTAGGCTAGTTGCAAATGCAAGTTGTTGCAAAGTCTATACGTAGTACTATGGGTTATTTGATATAGTTGCCCAATGTTTGAATATGGAATAAAGCTAGTCGTACTTATACATAGCATCATACCAAAACTAACATGCATTGGTTATTGTTAATTAATGTGTTGATCTTATTACCGTAGTATTTATACCAAAACTAACTGTGCACGTACAAATAGACACGCATGGACCCCTTTTGTTCTATTTTCTTCTATCACGCATATATATATATTCCTTAGGTTCGTGTTGAGTGTGTTGTCGCTGCTTCTTTCTTTCTTGGTTGCATGGCTAGCCATTTTGGTATCCTTCTTTATTCTTTTAAAGATTTTCGATGAAATTCTCATCTGTAGGGAAAACTGCATTGTCTTCCAACTTATCTCTATCTAGTGCATATTCTTCTTCTTCTTCTTCTTCTTCTTTTCCTTGTCAAACTCTCATCTTTTTAAGACAGAACTTATCAAAAGTACAGACCGTGTTTAGTGTTGGATGCTGTTAGCTTCTTCTTCTTTTAATGTGTTAGACCTTTTTGGGCTGAACGTTAGAGAGTTTGATGAACTATGTAATTGTAATGACGTTAGGTATATAATTTAAGCAATTCGATAAATGTTAAGTATAATGTCTAAGTACAGGATAATATTCGATCATGCATTTGTTTATGAGCTATAAATCAATTAAAGTGTTGAATATTTGATTCACATGTGATTATGTGATTATTTGGTGAAACTATGGGATCAGATATTATAGACGTCTCACATGCTAGGGTATATACCGTACTGTGTTATTTATGGAAATAACGTGTGAGATATCCTACTTGATTATATAAGGAAATATGCTGTTTATATATGGAGACTGATATATCTGTTGAAAATAGGTTATTCCTTATGCAAATCACATCTGCGATTCTTTGCATGCTTTCCATTGAAATTAATGTGCAATATTAAATTGATATATTTCCTTATATTGATTGGAATATTATATTTAGGAAAGATCTGATTAATTAACTTTGTGGATAAGATGCTTTTATATGGTATATGCTAAAAACGGGTGCGAATTCTGAAATATGGAAAGTTGTGGCATGTCATATTAATTCGTGATAGATGTGATCTGATCTGATATTAAGTGCTAAACAAGGTAAACATATTGATCTGATACTATGTGCTAAATATGGAACTGATATGATGCTATCTCGTGTGCTATACATGAAAAATAAATCTGGATTGACTTATTCTAGAAATTGATAGCAGAGAATCACTTATAGAAAGTTCTGTTATGGTAAATATAATTCGAAATAATTGAATATGCCTTGAGAACGAATTTGAGCTTTATATTGAATATAATCATGCTTTAAATGAGCTTATGACCGTTGTGATGACTTTCTATAAGCATGATTTACATGGCATGTGGATTCTCGAAAAATACATGGACTATATGCTTGATTTGATGATTAATATATTGGTCTGACCTTCCATGTGAAGTGTTGAATGAAAGGGACTATATATATTGAGCGTTTTGAGCAGAAACATTATGAGAGATTCCTGAGCGTTCATTTGCGATAGCTTTCTCCCTACCTGAGTGATCACTTGCGAAGTACTGAGCGTACTGAGATATTCCAACCTCCCACCATATATTCTGTCTTTGGACATGTTGTCTTCGGACGTGAGCAATATCAAGGAGGCAAGTTAGACGTTTACGCACACATGAAGTGAAGGACGAGTTCCGGTGCCCTTCGATAGCGAGTTGTGTCTGTCGGGATCAGGAGATTCCGAAGAACGAATCTCGGCATGTGGTAACCTAGTGTGTCTAGTATTCGAGTTGTTTCGGTTGTGTATTGGGCTAATCAATCAGTTTTGTATCTAGCTACGATGCATTATAGTGATTGCTTAAACTCTTGGGGAGCAAACCCCAAGGAGAGGAGTAAACCCCAGTTGGAGATATAACCTCTAAATTTTATCTCGCATTTACTTTACAGTTATCTCCTTTTCGCTGTGAGACAGAGCCGACACACATACGACGTTACTAGGATATATCAGGCATACATGTCACAAGTATCAGTAGGCATCTGTAGGTCACTACATCTTAGGATTTGTGAAAAGAAGAAGCATAAATTTTTATAAGCCTAATTCACCCCTTCTTAAGCACGTTTTTATCTTCATCTTGGATTTGAAAGCAATATTGTAACTTTATTTATTTTTCTTGCTTTTTTTTTTTTTCTGTTTTAGGAATTTCATCAAATTCTCATTTTTGGCGAAATGTTCTAACTAAAAACAAGAGAGAGTACAGGATAAAGACGGGAGGTAACCTCACGCCAAAGCAACCGGTAACAGCCTACCGGCCACACTCAAGCACGGCATAACCAAACAATCCTCACGCACACACACGCAAGGCACACAAGTAACACAAGCGAGCACAAGCTAATATGCCTTCTAAACTGACCAAGCAACCCTCCAAATCCTACGGATAGCGGCCACCTGGAGCAGGTACTTCGTTGCCACCGTCGAAATCCGCATACAGACGGTACCCATGATCCTCGCCACCACCTGCTCCGGTGATAGCCTTTTGTTCGTATTCCATATGTCGCTCCTGCCACACATGGTACACCAAGGAAGATAAGATATGTCGATGGGCCGCACGAATAGGGTGCCGCCCGCGCCATTTAACCGTAGCCCATGCAAGGCCCGGAAGCCATCAATCGGCCAACACCAACGCGTTTGCTGGCGAATGAGAAGGAAGCACCACTTCGCGAAAGGGCAACGATAGAATAAGTGCGCCGTCGTCTCCACACTATTTAGGTCGCAAAGTGCACAAGTCGACATGCCAGCCTTAAGGGCCACCCAAGCCTTATCTCGCATAGCTAGTTGATCCCGGATGGCAAGCCAAAAGATAAATTCGAACCTCGGGACCTTAAGTGGGCCCCCAAATAAGGTAGACCAAAACACCGGTTCATGTGGAATGCGTATGGCAGCCCTTGCTGATGCAGTGGAAAACCTCCCCGTATTCGAGCCCGTCCAACAAATCCTATCGCTCCCGTGGAATGCACCTAAGGAAGGCTTGGTTGAATTTTCCAAGTATTCAGTCGTCGATTGGCCCGGCCAAGCCCACCCCGCCGCCGTAATCACCGAACTAAGTCGTGCGTCGCTGGGCAAGCCCATAACCATTGGCCCCCAAGGAAATCGCAAAAGAAGAGGCTCGACAGTTAGCCACGGGTCCTTCCAAAGCCAAGTATTAGCCCCATCCCCGATGCGGAATGAAACAAGGGATCGTAGCGTCGGCCTCAAGCTAAGAAGTTTTCCTCCAACTCCAAGAATCATTTGAGGTCGGGTTAACATCCCAAACTGACTTGGCGCGTAACTTCGTACCCAACATCCATGTAACTCAAACCGAATCCTAATTACGACAGACCAAATGCCATAAATGTTTCAGCATAAGGGCCTGATTATCCAGCTGAATAGCTCGGATTCCCAGCCCCCCCTCTCTCTTGGGGGTACAAACCTCAACCCAAGCAACCTTTGCCGAGCGACCGCCTCACAGAAATCGTCTAAGTCGCGCTTCATCAAATTCTCATCTGGCTGGAAAGAATTCTCATGTTTGGACGTAAAGTTCAGTTTATTTGAAAAATGGCCCATGACTGCAGTTAAACATCGAAGATAATAGTATATCATTCATGTAATGAGATGTTGAGATTTATCTTTTTGGTTGCATACAGATACATATCCATAACAATTACCTAAAATCACAACCCTTTTTCGCACTACAAAAAAAATCATTTTATGCGACGATTTTTTTTCCCACAAAAGAGTAAATTTTCGTCACATAAATTTAATGTGAGGAAAAATTTTCGTCACCGGCTCGTCACCGAAGGCCCGTGGCATAAGATCAAATCGCGCCTAATGTGACGATATTTTATTTCCTCACGTTTGGCATATGTGAGGAGTGCAATTTCCTCGCATAAAATTCTTATTGTGACGAAATATTTCTCACAATAGATATACTATTTTGTCACATTTTGAACTTCCTCACATTTAAACATATAAACGCAACAAAAAATTTGTCACTTTAAATATATTTTTCCTCATAATTACCATAATATATACTACGAAAATATGCCTCACATTTAGGGACGGGTATGGGTCGGGTTTGGCCGCGGACCCGGGACCCGCCCCGCCTCGCCCCGGGCCGGACCCGAATGGACCGGGTCAGCTATTTTCTCCTTTTCTTTATTTTTTAGATCGAATTTTTTTAAAAGTACAAAAGTAGGATTCGATCCCACGACCTATAGCAAATTAACTAAAGACTTATCCAGTAGGCTACAAAGCTTTTTATTAATAATTTGAACACTTTATGTATATATACGTACAATAAAATAAATTTAAATATAATATATATCGGGGAGGATCTCGGGTCGGGTTGAGATTTTTCGGACCCGTGACCCGCCCCATTACCCGAATAGAAAAAAAACCCGATTCATTAGGGGCGGATGTAGGCGGGTCCGGGTCTAGACCCGCTCCATTGTCATCCCTACTCACATTAAATTAATTTTCCTCACAATAACCATGATATATAATACGAAAATATTCCTCACAAAAATATTTCCTCACAATTACTATGATATATAATGCGAAAATATTCCTCACATTAAAAATATTTTTCCTCACAATTACTATTATATACTACGAAAATATTCCTCGCGTTAAACATATTTTTCCTCATAATTACAATGATTTATAATATAGAAATATTCCTCACATTTCTAATGACTAAAATTATCATATACTCTAATACATATTATTGGTTGACGACGGCTTCTCTTTTGTTTTATGTGAGGATTTTTTTGTCACATAAAAAATTTATTTATTATTAGGAAATTTGTTAACTATATGTGAGGATTTTATCTATCACATTAAAGTTTAGCTTTTGTGAGGAAATATATTACTATTATGTGATGAAAAAACAGTTTCCTCACATATTATATATTCATTTATGAGGAAAAAAAATTCTTCACATTATATAATAGTTATTGTGAGAAAAATTTATTTCCTCATATAATCTAATTTTATGTGATGATTTTTAATGTTATCACAAAAACATGGTCACATAAAATAACATTTTTTGTAGTGTCGCTTTTTCTTTCTTTTTTTTTTGTTCATGAAAAGCAATGATGCTATACAGTTCATCAGATATAAGTACTCAGTAATCCCAAATAGAGTACAGATGATCAGCCTCAAAAGAACGCGATGGTTCTTCTTCATCTTCTCCATGAGATTTAATCTTCCCAGCAGACGATGACACAGCAGTAGACGAGTTATTCTCATCAGCGCAGCTCAAAGCATGGATCTGCTGTTCCCAGTTAAGAGAATAATCCATCCAATAAGGATAATTATCTGTAATAATAGATTCATGAACATCATCAGCACCACTGTTGTTGAATAAGGTGGTAATAAAGCAGCCATCATCGTCATCATTATTCTTGATTATTTCTGAGCTGGAGCAGCAAGGCACGCGCTGGCCTCTTGATCTCTCTGAAGAAGAAGAAACCATTTTATTAGGGTTATTCTTTCTGATCATATGAACCTTTTTCCCAGAAGAATTCTTGTGAAAAACTCTCATGATAACCCAATCACTCTGCACAATATATATGTACATTAACATCAGAAATAAATACTACAGTTATATGGCTATTATGATGATGATGATGATATTTTAGCTAATTACAGTACCATCTTGCTTGAGAGACGATGATCATCCATCAATCTATATTCGTGAGAAACCCAGTTAGTTTTCACCCCTTTAGGTGCTCTACCTCTGTAGAAAACGAGGGTCTTCTTCATCCCAATTAGGGTTTTACTATTCCCATTGTTGAAGAAGAAGAAGATCTCTTTATCTTTCCCTGTTGCTTTCCAATAACCTGAAGGTGTAGCTCTGTTAGCCCTCTGACCAGAAGGATACTTCTTGTCTTTGATGCAGAAAAAAAACCATTCGTCTTCTCCAATCTTTGCTTTCACTTCAGCAAAAGAGAAGAAATTAATAACGCCATAAACATTCTTACAGTAAAGTCTGAATATATATATATAACATGTGTTCAAATACTTACAAGGCAAATCCCAGGGCTCAACCCTATTCATGTCCACTTCTGAGATAGCCAAAGCTGAGAAATTGCTGTCGACAACCTTCTTTGCAAGATAATGAGTGATCAATTCTTCGTCGGTGGGATGGAATCGAAAACCTGCTGGTAATTCTATTATCTGATGATGATCATCATTGCCTCTAATAACAGTTCCAGGATTTATCTCCATAATTTAATAAAATCGGAAAACAAGTTTGTAGAAAAAATGCAATAATTGACCAGATTTAGTTTCTGGTGTGTAATAAGAAGTTGAGTTCAGCAGTTGCAAAATCAAGAAAAGGCTGTAATAAATCGTTTATTTATACATACTATATAGCTTTTAAGTTCTGAGAATGATATATCGATTCATCAGAACTATGACTAGAGCTAATTAAAGAAAATAAAAAGGAGTAATTAACTTTGATCAAGAGACAAAGAGAAACGTCTATGTATGTATATAAAGACACAAAATGCTGATAGAAGACGTGGCATGTAAGCAGAGTTAAGTATGTATATGTTGAGTTATTACATCTAACTTTGACTTTATCATATTTGACCAAGTACAGCCCATAAACCATTAAGGTCGTTGTCCCATCTCTTTGTGGTAAAAGTTTTTCTTAACTTTATTAATCTCATTTTGCTGTAGATTGATTATACGAATAATTACTTACTCCTCAAGATCTTTGAATTTGTTGTAACTTTTGACATTGCGTTGAGTGCAATCATGAAATTATGAACACACGGATGTACGCATTAATGAAAAAAAAAAAAAGCAAGTTTGCAAGAGCTTGCACGTCAATTACCTAAATTTAACTTTTCATCCCACATTTTTGTATTATTGTATAACAAAAGTCAAATATTTATCTGATATCTAACTGGTAGGAGAGTTAGAGTTGGAAATAAATTGAAATATGTAGAGACTTCTCGTACGAAATTGTCACAATGTTATGCTTAAAAGTCGACACGTCCATGAAATAAATGAGATTCGATTTAGACACACGTAGAAGATATCTGATATTATCGCTTAATAACATGTCAAAATGATTTTGTAGCTTTTGAATGACAAACGATCCCTCTTTTCTTTTCATATAGAAAATGATTTTACAACTTTTGAACGACAAGGATTTTTTTTGTATATGTTGCAAATACAATAAATCCTCTTTACAATCAAATCTACGTTCGTGTATATATAGTTTCTGATCAAACAAACTGAACTTTGGTAATATATATATTATATATATATATATATAATATATATAAAATATAATATATATAATATATATGGGGGTTTAAAAACAGATAAACATTTTTTCTGTATGAGAGTGAAATATTGGTGCAAATACGTACGAATCTAAAATACGACCAATAGTCGCTGAAATAAGCAAATCATGTCAAATTAAATTAACTTGAATTGGTTGAAACATATAATACTAGCAAATATGATAATAGGTGATACACAAATAGCTTATTATACCATGTCAAAGAGAAATTGACACTGCCGCCGAATCCCCATATCAAATCTTGCATAAAATCCCACCTATAAGATAAATTAACTAATTATAAAAATATATATAAAACGCAATGGTTAGTAGGTAATGCTAGATTTTTCAGTAGCTGCCTACTTATTAAGACATGTTCTTATGGTCCCAACGCGAAGCATAGAACACTTGGCTTCTAAATTATGAAACCGTCAAAATAATATACATGTATTTTACTTTATACTTACTTTAAATATTCGTCAAGTCAAATATGATTACGAGGGGTAATAAGAGATGATAATTATTATATTTAGAATTACTAAATACGTGGCTTACCGAGAATAGAAACAGCACCTTGTCGGAACCAAGGATGTAACAAGCCACCATCTCTTTAACGAATCCACCAAATATCATACAATTATTAAGAACTTCTAACCTTCAAACATTATTTTCCAAATATTAAATAAGATGGAACTATCATCTCAGATAAAAATAAATAAATATCATAGTCGTTTAACAGTGTCCAGTTCTAACTAAATTAATTGGAGCTCTTGGGAAGAGCCAATAACTACAAGACGGAAAGTGCATAAAAAATAGAAAAGAGTGGTATATTTTTTCGTCTCATGCTGTTATAAATATGGGTTGGGCTTCTTGTAATTTTCAGTCAAGCCAAGATTACAATAATGATTTTAAGATGGCCTAATTTCTTCATTGCCATTTAGAACTGAAATTTAGTTAAAAAACTTAAAACGGTAATGAGCTACGATGATCATAAGTAAGCCAATCCATGGTTATGGTCATCCATGGTGTATAGAGAGTTAACCATAGTACAATATATTCTCTTCTAAGTTCCAAGTTTTTCTTTTAAGACAATTTGCAAGTACAAATGAGTAAAATATTTGAGTTATTTACAAACTCGTCTAAACATTTCTGCAATTTTTACATCCTTTGTTCGTACATTTTGACTTCTACGCTTGTTTGTCGTCAAATCAAAACCCCATATACATATAAACATATAGATGTCACCAAACCAACGGTTAAAAGAAGGGGAAATTTGTAGTCAGACCCGTGTCAGCAAGTTTTTAAATGGTTCAGTCCCTGTCCAGAACTCCCAATAGTTTAAAGGACCAACTTTTTCGAAAATATGTATACGAAAATACCCTTCATAACATACTGAACTAGTTGTTTCGGCGACTTTATGTTATGCTGTTAGATTATATTGTACAAAGGTCTGGTAAACTGTTATTATTCATCCCTCATCTGTTACTATGATGCAGAAAATAGTTATTACAGAGAACATTTATTTTGTGAATCTCGTTTTTACAGTGAATCGAGCTCTGAAATTTCGAATGCCCATTAACCAACCAATTTCGGCGTAGATAGGATGTATTGTGTTACTCATGAAGCAAAATGTAAGATTTGTAATGAATATTTATCTTTCTATTTAGGGTTCTAATTTGCGAAAATAAGACGAAATCAAAGTCGTTGAACGATTACATCTAATATGGATAAATTCGAAGTGCCCATAGCATGGGCAGCTCGGTGCGGCACATGTTTGCTCGTTCGTCCGACGTTCATCTTTTAATTTCGCGAAAATACGGTCGACCCCATTAATTTAAGTACATTTTTACTGTGTCAATATGTTACTCGAATTGAAATATGTTACTTGGAGTATCAAATCAAAACCGTTATTAAACTGTAAATAATTGTTACTATGTGTAGGATTCAAATTTGCAAAAATAAGATGAAATCGAATCCGTTTTTTGCAACGATTACGTCTGATAAGTATAGATTCGAAGTACCCATAGTATGGGCAGCTCGGTGCAGCACCTCGTTTGGTCGTTCGACGATGTTCATCATTTAATTCTCGAAAATACGATCGACCCTATAAAGTTAGGTGTCAAATTGTTACTTTATATTTCTGTTACTTTATCCTAACAAATTGTTACTGAACACAGGTAAATTGTTACTGTGAAAAACAGTAACAACATAGGGTTTACGTTTAAGATTAATTGAAGATGTCATTAATTTTGTTGAATCACTTATGTTAGGTCGACCATTTGGATTGTATTAAACAACTAATAGTTCAGATCTACAACGTTTTGTGTAAGTAGAGTCAATTTGGTAGAATCATGATCATCCTCTCAAGAAGATTTCTACTTGTTTTTCATACTATATACTACAACTTCTTCAATTCCAACACAATCTCCACGAAAATCACAATCTAAACTAATATTTTTTTTTATCTAAAATTTGGTAAATTCATATATTTCGGTGAATGTAGCGTGTTTGCAACATAAAATTTAAAAATAATAAAGTAAAATAAGTACATATTAAATTGTTATTGCGAGTAGGTAATCTGTTACTCGTGTTGTGTAACATTGTTACCCAACTGTCAATTTCTGTTACTTTATCCTAACAAATTGTTACTGAACGCAGTTAAATTGTTACTGTGGAAATCAGTAAACAACATAGGGTTTACGTTTAAGATTAATCGAAGATGTCATTAATTTTGTTGAATCACTTATGTTAGGTCGACCATTTGGATTGTATTAAACAACTAATAGTTCAGATCTACAACGTTTTGTGTAAGTAGAGTCAATTTGGTAGAATCATGATCATCCTCTCAAGAAGATTTCTACTTGTTTTTCATACTATATACTACAACTTCTTCAATTCCAACACAATCTCCACGAAAATCACAATCTAAACTAATATATTTTTATCTAAAACTTGGTAAATTCATATATTTCGGTGAATGTAGCGTGTTTGCAACATAAAATTTGAAAATATAAAGTAAACTAAGTACATATTAAATTGTTATTTCGAGTAGGTAATCTGTTACTCGTGTTGTGTAACATTGTTACCCAACTGTCAATTTATGTTACTTTATCCTAACAAATTATTACTGAACGCAGTTAAATTGTTACTGTGGAAATAAGTAAACAACATAGGGTTTACGTTTAAGATTAATCGAATATGTCATTAATTTTGTTGAATCACTTATGTTAGGTCGACCATTTGAATTGTAATAACAACTAATAGTTCAGATCTACAACGTTTTGTGTAAGTAGAATCAATTTGGTAGAATCATGATCATCCTCTCAAGAAGAGTTCTACTTATTTTTCATACTCTATACTTCAACTTCTTCAATTCCAACATAACCTCCACGAAAATCATAACCTAAGCTAACTTATTTTTATCTAAAATTTCGTGAGTTTGTATATTATAGTGAATGCAGTGTGTGTACAATATAAAATTCGAAAATCATAAACTAATAAAATTACATATTAAATTGTTATTGCACCAGCGTTATCTGTTACTCGTCAAATATCGATATGTTACCTGCATATCCGCTTCTGTTTCTAGCAGCGCTAAATTGTTACTAGTTAAACATTAAACTGTTACTGCGTAAACAAAAGAGATTTTACCGGAATCATGCACACTTTTTCAACAACAAAAGGGAAATTTTCTCCTTCTTCGTCGCTGCTTTCTTCGATTTCTTGGCCATTGTCGTTGTGGGATGGCCCGCTGCTCATGGTCGTCGGTGCTCGTCGCCGCTGCTCGTGGGATGGCTCGCACCTTTCTTTGATTTCTTCGCCATTGACGTCGTCGCTGCTTTCTTCGAATAACTTTGGGGATGGATCGTCAAGTATCGAAGTCGTCGCTGCTCGTCGTCGCTGCTTGTGGCCGTCGCTGCTCGTGGTCGTCGCCGGCTCGTCGGATGGCTAAATCAATTAGGGTTATTCAACAAGTGTTACTTTTCTTCAATGATAAGTTACTATGATTGTTATATTTGTTATTGTGTCTCTCATATCTGTTACTATCTTTGCTACATCGGTTACTTAAATTACATGACTTGTTACCCAGATATCGTGTGCACAAAATTTTCAATATACGTCGCATGAAAAATTTTGATTCAAAATTCGTCATAACGTCACTCTTAAAACTCAATAATTCCCGTTCATTATTAAGACCCATTATCAAATTCACTCAATTTCGTCTTAATCGGCCATTAAATTCGATATTTGGTCCATTTATATTCTCGTTTTTTCGAATTGGAATTTCGACGTTATTTTTTCTTACACTTTAAATTATTCGTTCATTATAACTACACATGACGAATTGAAGTCGATCCCATCTTATTTGCACCTTAACAACGATATTTCTGTCTGTTCTAAGTCCTCACAGCAACCCAAAATCGATGGTAAGAGATGATGGCAAGTGGCTGTAATTTTTGGCATAGCAAGGATATAATTGTCATTTCGTGTCACATTGGTCCTCGAAACTTCTATTTTCGGTATTTAGGTCATTGGGGCTCTATTAAACACGTATGGGCCCTGAACTGTGTTGAAAAATGGTTATTAGGGCCTGAACCCAAATTTACCCTTAAAAGAATCGTTATGATAAAACCCTTCTATCTCTCTTAACTACAACAAAACCTCACACATTTTCATCATCAATGTATTAAGTAATAATGGCAATCATTGAGTAAATCTATTTCTCCTATGTAAATCTAAATCCATGTTCTTCATCATCATCATCTTCTTGCGATAAATCGCGTGCCAAATCATATCCACAGCATCTCCAATCACAGAAGGAAACTGAAACTCAAAGTGTTTGCTAACCTCTCTCAATCTCTCCCACATTCGAGTCCATCTCTCCTCTCCAACCCCTCTGAGCAGATTCAAGAGAAACCCCTTCTTCAGGGAATCCTCAGAGCGAACGAACAAGCAAAACTGGGAATAATCAAGAACGTCTTCGAAGGGAAGCTCTATCTCGTCGCTTATTATTACAGGGACGCAGTGGCTCGCAATGGCATCGAAGAGGCGGTTGGAACTCGGCGTGTCGCCTGCTATGTTTAGGCAGAACTTCGACGAAGACATTCCTTCGCCTGCTTCTCTTACGCCGTTCGATCCAACGCTGCCAAAGGTGAAGTGAACATCTCCTTCGTCTCTGAGAAGGGAGTACAGTTCTTGGCGTATCATCCCTCCCTGAAAGGGCAATCGAAAGCAGTGTTTGTACGCACATTGAAAAGCTGCTGTAAGAAGATTAACTACATCAGATTCACGAAACTTACAGCTTTTCTGTATATAGCACCTTGGAAGTAGACAAGAATCGAACGCTGAAGGAACGTCTTGGACTTTTCTGGTAAAACTGTCCTAACCATGTGTTTGTAGGGAGCAATAACATCCTTGCGAATGTTTGCAGTATCGATCGCATACCTTCCAAAATCGGCGAGGATGAAGAGAGCAGAGCCCAGCTTTTTTCTTGCGAAAAGCAAGCTGTTTGGGTGATGGGCTACGATGACGTGATCCTTGCCGCCCCATCTCTTCCATTCTTTGCGGCTTTTCAAGAACTGAACTAATTTGTCTTGCAGTCGCCTGTCGGCGCTGACAGTTTCCCCTTCTCTGAGCTTAGAGTGTCGATTGTAGCTCAGGGAAGAGAAGAAGGGCACGAATATGTAATCAGCTTCGCTTGAGTTGTAAACCCTTAACATCATCGTCGAAGTGTGATGGCGGTGAGGGCTTGCGAGGAGATCGAGCGTCAGCCAATACTCTGCGCTGTGCTGTAAGTTTAAGCCGCCGGGGTATGACGGTGGTTTGCTCCGGCCGGCGATTTCCGGCCAGTTTTGGCCTGGGTTTGGTTTCCAATCCAACAATCCGAAGTGAAACTGTGGGGGCAAATCGTACATGTAGATTCTGATAAGAGGCCCCTTACTGGGATCTCGAGGAAAAGAAGATGATGATGATGAGTTGGCAGTCCGTACGATGATTAGCTGAACGTCTGAGGTGGGGCTTTGTCTGAATTTCAAGAGAGAGATTGAAGAAAGGATCAAAAGGGAGATGGAAAGGGCTGTCAGAAAAGAGAGAAGAAACCTTGAGAAGAGAAGCTTATTCGTCTTTGCCGAAACAGAGCTCATCTTAAGAAAACAGAGTAATCATCAAATCAAACGATGCTCTGTAAATCTCAAAACCCTGAAAAAATTTGATCTCGGCGGCCAAGAAACAGAGCGAAACTTTAAGAGTCTGAAAGCAGAGCATACATCATTGCATGCAGCTACAAAGATTGAATCTTTTCTTTCTTTTCTCCATCGACAGATCTTTAATGAAATCATAACTCAATCATAAACGAGAGAACAATCATTGGTCTAAGGAGATGAAGGAAGCTTTTCATTGGTTTGATTTGTTAAGGTGTACAAAAGTAGGTTGCCAAGACTTCGCTATGTATTTTGTCGTGTCTCACTTAGACCATATTCTCCCAACAAGTCAACAAAGGCATCTTATTAAAATTGTGTCCAACTGTAAGATATAAACAAGAACCTGCATCTTTTGTACCATTCATCAATCTAAATGGGTATCTATTCAAAACCGTTGCTTATCAAAACTAGAAATAATAGGTTAATCCAAGTCCGAAAATAATTATGTTGCTCAAACAATACATTCTTTTCTAGCCCATCTAAGGAGAAAATGGGAGAACTTTAAAATTATGTTTTGAGGTCTTCTGACATGGGTGAAGGAATACAATGGGTAGCAAGAATATCCAAGGTAGCTGCTTTTGCTGTCTCTGTTTTTAAGACCACCACCTGCAATTTTAATAAACTGGATTACTATTCACCGCTCCTTTTTACTTGTCACCGCCCCTAAAGGGCTGGAAAAAGACGTTTTTGCCATTATGATATTTAAATTAATTTAAAAAGAAAAAACCAACTAAATATTAATTCCGGTACGAAATACTGAAAACTACATACAAAATAAATTCGAACGATCGATCGATACGGAAAAAAAAAAGAATTCGATTTAACATTTTAGGACAGGTCGATCGAGATTTTCGGCCCGACCTGTGTGGGCCGAACGAAATTTTCGGCCAAGCTGTGTGCGGGCCAATCGATATCTTCGGCCTGGACACTCCCTGGCCGAAAAAATCGTTTGGCCCGCACAGGCCGGGCCGAAAATTTCAATCGGCCCGCACAGGTCGGGCCGAAAATCTCGATCGGCCCGTGCACAGCTCGACCGAAAATTTCGTTCGACCGTATTTTAATTTTTTTCTAAGGAATTTAAATACCGGGAGGAATAAAAGTTAAAACCGGAGCAAAACGGGGGTTGGTCAGGCCCACTATTTTCGGTCCGGCATTCGTGTGCGCGGGTGACGCGCTCGCACACAAGTCGGCATGATTTGCATTCCCCGTCCTGAGCGCGTACGCGAGCGACTTACATGTGCCATAGTATTAGATATTTAATTTAAACTACTAAAATTCACATCTATAAATAAGGTGGGTGAAACTAGGGTTGCAAAAGAATCGAATTTTTTTGGTTCGATTCGCGATTCGATTCGATATTCTAAGATTCGAATTCGAATATTTAGAATACGAATCCGAATAAGAATATTTTTTATTATTCGAATGCTATCCGAATACGAATATGAAACCTCAGTATTCGATTCGAATCTTAACCGAAGTATTCGATTCGAATAATGTAATATATATTTATAAATTCTAATATATTATAAATACTTTGTAAGTTTTAATAGGCCCATTAAGAAGAATACTAGAGCCCAAATAAAATATTATAGCCTAAAAATCACAAATCCATAAAAAACCCTCGCCTCACCCCACCCTCACGTAAGATAGAATCACACCCCTCAAAAGCCACAAAACTCCAACGAAATTCCACCTCCCCAATCGGAGCCATTGGTCGACCAGGCCACCGTCGAGGCCGAACCGGGTTCCGTCGAGCTTGAAATTGACCCGGCGGAGATGGTGGAAAAGTCCGAGGAGCCCCAGGACGCCGGCGGAGAGAATTCGTCGGTCCCACTAGAATCACTGGTCGATTCGGCCAAGTCTGAGGGCGAGGCAGCTGTTGATGAGCTTGAAATTGACCCGTCGGAGCCGGCGAAAAAATCCGACCTTGAGACCCGAGACGGCGAGGAAGGATCTGCGCAACAAGAACCAGTGATCGAGCATAAGAATGCCGACGCTGAAGCGACTGTGGAGGAGGCAGATGACCCGGCCGAGATCGTATCGACGACCCCCATTTCTATGTGTAAGACCTTGGACAGTTTTGGATAAGTGTGTTTTGTAAGATTTGAATCTATTTTGTCTATGTATGATTTGAGAATTTTTTGCAAGCGTGCTTCATGTTACAGAAAAACAGTATTCGAATCCGAATATTCGAAAATATTCGAATATATTCGGATAGCACATTCGAATCGAATTCGAATCTAAAAAAAAATTCGATATTAAACGAATACGAATACGAATATTCGACAAATTAATCGAATACAAATAGAATATCACAGTATTCGATTCGATTCGATTCGTTTGCTACCCTAGGTGAAACCATGTTGTTTTTCCAATGTGGGACAACAACTCTTCACTTTAAATTCCTCAAATTAATTCACATTCACAAGCCCAAAATAAAGTCCATGTCTCTCAACTAATAAAACCCATGTCTCTCAACTAATAAAGCAATGGCTTTATTTTGGGCTTGTGAATGTAAATTAATTGGAGGGAATTTAAAGTGAAGAGTTGTTGTCCCACATTGGAAAAACAACATGGTTTCACCCCCCTTATATATAGATGTGAATTTTATTAGTTTAAATTAAATAGCTAATATTATGCCACATGTAAGTCGCTCGCGCGCGTGCAAGGGGGTGCAAATCATGCCGACTTGTGTGCGAGCGCGCGATCCGCGCACACGAATGCCGGACCGAAAACAGTGGGCCTGACCAACCCCCGTTTTGCTCCGGTTTTAACTTTTATTCCTCCCGGTATTTAAATTTCTTAGAAAAAAATTAAATACGGTCGGACTGTGCACGGGCCGATCGAGATTCTCGGCCCGGCCTGTGTGGGCCGAAAAAATCGTTCGGCCCGTACACTGCAGGGCCGAACGAAATTTTCGGCCAGGTAGTGTCCGGGCCGAAAATAACGATCGACCCGCACACAGTCCAGCCGAAAATTTCGTCGGCCCGTGCACTGCTGGGCCGAAAATATCGATCGATCGGTCCTAAAATGTTAAATCGAATTTTTTTTCCCCGACGATCGTTCGGATTTATTTGTGTATATAGTTTTCAGTATTTCGTACCGAAATTATATATTTAGTTAGTTTTTTCTTTTTAAATTAATTTAAATATCATAAGGACAAAAATATCTTTTTTAAGCCATTTAGGGGCGGTGACCATTAAAAAGGGACGGTAAATAGTAACTCCATTTATTAAAACTTTGGTTTGCAGTTCGGGGTCTTCAGGTGACGTAATTACAAACTCAAGGGTTAAATCGTCCTCTAACATCAGCTCATACTTGGAAACTCTTCAGTTCAAGGAATCAGATTCAAAAGATTGCTTCTTCGGCAAAACCCTTCGTCTGAGAAGAACTCTTCAGTGGTCGGGAAGGCAGATGGTCTTGTTTGTTATTCTTTCATGGTTTTAGCATATCACTGTCACACTCTCAATTTTGAAATAACCATTGCTTTGATCAGCACGGTTTTCTTATTTCTTGTCTAGAATGAGAGTTGCAGCAGTGATAGATGGGTTTAATCTTAGACAAGACTGCAATTTCGATATGCAAATGAGGCTGAAGAATTGATTGTACCGTATAGATCTGTCTTTGAGTTATATGTTAGACCATTTAATGTTCAAGAAAGGATTTTCATGGTCCGTCTCACTCTCACTCCCAACCCAATTTAAAATAGAGTGGTTTCGCTTTGACCCTCCGAACTTGCTTGCTTTCACCCTCTATATCAATACCTCTCTTTTTTTTTCGACCTTTATGATGCTTTAATTTTGGTTAATTTTGGTGTTTTAAATCAATTTCGGATTTTGACAGAAAAACTTGAGTTGAAGTCGGGTCTTATGACGGAGCCGATGAACAGTAAATGCATAGTGCATAGGACATAGAGAGGAGACGATGTCTGATTGGTTAATTTAAGTAAAAATAATAAATGTAATATATAATTAAATCTGTATTTTAATTAATTTATTTATCTAAACTAAAAATATTGAAATATATCTCATTTTATATAACATATTTTCAATAAGTTTATGTACTATATAAAAGTATATTTTGTATTTTAATAATTTATTTAATAATAACAAAACAGTAATTTTAATTTTGAATATTAGTAAAAATGGAATAATATGCTTATCATTAATCAATTCAGTCTTCAATTAATCAAATATATAGTTGTAGTTCTTTTACATGTTTTTATCTACTTTGGAAAAATTATATAAAAAGTTATAATATAAATTAATATAATTTTGGACAAGTTTCACTTTAAAATTTATTATATAAAATAAATGTGTATTACTATTTTAGATAATTTATTTTGTACAAAGTGTTTTTTCATTAGAATATACTAAAATCCAAATTATATGATGTTATAATATAGATTAATATATATTGAATATAATGAGAATATTATGTATAGAGTTAATTGTAAAGGAAATGGTTGGAGTTTAGCGATCATGTTCAAACTCTATATCTGGAGAAATTATACTGTAGCAACTGTATTTATAGAGTAATGATTGAAGATGGAGGAATCCACTGCGTATTTTCTATATGATTAGTAATGTCAAAACGGACCGGCGGGGCCGGCCGGCCCGCGGGCTGCGGGCCATTTTGACGGCTCTATATATGATGTTAACTCTTCTAATATGTATAGGAAAAAATAGATTCGAGTCCCCCCGACCATAAGATCCTGCGTCCGTCACTGAGAATGAATATGAGTTTGAGAAAGTATTTTCGGTTGGAGATGGTCTTAGATCCTTCTAAGTACTAACTAGACATTTAATTTCAAACTCAAACACGTTTTAAAATTAGGTTCTTTAACAGTGTCCGCAAACATGGTAGTAACTGAATCGCAACCATTTAGTTAATAGATTAACGTTGATAGAAATTTGGTAAGTATTTATTTATTTTCTTTTTAATTGGTAAGTATTATATTGGTGTAATATACTCATAAGTACCTACTTGAATAAAAACTTACAAATCAGTACCTATGTCAGAAATTTTTACAGCTAGGTATCCGACTTACTGTTTATATCAATTTATGTGAAAAGATCGTACATTGCTATGTGTCCATAGCCTACCATGTCACGCCTTTATACGGTATCCTAAATGTGCTAATACGGTGTACCATTTTCTAAACGTATTACGTACCACAATACGTTGTTATAAGGTACCTAAATGTGCCAATACGGCGTACTTGCGCCGGGATCGGGCACCTATGTGCAAAAAAATTATTCCGTTAGGTACCTACACTACATATATAAAAATGCTGACAAGATACTGAATTACAAGTTTTTTGCAGAGATGTGTACAGACCTCATATTTACTGTTTACTTTAGAATTAATTAAATTATTCAATATTAAATTGATTTTTCTTTTCATCTTATATGAGATGCAAAATGGATACGTATTTAAACTTTACTCTACATTTACTAGCGGGTTCTAATAGAAAAAAAAGGAAGTGGCAATTAAATTACCTCTTTATTTATTGTTGAAGCATAAAGAAGGTTTGATCGACACAAAAACAATACATGAAAAATTATAACTATATTTAATGAGTCGTTCGCAATTCTCTAACATGAACTTGTTCTTGGAACATGAATCCTTTTCATCTTATTTATCCTTGACCTGCATAGCTCATTAGTACAAGAACTGCCATTTAATCTACATTCTTATATTTTACTTACTTTCATCGTCCACACTGTTTTTAGCACTTTTTCTTCTTCGTCGCTCATTATTACCATGAAAAGTGTTAATAGTGAAACAATTATGCATACACAATCAAACATCACATTCGTTAGAGATACATGAGATTATCATGAAATGATAAATGATACACAACGCTTCGACAAGCTGCTGGTTGAACAACATAATCTGTCGACTTTATTCCACAATATATATATACACATATATATAAATCTCCATTAAAATTTTATCAATTCTTGTTAAGGTATATCCCAACACCTTTCATCACTTTGAGAGCTAGTTTCATGTAGTCATCTGGGTTGGGGTATGACTCATCAGCTTTCTCATAATCTATGGAAATATCTATAATTCCTTTCTCATTGAAAGTGATTTTCGTAGCAAGACTTTTGTATATTTGCATCGTATCTCCCTCGAGGAAGTGGTATGCTATCGAGTTTTCCTCTTCGATAATTTCGGTCCTTATCTTAACAGTCATGTCGCGCCCGCCTACATATACAATACACATATATAACCGTACCCCATGTAAAATATAATTGATATGCTTTTAAATATTATATATACATATATATAGAGAGAGAGATCTAATCACGTAGAAAATGATGCATACCGAGTTCAAATTTAAGGATCATGACATTTCCAGAACGACCTTCCTCTCCTTCGACGAATTTCACGCTTTTGACCACTTGTGGAAAAATGTTTGCTAATTTGCTGAAGTTATTTTTCAGGAAACCATATATAGCATCGTTGGGACATTTTATTTCCGTACGTCCCTTCATCTGAGCTATCTGAGCCATTTAATGAATGTCTTTTTTTTTTTCTTTATCGAGATTGAGGGGGGAGAGAAGCAATTTATTTGATATATGATCACTGATGATACAACGATCTTCACCCTTTTATACAGTAAGTGTAACATCACAGAAGAACATGGATTCGAATATTGGGTTGAGGAGACCACAAATAATTGAAGTATTTAGCCAAAATATATTACCGGCCTGAGATTCCGTAGGTGTGCACTTTTTTTTTTGTTATTTTTTGTAAATAAAAAGGATAGCCATTTCAATCAGATAGGGCCTCAATTACGTACTTCGAAAAATATCAATAAGTTATATTGCAAAGAATCACCGCAAGACAAAGATGTATGGTGACTTTCAGTAAGTTTTATAAACCTGGCTATTTTGATGAACACGAAGAGGATAAATATTTATATTTGGTCGCTCTCTCACTTTGCATATTTTTATAATAAAGAAGACTTGTCACTCTTGAATATTATTTAGCGTTACATTGAAGCCGAGTACTGAATCTATTCTTCTGTTGCTGTTATATGTGCAGTACATGCCTAATTTCTTGATTCACATTAAGGTTACATATTCGTTTACTTTTATTAGTTTATTTCAATTCATTAAGCAAACTACTTAAAAAAAAAAATTGTCAACAATGGGGAAGGTACCAAAAAGATTATAGAAAACTGATTAGGGTTTCTGAAGGATCGAATTTCAGATATACCGTTTCATGGTCTTTCGATTTCTCTGTTACGAATTTTGAATAATCACTTTTTTCACATGGTATCCGAGCCAGGCCTAAAAACCATGGTTATGAACCCTCACGAGTGATCATATTCATAAAATCCAAATTACATGTAAAACTGAATTCTTTTCTTATCTAATTTTGTTGAGATTTCGGCCGCCTTAGGTTCGCAATCCACACTTCTACCAAATATGTGTGTGAATTGATCCAAGAAACAAGTTCTTGAAGGAGATCGAATCGAAAAACAGAGAAAATGAAAACCAGAAAAAAATAGGGTTCAGTCTCGACTTTCGACCTTCTCCACGGACCAACCGAAGCTTTTTATTCTAAACCGTAAATTGGGGTTACAAGAGTGTATCTTCCTCACCAATTCTCTAGTTTACATCAAACCCTAACTCTCATTCTATAGAAAGTTATGAATGCCCGAATTACCCTGCTTGAACTTAAAGTTCTGATATTTATAGCTTCAGGAAAAATGGGAGTAACTTTAAATTATGTTTTGAGGTCTTCTGACATGGCTGAAGGAATACAATGGGTAGCAAGAATATCAAAGTGGCTGCTTTTGCATTCTCTGTTCCTAAGACCACCACCTGCAATTTTCAAATTATCAATGAGATAGAATATGTTGCTGAAAATGGCCATAATGAGCAACTATTATCATCATATCATTCATAAGCAATTTATAGTAAGTAACCTGCTGATATTCTAATTCGAATTTCATGTGTTCATCACTTCAGCTTTCTACCATTGACGCCAAGCTTTTCAGATTCTTTACGGGCTGACCGTAAATGCTAAAACCTAAATACTCCCAAAGAACGACATCAAGAAAAAAAGTCCATAGTGAGTCTTTTTCTGTGTTGTGATTTAGCCATGAAAGCACTATCCTGAGTGTTGACAATGTGTTCGTATCCAATGTTTGTGTCGGCGACTAACACCTTTAGATATTTTGGAAAAAAGATAAGAAATCAACTATTTGAGCATAGCTAATATAATTGCCAAGCAGCATTTGATAGCCAACCTGGGAAACGACAACGATTTGAGCGTCGGGGATTTTGGCATTTCATGCAAGAGTTTGTCCAGCAGCTTCACTGGAGCTTCGTATTCGTAATCCTTTCGATACTGTTGAAAAAAAGCATGCGAAAAGGATTCCAACTCACTTATTGAGAATAAACTCATCGAGAGAGTAAGAGAATAAACAGTAAAACTCACGAAGTAGCTGAAACCAATGCGCTCTCCATGTCTAAATGGCACTGCAAGCAGCGAAAAATCCATATTATCAAATAAAGAAAATAATAGTCTAACAATCAATACAGTGAAAATAGAAGGAGAACTACCAAATTCAACCGGCGATACTCCTTCCCAAAACTCATCGTCCTCCACTGTTAGCATAGCTGCAACATCATTCTTGGTTAAAAGCAACCTCTATCTAACACGGTGAAGAAAGTGACGAACATTTTCTCTTCCTATTCAAAGCAGACTTCAGATTTAGCAGCATCGTAGTATATAAAGGGCAGAAATTTCTAACAGCCGAGGTTCGACAGAGTAAAGTATGAAACCTCTAACATGTAATTCATTAGATTATAGTCAAGTAAATACATTTCTAGGCCTTAATTATCCGTAACTCAACCTGGATTTTCCATTATTACATTACAACTACTATTACAACTACTATTACGGCCCGGACAACAAGACAACATTTTTACATCTCTCAAACAGAGAAACAGCAGAAAATGCAGATTAGTTCGACATGAATAAATGAACAAAATATCAGAAAAAAAAAAAGTGCAGCTTTTCTCCCCAATATCGCACTCGGTCTCAATTGCGAGAACGGTGGCGACATACCTTGTATCGGACCTATCTTCTTCAGCTACACCTGCGTATAATGCTCGACAGAGTGCGCATTCGTCAGAATCCTCCTTCCCTTGATGACGAAACCACTGCTGCTTGAACTGCACTGCCTTGTCCTCGGCCGCGGAAGCGAGAAATTAGGCTACGTATGAACGCAGAACACCTTCACCACCGAGTCCGTAGCAGGTAAAACTTTGGGAGTCGCGATAATATCGGGAAAACGGAAGGAAGCCATTTGGAACGTAATTGGTGGTTTCCTGATTAGGATTCTGACCCTCCAGCTTCGTCGGAGAGTTCTTCCGAACCAGGTTGCGGCGGCGGAGGAGAAGGTGAGCGGTGGGCCCGACCGCCGCGCTTGTGTTTCCGATTAGCTCCGGGAGGCATTCTCTTTATATTAATTTCAACGTTTGAAGGATTGAAACGACGGCGGTGATGCTGTGGAGCGGTGGTGAAAGGTATCGCTTGCTTTGCTTCTCAAGTCGGAAAGGTTCTCGAAACGACGCCGTGCTCAATGAAACGGTCCATTGGCCCAATAAGTGGACCATAAACGGAATATGGGCCCAAAGGACCTTAGTACTACGTAATCACAATGTTTGATAAATAAACCATAAGGTTGAATTTCTTATTAACATAGGAAATATTGCAAATCACGCAAAGTAGCACATATGTTATATATTAGTATTGTAGCATATCCTAAGTGTTTCTATATATGACATTGTGTGTCTATACTAGTAGATCAGTATTTTGCACGAGCTGGATATTAAATTGTTTTTTGGATACGTGTACTATATCATAATGCAATTTTGTGAAAAAAGTTGAACCCTCTAGTGTGAGAATTGAATTCTCGACAGTACCCCGTCCATTTTGTGAAGAAGGTTGAACCCATTATATATTGCATAGCATATATCGCGTTTTTTGTTCAATATATACAAACATTCGTAACTTAAAGCAGTCATCAAATTTTTCATCGATCATTCATTGCAACAAAATGATATTTATTTACAATATTGCAACCTTCAAAACGACGAAAAGTTCATCGCACTATTTTGCATTTACCGTACTCTTTCTCTTGGATCGCCACGTCGCGCATTGTTATATCGTATGTCATGCCCCCGTTATATTGACACGGATCTTGCAAGCATTATATTGACATAAAAAAAAATAATAAGATGTATAAAGACAAATATTTGTATAAAGACTCGCCTTTTCCGGGTCACTAGACACTTTACATTCCCTCTTGTGTAAGTTCGTAATACACGTGTGGTACATATACATTGAGAAAGCTACGTCAAGCTTACATAGATATCATGTAATATTTAGGAATTAAGTACTACATAAACATGTGATATGGTATGCAATACAAATATACGAAGAAACGCAAACGATGTCAACCAAACGGATTAAGAATCTTTCTACTAGGCACTTATATATAAAATTTATTGATAGTTGATTGGCATGATAACTTTTATACTTTAGGGTATTGATTGTCCTTTTTTACAACCTATACAAAAAATTACAACTTTATTCTTCCAAAGCATAACCAAAAGTCAACTCAATTGAAACGTGCCTATACTTCTTCAGTTTGCCCCCAAGTGATCGTACAGACAATCAACAACCACGATCTTGAGAAAGACCAATCAAGCAAACAAAACAACACAAAACACATCAAGAAATGAAAAACAAAAAAAAAATAATGGAGGAGAAATTTACAATAACAACCAATCAAATGAATTGAACCCGAGTCTGGTCCAACCGTGGTCACCAATAATAGTACCACTGAATCTATTTGCATAAACAGCATTGGGAAAAGGTAGCAGATTTTGACCTTCACAAAAAATACAAAAGTCACGATTGAAGAAATAACAGATGAATGATAAAAGACTTTAAAATGCAACACTCGAATAAGTGTTAAATATTAACCTGGACACGACCACGACCTTCGAGATTAGCAAAGACATCCTGGATAAGATTCTTCTATACCTATACTCGAGAACAACGGATATACCCACAAGGTTCTTGTGGTCTAACATGTATATGCCATTAAGGCTTATTATCCAATAAAATCTATTTTGCTCTTGCAAAACAACAACTAATGTAGTAATCATATCTATTAGTATGTGAAAGTGGAGAGAAACACGCGTTAAATATCTGGAAAGACATGCGTAAAAATATTGAATCGGTGACGATAACACTCGATATACGACTCACATCGGATAAAAGGCCGGCGAGTCCTTAGGATGGTGCGTCGAGTTCTGGGGGTGTGGAATGGGGTTTGATGTACTTATGTTGTTTTATTAGGTTTTTTAGATTTCTTTTTTTTTTCTTGTAAACATCACGGCCGTGGACTTTGATTCAAGTGGTCGTGCCTCCAGACAGTGAGTTCGGACTGAACACGCAGCAGCCATGACGAATTAGTCACAGGTCGTGACATTTTTTACCTTTTTTATTTATTTAATTTTTTATTTTATTTGTTTATTATTTTATTACTAATATCTATTTATAATACTTCTTATTTTTTTAACACATATCACGGACGTGAAGTGTGCTTCATGTGGCCGTGACTCCGGACAGAGTTCAGTCCGACTACGTCGAGACCGTGGCGTACTAGTCACAGGCCGTCATAAGAGGCAGTGAGCTCGTCCCGCAAACGTTACGGCCGTGACACAAGCTTAAACCCTCGGTTCGACTTTCTGCCACGAGGCATGGCGGCTTAATGCGGGAGCTTCACGGCATGAAATGATTAAGAATACTCTATCATAGCCGTTCGAAGGTCCTACAATACTGAAATGGGGTGTAAATAGAGCCAACAAATGCATGAAATGATTAAGAAAACTATTGTAGCCCAAATAAATACTACAATAAACGTACTAATATACGTATATCATGTTGCCGCGTGAGATTTTTGCTTTTGACTCTCAATTCTTTTTAGCCTATTATGTCAACCTGGTGAGCTTTTTCATGTGTCTACTTTGCGCAAAAGAGTCCAATTACATCAAGATTAATTGCTCCTTTACATCAATCCAACGCTGCTTTAATTATCAAACCAAACAAAACTAGTCCCACTAACAATAAATTATAGTAGGTTTGATTGTCTCCTCCATTTGCATGTCTGGTTCTGCAACGTATGATCATTACAAATCATAGATCGATAATGCAAACGAGCACTTAGTGCTTCTGTTGAAATAAAGCCACTATGTTCTTCATAACCTCCTTTTCTTTGAGTCAATGTTCTGTAAAAATTATAGGCAACAAACCATTAATAAAATATTGGATAAAAAATTGACAAAAGTTTATATGATATTTTTATTCTTACCTTCTCCTATCATCCAAAACTCAAAAAACAAATCGTTAGTAGCCTCAGCGCACATAAACCCCTTGTATACATATCCAGTACCATGGGAATTTTGGACGATGAAATACGTCTTCGTCTCATCGTTCTTCATTATGAACTTGCCAACTAATACTACGCTGTGTGAGCCAGGCGAGTTTTCACTGGGTATTGGGCAATCTAATAGAACCTTTTACAAGAATAATAATAATAATTAATATCTATGTATAAAGAAAAGTAAACAATCAACTTATAAAAATTATATATAACATACCTCTTGACAAGAATCGAAGGTATCATACCATCGCATGACAGCGGATATGCCTCCAATAATGCAATTGCCTCATCGATCTCCAACTGTTTATACCACGACAGATAATTCCTACTACGAGGCTGACCAAAACAACGAAAAAAACCATTACATAAAATCAAATTAGGTATGCATTTTTAAATAATCTTTTTTCGAGTGCCAGTCACGGAGAACTTCCAGGATATCCTGCATCGAAAAATTTCAAGCAAGTAACCCATAATTATTTTGCTAGATTTTTATCTGTAAATGTAAAGGAAATAACACCAAGAGAGCCTATGTATCTCCTCATGGACCACAGTGAGCAAACTCGACATTCAAAGTCAATTTTTAACACAAATAGATAGAAACAATATGGAAAAAGGCAAACAAGAGAACCTAGGTATCTTGCTCCATTGATAACAATGAGAAACCTCAACATTTCGTGTTAATTCTCACTACTAAGATTAAATAACAAGGAAAATGAAGAAAACCTAGTTATCGCTCTCCATTGATGAGAGAGTGAGGAGGAAACAACATTTATGTCAATCCTCACTAGAGAGAGGAAATAACAACAAGGAAAAAGGAAGGTTAGCCTAAATTTCTCTGTACATGGATCACAATGAGTAAACACACCAATTATGTTAAATTTAGAGACAAAAAACTTATATTGACAAAAAAATACTTGCTAAGTTAATAATCAAAATGATTGAACAAAATGCAATGAAATTGCATTTCTATTTGAACAGCCTTTGCATAGTATATATTGTGTCTTTGGTTTGATATATACAAGCATTCATAATTCAAGCCATTAATCATTATTCGTCAAATCATTCATTGCAACGAAAATGCTCTTTGTTCACATATGTACAACATTCAACAACAAAACGTTAATCAAACTATTTTGCATTTGCTTTACTCTTTTTTTCCTTGAATCGCCACATCCCGCTTTGGTATATCGCATTTCATGCCCCATTATATTGACCCGGTTTGATATAATAAAACAATTACTTAGTGATATATGAACAGAAGGAGAAAAGTATCAGGCTCGCCTTTACCAGGTCAGTAGACAATCTACTATCTCTCTAGTGTAAATGCATAATATACAATAAGCATTTTGTGGTTTCTAAAGGCTATTTTACATATTTTTTTAGAGTTGGATTCTCCAAGACAGTAAATTTGAGTTGATTGATCCTCATCTTTGGGCCTGAAGCTAAATTTATGTAAAATAGATTTTTGAAGCCAATCCTTGTAATATATGACCCATGCCTGCCTGAGACATACTTGGGGGGTGTTTGTTTGAGGTGATCCAACATTACGGTGATACTCGCATCACGGTGATGTGAATATCACCGAAATGTGGATCAAGGTGATATGTCATTAGTGTGTTTGTTTTGTGGTGATATTTCATTTTGCAGATCAATGTGATATTGAAGTATTCTGTTTGTTTGATCACGTGATATATATGGTGATGTTGTGTAAATGTCATATTTAACCCTACAAATTATTTAAATGATTAAATAAATTTTATTACGATGGAATTGTACGTGATAATGATTAACAGTTCAATATTTAAATTTTAAATTTTAAGCATTATGTAATATTATTTTATATAATTAGTATTCTATTTTAAATTAACTAAAATATTTTATAAACGTTAGTTATGTAATAAAAATATAGATAGTGGTATATAAGGTTGTTAAAATATTAGGGGTATTTTTGTCCGTATATATTTTATAAAGATCACTTCAACACGGTGATGTAAGATCACCTAGCTTTTTTGGGGTGATCTGAAACATAAAATATCACCCCATTTTATCACCTAGGTGATCCGACATTCCGGTGATGGTTCATCACCTACACTAAAACAAACATATTGATAAGTCATTAATGAGTGGATCACCGTGATGTTTAGGAGGATCACCCCAAAACAAACACCCCCTTGAAGATAAGATCATTTTTTTTCAAGGAAGATTGTATCATTTATGTAATGAAATTTATTCATCTCCCTTTAATTACATCCATCATTCTTGGTTAAAGCAAACCTCTAATATGGTAAAGAACAATTAAGAATATGATAATCTGGTTAATTTTTCTTCCTAAGCAGAATTTCATATTTTAGCAGCATCGTAGTATATAAAGGGCGAAAATGTCTAACAATGAAGTAAAACATGTTAAAAACATGAACATGAAATTCATCGGATTATTTGTCAAGTAAACACATTAGGCCTCCATCATCCTTACTCGACCCTGACATTACAACCACTACTAAATGGGCAAGAAGTCAACATTTTTACCTCCAACACAAAAATATCAGAAAATGCAGATCAATTCGGAGGAGTCACTGATGCTGGAACGTGATGATACTTGGTCCAATCTTCGCCACCACTAGCCTTGCTACTGTCGTGTCACAGAGGTATTTCTCTGTAAGCAAACCCCGTTATATGTCACCATTTTTCATAATGTATACCATAATTCATTTTATACTTTACCTTGGCGCTAAGGCAAAGTAGCGCTGCAAGGCTATCCGTTGTAATCCCTGAGTGACTCTTTGAGATTACAATGATGCCCTGCAAAATTGAAGGAAAAAAAATCCTATCTGAATAATGATTGATATCGTTTATAGAGGAAAAGGATACAAAAATAGCAACGTGTTCTATAACTCTCTGTTTCAGGTCTTCCCCTCGTTTCTCATTATAGGAATATGCCACCGACATAGGAATATCCACTGATCTAGCAAAATCATTTTTAAACGTGTCCCAACCCCTTCCACTAAATGACTTCCATGGTAACGAATGTCTTTAACAGTAACCTGAACACGAGGATTGTAAAATCACAGCCATTAAATTGCTAGCTCCGTTAATATCATTAACTTACTTTAGCTGGGGAATATCCAAGACGTTATTGCCCTCTAGTATTGAATTGAGAAGTCAATTTTGCTCGGGACCATGAGGTGAAAGCTCGAGGTACCAACAAAGACTCCATAGCGTCTGCATGACAAAATCTAATCTTAATAACGCGGAAGCAAAATTGAAGAAGCACAAAATTTTACGTACCTCTATACAGACATTCTCCTCATCTCCCCTTGCAGTCCATATCTCAAACATCGACTTGAGACAGAGAAAAGCTTGGAGATAGTTATCGAAATGCAGATAGTACCTACATTAGGCAATAAATTTATAATAGGCTATAATAAAACAAACTGATCATTAAATCTGCAGAAAAATAACAAAGCAAAACAAGTTCAAGAAATTTACCTTTCCAGCAGTAACAACTCTTAACGCATTGAGCAGTTGTACTGCAGTTTGAGGATTTGGGAAATCCAACAACCTTGCTCTTTAGTTTAGGAATAACTCAATCTATGCATCAAAATCAAATGATAAGAAAGGTGAAGACATAAACGTGACAGAACTAAACAAGCATAAACCTCTGCAAGCTGTCCACGTCGGCCGAAGAGAAATACGATCTCTTCGTTAAGCATATCCCAGGCACCAGCATCCTGACATGTTTGAAGAATCTCTAAGACGGTAGAACTATTTTGGATTTGATTTACTCTTTTTTTCTTGAATCGCCACCTCCCGCGTTATTATATCGCATTCCCATTATATTGACAAGGATTGACATAATAAAACGGTTACTTAGTGATATATGAACAGAAGGAGAAAAGTATAGAGATCAGGCTCTTCTTTACCGGGTCAGTGGACAATCTACTATCTCTCTAGTGTAAATGCATAATATACAGTAAGCATCAACTCAACTATATTATTATGCATTATAAAGCCCTCGAAAATTAGTTAAATAAGACCACGATGGTGAATAGATAATAATGCTTTACTTGCTATTTTGTTTGCTGCTCTTTCCAGTGATTGGAAGTCAATCTTCAATTGTAAGAAGTCTCTATGATATATAGCGAATAAGATTTCATCAATCTACAAAATGTAAAACTAGAATACAGCTAGAAGTTCATCCTAGACAGCCCACAAGGCTAGAAATACCACACAAAATCATGAAGAAAGTATTTCTTTTCATGCCCTACGGTTGATATACCACAACAATTCTGGAATAACATGTGCCATTAAGACTTCTTATCATGTATGTTCCCTTTTGTTCGTGCAACACAATACCTAATAAAGTATGCATCTTTGTAAGTATGTGAAAATTGAGTGAGCGAACATATGTCTACACATTCTTTAAGTACCTGGAGAGTGATGTGGAGAAAATATTGAATAAAATTGGTAAGATTAGACACATATCCAGTTTCGAATAAGATTTCATTGAACCGTGAGGCCACAACACAATAGACCAATAAATATAGCTTACTCTGGTCCTTCCTTCGTGGTATAAAATCATATACAATAAATAAACAACAGCAAAATAAAGACGTCAATGAGGAAAAAGGAATGATATTACATGTATCGATTTATAAGATGATCTACAT
Organism: Craterostigma plantagineum; assembly: GCA_027422505.1. Classification (NCBI taxonomy): domain Eukaryota; kingdom Viridiplantae; phylum Streptophyta; class Magnoliopsida; order Lamiales; family Linderniaceae; genus Craterostigma; species Craterostigma plantagineum. Next base: position 7,269,912 of record JAPQWV010000038.1, read on the forward strand.
TAACGTGGAAAAAAATATTTCTTTTCATTATTTAGACCATCTCCAACCAATATACGCGTTCTCAAACGCAACACATTCTCAAACTTAAAATGCAATAATTTATCTCCAATGTAAGAACTCATTCTCAAACTCAAAAGTTTTTTCTGAAATATTCTCTTTTATACCAACCTTCATTAATTTCAATACTACCCACATAGTTTACAATTTTTCAAAATAATATTTTACTAACAAATTTAAAGACAAAAATTAAAAAGCAATTTTGTAGAAATACGAACATATACAAGGTCTTATATAAAAACAAATTTTATATATATTTTTTATTTTATATGACATCTATAATAAATAAAATATAAAAAAGACTTTATTTGCAAATAGAAAAGTACAGCACATCTTATGAGATGCAAACGCATAAATGCATTTTATGGATGAGAGAAAAGCAAGTGACCATAACAGGTCAGGATTGCAGTACCATTGGACCACATTTACTCCATTTTTTTTGTTTCAGGTACGATTGGAGTTGCTCTCAAACGTGATCTTTGCTAGAATGTTTGTTCTGTAAACGTGGAAGATGTTTTATTTTTGCACGCTCCATAAACGTGGTGTTCTCCATATTATCGAAATTACGTTTTCATAACTTGCATACGTACCCTTTCTTAAGGTAAGTATATCATGCCTTCAAAATGTAAACATCTTTTAAGCCCAACTTCGCATTTCCAAACCCGTTTTCTCTCACGTGTTGATCTTCTCCTTCTGCCGCCTCACTACGTCTTCAATAAACCGATCGATGCTGACGTAAGACGAACCGCCTTCTTCCACGGCTCTGTTAGCCGCCTTCGCAAGCTCCTCCGCCCTCTCCCTCCTTTCTCCACCCATCAACTCTTCGATGCCACGCCTTATCCCTTCGCTCCTAACCTGAATCCCAACTCTCTCAGCATCTCCGAAAATAATCGGCAGTTCCACGCCAGCTCGTACTCCGATCCCAACCACGTCGACGACGAACCTCTCGTTGCAGAACTGTTCTCCGAGCACCGGCCACGTCAGCATCGGCACGCCGTACGATATCCCCTCGAGCGTGGAGTTCCACCCGCAGTGCGTCAAGAATCCCCCACAGAAGGGTGGGACAGTATCAGCACCTGCGGGGCCCACCCTCGTACGATTAAACCCCTCTCCTTAACCTTTTCTTCGAACCCTCGTTCGAGGATCCATTTCTCCAAGTCTTCCGGCGGATCCCTGACGACCCATATGAACGGATGGCCGGAATTTTCCAAGGCGACGCCGATCTCCATCAGCTGGGAAGGGGCTAATGTGGATAAGCTCCCAAGGCAGGCGTAAAGGACCGATCTTGGCTCTTTCGAATCGAGAAATTTCAGGCAATCCTGGCCGTCTACGGCGGGCTTGCTTCCTCTCTCTGCCTTGTCCGATTCTTCGGTGTTGCAAAGCGAGACGGGCCCTACGCACCATATTTTCCTGCCCGTGATCTTTTCGCATTCTCTAACGTACTCTGGCTCCAATTCTTGGAAGGTGTTGGCCAGAGTCCCAAATGCTTCCCTATCGGCCCTCAGTATGTAGTCTCGAAACTCGAGCCACTCGGGCGCCGGCGGGGCGATCATTCCCCTCAGCTGAGCCTTCGTCATCTCTATTCTGTGTGGGAAGTTGGGAAGGACGAAGTACTCCGTGTCCGAAGCTATTTCCTCGAAGTTGCCGCAAGCGTGGGCCATCTGCCTGCACAGGAGAGAGAAGCAGTTCGTCCCGTGGAAGACGATTCGAGGGATGCCCATCTCTCCGGCGAGTTCGCCGGCCCATGGGTAGCACATGTCGGCGACTAAGCAGCTGGGAAATGGCCTGAGCCCTTTCAGCTGCTGGCGAAGCTGTTCTTTGAGCATAAAAGCTGCGCGGAAGAACTTGGCTGCCTCTTCGAAGTTTCGAACCTTGTCCATGCTTTGGACACTTTCCGGCAAGTCGACGGCGGCCGACGGGAATTCGAGGTGGGCTGTGTCGATGTTCAGTTTGGAGCGAGAAATCGACGGCTGGATTCTGCTTGCGTTGAAAGGGGTTGTGAGTATGGTGACTTTGACGCCGTGTTGGGCTAGCAAGCGTGCGATGTCCGCCATGGGAAGTAGATGGCCCTGAGCTAAGAAAGGGAACAGGGCAAAGTGAGGCCTACGCTCATCTTCATCGCTAGTGTTCATTTTCTATGATTGTTATCTTTCTATTTTTCGACAGACTACTTATACTCGAGATTTGAGACTCGAGCTGACGACGTAATCCCTTACGTAAGCATAACTAGGGTTTTTTCTTGGCGGCCAAGAATTTTATGTGGATAAGGCAAGTCCTTGACTATCAAGAACTAAATGTGTGTGGCAAAGAGGATTGTAGTAAGATACAAAACAGAGCATTCTAACGTTTACTTGGAGAAGACTCGGCAGTAGGCCAACTCAAAGAGAGACGTGTAGGAAATTACTTGTGATCAATTTCCATGTTAGGAAGTGAAATGGAAATAAAGATTAATTTTTATTAACGTTGCTTTGTGTAATTGAAGGTTTTTCTTTCTTGTAATAAAATGCTATTGATATATGAGTCTAGTTTGAAGTAGGAAAAACATGCACAGAAGAACCATTCTAATTCCACAAAATAGATAATGGAAACCTATTGCAAATATAAAACGACACGAAGCAAGTGTTGAGGAGCTGGTCAACAGGCATTGACCAACATCCTCAACATTTTCATTATTACACAAAAATAACATTTTACAGATGGCTGCCAATACAAAAGAGTTGACTTGGCCAATTAGGCATTGACCAAAAACACTTTGTAAATGAAGAAATTTTTATTGACTGCTGCAGAAATCCAAGAATCCCATGAACTCGTGGTTGTTTATCATCTTTATGCTCTTCTCTATTCCAACGACGCCTGAAAAAAAAAGATCAATACATTCTAAATTATCTATATACCATGTAAAAGGTTTAAGCTTTATTCTTTTTAGGTTCATTACCCATTGTAAGGGCACTTGCGAAGATAACTGCCGAGAGAACGAATACGATGATCGAAGCCCTCTTCAGCAAAGTGATGAGCTTCCTAATGAAGAACTGTCCCCAGAAACCAGCCAATATCGAAACGCTCATCAAGTACAAAGCTGCAGATTATTTCGTAGTATGTTAGAACGTATAACTGATTCTCTGTTCGTCAAAGATTCTAATACATTGGATCATATTCGTACCATAAGGAATCGGAAACCTCTTGAGCAGATAGAATTCAACGACCGACAAAGAAGATGAAAACATCATCACAAAGGTCGCCGTAGCACTTGCAACCTATTATGTAATCCCAAGAACAGATCATGTGACTAATACATATGTTTGCGTAATAAACAATCGACGAGTTTTTCGTGGGTTGTTAAGTACATACCTGAGGTATTACGCCGATCTCTAGCAAAAGAGGGCCAAGAACGAAGCCACCGCCCGAGCCCAACAGCCCGCCAACCGTGCCACCAATTAGGCCACAAAGAGCACAGAAGAAGAGATTCTTAAAGCTCCATTCGATCGAAGCTTCGCATATCTTTTCAGGGTTGCCAGCCATTTTTCTTCTCTTGCTCTCAGTGTATAGCTTGGCGAATTCGTAAGAGAACAAGGCTAGTGCGACGGGGAGCTGATAACGAATGAAAGATCGAATTTTTATTTCTTTCATTGTCGAGCTATGAAAGAAACGTTGTATTCATAAGTGATTAGTTAAGTTAATACATACTTGTAGCAAGTTTAGTGCCCAGTACCACGAACTGCAGGAATCGGTGTTGTTCTGTAAGGAAGGAGATGTCTGTGTCATAAGATCGATAGATTTTGGGGAAGAAAATTGTGATAAAAGAAAAAGTTGCTTGCTTTCTTGCCTTGACCACTTGAAGGAGTAAGAAGCAAATCCATACTAGGAGGAGAACAAACATTCTCTTGGCGTCGAGGTTTGTCTTCATAATTTGCTGGAAAGAAGTGATTTATCAGATCAGTTTAACGTTTCTTTTCTTTGCTCGAAAATGAAAATCTAAAACTGCTATATGCTGCTCACCAGTGGCGTCTTCTCCTCTCTTGGGATTAAGGGCTCGAAGGTATCGATAAGCACTGATCAAAAGCAGTTACCAAAGAGAAGATGGATCATTTGAAATCCCAGCCAAGGCTATTGGGAAGAACTGTTACATCGTATTATTACTTACATTCACCATGCGAACTAGCAATCGTCTTCTTGTCTGCCATGGCTTTCTGTATATTACGAAGGTATGAAGATCATTGAATATTACAGTACGACAATTGACAGAGAGCAGTTTAACCCTTCTCATGAGATGGATTAAAAAAGAGGTAAATTCATGGGGTAAATAAATAAATAAATGAATACCTGGAGCATAGTTTCTTCCCTCCACATCTCAATCCCCTTTGTAAATGATCTTGAAGAAGTCCCTGTCGAACCATCGAGAAAAATAATTAAATAAACAATAAAATTAATATCTGAAGACGACGTCAAGACAGCGGTTGGTTTCTCCCTTGCAAGATAGGCACCACATCAACATGCAATCATTGTACACCATATGATCATCAATGATTAAAACCACACAATAAACAAAAAGCCCATCTTTTTTAATACCTATGAACAAGATTATGATGAGAACTGTGATTAACCAGTAAGGAAAAACAACGCTTAGAGACACGCCAATGGTGATTCCAAGCATGAGCATGGGCTGAAAAAGAAGGGCCAAATCGTAGTCTATGATTGGAACTTCTCTGCATGGGTGTGGAACTCTGAGGTTATACCAAACCGATGAAGCTGATGCACCCATTATCATGCCTTGATTAATTTTGACAAAAACAGAAGTTAAAAAATCAAATCTTGAAAAATGGGCTGTCGTAGAAAACAGAGAAAAATATTGTTCTTTCTTACACTTCGAAATAGCCGCCGCTGATTTAGTGTCGAAACCCACGATTAGCGTCAGCATAGGGACGAAGATTCCGCCGCCGCCGACGCCGCCCACCGTCCCACACGCCGAGCCCAAGAAACCTATTACAGTCGCCAACGCACTTCTCCAGCTAAACCTCAATTTCTGTAGTAAAAAAAAAAAAACTGGCGATTAACACATCAACTCAACATAAAAAAGAAAAAAAGAAAGGAAACCTCATACGGGCCAGATTTTGGTGTCGTCTGATTGAAGCCGACCGTTGGAACTAGAAGAGAGAAGAGCCCATTGAGGGTTTGGGGTTTTTCCAGAGTCGCCATTACCGCCGCCGCCGGCATAATTATTGACCAAATAAACAGAAGCAATCGCCAAAGAGAAGCTCGCGAGTATGTATATGAGAAAACCCTTTGAAGCCATGGAAAGAAAAAAGAAGTTACTCTTTTTTTTTTTGCCAAGAACAGAGGCAGTAAACAAACGAAGCACACAGAGATGATACTTATAGCAGAGAAGAAAGGAGGCGACTTGTCTGGTTCGCTGGCGCACATGTTACACGTCAGAGTATGGTTCGAAAAAAAGCCAGAAGATAGTACACGTGGCAGCATCTCAGACGTGGATAAGCTTTTCACTTTCTAGTTTTACTGTTTATTTGAGTGAGATCTATAGAAAAATATCAGTCGAATAAAAAATTTATAAATCAGTACATATGTATCTCACGATTTTTTAATGATAGTTACCCACTGTTTATACCAATTTTGTCAGTCTTGCCGTACTTTTTTATGTATATATTGCGTATCATGTCACGTATTTATACAGTAATCTATACTTCTATATGATACCTTAGTGTGTTATATATGACGTACCATTTTCTCAACGTATTACGTATCAAAATAAGTTGCTACATGGTACTTAAATGTGTATTAGGTACCTACATATAAAAAATACTGACAGGATACTCAATTATAAGTTTGTTATGCAAATGAATATTTATGTGACCGTTTATTTATTTCTACTCTATTAACATTATATATACATATATATTTTTTAAGAGATGGAATTCGAAGTTGATGGAATGATATTTTCATTCATGTATGTGGATATGAATAGTGCACTAGAATACACCAAAATGTTTTGGAATCTATTGTTGGTATTGTTATAAATAATATTAAATGACCTGTCAAGTAAGAGTCCTCAAGTTCAAATTCGATACGTCGTGACCATAAAATAAATTGCAAATCGCACGAAATAATTTTTTTGTAATAATCAAGTAGGTGGTAAATACTAGACTTTTCAACTTACGACCTCTTTATCAACAAATAAGATAATGTATACGTTTGCGGCTTTATTTGATTCAAATTATTACCGAGATAGCACAAGGCAACTAAGATACAATTAAGATGATAAACGCATATGATTTGCTACAAGTGGTCCGACATCTTATCGTAGTTGTTAATTGTTGAGAAGTATGTCTCACTCAATTGTGAATTAATGTCATGGCCCCAAGAGATGCTACTACTTCCACGCATTTAATTTTAGTTCGTCTATATACATAATATTTTTATGATATCCTAATTGCTTCAGCATTTGATGTACTTTCTTCTGCAGGTAAAATCTAATTGTCTGCCATTGCAATGATTTTGTAGCGACTAACAAATAAGTGAAAAGTTGACTCAAGTAAGGTGTCGATATTGACCCCTCACCTTCCAATAATTGCAAATTCGTCATCGACTAAATGGGCCATCACATGGGTCTAAATACGCGGGCTCATTATTCGAATAAACCAAGAAGAAGCTCACAGTTCGTCACTGCCAACATCGTCTTCGAACATATACATTAAAAACCACACAAAACACGCATAAGTAGGCAGAACTGAAACAAAAACAGAAATATCAACATATCGTCATTCACTTTCAGCGCTTTCCGGCGCGTGCGCCGTCGTCTTCTCCGATGTGCCCAACGTCGTTGAACGCCTGACCGCTCATCTGATCGGCCTGCCTCAGAGCCTCCGCCGTGGCTCCGCCGGTGGTCCCGCTGGCGTCGAGGTCGTGCTTCCCACCTTCAGTCTGGGTAGCAGGAGGCGTCAGCTTGTCCTTGATCGCATTTCCAATATTGCCCAATGCCCCGAAGATGCCTCCTCCGCCGGCTCCGGCGCCGGCGCCGGCTTCTCTATCGACACCACGGGCGGCGTCTTCCTTCTCGCGCTCGCCTTCGATCTTCAAATCATCCATCTTCCTCCTCGCTTCCTCCTTGGACTCGTCGTACTTCTCCTGCCATTAGCACATACATCGACGAAAACAGTGAGCCAAAATCCCCAAAATAAGAAAAAAACCCATCTTTACTACGCAGTTTGACAAGAAAATCACATGGTTGTTTTTCCCATTTCATAGCCTTGCCTTAGCAGACTGAGTAGTCTCCCCAGCACTCTGTTTTGCAACACCACCAGTCTCGTGAACCTTCTCTACAGTCTCGTCCTTCTTCCCAGTAAGCATATCCATGGCCTTCTTAGCAGCATCAGCAGCAGAGTCCTTCAACTCAATGATCTTCGCAACAGCAATATCCTTACCTTCAGTAGCCTTTTCCCCAGTATAATCTTTATACTCCCCTGCTTTCTGCACCGTTGTGTCCTTGGCCTGATACGTCTTATCCACAGTGTAATCTTTCCCCTGCCCTGCTTTCTCCATGGTAACATCCTTGGCCTGCATCGCCTTATCAGCAGCATAGTCCTTATACTCACCAGCCTTCTGCAACGTCGCATCTTTAGCCTGCACTGCGCTGTCCACAGTCCAATCCTTGGCCTGCATCGCCTTATCAGCAGCATAATCTCTGTACTCAGCAGCTTTCCCCATAGTGGTGTCCTTCCCCTGTTTCGCGCCCTCTAAAGTTGAATCCTTGGCCTGCCCTGCCTTATCCATAGCGTAGCCTCTGTACTCCCCAGCTTTACCCATGGTTGCATCCTTCGCCTGCGCTGCCTTATCAGCAGTGTAGTCTCTGTACTCCCCAGCTTTGCCCATTGTTGCATCCTTCGCCTGCGCTGCTTTATCAGCAGTGTAGTCTCTGTACTCAGCAGCTTTACCCATCGTGGTATCCTTCGCTTGGGCAGCTTTATCAGCAGTATAGTCTTTGTACTCCCCAGCCTTCCCCATAGCAGAGTCTTTCGTCTCCATGGCCTTATTAGCAGCGTGGTCCTTGTATTCCCCTGTTTTCCCCGCAACAGAGTCCTTTGTCTCCTTAGCCCTATCAGCGCCGTAATCCTTGTACTCCCCTGTTTTCCCCAAAACAGAGTCCTTCGTGTCCTTAGCCCTGTCAGCAGCGTAATCCTTGTACTCCCCTGTTTTCCCCGCAACAGAATCCTTCGTCTCCTTGGACTTATCGCCGGCGTAGTCTCTGTACTCGCCGGCCTTGCCCACGGTGGTGTCCTTCGCCTGATGCGCCTTGTCAGAAGCAGAGCCTCTGTACTCCTCGCCTTTCCGGCCGGCGGCGTCCAAACCCTCCGCCGTCTTGTCGCGCGTCTGATCTGCTCCCTCCTTGGATTTGCCCAAAACGGTGTTGATGATGGCGCCGATCACGCCTGGGCCGCCCTGTTGGCTCCTCTGCGCCTGGGCTTCGCCGACGCCGGCGCCGACGCCTTCTTGGTAGTGTTTCTCGGCCTGATGTAGTTCGTCCGCAGCTTTCCTAGCAGCTTCCTCGGTTCGATCTTGCTGCCTCGACGCCATTTTTTTTCAGTCGAAAACGATTCAAGAAAACTCTGTTTTTCGATGTTTCTTTTAGTTGAATTTGTGCAGATTTGATTTAAACTTCGCTTAGTGATTTCCTCTGTGAAGCGTAGGTGTGATTTATATAGCAGAGTAAGGTTCGATGGCGAAGGGACACGTACGGGATCTGATTGGAAACGTGGCAACTATCTCATGCATAGTACTTTGGTATAAGATTGGACTCTTCGTGGCGGTGGAAATGTGTCTTTCGATTGAAGTTACATCTGTGCTTCTCTCATTAGTCCATCTTATAAGATATTATTAAATTATGAATATTATTAACCATATGACATCTTTTCTTCTACTATTTGAAAGATCTCAAAACAGAGTTCTGGATTGAGCTAGTAGTTGTCCAACCAGCCGTAGACTAGTATATTCCACGTGTTACTTGTTCATTATATTCTAGTGATAAAGGGCAAAAAAACAAAAAAGGACAATTTAATTTAAATGAATGGGCCAAACCTAGTAGGTGTCCAAACCCTAGACAAAGAACACAAACTAACTCGAAGCCCAAAAGGCCCAATTTATTAAGGCACATCAATCATTACAAGACACAATCTTCAATACATTTTACACCAAACCTTAAAGAACCACACTTACAACACCATGTAGTAAGATCGATCAATGATATGCTCTATACTATAAACCCTCAACTCCATGGAGCCTCACATTAAGCCTCCTAAGCCAAATTGAATGAAGTGTCATGTGGAAAACGTCGAACCTCTTCGGCGGCGAATTGACCTCGAAATGCCTCCGAACTTTCACGCCCCTCCTCTGCATCCTTATGTACTGCTTCGATGAAATCCCCGTAAGAATATCCTTCAGATTCGGTATGTCGTCCACGGATACCTCCACGGAGAACGACTTCCAGTTCAGAACGTCGCTGAACGGGGCGACGTAGTGGTCCTTGATGAGCACCGGGACGCAACCCGTGTACAGAGACTCGACCATCCTGGGGCTCGCAACTTCGTACCCGCTAGGGCACACACAGTACCTCGACTTCCTCATCATCGACGGGTAGGAAACGCCCTTCGGGAGGTACCTGTGGATCTGAACCTCATCGTCAGTTTTGTTCTCCCAGTGCTGTAGGAGAATGGGCCTAATGGGCCCATGAAGCCCGCCCGCGAAGAAGACTAAGATGGGCCGCTTGGAGGGGGACGGTCCTCCGATAAGCCCATCGGTTCGGCGGCCGGGCAGGTTGATTTCTGGGATGGATACGTCCTTGTGGGGTTTGAATCCTTCCGAGGTGTTGGCGTTGCAGAGTGCTCGGATCGAGTTCTTGTATAGCTCCGGGACCGCTTTCGATAGCTCGGGACCCTATTTAATTTTCAACATATAAAAAACAATCATTAGAAAACACACACACACATATATATATATCGATAGGTAGCTTTTCTCAAACAATAATGTGGTCCACACATTGACTAATTCGGTATGCATCAATTCTGAACCAAACTATCTACTTTGGGACGCCCAAGGCTTCCAGCAGGACTAGTTCATGTTTCGTACCCGAAGCCCAAATTCCACAAACAACGACAGTCACAAACCTGTTGGGGAACCCCGGGTGTCCCGAGATCGAATCCCGGACATAGCGAAAGTTTAAAATTTTTCCTGGGTTCCCCGTAAGGAGCCCCAGTCGCTTGGTTATGTAAAGAAATAATGCATAACACGTAATAAGGATTTTCGAAAATTGACTCTTCGGACCACTATGCTATACCTATATATATTTATATATACATATATAAATATTTAGTGAAAATCATAAAAATAAGTAAATGCATACCCAATCATGGCAAGATAGCATGAAATGGTCGGAGCCAAGGCTTCGATTCCAATAGGGATATTTCCCGGCGACGAGATCGACGTAATCTTTGACCGTTCGTTTCAATGGAAGCCAATGATCGCGGCCATTTCTGTCCAATATGAAGCGAATTATTGACGCCACACTAAAGGGAAGGAAGTAGACGTGGGCAATTTCGGGATTTTTGGTGCGAAAAGGTGAAACTTCAAGCTTATATATGAAGTTTCCCTCTATGGAATATATGCTCCCACAAGGGCCATTGTGGAATATTGGGTGTTCGCCTTCTTCGTATACGTACACTTTGAACTGTTTTTCCATCTCTAAATAGCTCCTGCAAAATTTCGAAATTGCAAGTATTATATATGGATGGATTAATCATAATTTGTGAAAACAATTATGATTTATATATTACCTATGAAACGAAGATGGATTCCAATACATGGGACCCGTGGGGACATAATCCGGGTCGGGTTCTTCGGGTCGACCCAACGAGCTTCGAATTGCGGATCGAGCTTGTTGCAATTTAGCCTCCAAGACTTGTAATTTGCTCAATGTTTTGATTATTTTCGGGGTCGATTGTTCGGCGAGAGTGTTATTATTGAGTAAATCTTCTTGTTTATTCTTTTCTTCCTATATCATCAACAAACAATTGTAATTAGCAAAAGAACCCGAAAAATAGAAGGAAAATGGAATTAAGGTCAAGCGAGGAAACAAAATAATTCAAGTCAAACTTCTAATAATTGAAGATATATAGAAGAAAACAAACGAACCCTTACTACAGGCGCCGGAGCTTCAGCAGCCTGAGCTTCTCTGACCTCAACCACAAGGGGCGGCGCCGCCGCTACGTAGTCCACTGCAACGGCCGCCGCGCTTTCTCCGCCTACTACAACGGCCCCTCGCCGGAGATCCGGTTCGAAGCCGCCGCCGTTCTCATCCGCCGGAACAAAACCAGTCGAATAACTTGGAATAGAGTTCCAATTCGAGGAGGGCCTTAAAACCGATATAAACAAAATCCCAGAAACTAAAGCTAGGGAAAATATGAACCCTAGAAACCTCGTTGACGACGACGATGAGGTTCTCCACCATGAACGCAGCATGTTCTTGCCTTTGTATAGACTAAAAAAAAAGGCAAAAAACCCTCCCTTTTGTTTTCAAGATTTTTTGTGACGATTCTTGATTTCAAGAATCACGTGTTTTTCCACCCCTTAATCATCTCTCTTAATTCAAATCTTGTGTCTGCAAAAGCCCACATACATATTCTTACACACACAAAAGTAGCTAGCTTGCTCTACATAATCAAGAAATATTAAGAAGTGTCTCTTATTGAGTATATCATTTTCGAGTTTTGTTACTAATGGAAAGTATATGAGCTAAGCAATAAGGAAAGAGAAGACGTTACAAATGGTAAGAGATGGCTGCACCACCGCCTTGTGAACTCGCCAAGCGTCTCTTAATGTCAGCCTCAATATTCGTGATTTTCATGCAAAAAATATTACGACGTCGTTGTTATCACAAGCGATTTACCATATTTACCCCTTAGCCATTTAACGTCATCAATCAATCCTCTTCCCTAATTTCGAAGGTACCATTCCATGTATGCCACGTATCCATTTCGAAGAAAATATTGGGTTGGACCATTGCTGTGTGAAAATACTATACGAAAATAAAGAGAAAGATAAATAGGATAAATTAATTACGTCCGTAAACGTTACTATATATATATTTGATTAGGACTATGGAAAGGAACATCTTCTTAACGTCGTTTATGTAAATACATATACACCCTAACCACTCTCTATTTAAAACTCTTAATATGAATTATTGAAGATTTTAATGGATCGTGTTAGCGATCATTGGGTGGGTTTTGTTCTTTCTTCTTTAATCTCATTAATTAATTTTTTATGCCATGTCATTTACTTTGTTCTTTTCTAACCATGTCAGCTTCCACACAGTTGCTTGTCAATTCCGAAATAAAGAAAAAGAGATTAGAGAATTCCAGAAAATCGAATCAAGCCAGCTCACGACCAATGCTACGTTTATATTCATTGCTATGATTTAATATAACAATTGTAGATAATGTATAATACTCTTGTCATTCTCATCCTTTATTGATTCTATAAGATTTTTATATATAATCAATTCATTCATCAGTCTCAGGTCTCTATCACATGCATATTTACCACACACGTGAATTCATTAAAGTTGACCTTTTGTACAAAGTATGATTTACCCATTAGAGTAAATAATGATAAAGAATAAATAGAGGTACGTCTCTCAATAATGATCGCCCGGTCGATTAAATAATGGTAAAAGAATAATTTAAAAAAAAGTTTGTACTTGTGTCTGTTGTGCATGAATTGAATTACAATAAAAGGGTCGTAGTGCAATTTTAAGTAATGATGGGCGATGGATGTAATTAGGGCCTGGTCCAATAAATCCTACAATACAACCCAATAAGAAAACTACATTCTATCTTTTCCCTGCTATACTTCGTTGGATCAGAATTTGAAGGCTTTCGTACCCATATTCGCGTTGCTCGATCTCAATCTGTGTCGCCGAAGCCTCAAGCCTAGGGTTGGGATCATCCAATTCGATTGTTTCGAGTGTTGAAATGTCTTTGAAGCTGATTGGAATCGCCTCAAGTTCCTCGCATTTTTGAATCACCAGATGCTTGAGGCTTGGAAGGTAGGCATCATCATCAGCTTTCCAACCGACCTGTTCCACCATCTGTAGCCGCAGGTACTGCAACGATTCAAATTCTCCTTCGTTCAGCTCCCATTTCGCTGTTTCATCTGTTTGTTGTCCTTGGAATTTGCATCTTCTGAGTTTAAGGGCTTGAAGATTTGGCAACGAACCAATAGTGCTCATGAATGACTGAGTTATCGTGTACCTGTATAATGTTAACTTTTTTATGGATACAGGAAACTCGATGTTTGGGACGTGCAGAACGCATCTAAGTCTTCGTCTCCCCAGCACTTCAGAGTTTCAAGTCTATGGAGGCGTGTAAGATCAGCATTTCTGTATGCACCAAACGTAGAACTGATCCCCAACTTTTTTATGTTTGGGATATTGGTCACTAACGTAAAGTGAACTAAATAACCCAAATCCACATGACAGAGCGTTTGTAGTTTTGCTTTTGTCATGGCACCAGGGTTGTAATTCCAATCTAGCACCATAACGTAATTCCTCAGCTTGAGATGTCTAAGCTCTGGTAGCTCCCATAGTTCCCATGGTGTATCAGAAGTTCTCCTAAACCTCCCAATTAAGGTTTGCAGGTTTCTCAATCTTGATATTTCGGAAGGTATATCTGAACTCGTCGTGATGGCCAAGAATCTTAAGTTAACAAGTTGTAGTATTTGTGCAGGGAACCGAGGAAACTTCATGCGATATATGTCAAGCACCCTCAGCAATTTCGAATCGAAGAACATTGGGGAGAGTATCTCACTTGACCCGAAACCACGGCCATTATACGTGAATGAACGGGCTACTGACATGTATTCTGCTGAATCATAAACATCTCTAATTCGATACGATGGATGAACACTCACCCGGCGACGAGGACACACATCCCAGGTAGTCTCTGCTTTTTTATTCATGACCCAATAAAACTTCTCCTCTCGAACTTTTCTCATGCATAAATCCCTTAACAGATCATGGATACGATAACTCCTCGCTTTACCATTTGACTTGTATCGTTGAACTGTAAGAAGATTTCTGTTGACGAGAGCCTGTAAGTACTCTTCTGCTGCTTCTTCCAGGGTTTTACCTTCAATTGGCTTTAGGAAACCCTCGGCCACCCATAGTCTTACAAGTGTCGAGACACGACCAAAGAAATCTTCTGGATAAGCTGCCATGTAGAGAAAACATGGTTTCAGGTGATAAGGCAAGTGGTTATAACTCAGAGTCAGAATCTTGGAGAAGTTCTCGTTTTTCTCTTCTACAACAGTACCAACGTCTCTTTGAAGTTGGTCCCAAATGTTCTTCATGTTTCTATTCTCCGAGAGGACACCTCCGATCACGGAAATCGCAAGGGGTAGGCCTCTGCAGTTGCTGGCAATCTTTTGTCCGATTCCCTCCAATGAAGGAGGACAGCTCTCTTCTCCAAAGGCCTTGCGCTGAAGAAGTTCCCAGCTATGATGATCGTTAAGAAGATGCATATGATGATGCTCACATGAGGAGTCCACTTGTTTAGCGACGTCGAGTTCCCTAGTAGTTAACAGTATGCGGCTCTTAAGGTTTTCCTTTGGGAAGAACCTTTTCATTTCATTCCAAGCTTTTTCGCTCCATATATCGTCTACAACAACTAGGTACCTTTTACCATACAAGCTCTGGTATAAGGTAAGAGATAACTCATCAGTTTTTGCCTGCAGCATTTCTTCAGAAAGCTTTCCAATAATGCAGCCAAGAAGCTGCAATAGAATGGCATGCACTGTGTAGTCTTGGGACACAGTAACCCAAGCGCGAGTGTCGAAATAGGAGCAAATGTAAGGATCGTTATAGATTTCCCGGGCGAGCGTTGTCTTGCCTATTCCACCCATTCCTACGATAGGTATGATCTCGAGCTTCCTTGTTGCACTAGTTAGTCGTCCCATTAGCTGAATTTTGTCTCCATCAAATCCCACCACAATATCTTGCTTTGCATCAGATGAGATGATTGAATGAGCTACTTCTAAGGGCTTCCCTGCCATGGCATCATCCCTTGTACGACTTTGATCCTTGATCTTCATCAACTTTACACGTACAGCTTCGATCTTGTCCATTACTTCGTTCAACTCTGTCGGGAATCTGAGGTAATTGCTTTCTGCGTTGCGCACTCGATCGGCCTCGATGATGTCATCTGCTTCGTGGGACACGTCTCTGATTTCGCCCTCTAAAGCTTCTACTTCTTTATCTCGTATGTCTGAGGTGGTTTCAAAAAGATGTTTCAAAGAAGTAATCTTTCGAAGGAGGACGGAGAACTTTAGTTCAGTTTGATGGCTAAGGATCATCCTAATGTTTTGCTGCTGAAGTTGCAGGATTTCGTCAACGTTTTTCGCCAGGATCTCCAAGTTGTAAGCCATGGTGGATATGGTTCTTGCAAGGTAAATGTGAAAGTAGCAGGATGAAATAATATCTATGAGTCATCAAGTTGGCTTTGTGCGTTTTATTAATGTTGGAAAACTAGTAGTTTATTATATAACCAAGTTAGTTAGAACTCTTTTTTCTCCCTTTGCCGGCTAAGTTTTGCCCTTTCTTAACAACCATTACTTTTGTTTGCTTCTGATATTGATCTATCAAACGTTGCCTGAAATAAATATAGTTTTCATATAAAGTTTGACTTGAAGAGATTACATGCTGCAGATGCTTTCTCGCATATATCAAGTTGATTATGTATTTATTTAGGTATTTGGCTTGTAATGTAAAAATCAAAGGCTAGATTTCTCACCTTGTTAGAGGCTTTCTTTTTTTTTTTTTCCTCTTGTAAGAAGGATGGATCCATCCTTCATTTCGTTAATGGTTCAGAGTTCAGTGCATAATTAATTATATATTGGGTGGCTTTTCGCAAGCATATCCAATTAATGGATTCTGGTGGAATTTGAGTTTTAGGTCAGTACTGATATCTTCCAAGGAGATCGAAAACTGAAGTAATGTATGTTTTTTAGATTCAGTATAATGATTTGTTTGTCCGTTATACTTTTGCGAGCTCGGAGTTTAGAAGATTGTGCTTCGTTACATAACAAGAAGACGATATTACAGAAGTTGCATTTACTCGAAACAAATAAATAAATGAAAATTTCCTCAAATTTCTTATATATATTTTCATCAACTGGCGAGCTGTGGGCCGTAGATGAATACATCTCTATCGTTGCGTGATTGCAACGGTCTTGCATTTTCCTCCGCGTACTATAAATGAATGACCAAAGTATAAGAACATGAGCCAAATTACTACATAAATATATATATGTAATTATAAAAACAAACAAAACTTTACATCATGTACAGCTTCCTTGAGCATCTTGACTTGATCCCTCGAAACAGATCTCACCTAAAACACAATCAATTAAAAAAAAAAAGGAAATTAATCACCAACCAGAATAAACAAATATCGGCTGCCAAAACATCAATAATAAAAAAGGGGCAATTTTCATTCATGCACTTATCAGCATATTCATTAAGGATTCAGTTCTGTAGGGAAAAAATTTAGTTTTAAGGACCCGATTTCTACAGTACCACTTTACTGCCCTGAATAACAATATGCTGAAATTTTGTAACATAAAACGATCATCCAGTACCAGTTAAGGATTGCCCGATACCAGTTCATTTATGCAGTACCACTTATTGTTCTAAAATAACAATATGGTGGAAGTTTAACGATCGTCCTATACCAGTTCATATAACTTTTATATCACTTTTTTAGTTAGGTCTTTATCTATACAATTTGCAGAAATTGCGTTCTTTAAACTAAAGTTTTTCTTATAGGGGCTGAATCTTAAAATAAACTTCTGGCGGGGCCTGAACTTAAATTAACCCTAATAAAAACTCAAAAAAAATACCTTTTTATTAATAGTCCATATGACTCCTTCCGTACAAGGAGGAACAGTGAGTGATCCCAAGTACCTATAATATCTCTTGCTTTCCATCTTAATCTTCTTCGGATCTACCTTCCCCAGTATTCTCTCTTCGTGTTCATCGATCACCAGTGACAAATCTTTCATCAGCTGTCGTTAAGGAATCAAAATAAAAATTTAACCCCATTGTACTAATCAAGAAACCCTATAAAATAACGTCCTTATCAGCTAAAGGCTTACCTTGGAAAGAAACTTATCAGGTTTTCCAAGCTTGTACAGTATCCCAACAACTGCTGTCTTGTTAGTGATATCATCTTGGTGAACTAAGTGAAGCTCAAGCTCGTACCTTCTTCCATGCATTGTGTGCTCAGAAGGCGAATGCCAATGAGCTTGGTGGAGCCTATACTCACTATGGTCTATGTGTATCGAGCCAGCGTCGCCCAGCCATCTAACCTGCGAAAGAAACCCCTATTTCTGAGCAACTATATATTATGATGGCATATATATGTATATGTATGTATATATCATCATTACTTGTATGTCGTGGCCTCTATTTCTGAGGGTAGCATTAGAAGCTTTATAATCTCTCCTTTGATCATTCTTGGAAGAAACGATCTTCACTCTCTCGTGGGAGAGATCAATGGGTGATTGCATGGTCCCTTTATTACAAGCAGCCCATTCTTGTCTCATATCTCCCCATTTCGTAGGGCCCTTTTCGCTATTCTTCGAGTAATCGAACTCGCTTTCGTCCTCTACTTCTTGAGCGTGGACGACGACCAAGAACGATAATGTTGAGATTAGGGTAAAGCAGGCTATTATTATTACAGCAAGTTTTGATGGCTTGGTCTCCATGTTTTCCTTTTCTGCTAAACGGTAATTATTTTGGTTTGGTTTGGTTTAAGGCTAATAATCAAGAAAAGCTTTGTATTATATAATGATTGTGGGCGATGGATTACTAACTAGAAAGATAATAATTCGCGAGAGTCTACGAAATTTCTTCCTTGGTTCTTTTTAATTTGTTTTGTTGGTTGGTGACTTTTTTGACTGTCATTCCGGCGACTAAGTTGGGCTTCTAATTACGTTCATTACAGCTAATTAAGGGTTAAAAATATTGTTTTGCGTCACCAAAGCTAACTTTCACACGTTCTTACATGAAGATATATTTTATATATGATGGGTATGGGAAGATTCGTGATCTTGTATTTTCTATTACTTAATAATGGGTCCTCCTCTTATGTGAGTGCTTCTTACCTAACGTTTTTTAATTTATTTCAGAGTGCTCTTCAAAAGTCAAATTTAGGATTTTGAAGTAGTTGTAGTAGTAGCCAACCAACACTTGCGCAGCCGCGCATTGTAAATGTACAAACAACAGAAAGGTGACAAGAAAAATGACGAGGCGGTGATGTTTTTAGTATTATTTATTATCAACAATTTGTTCTAAATGTGTTTTATGTGGATACTCACATTCTATTAAACTAACCTCCCCATTATCAACCCATGATCCTCATACTTAACCCGTAACCTCCTCATGTTTATGGCCTCTTAATTATAATTTATTTACATTATGTAACATCAAATGTGAAGGCTACCTCAAGCCTATAAATAGATGTGTTTGTGAAGTGAAATGTGACAAGTGAAATAAATAAAATCTCTCTTATGTTTTATGCTCTCATTTGCAATAATTTTATAACACGTTATCAGCACGGCTCTAGCCAAGGTCGTCGTTTCTATACTTGAGTAAGTTCGAAAATGGACGTTTCTCGTACGAATGGCAAAGAATTGTGTCTCGTTGACAGCGTAACAGCGGATTCGATATTTAAAGACAAGAAATATTTTTCTTCTCTCGTGATGAAAGAGTCACATGTTAGTACTATATGTGGTAGTACAAATATTATCGAAGGCTCCTGAAGAGCAATAATAATTTTGCCTTGAGGAACAAAATTTTGCGTAGATGATGCATTATACTCTTCAAGTTCCAATATAAATTTGTTCAGTTTTAAAGATATCCGTCGAAATGGATATCATATTGAGACTAAAGATGAACGTGAAAATGAATACTTGTATATTACAAGTATTATTTCCGAAGAGAAAGTTGTATTGGAAAAATTACCTTCTTATTCTTCGGGATTGTACTATACGCATATTTCTACGTTTGAATCATATACAATTATAAACCAGAAGTTTACAAATGATGATGAGCTATTATTTTGCATAACCGGTTGGGACATCCTGATTCTATAATTATGCGAAGAATTATTGAGAATTCATATGGTCATTCTTTGAATAATCGAAAAATACTTCGATTTAATGAATTCTTTTGTGTTGCATGCTCACAAGGCAAATTAATTACTCGGCCTTCGCAATTAAAAATAAGAAACGAATCTCGTAAATTTTTGAAGCGCATACATGGCGATATATGTGGGCCGATTCACCCACCGTGTGGACCATTTCGTTATTTTATGATTTTAATCGATGCATCAACCAGATGGTCGCATGTATGCTTATTATCAACTTGCAACCTTGCGTTTGCGAGATTATTAGGTGAATTGATTCGGTTACGCGCTCATTTTCCCAATTATCACATCAAGACAATCCGTCTTGACAATCTAGTGAATTTGTTCACAAGCTTTTAATGATTGCTGCATGTCAATTGGGATAAGTGTCGAACATCCAGTAGCTTATGTTCATATACAAACGGTCTTGCAGGATCGTTTATAAAGCGCTTACAATTAATTACTCGTATAAAGCTCTTACAATTAATTACTCGGCCATTTTTATGAGAGCGAATCTCTCAACTTCTGTTTTGGGGTCATGCTATTTTGCATGCGGCAGGGCTAATTCGGTCTCCCCAATGCAATTGGTTCAGGGTCAGGAACCAAATATTTCCCATCTAAAAATATTTGAGTGTGCGGTCTATGTTCCGATTAATCCACCGCAATGCACAAAGATAGGGCCTCAAAGAAGGTTGAGAATTTATGTTGGCTTTCAATCCCCATCTATAGTTAAGTATCTAGAGCCAAAGACTGGAAATTTATTTAATTCCAGATTTGCTGATTGTCATTTTGACGAATCAGTTTTCCCGGAAGTACAAAAAATAATTCATTTGCAAAATTTAGCAAATCAATTACCAGACGCGTATACTTACCCTAAAAGAGTTACTAAATCTCATATTCCGGCTGTTAATGCTCCGACTAAAGTTAGCGTCCCTGAAAGACAAATAACCACTGCTAATGAGTCTACGGCACGTTTAAAATGTGGTAGACCGATCGGTTCTAAAGATAAAGTCCCTCGTAAAAGAAAAGGAGCAATAATTTAAGGTGGTTCCGAGGAAACTAAAACTCCTGAATAGTCAACTGACTGACTATTGAAAGGTTTCCAGAGGAAACACATGTACCTAAAATTGTTGATAATTATGAGATCTCAATAAATTATGTCATGAATAGAAAAATATGGAATCGAAATGAAATAAACGTCGACGATATTTTTGCATATGCAGTGGCAAAAACAATTGCTAATGATAATGAGGATCTTGAACCTATGTCTATGAATGAATGTAAGCTTAGAGATGATTGGCCAAACTAGAAAGAAGCAATTCAAGCTGAATTGAATTCACTGGTAAAACGTAAAGTTTTTGGACCAGTAATGCGCACACCAGAAGATGTGCAGCCCGTAGGTATAAATGGGTTTTTGTGAGGAAAAGAAATGAGAAAAATGAAATTGTACGATATAAGGCGCGTCTTGTAGCACAAGGTTTTTCTCAAAAACTCGGCATTGATTATGATGAAACGTATTCCCCCGTAGTGGATGCGACTAGTTTTCGATATTTAGTAAGTCTGGCATCAAATGAAAATTGGAAATGCGTTTGGTGGATGTTGTCACGGCATATTTTTATGGCTCGTTAGATAGTGATTTATATGAAGCTCCATGAAGGATTTAAACTACCTGAAGAATATAGTCATAATTCTCGTGATCTTTACTCGATCAAACTATGCAGACCTCTTTACGGTTTAAAGCAAGCCGATCGTATGTGGTATAATTGCCTTAGCGAATACCTATTAAAGAAGGATATAAAAATGATCAAATATGTCCTTATTTATTTAAAAAGAGATCAGGGTTAAATTTGTCATTATAGTTGTATATGTTGATGACCTTAATCTAATTGGAACTCACGAAGAGCTCAAAAAACGGCTGATTATTTAAAGCAAGAATTTGAAATAAAGGATCTTGGCAAGACAAAATTTTGTCTTGGTTTACAAATTGAGCATCTTGATGATGGCGTATTCTTGCATCAGTCCGCTTATACTGCAAAAGTGCCTAAACGCTTTTATATGGATAAAGCACACCCCTTGAGCATGCTTTATGATAGTGAGATCACTTGATGTGAATAAAGATCCATTTCGACCTTGTGAGAATAACGAAGAACTACTTGCTCCAGAAGTACCATATTTAAGTGCAATAGGAGCACTAATGTATCTTGCAAGCCATACCCGTCCTGATATATCATTTGCGGTTAATTTGCTAGCAAGGTATAGTTCTTACCCACATGAAGGCATTGGAATGGCATTAAGCATATATTTCGATACCTTCAAGGTATGATAGATTTGGGTCTTTACTATCCTAAATCTGTAAAATCCAATCTTATAGGCTATGCAGATGCTGGTTATTTGTCCGATCCGCATAATGCTCGGTCCCAAACGGGTTATATTTTTACATGTGGTGGTACGACTATTTCTTGGCGCTCAATGAAACAAAACTATAGCCGCCACTTCCTCATACCATGCAGACATTTTGGCAATACACGAAGCAAGTCGGGAGTGTTTTTGGTTGAGATCAGTAATTCATCATGTTCGAGGAACATGCGGCTTAAATTTGGACAAAGTAGATCCAACAATATTATTCGAAGATAACGCCGCATGGATCACTCAATTAAAGGAATGTTACATCAAGGGTGATCGGAATATCTCACCAAAGTTCTTTTTCACTCAAGATCTTCAAAAGAATGGTGAACTTACCGTTCAACAAATCCGTTCGTGTGACAATCTAGCGGATTTGTTTACAAAATCGATGCCCACTTCAACTTTTGAAAAGCTGGTTTATAAGATCGGAATACGCCGAATGAAGAGCTTCAAATGATGTACTCAAGAGGGAGAGAAATACTACGTTGTACTCTTTTTTCCTTAACCATGATTTTTTCCCATTGGATTTTCCCGGTAAGGTTTTTAACGAGGCACGTTGTATAGGAAAATGTACTCTTTTTTCTTCAATAGGATTTTATCCCTTTGGGTTTTTCCTAATAAGGTTTTAACGAGGCATTTTACCGTAAGATGGGCATCCAAGGGGGAGTGTTATAAATATGTGTTTTATGTGGATGTCCACTCACATTCTATTCAACTCATAACCTCCCCATTATCAACCCATGATCTCCATACTTAACTCATAACCTCATCATGTTAATGACATCTTAGTTGTAATTTTACATTATGTAACATCAAATGTGAAGACTACCTCAAGCCTATAAATAGAGGTGTTTGTGAAGTGAAAAGTGACAAGTGAAATGGAATAATATCTCTCTTATGTTTTATACTCTCTAGTCATTTGCAATAATTTTAAAACACAATTCATATTTTTATAAAGTGGTGGTAGGTTGGTAGATCGTTTTGAATGGGCTGATTACAGGTTAAATGTCCTATTGAGTTTATGGATTAAAGCCCATAGATAATGTAAGGTTTTCTGGTACTGCCTCACGCCCTATTATGAATGGTTCATTAGCTTTTTTACTATTATTCTTGCATAAAATTCGAGGATCTTCGAGCTTTACTACCTTCTAGCATTACTGCAATTTCAGATGAGAGTGAGTCGTTTCATATAATATTCGAACAGCATAACAGAGAGGTATTACATCAATCGACCACAATGAACAAGAATTAGAAAGGGAACAAAAAGGAAACAGAAACTCAACAGCACAAACACAATTAATTAAACCACCTTCGGCTACTATTGCATCATTATATATATATAAAAAAAAAACCCTCAGAAGAATGCCAGTAATCTTAACCAACAAAAAGAATAATGGTAATAATAATACCTTGAATTTTGCTCTCGACATTTAGACCTCAAGCTTTAGGCTTGAGAATCTTGACAGCCTCCCAAGTAAAGTCAGGATCGTCCCGGCCAAAATGACCGTAGGCAGCGGTTTTCTGGTACCTCAGATTCCCGCCCCTCTTCAGATCCAAGTTGATCGCAATCATCCCGGGCCTGAAATCGAAGCTCTCCTTGATGAGCCCGAGAATTTCCCTGTCAGGAATCTTCCCAGTCTTGTACGTATCCACAAAAACAGAGAGAGGCTCGGCCACGCCGATCGCATAAGAAACCTGCACAATGCACCTACGAGCCAGCCCAGACGCCACCACGCTCTTGGCCGCCTGCCTCACAACGTAAGCCCCGCTACGGTCCACCTTAGTCGGGTCCTTCCCCGAGAACGCACCCCCTCCGTGGGCCCCCCACCCGCCGTAGGTATCGATGATGATCTTGCGACCCGTAAGGCCAGCGTCCCCGTGGGGCCCGCCTATCACGAACCTGCCCGAAGGGTTCAAGTGGAAGATTGTGTTTTCGTCGAGGTACTGCTTGGGGATCACTGGGGTGATGACGTGCTCCTTCAGGTCGGCGGCGATCTGATCGTTGGTCACCGTTTCGTCGTGCTGTGTTGAGATGAGCACCGTGTGGACCCTAATGGGAACCATGGCTCCGCCCTCGTTCTTGTACTCGACGGTGACTTGGGTTTTCCCGTCAGGCCTAAGCCATGGGCAGGTTTTGTTCTTTCTGACCTCGGTCAGCTTTGCGCCGAGCTTTGTGGCTAGGACGTGGGTCAGGGGCATGAGCTCGGGCGTCTCGTCGGTTGCATAGCCGAACATGTGTCCCTGGTCGCCCGCGCCGACCTCCTCGGGCTTCTTGGTTAGGTGGCCGTGGACGCCCTGGGCTATGTCTGGGCTCTGCTGCTCGATGTTGACGAGGACTTTGCAGTTGTCGGCGTCGAGGCCGACGTCGGGAGAGGTGAAGCCTATTTCGCGGCAGGTGTCGCGAACGATCTTTTCATAGTCGACATTGGCCTTGGTTGTGATTTCGCCGAAGACCATGACCATGTTTGTCTTTGTGCAGGTCTCGCAGGCGACTTTGCTCTCGGGGTCTTGGGCGAGGCAGGCGTCGAGGATCGCGTCGGAGACTTGGTCGCAGAGCTTGTCTGGGTGGCCTTCGTTGACGGATTCAGATGTGAAGAGGAAGGTGTCCATTGTTATCGTCTCTGAAATAAGAACAGAGCAAAATGTCGTCGGAGAAAACTCAAATCTCATCTCAGGCATTCAATTTAGGCGGCGATCTCATTCTCAAATCATAGCAGATCCGATCGATTTCAACCAAATGAAGGAAATTCGAAATACAAACTGCCAGATCTATCGAATCTGTAACGACGCAGCAGAGAGGAATCCAATCATCTCACACGAATACTCGCCACCGCTCAAACTCATTATTAAGACAATAATCAAAATCTGCAGAAGACGAAGATCTGGCGCTCTACGTCATTAATCGCATGCCGTATATGCTATACACAAATCTACAAATCTAGTGCAAGTAAATCGATCATCACTGGCAGATCTATAAACACTAACGTAATTAATGATGATTACCTTTACAACGCTTCGTAGATCTGGATAATTTTTTCCTGTTGCAGCTAGCTTGGGATGCGAATGAATGGAATCGATGGTGGGCTGTGGAACAGTATATATAGGATAACGAATCAAGACCAACGACGGATGCGGGGCCCACACCACTAACATGTCCAACAAAAAACAATCAATCACATGGCGCCAAGTTTCGATTTCGACCGTTGCTTTGATTTTTACTATCTTGTCAAGTGGAATGAATTGTACTATTATAAAAAGGGGTTTTTCCAATTCAGGCCCATTCAAGTTTAAAAATCAAATTCAAACCCTGTCAGAAAAGCAATTAGTTTTAAGAATCCGATTTCTGCATACCACTTCATCGATCAGCGGTACCACTTCTTTATTATGCAGTACCACTTAATTGTTCATCAGTACCACTTCATTTTTACTGCAAAAAAATGAAGTGGTACTGCAGAACAAACGAAGTAGTACTGCAGCAACATTTATGTGGTACTGCATAACAAAGAAGTGGTACTGAAGAACAAAGAAGTGGTACCGCAGATCGATGTGTGGTATGAAGAAATTAAGTCTTAAAACGAATTGCTTTTTCTGACAGGGCCTGAACTCAATTTAAAACTTCATTGGGTCTGAATCATAATTAACTCCGTAAAAAATGTCACACTTCTATTAAAGTAAAATAGTTTTTTTTTTTTTTTTTTTTGTTTTCATCTTGAGAAGACGTGCATGCAATAAAATACCATTTCGACTAAATTAAATTAAAACAATAACAAACCGTCGTGGTCAAATTAATAGGTGGAAAATCATGCCGTTCTTTGCATGTTACCATGAATGAAAGAAAAATCAAGAGCATTATACGGATCCAGTAAACGCCTCTGCCAGCGACGAATATGTATAATTCACAAGACACTTAAGTCATCGTTGGCTTCTCGTGCGCCTTTTGCTTTTCTTCCGCTGCAGCCATGATCATAGCCAAGGATTTGATTTTTACTGCAAAAAATGTGAGGACCAAACATGGAAGAAGAAGAATGATCAAGATAACCTAAGACGAAAAGGAATGGACAGTGTTTTGAATCACAAATACGGGTAATTCTGTAGCATAAACTGTGGCGCCCCGCCATCTACTTATCAATTCTAACACTAACTTACGTGGCTAATGTCAATATAAAATACTTAATACGCGAAAACGTGGGTAAAATTTTTCCTTTTATATAAAGGAATTCGTTCTGTACAAGTCAAAATATCACTTCCAACCTATTTACATAGGATAGTTTCATAATTCCAACAAAAGAAACCCTATCTCCTGCCCCACGGGTCGCATTCATGTACACACCACCCTCAAAAGTCGTTGGAAGCTTCAAAAGATAGCCTTGCCGTCATAAGCGATCACATACCGTGGTCGCGCGTACCTACAACACATAAAACATGGGATGAGCTATAAAGCTCAGTAAGTAGGAATAATGCATGTCGTGCACGTGTCTCATTTGCAAAGGCATCCGCGCCAATGCATTCAGACCCTAATAGGATCAAACTCAATCATATATCTCTCAGGGCCCTCGACTGACTTACTATGCACCATTTTCAGAGCTCAATTCCAATAAGGACAATGGTCCAGCAATCCACAAAGGGTGACGAACCATAAAATACCAGTCACGCATTTCGGCCCAATTCGCACTGGGATGCATGACGGCCCGCCATTCGGCCCAATGGGTACTTGCTGTTCCGCGGACGCTCACGCTGGTAGCCCACTTCGGGGTCGCCAACAACAGAGATACCCTCGGTGTCGCTGCCACCCTCGAATCGCCTCCTCCAGGTCGCACCTACCGCAATTCAGGGCATTCTGCCCAAATAATAAATATATATCCGACGACGTACCGGGTCGTCATGGTGTCATAGAAGCAGTCCAGACTCAACTGTGAGTCGACATCAGATGCCCATATCGGCAAATATCCATCGCTTTCAAGCGACATTATACCATGCATACTCTCATCTCACAATTTCCGTGCATGCCGTGTATGCATGTGTTCATGCTCATGTAACAATACTAAAATGCATGCTATATCTTCATATAAACAGATAGCCACGTAATTCATGTTAGTACAAACAATTTATGTGTTGTAGTTGAAATTCCCACTTACTTGGTACTCCTTAGCTATTTTATTTAGCGTACTGTAAATCGTAAATCGTCGAACCCTAAATATAGAAACACATAAAATTAGGGTTTGTTAGTCTAGTTATAATTTCCCGAAATTGGCTTAATTTGAAAACCCTAGTTTCGACTTTTATAAACTCGAAACCCTAAAATTTAGAACTTAACCTAAACTAAAAAATATAATTTCAGAAATAGGTTTCGACATTCCTTATACCAAGCTTCGACATTTAAATCACACAAAGATCTCGATATTTATTATTTGTACATCTCGACATTTGCTTTAGTATAAAACTCGATATGTTACAAATCTCGAACTATTTGAATTCATTATCACAGTAACCTTTCGAGATATATATGTCGAGTTACAATAATTATAAGATATGAAATGTCGAGATGTGGTATAGATAGCTCTCGACATTTTCATTTCAACATGGATTTCAGTACATATTAAGCATAAATGTCGAGCTCTTTAAACTAAATGTCGATATTTATTTTTTATATAGATGTCGACATTTTCCTTGAGCCTAGTTGTGTAATAAATCTCGATACAATGGGTCTCGACATTTTCTTATTCTTCTAACCATATTTCGATATAGCTAATAAGTCTCGAGTTTATTAAGCATAACATGATCTCGACATTTTCTATTCTTATCCTTTTTCTACATCCTAAGCACGAAAGTTTACACTCAAGAACATATGAATTAAAACAAGTATACTAAATTGAATGCTCGAAGGTTCACCATAGTACTGAAAAGAATCGAAACCACTTAAGTACCTAAAATTACTTCTCAAACGTCAATCTATTCAAATGTAAACAGTTAGGTTAGCATGAGTTTAAATTCAAAAGTTAGGGTTTTTCAGCTACTTATTCTACTCACAAATCTCAATTAAATCTCATTAACTCGAAGAAACATAATAAACATAGTTTGTTAACTGAATTTTCATGTGATAAGTAAGATTATTACCTTCCTTGGGTGCGAAAATTGACTTGCTAAGGATTGCCTATGTTGGCTGAATTTTTCCTAGTTTGGTTTCTTCTTCTCCTTGGTTTGTCTTTCGTATTCATAATAAAATTTCTCTTCCTAAGGACTTTCGATCTATATGATAAGTATTAAACTTGGGAATCTGTGATAGAATTGACAACTAGGTGTCTCAACTTAACTTTTACCTTCTATGTTAAGTAAACATTCGTGGTTTGATATGATTCCTACTCCTTGACTCAAAAGTCAAATGTCACCCGATTGTTTCTACTGTAATTGTCTGAAAATAAATTCATAAATTGTGCGAATTCCTACACTAAAATCGCCCGATTTTGGTCTCAATCTAATTAACAAAAATCATGCTATGATCGCCGATTCTAACTTATCATTTTATTTGATCGGCGAAAGGTTAATACTTACCTGGAAGCTTAACTTCCTGAAATGAAATCAGTCGAAATTTCTCTATACTACATACTTATTTTTGCCGAGACTTTCCAAAGTCTCGCCTATACTTAAATGTTACCCAATATTTCGTAAATCCTACTATTTCCACATAAGTTAGTCATCACGTAACACATATAAGATGATAAAACACGTATCATGGCGTCATATAAACACATAATATGTACGCTAATTTATTGGCCAGCTTACTTACGGGACTCGGGTATTACATCCTCCCTCCTTAAAAGGGATTTTGCCCCCGAAATCAGGTAGGGAGAAATAGCTCAGGGTAGCGATTTCTCATATCATCTTCCCGTTCCCACGTAGCTTCCTCGGTGGATTGATTCTGCCATAATACTTTGACTAACGGAATTTCTTTACTCCGTAATCGTTTCATGTCGTACATAAGGATTTCCACTGGCTTCTCCTCGTAGCTTAAATCGGGCTTGAGCTGCTGATGAAGGTTTTCTGTGTTCAACACATGG
The DNA here is from genome assembly GCA_027422505.1 of Craterostigma plantagineum. Lineage (NCBI taxonomy): Eukaryota > Viridiplantae > Streptophyta > Magnoliopsida > Lamiales > Linderniaceae > Craterostigma > Craterostigma plantagineum. The sequence goes on from JAPQWV010000038.1 coordinate 7,298,671, forward strand.
CTTGGGTCTGCGACGTATTTTCGTAACGTCGATACGTGAAAGACATCGTGCACTTGAGCTAGCGAATTCGGTAGTTCCAGTTGATAGGCAACTTCGCCAACTTTTCTGAGGATTCGGAACGGTCCTATATAACGTGGGCTCAGCTTGCCTTTCTTCCCGAATCGCTTTACTCCTTTCATCGGTGAAACTTTCAAAAACACCCAATCGTCGACCTTGAATTCTAATGGCCTACGCTTTTGATCTGCGTAGCTTTTCTGTCTACTCTGGGCTGTTTTTATCCTTTCTCGTACCTTTGCAATAGCTTCCGTCATTTCCTGTACTAGGTCGGGACCTAATATCGCTCGTTCTCCAACTTCATCCCAATGTATTGGAGATCTACATTTGCGTCCATACAGAGCTTCATACGGAGCCATTCCGATAGTCGCATGATAGTTGTTATTATATGAGAACTCAATCAGTGGAAGATACCGGCTCCAATTCCCTTTGAAGTCGAGCACGCAGGCTCTGAGCATATCTTCCAATGTCTGAATCGTTCGTTCAGACTGCCCGTCTGTCTGAGGATGGTAGGCAGTACTAAAAGATAACTTGGTTCCCATATCCTTCTGCAAACTTATCCAAAACTTGGATAAGAATCTTGAATCACGATCGGAAACGATCGAAATTGGGACTCCGTGAAGTCGTACTATTTCTTGGATATACAGTTCCGCGTATCGTTCCATTGAGAACGTTGAACTGATGGGCAGAAAGTGGACAGATTTGGTCAGTCGATCAACGATGACCCATATAGCGTCGTGGCCTTTCACAGTTTTAGGTAAGCCAACAACGAAGTCCATCGTAATATGATCCCACTTCCATTCAGGTACTGGCAGGGATTGCAGAGTTCCTGCCGGTCGTTGGTGTTCTGCCTTTATCTGCTGACATGTTAGACATTGACTAACGAAGCTCGCTATTTCTTTTTTCATCCCTGGCCACCAATAATTGGTTCGTAAGTCTCGGTACATTTTTGTCGCTCCTGGGTGAATTGAGTAAACCGTAGCATGTACTTCCTTCATAATCGTCTTCGAAGCTCCGTGTCATTGGGAACGTATATTCTATTCCTATAGTACAAGCTTCCGTCTTCTCGTATCTTGTAGTCTGGTGGCCTTTGACCCACTTGAGTTTCCTTAAGCTTTAAATATAATTCGTCGTTCTGTTGCGCTTTTGTGATTTGCTCCATCAATGTTGGTCGGAGAGTTAAAGCTGCTAGCCTTGTTTCGATTTCGCCCATTGGTATAATTTCTACTCCGAGCTGTTGCAACTCTGCATTTGCGGTTTTCCTGCTTAAAGCATCCGCCACAACATTTGCTTTTCCTGGGTGGTAACTGATTACACAATCATAGTCTTTAACGAGTTCTAGCCACCGCCGTTGTCTCATGTTCAACTCCTTCTGGGTGAAGAAGTATTTCAGACTCTTGTGGTCTGTGAAGATTTCGCAGCGTTCGCCGTACAAATAATGCCTCCAGATCTTCAAAGCAAACACAACTGCTGCGAGTTCCAGATCGTGTGTTGGATAATTTTTCTCGTAATCCTTTAGCTGTCGCGAAGCGTACGCAACAACTTTCCGTTTTGCATTAGAACGCATCCCAGCCTGTTCTTCGATGCATCGCTATATACGGAAAATCCTCCTGTTCCTGTGGGTATCGTCAGGACTGGGGCCGAAGTGAGTCGTCTTTTTAATTCTTGAAAGCTTTGCTCGCACTCATCGCTCCAATGGAATGGAGTATCCTTCCTAGTCAGCTTCGTCAGTGTTGATGCGATCTTCGAGAAGTCCTTAATAAATTTTCTGTAGTATCCTGCCAGTCCAAGAAAACTTCGTACTTCAGTTACATTCGTCGGTTGGGGCCAATTATTGATAGCTTCTATCTTGCTCGGGTCTACTGAAATTCCTGCTCCCGAAATAATATGTCCAAGAAATGCGACTTGATCCAGCCAAAACTCGCATTTCTTGAACTTAGCATACAACTGCTTTTCGCGTAGTATCTCAAGGACGTTCCTCAAATGTTGCTCATGCTCCTCCCTCATTTTTGAATAAATAAGGATGTCATCGATGAATACGATGACGAACTTATCCAGGAATGGCTTGAATATGCGGTTCATCAGGTCCATGAATGCTGCCGGCGCATTAGTCAGCCCAAAAGGCATGACTAAGAACTCGTAGTGCCCGTATCGAGTACTAAAGGCCGACTTCGGAATATCTTCTTCGCGAATCTTCAGCTGATGATATCTCGAGCGCAAATCTATTTTTGAGAACACCGTGGCTCCCTGTAGCTGATCGAACAGATCGTCAATCCTCGGAAGGGGATATTTGTTCTTGATAGTGATTTTATTTAACTCTCTGTAATCGATGCATAGCCGCATCGATCCATCTTTCTTCTTGACAAATAAAACCGGTGCTCCCCAGGGTGAAAAGCTTGGCTGAATGAATCCCTTCTGCAGCAACTCGTCCAATTGTTCTTTCAGTTCTTTCATTTCTGTTGGAGCTAAACGATATGGAGCTTTTGAGATAGGTGCAGCCCCAGGTACTAAATCAATCGTGAACTGAATTTCACGATCAGGGGGAAGTCCTGGTAAATCTTCTGGGAACACATCAGGAAATTCTCGTACTATTGGGACTTCCTCTAACTTTGGGAGTGAACGTTCTTCTAAGGTCATTGCAAATACGAGGTATGCTTCACATCCTGCCCTGATCAGACGTTGTGCCTTCATCGCAGAGATTTTGGGAATTTTGCTCTTGCTAGTTCCCGTAAAAATGAACGGTTCGTTTCTCTCTGTACTGAACGTGATTGTCTTACGATTACAATCAATCACGGCGCCATACTTAGACAGCCAGTCCATTCCTAGGATTACCTCATAGTCGTTCATAGGTATAACTATAAGGTCTACGGGTAGTTCTCTATCGTTCACTAGCACTGGGCATTCTCGTAAAACTAAATTAGTTCGAGTAGAAGCTCCATGTGGAATAGTTACACTATACTCGCAGTCGGATTGTTGAGGCGTAATCCCGAGTCTCGTCACGTACTTAGATGATGCAAATGAATGCGTGGCTCCTGAATCTATTAATATGCGTGTCGATATACGATGGATAGATAGGGTACCTGCTACTACTGATGGGTCTGTTTCTGCCTCCTCGGATGTAATCGTGTATACTCGGGCAGGTACGGTTGGTGGCCTGGCTTGTACAGTTGTCTGACTCCCGGATGCTTTCCCTGGGCATGCTCTTGCAAAATGGCCTGACTTGCCACATCTAAAACAGCTAGCATTTTCTGAGAAGCAAATCCCCGTATGTCGTCGAGTACACTTCGGGCAGATTGGTTCCATTGGGGGTCTACCCTGATTCGGGTTAAACTGCTGAGGTAGTCCGGGTTTGTTCTGAAAATTAGGCCTTGGGCCTTTTGAGACAAATTGCTTCTTTTGACTTCCTCCACTCCACTGTGGCCCTTGTACGAACTTCCGTTTTGCTTCTTGGGCTCGGATGATTCTGATTTCCGTTTGCTCAGCCACTAAAGCCCGTTCAGCAACTTGAGCATATGTAGCTCCTTGAAGCCCGGCCATATTCACGTCTCTATATAGCTCAGGTTTCAGGCCTTCCAGAAAGCGCTCCACCTTCAATACATCTGTGCTCACCATGTGAGCTGCAAACCTAGACAGCTGTTCAAATTTTCGGATGTACTCAGCCACTGTCATCGGGCCCTGGCGTAAGTTAATGAACTCGTTCATTCGTTGGACCCGTACTGGAGCGGTGAAGTACTTGCTCCTGAATAATTCTTTGAAACGATCCCAACTCATTGTAAGAGGGTCTTCAATGGCTAAGATGGTGTCCCACCAATGACCTGCACTCCCTCGCAACAAGAATGCAGCACACAGGACCTTCTCTTCTTCGGGAATTCTGCTGTACTGGAACATACTTTCTAAGGTCCTTAGCCAGTCTTCAGCCGAAGTTGGGTCGATTGCATCCTCGAAAGTTGGAGTATTTAACTTCCGAAATCTTTCTCCTACTATCTCTATTCTTTCGGCTTGAGAAAGCCCACTGTTTTGCTGTCCGCCAGTGTTCCGCTGTTGAATTAATTCTTGAATCTGAGCGGACTGCTGGCGCACTAATTCGGTAAGCTGGATAATCGCCGTGTCGCGATTATCAGTTGGTATCTCGGGTTCCTTGCCCCGATTGGAACTCCCACTGCTATCACCTCTTGTTCTACCCATTCTTATTTACCCTGATAGTCCCTACGGCCAATAAATTATGCAACGCAAGCCAAAATTCACAGTAATAGGAACTTACTAGCAAGGCCGCTTCCGTACTTTTGAGCGTGTGTACATGAACAGTCTACAGAAACTTCAACCGAAGCTCTGATACCACCTGTGGCGCCCCGCCATCTACTTATCAATTCTAACACTAACTTACGTGGCTAATGTCAATATAAAATACTTAATACGCGAAAACATGGGTAAAATTTTTCCTTTTATATAAAGGAATTCGTTCTGTACAAGTCAAAATATCACTTCCAACCTATTTACATAGGATGGTTTCATAATTCAACAAAAGAAACCCTATCTCCTGCCCCACGGGTCGCATTCATGTACACACCACCCTCAAAAGTCGTTGGAAGCTTCAAAAGATAGCCTTGCCGTCATAAGCGATCACATACCGTGGTCGCGCGTACCTACAACACATAAAACATGGGATGAGCTATAAAGCTCAGTAAGTAGGAATAATGCATGTCGTGCACGTGTCTCATTTGCAAAGGCATCCGCGCCAATGCATTCAGACCCTAATAGGATCAAACTCAATCTTATATCTCTCAGGGCCCTCGACTGACTTACTATGCACCATTTTCAGAGCTCAATTCCAATAAGGACAATGGTCCAGCAATCTACAAAGGGTGACGAACCATAAAATACCAGTCACGCATTTCAGCCCAATTCGCACTGGGATGCATGACGACCCGCCATTCGGCCCAATGGGTACTTGCTGTTCCGCGGACGCTCACGCTGGTAGCCCACTTCGGGGTCGCCAACACCAGAGATACCCTCGGTGTCGCTGCCACCCTCGAATCGCCTCCTCCAGGTCGCACCTACCGCAATTCAGGGCATTCTGCCCAAATAATAAATATATATCCGACGACGTACCGGGTCGTCATGGTGTCATAGAAGCAGTCCAGACTCAACTGTGAGTCGATATCAGATGCCCATATCGGCAAATATCCATCGCTTTCAAGCGACATTATACCATGCATACTCTCATCTCACAATTTCCGTGCATGCCGTGTATGCATGTGTTCATGCTCTTGTAACAATACTAAAATGCATGCTATATCTTCATATAAACAGATAGCCACGTAATTCATGTTAGTACAAACAATTTATGTGTTGTAGTTGAAATTCCCACTTACCTGGTACTCCTTAGCTATTTTATTTAGCGTACTGTAAATCGTAAATCGTCGAACCCTAAATATAGAAACACATAAAATTAGGGTTTGTTAGTCTAGTTATAATTTCCCGAAATTGGCTTAATTTGAAAATCCTAGTTTCGACTTTTATAAACTCGAAACCCTAAAATTTAGAACTTAACCTAAACTAAAAAATATAATTTCAGAAATAGGTTTCGACATTCCTTATACCAAGCTTCGACATTTAAATCACACAAAGATCTCGATATTTATTATTTGTACATCTCGACATTTGCTTTAGTATAAAACTCGATATGTTACAAATCTCGAACTATTTGAATTCATTATCACAGTAACCTTTCGAGATATATATGTCGAGTTACAATAATTATAAGATATGAAATGTCGAGATGTGGTATAGATAGCTCTCGACATTTTCATTTCAACATGGATTTCAATACATATTAAGCATAAATGTCGAGCTCTTTAAACTAAATGTCGATATTTATTTTTTATACAGATGTCGACATTTTCCTTGAGCCTAGTTGTGTAATAAATCTCGATACAATGGGTCTCGACATTTTCTTATTCTTCTAACCATATTCGATATAGCTAATAAGTCTCGAGTTTTATTAAGCATAACATGATCTCGACATTTTCTATTCTTATCCTTTTTCTACATCCTAAGCACGAAAGTTTACACTCAAGAACATATGAATTAAAACAAGTATACTAAATTGAATGCTCGAAGGTTCACCATAGTACTGAAAAGAATCGAAACCACTTAAGTACCTAAAATTACTTCTCAAACGTCAATCTATTCAAATTTAAACAGTTAGGTTAGCATGAGTTTAAATTCAAAAGTTAGGGTTTTTCAGCTACTTATTCTACTCACAAATCTCAATTAAATCTCATTAACTCGAAGAAACATAATAAACATAGTTTGTTAACTGAATTTTCATGTGATAAGTAAGATTATTACCTTCCTTGAGTCCGAAAATTGACTTGCTAAGGATTGTCTATGTTGGCTGAATTTTTCCTAGTTTGGTTTCTTCTTCTCCTTGGTTTGTCTTTCGTATTCATAATAAAATTTCTCTTCCTAAGGACTTTCGATCTATATGATAAGTATTAAACTTGGGAATCTGTGATAGAATTGACAACTAGGTGTCTCAACTTAACTTTTACCTTCTATGTTAAGTAAACATTCGTGGTTTGATATGATTCCTACTCCTTGACTCAAAAGTCAAATGTCACCCGATTGTTTCTACTGTAATTGTCTGAAAATAAATTCATAAATTGTGCGAATTCCTACACTAAAATCGCCCGATTTTGGTCTCAATCTAATTAACAAAAATCATGCTATGATCGCCGATTCTAACTTATCATTTTATTTGATCGGCGAAAGGTTAATACTTACCTGGAAGCTTAACTTCCTGAAATGAAATCAGTCGAAATTTCTCTATACTACATACTTATTTTTGCCGAGACTTTCCAAAGTCTCGCCTATACTTAAATGTTACCCAAATATTTCCTAAATCCTACTATTTCCACATAAGTTAGTCATCACGTAACACACATAAGATGATAAAACACGTATCATGGCGTCATATAAACACATAATATGTACGCTAATTTATTGGCCAGCTTACTTACGGGACTCGGGTATTACATAAACCCAACTCCATTGAAAGAAAATATAGCAGAACTGGACCAGCGAAGAACACGCGTGAAAGATATTGAGAAAGTTACGTCGAATATTTAACTTTTTTCATGTGTGAAGGGGTTTTTAGCGAGCAATATTACATCTGTAAATGACAGTCTTTGTTCGAAAACTATTACTAGATCAGAATCTCGGCAAGGAAGAAACAAACAAAAGCGTATGTTCATGATGCTTGTCCAGAATATCGAAGTGATCTTTCTTATCAAAGCTGAAGCAAACAAGTATCACAAATTCTGCATCAAAATAAAAAACCTTCACAATTTCGTAACTGAGACGTGCCAGCTTTTGTGTTTCATCATCAAGCGCAGAAAAGGACAAAGGGATGACCTTTATACGACAAAAACGCACCCTACGCCGAACTGTATGCTTATAATACATACGGAGTATGTAAAACAAGCCTAAGATCTTAGATCAGTGACGACATTAAGTTTAGCTTCATGCTAAATAAGTTTTGCGTCGTCTTAAGCTTCCAAAACTAACTAAGTTTCTCATGGATTAATGTTACACTAACTTGTTTGTTACATCTAAGTCAAATGTTCATCTGCGTTAAGTTCTCAAAGGACTATGTTCACTTCGCTTACTGTTATATATTATGTCTGTAAACGAACCCTCAAGATGACAATGGCAATAGAAAATGAACGCTAGGAACTCAAATCGAGCTAAACGGGCTTGTTTCTTAACTAAGAAGATCGAATGAAAAATCCCAGAAATAGCATACGATAACGTACGAACTTTATTTCCCTAAGCAGCGATAGCGTCACTTGTATTGTAATATATGAAAGAGGAAAAGACATTAAAAGCTGGCAAGCCTAACGTGGCAGCAATTCCACGTTCATGCGCAGCGAGTCCTCTAGCCTAGCCACCGAGTGGATTACAGCTTAGTCTGCATACTTACGCCGAAGTAGAAGAGGTAAAGCTTTACTAAGACTCTGTTAGAGATCTATTTATACCAAGCACTCAGTAGTCAAAAAAGCACAGATCATCGATTTCATCCATTTCCCCAGTTCTATACTTTTGGGCCTCTTCAGCTTCGGCCAGAATTCTCTTTTCAATCTCTCACCATGAGAAACTGTTGATGTTGAGCGTTTAACTGAAACAATGTTGGGTAACATTCTAGTCAACATCTGTTGGCCGAGAATGTTCCCTTTCTCAGTTTTATCTTTCATGCCCAAAACCTATTTTAATTATGACGTGGCATTTTTCTAGTGTTGTGCAGGTTATGGATAAGAGCTAGAACGGTTCAAACCGTGTAGAAAGAGTGTGGATAAGCTAGAGCGAAAATAGGAGTGGAGCATACTAAAAATAGGAAGCTTGGAGAACAAGTGAAGACTGAGCAATCCGAGCTGACCAAGTCGATCTACAACGGTCACTAACTGTCCAAATACACTTAGTGGACGTTAGTGGACGTTGTGGGAAGTTGCTAAGACAAGTGGCGAAGTCTTGGACAAATCGAATGAGTATTTAAGTCGAAGACTTAACCGTTTTGATGTACGACGAACACCGAGCTAAAGTGAGAGCATTTTCTGAGCGAGAGTCATTTCTTGAAAGAGTTTTTCTTTTCTAAGTCTAGCTTTTAGAGGTCGTGAGATCTTGTGGTTTTAGAGACCTTTTAGATTCGTTCCGTTTGCTAGATTAGTTTTGGCTATCTTTTTCGATAGTTTTGTAATCCATATTTCTAGTGGATTTTTACCCCTTGGGGCTCGCAGCAAGTTATTTGACTTGCTGCACAAAACATCGTTTGTGTTCGTTTCGTTTTCCGCTGTGCGTACAAAAGAGTAAGAACGAGTGTTAGCCTAACATCGTGTCCAACATCAGTATTTAATTTAGCTTTTTACATCCATTGTGTACGCATGTTGGTCCAAACCAAACTTCTTGACTGTGTTCTTGGCATACTTCTCTTGGGACATAAAGATCCCGTCGCTGCTTTGCTTAATCTGCAATCCTAGAAAATATGTTAATTCGCCTATCATCGACATCTCAAAGGTAGTGTTCATTGCCTGCACAAACTGATCTAATAAAACTTGTGAGATCGAGCCAAAAACAATGTCATCAACATATACTTGAGCAATCAAAATATCGGATCCAACCCCCTTAACAAAAAGAGTGCGATCCGCCTCACCTCGAGTGAAACCAAACTCAAGCAAAAATGTTGCTAACCTTGCATACCACGCTCGAGGCGCTTGCTTCAACCCGTACAATGCTTTCTGCAGCTTAAAAACATGGTTAGGATAATGGGGATCTTCGAACCCTTTAGGCTGTTCGACATAGATTTCCTTATCAATATACCCATTCAAAAACGCACCCTTAACATCCATTTGGTGTAATGTAATGTTAAGCCAACATGCTATAGCCAACAAAAGCCTAATTGATTCTAACCTAGCAACGGGAGCAAATGTCTCATCAAAGTCTATACCTTCTACTTGCGTGTAACCCTTTCCGCTTGATTAGACATGTGCTTGAGGATGATCTCTCCCCAGTTCAGCGGCAGATTGCGCCCAAGAGCGTACAGAAGATGAGCCATGTGCTCAGTTACCCGTGTATCATTCAAGGTAGGCAGCCAACTAAAGACGATGTTGGGCAGAATGTTGACCCAACATTGTACCGTTCTATGATAGGCAGTTTATTGTACTTATCTGCGAGTAGACCTGATATCATGTACAGTGTTTGCGTTTGTGCTAGATATCAATCTGAACCTAAGGTTTCGCATTTGAATGCTGTTAAACGAATACTACGTTTTGTGAGTGGATCGTGTAGCCTAGGACTATGGTTCTCCAAAGATACTAATTTGAGTCTTGTAGGCTATAGCGATGCTGACTGGGCGGGTGACGAGGATGACCGCCAGAGTACAAGTGGTGGCTGTTTCTTCCTAGGTAATAACTTGGTTGCATGGTATAGTAAGAAACAAAACTGTGTGTCTTTATCTACTGCTGAGTCCGAATATGTTGCGGCGGGTATTTGTTGCACGCAATTATTGTGGTTGAATAGTTGTTATGTGACTATGGGTTAGAGTGCGAATCTGTACTTATGTATTGTGATAACCTTAGTGCCATTAACATCTCTAAGAATCCCATCCAACATTCTCGAACAAAGCATATAGATATTAGGCATCATTTTCTGAGAGATATGGTCGAAAAAGAGTTAGTCCGCATCGAGCATATAGACACTAAGAATCAGTTAGCAGACATTTTTACGAAAGCATTGGATTCTGAAAGGTTCTCGGACCTGAAGAAATCCATAGGTTTGAACATGTTAGTTTAGATGTTGGTCCAACATTTGGATCAACATAGCATATGTCGATTTTGATAGTTGCTGTTTTGATGTTTGGTTTAATATTCTGTTCTGTTTTCCTGTGAAATGACTTGTTTCTTCTTGATTGGTCCCTAAATAAACCCGATCCCTCTTTTATAGGCTCTTGGTAATACGTCCCTAGGTACACGGCATTCGCTGTGACGATGTACTCTTTGCGACTAAAAACCAATCATTTTTATTGTGATTAGCATGCTCATAAACTCTCGGCTAGATATAGGTATTTGGTAATAAGTTTCCTTAGGTACACGGCATTCGCGGTGACGATGTATACTATGCGACAAAAAGCCGAACCTTGAGGCTGAGGGTATAAGGGCAGTGCGTGAATTCGTTGTGGGTATATGAGGTGAAAGGGTAGAAATAAAGGGAACTGATTTTGAGAAGAATTAAGCAGAAAAGTCTAGGATTACGGAATTAGAATGTTGAGTCAAATGTTAGGGCAACATGTGATTGTCAGTTCGATATTGTTGCTTTCTGTGCTTTCGTTTTTATTCGTGTCTGTCTTTAGTACTGTTTTTGTTAGTCTTGTGTGTCTAGTTCAGTTATCTCTCAGAATTGCATTAGAAACTCTCGAAGATCAGCTCTTTACACTTGTCTCTATGTGTTCATCAACGTCGCTCAATCGGTTAGTATTTCTTGATTCTACCTTGACTTTTGACTTAGTGGTCTTTTTGGTAGAAACGTGGTCTGAAATGCTCCTATTTACTCGCATGACTTAGTCTCAAACGTGCTCCTATGTGGTCGGATAATTGAATTTGTTATATACTATTTTTAGCTTCATGTTTTGAAAAATCATGACTTAGTTTAGACTTATCCAATCTATGCGGTTTTTCTCTCCTTATGCTCAACGGTTATTTTTGTTCATTAACTCCATGATTAGCGAAAATAACTGAAGTGACCGTTGTATCTGTATCGATGTTAAGTGGTGGATTAATTGATTATATCTAACTGGTCACCTCACTCCACTTACATCACTTTGATCTCTTCCACACACAAAGAATCGTCTCTCTCCATCTCAGTTCATTAGGGTTTTTAGTTTGCTCCAGATTTTCGACTTAGATCTTTTTCTTCTCAGTTGAAATCATGTCTGATTCTCCTCCTCAACCGAATGTTGACCCAACATTCGATCCTAACCCTGTTTTTCCAGTCCATCTGCAAGTGATTCCAGGTCCGATGGAGATCGTGGTCTACACGGGACCTTTCCAGCCACTCCGACCACCCAGACCAGCACCTCAGGCAGTCGAAGAACAAACAACGCCACCGCAGCCTTCATCAGCTGACCCTCCGACGGCGAACCCTAGCCAAGAAACCGCAGCAACGATGACTAGTCAAGACGACGACGAGGATGTGCCACTGGGAACTCGTCTCCGATCACTCAAGAAACGGCGCCGGGATAGGGCTGAGGATGCTCTGCCGACCTCGTCTGGTACAATCCGACAGACCCAATTTTGGCCGAGCCACCAGTGGATGAACCTATTCAGGCGGAAGAAACCCCTGTTTCCACAGACCCACTTTTTCCGGCCACAGTTGCTCCCAGACAATTCCGCCGCCGCTTTTCACTTTTGCGGACGTGCCACTCGGTGCAACATCATCCCAGCCACGGCCGATTCAGACAAGCCTAGTGGGAGGCGCGATTAATGTTCCAGCACAGTCGTCTCCTCCACCTTCTCAAGGAGCCACCGCGCCTTTACCTGGCGATTCAAGCTCAATTCCGGGAACTGCAACGGCCCAACACCCAAAGAAATCTCGGTCAGATACATCCAAGAAAAGGAAGAGCAAAGCTGTAGAAATTCGGGCCGGGCCTCCGGTAATTTATCCGTTATCGAGGCCCACGCACACACGCCACGAAGGATCGGTGTCCGGTATAAGCTTGATGAGGTTCCTTCTTAAAACCAATTGGTGATAAGAGGAGTGACCCATCAAGCTTATAAACCCACTTTAATCTTTGGTGGTTGATCGGTGTGGGACTCTCCCATCACACGTGATATTCAACACTCCCCCCTCACGTGTGAGCCCATGTCTTTAAATCGGGCGTGTCTGCCTATGTCCTTTTTAATTGGACGGGAACGCCATTCTTTTCGAACCCGTCATATATATATATTTTTGTTAATAGAGTCGGATCTCTGCCCGCTCTGATACCAAGTAGAAATTCGGGGCCGGGCCTCCGGTAATTATTAACCGTTAAAGAAGCCCACGCACATGTCACACGGAGGATCGGTGTTCGGTATAAGCTTGATGGGGTTCCTTCTTAAAACCAATTGGTGATAAGAGGAGTGACCCATCAAGCTTATAAACACACTTTAATCTTTGGTGGTTGATCGGTGTGGGACTCTCCCATCACACGTGATATTCAACAAAAGCCCAGGCCAAGAAATCGGCTCCTGTAACTAAGCGGCGACGAAGCGGGCGTATCAGACGTGCCCTGAACCCCACCTCGAACAAAGACGATCCCATCGCTCTTTCCAGCGACTCAGACTCAATCGACACAATCGTCGATTCCACCACCTACGACAGCGTCGACTCGGAGATATCAGATGAGGACTTCAAACATTCAGGGGGAGAAACGCCGTCCTCTGACTCGGAGTCCTTCACAGCCTCAGACAAACCAGAAAGTAACGATGATGACGAGGCTGATTTATCTGAGACCTTAGACTCTTTGAAGAAAAGGGTGGAGAAACGTGCAGGCAAACGCCCCATGGAAAGTGATGACCAGCCAGCAAAGCGAGCGAGGACTGAAAGAGCACCTCAACCAGCCGCAAGTCACCGTGATGTCTCTCCTGTTCCTGTTACTGAAGATGTTGGGTCTGATGTTGACCTAACACTAGAAGATTCAGATTGGGAGAGTCCATTGCCCAACCGCAAATTTTACCGCACAGCCAACGAGGAGCTGTGGGAATCCCTGAGTAGAGACTCTTTAGGGTGGAACGGGTCGTGGACGAGGCGAGCTTCAGGAAGTATGGCGTGATGCAATTCCTGGAGTCTCGACATCTCGGGCACATGGTGACGAGTTTAGGGACGTACTGTGACAATGTCGTCCGAGAGGTATATGCTAACCTCTTCTTTAATGTGGCTGAAGTTAAATCTAGGAAATATGGGAAGATTTTTCTGAGGGGGAGATTGTATGACATGTCGGCTAGTGCTATAAACAGGTTTCTACGTACTCCTGATGTAGAAATGGGGTATGAATATGACAATGATGCTGTGGTTAGGTTTATTACTGGGGGTAGAGTGTCTAAGTGGGAAGAAAATTGTGCGGGCAGCTCTCTTACATCTTTGTATTCAGTCTTGTTTAAGATTGGTGTGTGTAGTTGGTTGCCTACATCAAATGAAGTTAGGGTGACCGAAGGGATCGCTCATGTGCTATACGCACTTGGTCAAAATCTGCCGATGAATTGGCGAAAGTTGATCCTCGATCACATGTCGAATCAAGCTGAAAAGGTGGGAAAGGGAATTCTTCCTTATCCCTCGATTATCTACGGAGTTCTTTTACAAGGCGGATTTCAGCCAACCCGGAAAGACTCGGTGACCATCCTACGCAGTCCTTACCCAGTTCAGCCGAACCATTTGGCCGGCTCTGGCAGAGACCTGCCCTGGCGCAGCCCCGAACAACTAGAGCACGATGTGGACCACAGTGTTGGGTCAACATCTTTGGCAGAACAGGCCCTCAGAGCTCTTGACGAGTCCATCGCAGCTTTGGTGGCTCAAAGGGATGCTTTGAGGAGGTTCATTTCTTCCCAAAAAGGGGGAGATAGGGCAGAAGCAGTGAGAGCTGAGGATCGGGCAGGGCCAAGTGAAGTACAGCCCGAAGAAGGGGGAGATCAGGTTCGTGAGTGCGAGCAAGCCAGGACGGAAGGCCAAGAAGGTCAAGGAGAAGGAGCTGAAGCGGAGACTTAGATTTTTGTGCATGCGCATTTTGCTTATGTTTGCATGCTTATCCCTTATTTTCCTGTGTGCGATTTATATTTGGACCATGTCTATTTTTGTTTTGCAGGTTTTTTTAGGACCTCTAAGGCATGTACTAAGTTTCTAGTACTTTGAATAGGTTTTCTTACTATTCTGTTTTTCGTCTAATTCTAACCATTTTGTTTTTGTGGTTGAGTTGATGTCGCCTTTAGGGGGAGTTTCACAATGACTGACTTCTGCTTTGGTTTTGGGAAGAAAGATAAAAAGGGGGAGATTGTTGATGTTCAGCGTTCAACTGAAACAATGCTGGGTAACATTCTAGTCAACATCTGTTGGCGAGAATGTTCCCTTTCTCAGTTTTATCTTTCATGCCCAAAACCTATTTTAATTATGACGTGGCATTTTTCTAGTATTGTGCAGGTTATGGATAAGAGCTAGAACGGATCAAACCGTGTAGAAAGAGTGTGGACAAGCTAGAGCGAGGAGTGGAGCATACTAAAAATAGGAAGCTTGGAGAACAAGTGAAGACTGAGCAATCCGAGCTGACCAAGTCGATCTACAACGGTCACTAACTGTCCAAATACACTTAGTGGACGTTGTGGGAAGTTGCTAAGACGAGTGGCGAAGTCTTGGACAAATCGAAGGAGTATTTAAGTCGAAGACTTAACCGTTTTGAAGGACGACTAACACGAGCTAAAGTGAGAGCATTTTCTGAGCGAGAGTCATTTCTTGAAAGAGTTTTTCTTTTCTAAGTCTAGCTTTTAGAGGTCGTGAGATCTTGTGGTTTTAGAGTCCTTTTAGATTCGTTCCGTTTGCTAGATTAGTTTTGGCTATCTTTTTCGATAGTTTTGTAATCCATATTTCTAGTGGATTTTTACCCCTTGGGGCTCGCAGCAAGTTATTTGACTTGCTGCACAAAACATCGTTTGTGTTCATTTCGTTTTCCGCTGTGCGTACAAAAGAGTAAGAACGAGTGTTAGCCTAACATCGTGTCCAACATCAGTATTTAATTTAGCTTTTTACATCCATTGTGTACGGGACCACCTTCAGAGTTTTTTTTACAAGAAACTGAAGTGGGAAATGAATATTTCGATAACCATTATTAGCACAGAAGAAACACCCCAACAGTTAAAGATTAACGCTCACAATGATATGATGCGAAGTAATATCAACTTCCGTTGTCCATAGACTTGTAATCCTTTCGTGGTTTGTCTGTGGTCTTCCTTCCTTCATTCACGTCTCCAATTATTAGATCAGTGGGATGGCCTTTCTGAATCTTAGTTGGTGGATCACGTCGCACTTCGCGAGGACCAGCTTCTTCGTTCTGTTCTGGCTCAGATGTTGAGTCCAATGTTGGCTCAACATGTTATCCGTAGGCTCCTCTGATTCGTTACTCGCTTGTATAACATCTGCAATATCAACTTGAGGGGGCATGTTGCTAAGATCAGTAGCATCATCAAACACAACGTTAACTGATTCTTGAACTGTCTTTAAACGCAAATTATAGACTCGATAAGCACGACTGTTTGACGAATATCCTAGGAAAATGCATTTGTCACTCTTCGAATAAAACTTAGTCAAATATTCACAATCATTTAGCATGTAACAAAAACATCCAAAGACATGAAAATATTTAACCGTAGGCTTCTTACCATTCAACAATTCATACGGGGTTTTCTTTGTACCATGCCTAAAAAATACACGATTCGAAATGTGACATGCTGTATGCAAAGCTTCAGCCCAAAAACGTTTAGACACATTCTTAGATAGTAACATAACCCGAGCCATTTCTTGTAACGTCATATTCTTCCTTTCGGCAACCCCATTTTGTTGGGGTGTCTTAGGAGACGAATACTCATGCACGATCCTTTTCTTATGACAGAATTCATCAAAAAATTGATTCTCAAACTCTCTACCATGGTCAGACCTAATGCGAAAAACAGTAGCACTGAAATTATTTCGAATCATAGCATTGTGAGCGTACTCTGAAGGTGGTCCCGTACACAATGGATGTAAAAAGCTAAATTAAATACTGATGTTGGACACGATGTTAGGCTAACACTCGTTCTTACTCTTTTGTACGCACAGCGGAAAACGAAACGAACACAAACGATGTTTTGTGCAGCAAGTCAAATAACTTGCTGCGAGCCCCAAGGGGTAAAAATCCACTAGAAATATGGATTACAAAACTATCGAAAAAGATAGCCAAAACTAATCTAGCAAACGGAACGAATCTAAAAGGACTCTAAAACCACAAGATCTCACGACCTCTAAAAGCTAGACTTAGAAAAGAAAAACTCTTTCAAGAAATGACTCTCGCTCAGAAAATGCTCTCACTTTAGCTCGGTGTTCGTCGTACATCAAAACGGTTAAGTCTTCGACTTAAATACTCCTTCGATTTGTCCAAGACTTCGCCACTTGTCTTAGCAACTTCCCACAACGTCCACTAACGTCCACTAAGTGTATTTGGACAGTTAGTGACCGTTGTAGATCGACTTGGTCAGCTCGGATTGCTCAGTCTTCACTTGTTCTCCAAGCTTCCTATTTTTAGTATGCTTCACTCCTATTTTCGCTCTAGCTTATCCACACTCTTTCTACACGGTTTGAACCGTTCTAGCTCTTATCCATAACCTGCACAACACTAGAAAAATACCACGTCATAATTAAAATAGGTTTTGGGCATGAAAAATAAAACTGAGAAAGGGAACATTCTCGGCCAACAGATGTTGACTAGAATGTTACCCAACATTGTTTCAGTTGAACGCTCAACATCAACAATCTCCCCCTTTTTATCTTTCTTCCCAAAACCAAAGCAGAAGTCAGTCATTGTGAAACTCCCCCTAAAGGCAACCTCAACTCAACCACAAAAACAAAATGGTTAGAGTTAGACGAACAACAGAATAGTAAGAAAAACTATTCGAAGTACTAGGAAATTAGTACATGCCTTAGAGGTCCTGAAACAAATCTGCAAAACAAAAATAGACATGGTCCAAATATAAATCGCACACAGAAAAATAAGAGATAAGCATGCAAACATAAGCAAAATGCGCATGCACAAAAATCTAAGTCTCCGCTTCAACTCCTTCTCCTTGACCTTCTTGGCCTTCAGTCCTGGCTTGCTCGCACTCACGAACCTGATCTCCCCCTTCTTCGAGCTGTACTTCACTTGGCCCTGCCCGATCCTCAGCTCTCACTGCTTCTGCTCTATCTCCCCTTTTTGGGAAGAAATAACCTCCTCAAAGCATCCTTTGAGCCACCAAAGCTGCGATGGACTCGTCAGAGCTTTAAGAGCCTGTTCTGCCAAAGATGTTGACCCAACACGTGGTCAACATCGTGTGCAATCTGCTCCGGTGTGCGCCAAGGAAGATCTACAATCTTATCAGGTCCTGTAAGATGGCTTGGTTGAATAGCATACGGCATCCTCTGAGTGACTACTTTATCCTTCCGAGTGGGTGGAAAACCTCCTTGAACCATCACTCCATAGATGATGGAAGGGTATGGCAGGATCCCTTTGCTAACCCTCTCCGCTTGATTAGACATGTGCTTGAGGATGATCTC
This sequence comes from Craterostigma plantagineum, assembly GCA_027422505.1. NCBI lineage: Eukaryota > Viridiplantae > Streptophyta > Magnoliopsida > Lamiales > Linderniaceae > Craterostigma > Craterostigma plantagineum. Next base: position 7,316,581 of record JAPQWV010000038.1, read on the forward strand.
TCCCCAGTTCAGCGGCAGATTGCGCCCAAGAGCGTACAGAAGATGAGCCATGTGCTCAGTTACCCATGTATCATTAAAGGTAGGCAGCCAACTAAAGACCTCAATCTTAAACAACACTGAGTATAATGAAGTTAAAGCAGTACTCGCACAATTTTTCTTCCATACAGACACTCTCCCTCCAGTAATGAATCTAACCACCTCATCATTATCATACTCATAGCCCATATCAACCTCAGGCGTTCCAAGAAACTCATTTATAGCACGAGATGAAAGATCATAAAGTTTCCCCCTTAAAAAGACCTTCCCATACTTCCTAGAATTAACTTCAGCTATATTAGAGAAAAGGTTCGCATATACCTCGCGGACGACTGAGTCACAGTACGTCCCAAGTTCTTTCACCATTCGGCCCAAGTGACGAGATTCAAGAAATTGCAAGACACCATGCTTCCTAAAGCTCTCTTCGTCCACCACTCTTTCCACTCTGAGGAGTCTTTTACTCATGGAATCTCACAGCTCCGCATTGGCTATGCGGTAAAACTTCTGATCGGGTAGTGGATTTTCCCAGTCCGAATCCTCCAATGTTGGGCAATATCGAACTGACAATCACATGTTGGTCCAACATTTGGATCAACATAGCATATGTCGATTTTTAGTTACTGCTTTGATGTTTGGTTTAATATTCTGTTCTGTTTTCCTGTGAAATGACTTGATTCTTCTTGATTGGTCCCTAAATAAACCCGATCCCTCTTTTATAGGCTCTTGGTAATACGTCCCTAGGTACACAGCATTCGCTGTGACGATGTACTCTTTGCGACTAAAAAACCAATCCGTTTTATTGTGATTAGCATGCTCATAAACTCTCGGCTAGATATAGGTATTTGGTAATAAGTTTCCTTAGGTACACGGCATTCGCGTGACGATGTATACTATGCGACAAAAAGCCGAACCTTGAGGCTGAGGGTATAAGGGCAGTGCGTGAATTCGTTGTGGGTATATGAGGTGAAAGGGTAGAAATAAAGGGAACTGATTTTGAGAAGAATTAAACAGAAAAGTCTAGGATTACGGGATTAGAATGTTGAGTCAAATGTTAGGGCAACATGTGATTGTCAGTTCGATATTGCTACTTTCTGTGCTTTCGTTTTTATTCGTGTCTGTCTTTAGTACTGTTTTTGTTAGTCTTGTGTGTCTAGTTCAGTTATCTCTCAGAAATGCATTAGAAACTCTCGAAGATCAGCTCTTTACACTTGTCTCTATGTGTTCATCAACGTCGCTCAATCGGTTAGTATTTCTTGATTCTACCTTGACTTTTGACTTAGTGGTCTTTTTGGTAGAAACGTGGTCTGAAATCTCCTATTTACTCGCATGACTTAGTCTCAAACTTGCTCCTAAGTGCTCGTGTAATTGGATTGGTCATATACTATTTTTAGCTTCATGTTTTGAAAACTCATGACTTAGTTTGAACTTATCCAATTTATGCGGTTTTCTACTTATGCTCAACGGTTATGTTTGTGCCCAATAACTCCATGATTAGCTTAAAAATAACTGCAGTGACCGTTGTGACTAGCTCCATGATTATATGATTTTATTTAACTTGTCATATCATCTCACTAGCTTCACATCGCTCACTATCTCTCTAAAACTGCTCTTCGTGATCTGTAGTTCATTAGGGTTTTCAGATTTTCGATCTTGATTCATTTTTCTTTGTTGAAATCATGTCGAATTCACCTTCTCAACCGAATGTTGACCCAACATTCGTACCTAACCCTATTCTTCCAGTCCCTCTGCAAGTGATTCCAGGTCCAATGGAGATCGTGGTCTACACGGGGCCTTTTCAGCCGCTCCGGCCAGTCAGACCACCACCTCAAGCCGCCGAAGGACAAGCGCCACCACCAGAGACCACAGAAGTGCCACAGCCAGCGTCTACAGCTCCTCCAACAGCTAACCCTAGCCAAGAACTCCAGCGACGATGTCAAGTCAAGAAAGTGATGATGGAGTGCCTCTGGGAACTCGTCTCCGATCACTCAAGAAATGGCTGCGAAACAGGGCTGAGGATGCTCTGCCTAGCTCATCTGGTGCAATTCTAGAATCCGGAGCCCCAATTGAAAGTGACGAGCTGTCAGTGCCGAACTCTGAGACAGCGGAAACCCCTGTTTCCGCAGACCCTGTTTTTCCGGCCACAGTCGCTCCCAGACAACCTATTCCGCCGCCGATCTTCAATTTCGCCGACGTACCACTCGGTGCACCTCCTCTCAGTCACGGCCTGTCCAAACAAGTCTGGTCGGAGGCGCTATCAACGTCACGGCACCGTCTTCAAATCCTTCTCCACCACCTGATTCTACAACTTCAATTCCGGGCACAAATACTGCCCAAAAGACGAAGAAATCACGGCCAGGAACCTCCAAGAAAAGCCAGAGCAAAGCCCAGGCGAAGAAGTCTGCTCCTGTGAAGAAGCGACGAAGCGGGCGTATAAGACGAGCACTGAACCCAACTTCCAACGCCGATGATCCCATCGATCTTTCCAGCGACTCGGTTGATACGATCGTCGACTCTACAACATACGACAGCCTCGACTCGGAGGTCTCAGACGAGGACTTCAAGCTTTCAGGGGGAGAAACGCCGTCCTCTGTCTCGGAGTCTTTCACAGCCTCAGACAAAGCAGAGAGCAACGACGAGGACGAGGCTGATCTTGCTGAGACTCTGGAGTCTTTGAGGAAAAGGGTGGAGAAGCGCGCTGGTAAACGACCCATGGAAAGTGACGACCAGCCTTCGAAGCGTGCCAGGACTGACAGCTCCCCTCAACAAGATCAAAGTCATCGTGCCGTCTCACCAGTCCCAGCCTCAGATGAAGATGTTGAGTATGATGTTGACCCAACATTGGAGGATTCGGACTGGAAAAATCCACTACCCGATCAGAAGTTCTACCGCACAGCCAATGCGGAGCTGTGGGATTCCATGAGTAAAAGACTCCTCAGAGTGGAAAGGGTGGTGGACGAAGAGAGCTTTAGGAAGCATGGTGTCTTGCAATTTCTTGAATCTCGTCACTTGGGCCGAATGGTGAAAGAACTTGGACGTACTGTGACTCAGTCGTCCGCGAGGTATATGCGAACCTTTTCTCTAATATAGCTGAAGTTAATTCTAGGAAGTATGGGAAGGTCTTTTTAAGGGGGAAACTTTATGATCTTTCATCTCGTGCTATAAATGAGTTTCTTGGAACGCCTGAGGTTGATATGGGCTATGAGTATGATAATGATGAGGTGGTTAGATTCATTACTGGAGGGAGAGTGTCTGTATGGAAGAAAAATTGTGCGAGTACTGCTTTAACTTCATTATACTCAGTGTTGTTTAAGATTGGGGTCTTTAGTTGGCTGCCTACCTTGAATGATACACGGGTAACTGAGCACATGGCTCATCTTCTGTACGCTCTTGGGCGCAATCTGCCGCTGAACTGGGGAGAGATCATCCTCAAGCACATGTCTAATCAAGCGGAGAGGGTTAGCAAAGGGATCCTGCCATACCCTTCCATCATCTATGGAGTGATGGTTCAAGGAGGTTTTCAACCCACTCGGAAGGATAAAGTAGTCACTCAGAGGATGCCGTATGCTATTCAACCAAGCCATCTTACAGGACCTGATAAGATTGTAGATCTTCCTTGGCGCACACCGGAGCAGATTGCACACGATGTTGACCACGGTGTTGGGTCAACATCTTTGGCAGAACAGGCTCTTAAAGCTCTTGACGAGTCCATCGCAACTTTGGTGGCTCAAAGGGATGCTTTGAGGAGGTTTATTTCTTTCCAAAAAGGGGGAGATAGAGCAGAAGCAGTGAGAGTGAGGATCGGGCAGGGCCAAGTGAAGTACAGCTCGAAGAAGGGGGAGATCAGGTTCGTGAGTGCGAGCAAGCCAGGACTGAAGGCCAAGAAGGTCAAGGAGAAGGAGCTGAAGCGGAGACTTAGATTTTTGTGCATGCGCATTTTGCTTATGTTTGCATGCTTATCTCTTATTTTTCTGTGTGCGATTTATATTTGGACCATGTCTATTTTTGTTTTGCAGATTTGTTTCAGGACCTCTAAGGCATGTACTAATTTCCTAGTACTTCGAATAGTTTTTCTTACTATTCTGTTGTTCGTCTAACTCTAACCATTTTGTTTTTGTGGTTGAGTTGAGGTTGCCTTTAGGGGGAGTTTCACAATGACTGACTTTTGCTTTGGTTTTGGGAAGAGAGATAAAAAGGGGGAGATTGTTGATGTTGAGCGTTCAACTGAAACAATGTTGGGTAACATTCTAGTCAACATCTGTTGGCCGAGAATGTTCCCTTTCTCAGTTTTATCTTTCATGCCCAAAACCTATTTTAATTATGACGTGGCATTTTTCTAGTGTTGTGCATGTTATGGATAAGAGCTAGAACGGTTCAAACCGTGTAGAAAGAGTGTGGATAAGCTAGAGCGAAAATAGGAGTGGAGCATACTAAAAATAGGAAGCTTGGAGAACAAGTGAAGACTGAGCAATCCGAGCTGACCAAGTCGATCTACAACGGTCACTAACTGTCCAAATACACTTAGTGGACGTTAGTGGACGTTGTGGGAAGTTGCTAAGACAAGTGGCGAAGTCTTGGACAAATCGAAGGAGTATTTAAGTCGAAGACTTAACCGTTTTGATGTACGACGAACACGAGCTAAAGTGAGAGCATTTTCTGAGCGAGAGTCATTTCTTGAAAGAGTTTTTCTTTTCTAAGTCTAGCTTTTAGAGGTCGTGAGATCTTGTGTTTTAGAGTCCTTTAGATTCGTTCCGTTTGCTAGATTAGTTTTGGCTATCTTTTTCGATAGTTCTGTAATCCATATTTCTAGTGGATTTTTACCCCTTGGGGCTCGCAGCAAGTTATTTGACTTGCTGCACAAAACATCGTTTGTGTTCGTTTCGTTTTCCGCTGTGCGTACAAAAGAGTAAGAACGAGTGTTAGCCTAACATCGTGTCCAACATCAGTATTTAATTTTAGCTTTTTACATCCATTATGTACGGGACCACCTTCAGAAACAAAGGCTTTTACGAAGAAGCAGGGAAAGATTACTACGATCCAACAAAGAGCCTGATTTATGCTTGGGACGTTATACGAGTTCCAATTTTAGCTCCACTCCTACGATTCTCACTATATGTATGCATAACCATGTCGATAATGCTTTTCCTCGAACGTGTTTACATGGCCTTTGTCATTGTTTGTGTCAAATGCCTCGTAAGGAAGCGCTATACAAAGTATCAGTTAGATGTCATTAAGGAAGACCTCGAGAAAAACAGAAACTACCCCAAGGTATTGGTTCAGATCCCAATGTTCAATGAGAAGGAGGTAAGCATTTACATTTGCAACTATTACATCCAAACTCTATGCAAGTAATCCTCTCTCTATGAGAAAATATTTTCAGATAATCAGCTATGCGATCATCTGTAGGAGTATTTATATCATGTATTCATTCATTTCACTCAGGTTTATAAGCTGTCCATCGGAGCAGCTGCCAATATTTCGTGGCCATCAGATCGATTGATTGTTCAGGTTCTAGATGATTCAACAAATGAAGTCCTTAAGGTATGCTACTTTTATCAGAGATCCACCTCTACCTAATTTATGATAATTATGTATGAAGGATAAAGTTCACAAAGATAATCTATGCAGAACATGGTTGAAGCAGAGTGCCGAAAATGGATGGAGAAAGGGGTGAATATAAAGTACGAAACGAGGAATAACAGGAACGGTTACAAAGCAGGCGCAAGAAGGGCTCAAGAAACATTATGTCAACGACTGTGAATTCGTAGTAATATTTGATGCGGATTTTCAGCCAGAGGAAGATTTCCTTTGGAGGACTATTCCTTTTCTCCTTCAAAATCCAGAACTGGGGTTGGTTCAGGCTAGATGGAAATTTGGTAAATTCCCCCCAGAAAAACTATTACTAGTCTCCTACAAATAGATTACTCTATCTCTCACTCAAAGAGGTTTTGCTTCATTTCCAAGGTACTAACAAATCTTATTCTTCAGTTAACGCAGATGAATGTCTCATGACTAAGCTCCAACAAATGTCCCTAGACTACCACTTCAGCGTTGAGCAAGAAGTAGGATCGTCTACTTGTCAGTTTTTCGGATTTAATGGTCAGTTACTGCAATTGTCAAGCAGTTCTTTCAAGTAATGAAATAAAAGAACAATAATTTTCATTTATTTACTTAAAATTATAGGAACTGCCGGCGTCTGGCGCATGAGAGCGCTCCATGACGCCGGAGGTTGGAAAGACAGAACAACAGTCGAAGATATGGACCTTGCTGTTTGTGCATGCCTAAGGGGCTGGAAATTTCTCTTCATCGGAGACTTATCGGTAAGTGCTAGACTCTTAAAACTGATTCACCAGATAAATATACGACACCCATCTCCATGATTAGTTTTCTCACATCTAACGATACTAAAATTCTTCAGGTGAAAAATGAGCTTCCAAGCACTTTCAAAGCGTATAGATTCCAGCAACACCGCTGGTCTTGTGGACCAGCTAACCTTTTCAGGAAGATGTTGCGCGAAATCCTTGTTTGCGAGGTAAAGATTCAACCCAATTATAATTCCATGGTGGTAAAGATAAAATGTTTTCTGATGCACTTCACATAGCTTTTTTTTTTTCTCATGTCAATGCAGCGAGTTTCACTGTGGAAGAAGTGGCACATCATTTACTGCTTCTTCTTCGTGCGAAAAATCATAGCACATTGGGTTACCTTTTTCTTCTACTGCGTCGTAATTCCAGCCACCATCTTAGTGCCTGAAGTTCACCTCCCAAAGCCACTGGCCATTTATCTCCCAGCATGCATCAGCATATTGAACGCAGCTTCAACGATAAGGCACGAAATATCTGCATTAGCAAAAAAATGCAGAAGAAATATTAGTCGTTCTTTAGTACGAAATATCCATAACCATCAAATCTGTCTTAAAACTTTTTCACATACTCTGCCACAGTTCGATCCATCTCCTTGTATTTTGGATACACAGATCCAAGGCAACGATTATTGGCCTCCTCGAAGGCAACGATTATTGGCCTCCTCGAAGCAAGCAGAGTGAACGAATGGGTCGTGACCGAAAAATTAGGAAACGCATCGAAGCAGAGGAACAACAACAGAGCACAGAGGAGGCAACGGTTTCGCATAGTAGAAAGGTCGATTATTTTTCATATGGCACGTTAATCAAATTGGTTCTAACAAACTATCATAATCAAAATCGATTCTACTGACATTGGCAGGATGCATTTTCTTGAGCTCACCGTGGGACTGTTTCTGTTCTACTGTGCAGTCTACAACATAATGTACGGCGACAATCATATGTACATATACCTATTCCTTCAGGCGATCGCTTTCTTCATCATCGGGTTTGGGTATGTTGGAACTTTTGTACCGAACTGAGGAAAGAAAATGCGCGCATATACACAGTGATCTATCTACTGCTATCAGATGGGTTGTTTTAGAGGTGTGTTTTTGGTTTTTCCCCAAATGAAGGTACTACATAGAAGTGTACTAAGACAATGCAAAATGATACGTTAATCAATAAAAACCTTTACAGCAAGCAATGTCATCATCATCCTTCCTCAGCAGCTCCAAAAATAATGCATATACGGCAAAAGAAAATCACTGAATTATCAGTTTGGATAACAACCATATGAGCTAATAAAAACGATGCAGAGAGTTACCACGGTATAAATCTTCGGCTTACTAAGCAAAATGGGACCGTTGGGGAAGAAAGTGAACCATAAGCACCCTTCACCGAAAAAAAAAGCTTGAAACCGATGGAAAAAAAAAAAAAAAAAAAAAAAAAAAAACAACCCAGAAAAGGGTAGAGCCTGAATATAAAAAAAAAAAAAAAAATGGCTTTTCTGAGCTCCACTTTCACTACGCCGAGCTAGCGATTTCATAGTTGAAGTTTGATGAGCTTTTTTCTTCACCATTATTATCCTGTATCATTAATGGTTTTCTTTTTTATTTGTTTATTGTAAATTTATGTGTATTTACGATTATTTTGCATTCCGTATGTCTACATATAAGATCGCCAGATGGGGAATATCAAAGGATTATGGGATGATACATCAAAGACGAAGTCGTATTACACCAGAAACACCGATGGCAACGTTCTCTAGACTACTGATATGAAGCGACAAATACAAAAGGAGCCAAAACAATACATCAATATATATATATATATATATATATATATATATATATTATATTTAGTTATCATATTATTAACAACCAAAACTCGTGTAGCTTGAGCTTCATCTATTACCGCCCGCATCCTTAGTTAAGCATGCCTAGCATTGCCATGAAGATGTGTCTGCGCTACATTGTGTTCGTTCTGCGATAGCAAAGAAAAAAAGACGAAGTAATACGATACTGAACACAACCCTTTTCCCCGTAAGAATTAGAATTACGAGTCGAAAAAGTAGGTAAATTTATCGACATTTCTTTCCCAACAACTGACCTGCACGGTGTAGTTGAAGGTAGGCTGTCTAAAATCTAGTTGTCCCTACATAAATCGAAACAAAAAGAGAGATTTCTTGAGTTAAGATGATTTTGTAGATAGTCGATGATTTACGCAAAGACAAGAACTGCAAATCGCAAAGTACCAGCCCAGGGATGCTATGCTGAGCACCATAGAAACTTTCGTGGCTTGATACAATGGAGTTCAAATGCCCCTGCAATTTCAACCCATCGACTTTACTTTTGCATTGAATGTAAGGTATCAGTAGGACAAGAAATTACTACACACCAGTCCTTGCATGGTCGACTGGCCAACATAGTAAGCATCGTGCGGCGATGGCTCCATTAGATTTAACTGAAATCGATAAAGTGGGTACATTTTGATTCGAGATGATCAGTTATGAATGAAATGTGTTTTCAATTTCTTGTTCAAATGCATAGAGCCTTACCAGTCCGTGTACGTGCTGTTGGGAACTGTAATAACCAGTTAGCGAGATTGCTTCTGGGCTCAGATTATCCTGTGGAAGAGGAAATTTCATATTAAGAAGAGTAAGTGGAGGGAAAATGCCAAACTCGATTTAGACAAGATGAGCATGATTGTGTAAGAATACGCTCACCATTTGCTGTAACGTGTCCTGAGCATCAATTACAGGAGCTTCTGGCTGTGATTGCAACTGAATATGAAGATAAGGTGAGCTCGTTAGGAAGGCTTGAGCTGGAAATAAAGAGGACAAAGCTAATAAGAACAGACCTTTCTTTTTTTGTTTATACTCTTCTTCTTGGATTTAGAGCTATGGTTTGACTGAATATCTTCTTCAGCACAGCAAAGTCCAACAGAACTAGGAAAATCTAACGAATTTCTGTTATTAACGTTCACACAGTTCTTCAGAGTTTCAACTAGCGTGCGGCAAGCAATGATATAGTTCTCCTCAGATAAGGACCCTTCTTCGCTCAATTCAATAGCACGCTTGCACAGATCATTGTATCTGTGAACCCTATTATGTATTCTTTCAGTTCCCTGAACCGATGCATGTCTGTTTTTAGCATCTTTGGTCCACCTTTTCAAGATATACCGAGATGGGATACTTGAAGGACCAAATATTTGAAGAACAATCATGGCATGTCTACAAAGGAAGCCTTTGTATTCGAACATTAGACACGTACAGAAAACCTCATGCGTCTCCTCGTTCCAGGTAACCATAAAACTCTCGTCCTTCTCACAGTCGTCGACTCTAAAGTAAGTGTTTCCACCACTTTCCTTTTCCTTCTTCGGATGGCAACCCACAACACCCAAGACCTCGATTTGAAACTTTTTGAAGATCGAATGTGTGTAAGTAGTTGACAGTTGTTTCTCCCAAGGGGAAGGCGATCTAAGTGCAGGTTGTTTGTGCCATGTCTCAAAATCTGCCACGTCTTCATCTTCGTACCTATTTTGGAGTATCGTTGCATATTGTCTAATAAGTTCTTTGATGCCGATTCTTTTCTGAATGTACTTGTCCAATAAAGAGTTAACGCTATCAGACCGTTGAGGCGTCGACAATCCAGCTAAAGATATGCCTCTCATAAACGCAGGGACCCACCTTTGACGGTCTACATAGATCGAACGGATCCACTCATATTCATGCAGTTCAAATCTACTGACCATCTTCCACCATCTCAAGTCAAACTCTTCCTCCGTCAATGACTTGAATATACACTTTCTGAACTTTTTCATGAAGTTCTCGTGACGTTTGATGACATTGGCAAGAGTTTCCGGGATCCTTTCCAATATATACCAAAGAGCGAAGCAATGATTTGAATGAGGGAAAACTTCTTCGATGGCTGATTTCAAAACATTATCTTGATCAGTAAGAATAACTTTAGGAGCTTCCCCGCCCATTGCCCTGAGCCATGTCTTCATCAACCAAACGAAGGTCGGTTTAGTTTCATCAGCTAACAGAGCCCACCCAAACAACATAGGTTGGCAATGATGGTTGACGCCAATGAACAGGGCAATGGGCATCCTCTCGTTATTTTTAGTGTAACTAGTGTCAAAACAAACAACGTCGTTAAAGCAGATATAATCTTTCTTACTTCTGGCATCAACCCAGAATATGTTTCTCAAACGCTGCTCTTCATTCAAATCAATTGCATAAAAAAACCCAGGATTTTCCTTCTGAATTTGCACAAAATATTCGATCATGACCTGAGCGTCACCTTCTTCTAGTGCCAAGCTCTGGCACCTATCAAACTGGTGATCAAACTCATTCATACTAGGAGAAAATTCTGAATCCCACCAGTTTGTCTAGACATCTCAACATACATCTTCCTCGTCCGCTCACTCACGGCGTGAAGCATATCGATATTATTTTTCTCTGCCAATTTTACGTAGTTATGAATACGAAAATGGTACGCTAATGCAGGCAGAAGCTCGTGATTGTGCTCCTTCACAAACTCGTGAATATACCATTTCCCATCTCGTTTTCTCTTCACATGCATACTGGCCTTACAATCCGTCTTTCTAACATTCGGCCTTCTACTACTTCCATTGTCGGAGTCAGGCGTTACACCATACCTCGAACACGCATACTTAGCGTCAATAAATTCCTTGGTTTTCTTCGAACGGCGACTGTTTTTAATAGACGTGGTGAATCCCATGGACTTGGCATATTCTTGGTAAAACGAGTAAGCTGCCTCGTGGGTTTCAAATTCGATTCCACCACGGGGTTCAAAGCCATCGCCTTCGATCCCTAAAGCATCCCTTTTAGGGCTATTACCAAGTACTTGAACATCCCTGTTTTCAGCTGAATCTACAACAGAGGCTACATCGAACTGATTCGAATCTCCGCTATGTTCCACATGGTCCTTAAAATTCACCATAGCACCATATGCATATCATGAGCTCGTACGCGTCAAACTATACAGTCCAGATTCCAATAAAGCTACACACTCCTATCGTAGGCAAATAAAAAAACAAAGGTACACCTGCTGAAAATGGAAATCAGCGCTAGGGAAGAAGGTCAACAAAGCTAAACACACTTACAGACTCCAATTCGAAATTCAACTGATGAATCCACCAACATGGGGAAAAGGTAAAAATGCGGTTAGCAGATAAATAATAGAATCAAGCGTACCAACTTTCACAAAATTAGGGTTTATGGATTCTTCACATATCCCATGACAAACTCCCTCTATAGATTAGATCGGTATTGAAGAAAGGAACTTTGGTTAGAAATTTCATGCCGTGAAATTGAGGATTAAATATGGGAGAAATTAGGAATGGTAATGGTGGGATTAATAGGTTTCGTACTTTAAAAATTATACTAATAAGTTCTTTGTGGACTCACTTGACTTTGAGCTAGTAGGGTAATATTATTTTCTTTGATTCCATCTATGATTATTAAATTTTTATAAATACACGAAAATCCATTCCAAAAAAGTTCAATCAAATAGACAGTATAAAGTTGTTGATGATATCAAATATACTAATAGCAACGTAATAATTGATAAAGTGAAAATTATTTTTTGGTATGTGAAAATGAAGATAATTTAGAAAACGCAACCAAGCTAAATGGATTGGTATATATAGGAGTTATACGCCAAGCCAAGCAAATGCAAAACTCTACAGATTGATATCCTTCATTATTGTATTGTATCACCAACCGACTCGGCGAAGAAAGGCACGGCGTGTTCTAGCTATTATCACCGTGAGTTGCGTGCGCCTTGATCTAATAAGCGTATCGGTTCCTTGTAATCGGTAGTCGATCGTCTCTTGTTGGTTGAGCCGTGATGTTTACTGATTTAGATTTGATTCACTAGGCACTTTTACACCAGTAATTTAAGATTGGGGTTCGATCATGGATATAGCCCTAAGATGGACTTTCCTCGATCTTTGTGAAACCCTAGTTAGTCGCTAGGTCCATGGTGTGATGGCTGACATTGTGATTTTAGGTTATCTTTAGTTTTGTTTGAGATCTCTGTTCTTTATTTTCTGATGATAACTTCCTCGAGGTTCTTGAAGTTGAACTGATAATATGTTGAATGAAAGTAATTTTCTACCTGAGGAATGATGAGTTTCGAGGGGATAATACTGACTTGATGATTTTCTTGGGGTTTCTTTGAACAAGTTCGTGTTGGTGACTGCTCTAGTTTGGTTTAGTGGCGTTGGTTATACCCCATATGCTGCTCTTTTACATGGAATTAGAGTATCTTCGTCTTGCTATGCTATTTTTTATCAACTCACTAGTTTGCTATCTTTGGGTATTTATTACAGGATCATTCAGATTGATAATATTCGAGAGGAAGAATATACTTTTGATTGTGCTCGTGTGGTATCCATATATGGGTTGAAGTGCTTTTCATGGGAGGTGTAGAGGAGGATGAACCAGCCTCGAAGCGTGTGAAAGTATCCTCTGGCAAATATCGAGGTTCTTCAAACGGTACAACGTATAAAGAAGGAAGTTTCTCATTGACTGACTCTATGGCGGCCCGCCGGCTGTCATCTCGAGGGGAGGATGAGATTGTTGGTTCAAAAGGTGTCATCAAGAAAGTTGAACTTGTTAGGATCCTAGCCGATGCATTGTATTCACTTGGCTATTCAAGTACTGGAGAGCGTCTGGAGGAAGAATCCGGAATAACTTTACACTCTTCTGTGGTGAATTCATTCATACAGCAGATTTTTAATGGGCAATGGGATGAAAGTGTCGTGACATTAAATGAAATTGGTTTACAGGATGACACTGTAACTAAGTTGGCTTCTTTCATAATTTTGGAGCAGAAATTTTTTGAACTTTTACGCGAAGAAAAAGTTATGGAGGCTTTGAAGACTCTTAGGACTGAGATTACACCACTTTGTGTATATAAGGACAGGGTTCGAGAGCTCTCTTACCTACTTCTGTCGCAGTCAAAGTCATTTGATGAGACATCTAGCCATGAGTTAAATATTAGGTCTCGCAAGAAATTGCTGGAGGAACTGAAGAAGTTGCTTCCTCCGACGGTGATCGTCCCAGAAAACCGATTGGTTGTTCTTGTTGAACAGGCTCTTGACTTGCAAAAGGATTCTTGCAGGTTTCACAACTCATTAGTTGGGGAAATGTCACTACTTACTGATCATCATTGTGGAAGAGACCAAATTCCTTCTCGAACATTGCAGGTGATGTGATGTCACTCCTATTTTAAGACATTTGAACTAATCGAAATGATGAACTTCTTTTCATTTGAGGCTGTGAATCGTGATGTCAGTCTTTTGTTCTATATCATTCTTTTTTATAATGAATCGAAAGATTAACTTCTTTAAATGACAATGCAGTTATGTATTCATAATTGCTTAGTAAAAGTGTTACTTTTGAACTATAGTTTCATTAGGTTTTCTTATTAGTGTGAAGAGTATGTCTTGTCTTAGTGTTTCTATAGCTGTAATAAAGAGGAGCTAACTATTAAAAGTTCTATTCCATTAGATGTACAAGGAAGTGGAGATATCCATTCAAGGCTTCGTTTGTTACGTTGAACTCAGATATCATATGTTAGTTGGGAAGGCCATATTTTCTTTCAAGTTTTAATAAATAGTGGTGTAAAATTTCCTTTGATAAGGGTATTTTTGAGCTATATTTTTCTGGTATTTGTCATCCCCACCATAAATGGTTTCTCTTTTATTTAGATTGGGGTTCTTTCTTATGGAGTTATATTAAGTTATTAAAAGTTCTATCTTTCCATTTCTTACTTGAGTTTTCCAAACTTTTCAGATACTTACCGATCACGATGATGAAGTTTGGTTCTTGCAATTTTCTCACAATGGGGAGTATTTGGCCTCGTCATCTGCTGATCGTCTGGTGATTATATGGGAGGTGATTCAGATTCCTCTCCCATTTAATTTGTTTTAGTTGGTTTTTTTATCCTACAATGTGGGCTGTCAAGATGCTTTGGTAGCGTTAACGCGTATGTGTTTAATGAGATTTGTTGAAATTCTGTTTAATCTTCTTATAGCCGATCGGCGTGCCTCAGTATTTCCTTATACTTTGGATAGGGCTAATAGCTATTAGCTTATCACCATCACTTTTTGCATTTAGTTTAGCAATGCCTGTTTTGATTGAAGCCTTAACGATTTATGTCCAAGCGCAGAATTATTTCTTTAGATTTTTTAAATTCATTTTATAATCTTAATCTTCAGATTTTTGATGGAACATAGTAAACTTAGGTCATATCAGGAGGAGGAACATCAATTTTAATTAAACATGTATCACATATATGCCCCGTTATTAGTCAGATTTAGTCCCTTGATGGTCTGATGATGCCTGCAGGTTAAAATTGATGGCCAAGTTTCCATTAAACATAAACTAGGTGGACACCAAAAACCTGTTTCCTACATCTCATGGAGCTCGGATGATAAACAAATTCTTACTTGTGGTGTGGAGGAGACTATTAGACGATGGAATGTAGCCTCTGGTGACTGCCTTCATATATATGAAAAGACTGGTGTTGGTTTGATCTCCTGCGGATGGTCTTTGGATGGATCGACCATATTTTCTGGTGTTTCTGACAAAAGCATTACATTGTGGGATCTTGAAGGAAAAGAGTTAGAATGTTACAAAGGGCAGAAAACTCTTAGGATTGCAGATTTGGGGATCACTGCTGATGGGAAAGAGCTTATTACAATATACAGGGAGAATGTCATACAATTGTTTGGATGGGAGACAAGGTCTGAGAAATTCATTGAAGAAGATCAAATAATAACTACGTTTTCACTGTCTATGGATAGAAAGCTCTTGCTTGTTAGCCTGGTGAACGAAGAACTTCATCTTTGGGATATAAATGGGGTTCCCAAGATGGTCGCTAAATACAAAGGTCACAAACGATCCCGTTTTCTCGTGAGATCTTGCTTAGGTGGACTTGACCAATCATTTATTGCCAGTGGAAGCGAAGACTCACAGGTGACATATTTTCCACCATGACTATTCTAAAGTTGTGTTATCCATTGTGTTATCCAACACATAAATTATATCAACCCTACATTAAATCACTCGAAGGTTAACCAATTTGTTTACGAAGAAACTGCTTATGTTCTTATATATGGCTCTACAGTCTGATTGGCTTTTCCTATAGCGTTACTATTGTTGTTGCCATAGTCAATATGTCTTAAAATGAAGCACAGGCACCTTGGAATCTACCATAATATCTGTCCTTCCATATTTACATGCTCTGTTATGTTATTGCTGGGAGAAGTTGCCTTGTTTAGTACATGCTATTGAAATTTGAACTTCTTTATGCTAATAAATCTGTGTGACGTCTTACTATTAAACAGAGAATTGTAGCCATTTTCCTTTGGTAGTATCACTAAAAACATGCGTATACTTTTGGAAATAGGTGTACGTATGGCACAGATCTTCGAGTGAGCCGATAATGACTTTGGCGGGACATTCTGGGGCTGTTAACTGTGTAAGCTGGAATCCCGCTAATCCACAGATGCTCGCATCAGCAAGCGATGATCGTACTATACGAATTTGGGGACTGAATCGCATTAACATGGCTTACAATGGGGCGACGCATACTAATGGCGTAAACTGCAGCAATGGTGACGCCTGACTCATCACATGAAGAGAAAATGAAGGGAAATCTCTTCTTCCTCCCCTCCAAGTTACTACAATACCTTCTAAAATCTTTTGCTTTCTTCTGTGCATAAATCTTTCTATATTACAATGTCAAGACCCAAATGTGATACTAGTTTCATTTCGTTGCAATGACAATAGTTTCTATAATCCTTGCTCGCTTGATTTTCTTTGCTTATACTATAGTAATAAATCCTCGGCGTAGATGGTAAGCTTTCCGAATTGAAGTTGTCGAGAAGACCCCATCCTCTTACAAATATTTAACTTCCAATTTAGAACATGATGTGCCTAAGGATCAGCTTAACTGAAAAAAAATAGAACTAGTCATTGTTATATGTATCAGCTTAACTGGAAAAATAGAACTAGTCATTGGTATTTGTTTTAGAAAAATGCTA
Organism: Craterostigma plantagineum; assembly: GCA_027422505.1. Classification (NCBI taxonomy): domain Eukaryota; kingdom Viridiplantae; phylum Streptophyta; class Magnoliopsida; order Lamiales; family Linderniaceae; genus Craterostigma; species Craterostigma plantagineum. The sequence continues at coordinate 7,333,040 of JAPQWV010000038.1, forward strand.
ACAAAAACATCTTTTTAATGTGAGAATGGTTCTTTACATTCCATTTCCAAATTCACTTCATCATCTCCTGTCATGTTGCAAGAACAAGATCATCGTAGCCGTTATTACGCTACTGCAATAATTCTTCGGAGATCAGAAAACTCGAATCGCATTCAGGTAATCAATCTCTGAGATCTTATGGGGAATTCCTTCGCAGATCTTTATCGTCGTCCTATTGGTTTCTTCATCTGTTAATCAAGAAAATTGTTTTTTTATTGTCTTAAGTCCTCCCAGGAGATTTTTGTTAAATAGGATTACTTTTGTGTTGAAATTAAAAAAAAAAAAAAAGAATTCTAGGTTATCTAATCGCATTCAGGTAATCAATTTCTGAGATCTCTCGAGTTCTTTTTTACTCGAATTGGTTAATTCGGAAAAATTCGAATTAAAAAATATCTATTCGAATTAATTCGAATTTTTTATTTACTCGTATAAATGCTATTAGGATATTTTGATAACTTTCAGTCCACTCCCTTTTATTTAATAAAAATAGAACCTTTTATTTAATAAAAATAGGGGAAAATAGGGGACGCTCCCTTCACTGCAGTTAAAATAAACGGAGTTTTTTGTTCAATATGATTAGTTTTGTGTGAAATTAAAAAAAAAAAAAAGATTCTAGGTTTTCTAATTAAAATAAAAGGGATTGGGTGTTCAATAAAAAAATCGAAATGTTTGATTATCATTTTGATCCGCTCGACTGAAATTTCATGTCGAAATGAAATGTTAATCGATGGGTTCGTGATTCTTGCATGTATAACCCCAAATCTGGGTGAAAAATCAATAAAGTGAACATCCCAACCTCTTTGTTTCTTTGTTTGAAGCTTGGTGTTTTTTAGCCTGAAATCGACGTTTTCGAACAGAAAACGATTTATTCGAATATTTTATTCGAACTATTCGAGTGATGTATAACATTCGGATAGAAAATAGCACTTATTCGAGTAAAAAAATCGAATTAAAAAATTCGAATAAATATTTTTTAATTCGAGTTTTTTTTTACTCGAATTGATTAATTCGAATAAATTCGAATTAAAAAATATTTATTCGAATTAATTCGAATTTCTTATTTACTCGAATAAATGCTACTATTTAAGTTGAGATATTTCGGTAACTTTCCATCCACACACTTTTGTTTAATAAAAATAGGGGCGCTCCCTCCCGTTAAAATAACCCTCCCACGAGGCAAGCAATGGCAGAAGATTCGACGAAGAGATGGCGAAAGTACTATTAAGAACCATCGGCGATTAACAACGACGACGATCCCTAACCAGCCGCCGCCTAGCTCGCCGAGGTGGGTGCAATCTTCTCCGCCGGGCACTCTGCTGCAGAAGTCGAACTCTGTGAAACGATACACCTGCATGTGCTCGCCGACCACCCACATGGAGATACCACAGAAATAACGCGCCCCCGCTCTGAAAAGGAACGTCGCCTCCATGGGCTCTAAGCTCGGCGAGCTATCTGCTAGGCCCACGGTGGTGGCGTGCGACAGATAGCCGGCCGAGCTTCATCGCGAGTCCCTATCTTCGGAATCTGAGTTCTCTTTCGCCTGATTACGGCGAAAAAAGATGGGGGTTTTGCTTAACTTTTTGTCAATTCTTTTTTCCATTTTTCTTTCATGGGATTTAGTGGAAGCTCGAGAAAGCCCGAAATCCTATCCATTTTTCCCAACACTTAGCACAATAAATCGAACGATCTCATTGATGATGGCGGCGATGGGTAATTTAAGGCCAAATCGCCATTTTCTGAGAAGCCAAAGTAAAATTTACAGATCAAAATCGTATCTTTAGCCTGGAAAATCGAACATTGTACTTGTTGGAATTTTGATGAAGATATGAGGTTGAAGCTTGAATGAAGGATAGATTATGATTAGAAGAGAAAAAGAGTAGCTTTAAATCTTAAGATCATACGATGATTCTTAGAACTTCATTTCATAACATACTTAATACATTCATCATCATGCATACATATATAACATCACAATAATTACATGAAGACAATAAAACACACATCATACAAACACATTATTACAACATGACAAACATAATGAGAATATCATGACTCATCAAATGACATAATCATATGAGTTAGGTATAACATACATCCAACTCATTTATGAAATATATTATATAATTGGAAGAAACTTAATAATTCAACACTCCTCCTTAAGTTTCTTCATGACGCTTAAACGGCACTTGGACGTTTGAGCCTTCCCTTGGGCAATAGCTTTATCATCATATCGGTATATTTATCATGAGAACGACATTGATCAAATTTTACCTTATCATCCTCTTTAGCTCGTCGAATAGCATGGAACTTGATTTCGACGATTTCTACATTTGCAGCGGCTTCATCATGAACGACAAGCTTTGGCTTCGGCGTGCTCCTCCTCATTTTAGACTTCTTTAAGGGATTGAGAGCCAAATGTTGAATCTGAAAATTTTCGCCCATCACCATCTCCTCCTTCATCGCATGTTCCCCGTTCATCATGCTTAGTTACTTCCTTTAGCGAGGAAGTTTCCAACATAGCATACATACATTTTTCATACTCCATAGACGAGTCCGGAGATGAGTCGTCTTCATCATGTGAAACATAGTTAACATCTTCACATATTTCGTTGAACTTCATAGGAAAGCTTTTCCCAACCATAGCCACCTTAGCTAAAATCACATCATTCCGATCATAGACAACACATGCGTTGTCTTTGAATAAAAGAGAGTATCCTTTTTCCATCATTATCGACACACTCAAAAGATTTTGAGTTAGATGAGGAACAAAGAGAACTTCGGGTATATACTTTGTACCTCGTTTTGTTTTGACCGGTATCGATCCCTTCCCTTCGGCTTCAATAACTCCCTTCGTCTTGATGGATTTGTCCAAGCTCACAAACATCTTTCTTGATGGATTTGTCCAAGCTCACAAACATCTTTTCATCTTTACACATGTGGCTTGTACAACCACTATCAATGAGCCATGTTTGCTCACTTTTCTCCTCGGGAGTCGCCATAAAGAGCCATTCTTTAGCCTCTTCTTGATCATCGGAGACGTTGGCTTGTTGTGGTTGAACGTTGTCTTGTTTTTTAAGCCGACAATTCCTTTCCCATTTTCTTACAATAGTTGCACCGGATTGCACCTTTTTCCTTGTACCAACAATCACTTTCGACGTGGTTGTTTCTAAAGCATATTCTGCACGATCGGTTCGGCTTTGCTTTGTATTTGTAATTATGAGCACCTTGATCTTCATCATCATTGCCTTCATCTTGGCTTGTGCCTTCTTTTACTAGTTGCTTTCCTTTGATCTTCAATTTAAAGGCCGGAAAAGCTCATTCGTTGTATCTTCTTCTCTCATGTTTGCTCGTTGCTCTTGAGTTTGAAGCTTGCTAATGATCTCCGCAACGGATAGAGTTGAGGTCACATAATTCTTCGATAGCCGAAATCTTTGCCTCAAATTTTGAAGGTAGGCTGATCGCGTGCGTGTATGTTTAAATAAATGTTTGTGCGAGTACGTCAAGTAATAATTAAAACGAATATATTATAACTAGAATCACGCGCGATAGGCAGTGTACCTATCGTTTGTAATATAGCTATAGTGAATATCCGAGTATCGAACACGAGGAATAAATTGATTACTAGTATTGACCTATCGATTCGATATTTAACCTAAATAAAATAACAGGATTTGTTTATACTATGAATTAATTTAACAAAGCAACTTAAAGTATTGGAAGACAAGGAGGCACAACTAGAAATAGTAAGAGTGACTTGAGGTGACAAATATGTGTTCGAGGTTCGAATCCCGAAGGGTGTTGTCGGCTAAGGCTACAGAGTATCGCTCCGATGTGATTATCGATTAAATCGCAGTAATTTCCTACCCACTCACGGATTTGCTGTCGCCCTAAACGTTCGTGGGGATCTAAGTTCAGCGATTACTAGATTGCGAGGATCGAGTATTTGCTGTCGCCCTATACTCGAATCCTAACGTCTACAAACGGCCTAATCGTTATTTAGCTGTCGCCCTAAACGATATATTACACATTCATATCAACACATAGACATATTGATACGAAGAAACAATATCATAGAACGATAAATAGTCGAATACACGTGTTCACGATTATCTTACGCCTTAACTACGACATAACCCAACGTTCATCTACTCCCGAACACACAAGAGGATTAGCTACTCATATTAAACGTCACAACAACGAGATTTAAAGGTAACGAGGATAGAGAACTCATAAAAACTTCCCTAAGAAGTGAATATGGCGTTTCCGAGGTGGAGCTCTCGTTCCTCGATCGTATGAGCGTAGCTTCGTCGTCGGATCGTCCCTTGAGCTTCTCCGAATCACGGGAATGCTTCTAGTGTTCTTCCTTCACTTCCTTGCTCTCAGTTTTTCGTCCCTATCAAGTTGTTCTTGAGTTGTAAGGAGGGTTCCCCTTTTATCCTTCGAAAATGGGCCAAAACCTTGAAATTTGGCACGTTCACGGCCTCTTAACGGGCCTTCACGGCCGTGACGGCGGCTAAAAACCCTATTTCTTGACTTTCTGGCATGAGTCACGGCTTGTTACATCTGCAGTCACGGCCGTGAATGAATGGAATTTTCCTTCGTTGAGCTCTCTGTCCAGGTTCACGGCCTCGTACATAAATGTTCACGGCCGTGAATGTAAAATCTTGAGCTACTGTCTGTTGTCACGGCTTAGGGTGTCATGACTCACGGCCGTGAAGAGGTGAACACATCTTCGAAGAACCCTCTGCCGAGATTCACGGTCAGTTGCATAGGCATTCACGGCCGTGAATCTTGAGGCTTATCTCTATTGAACTCACTGCCCGCGTTCACGGCCTCTTGCAAGATCATTCACGGCCGTGACTTCTTTCTGGCAGCTTCAAACTTCGTCATTTTCGTGTCGTTTTCGCCTCGTTTTCGTTCCTTTTCGCTCGATAATCATTCGAAGGTCCTATAATATTTAAATGGGTGTAAATAGAGCCAATAAATGCATAGAATGATCAAAACTTTCCTATTATAACCCAAATAAACATAACAATAAACGTATTAAAATACGTTTATCAAACCTCCCCACACTTGAGCTTTTGCTTGTCCTCAAGCAAATTAAAAGCAAGAAAAGGTTATCAAGATAATGGCACGACCATTCACAATTCACCAACGCAGATGGAAAACACAAAATGAAATCAAGCAAGCAATTATAGACACTGCAACAATAATCAGCACTTATCGACACGAATTTCATTAGCACTACTAATCGAGATCCACACCTCACAGGGATTCACTCAAATCACTCAGTGTATAGGCTAATAAATCTGTGAATCGCTCAATTCATGCACTAATCTAGTCTCTACCATATGCTTGCTAGTCAATCGCACGTCTACAACTTAAAGCAGTTAGCATGAATCAGAAGGTCTTTTTGGGTTAAATGGGTTCAGATAGTAATGAGGTGGTAGTGGTATCACATATGAGTAGCAGTCGTGTCGGTCTTCATGTCATTGTCTAAAGCGCGCCAGGATCAACCCTTGTGATTACGCCGTCTTCATATTCTCTTATTTCTGCTGCGTTCCACTAAGCCTTTCTTCTCCCAAGTCTCGAAATGATAGATGATGTGGAATTCACGAGACCGGAAGATTATCAAAGGAAAGGTTCTTTTTTTTTTTTTTCTTTTCACAATAGCTTATCCTCGTTCCACTTCGCTTTTACTCTCTTTTTTTTTTTTCACATTGAGGCGTTCTCCACTGCTTTCGGCGTTGTCTCGGAGTTGTCGGGTCATCCGACTCGCTTTTCGACTTTGACATTCAACCTTCACTTCCTGCTTAACTCGGGTTCAAATGATCTCTGGAGGCTTATTTAAGTCAGAGGGCTATGATATACGAGGTTTAAGAAATAAAAAAAGGCTTAGGCTCAAAGTGGCTAACTACGGTGATCAGTCGTGGTTGGAAACTTTGGCCCTGGACTTATTTCCTAATGCCTTCGTCATATTCATACAAAACATACTATAAGCAATTTCAATGCGTATCAAACAAGCAAGTTCTAGAGAGACGTAAATTATGCACTACTCACACAACCAAGAAAAATGAGCAAAAGCTCGTCAGCTCAAACTCTCACAACGGAACATGGGTTATGTGTGTGAATCTCTCAAAGTAACACTATATCTATTCATGCTGAAAAGATTAAATCAGTGATGCATGTCTTTTATCGCTCACTAGACTCCCTAATATGCAATCCACATTGAGATGAACGCAAACAATCATGCCATATTTTCATAGATTTAATAGCCACGACACGTCATAAAAATTTTCACGTAAATTTTCTGTAATACCCGTAATTCTAATACGGGAAATTAGGATATAATTAATTCGATAGATGTACGAATTAATGAAGTTCCAAACGGATAAAAGGCCGAATGAGAAACTGGGCCAAATTAATATTCGACCCAACTCAACAGAATTTAATAAATAAAATAATCCAAATTAATGTTGGATCATTTTGAGGCCCAATTAGGAGCAAGTAAAGTAATAAATAAATTAAGCCAAGCAATATTAGAGCCCAACTAAATGAGTTAAGAAGGCCCAAGTAAAGATATATGTACATAAGAATAATAAGTTGTTGGTTCAATTTAAAAAGAAATACAAGGTAATGGGCATGAGAAATAATAAGGCTCAACCAACTAAATTATATTGGCCCAAGTTAGCTAGAGGCCCAAGAAGGATGGTGTCAAATAATAAATAAAAGGTCCAAGAATACCCAAATATGGCAAAGGGTAATGAGACACACTTTTAAGCCCAAACTTGAGCCCAAAAGAGAGAAGAAAGATATTTTCCTCATTCTTAGGGCAAGTACACGTGTGGGTTCCCTCACCCCTTGCTAGCCTCATGAACAAATAATAATTAAAACACAAAAAAGGGGAAGAGTAGAAAAAGAAAGGAAGACGTGAATGAGAAAAGAGAGGGAGAGACCGAGGGAAAACCGACCAAAGAAGAAGCCAAGTCGTCGAGTGAGACCGAGAGATTTTTAGCAACGCCATCACCCCAAGATACTTGAATCGAAGCTTAAGTGCAAGAAGAAGGAGAAACCAAATAAAGAAGAGAGATCGACGATAGAAGAAACGAAGAAGACGAAGTGGAGTGACGATTTTCGGCAAGCTCATCACAACCCAAATCATTTAACCTAGCTTGAGGAAGTGAGGTAGGTTGATTCACACCTACAACACTTAAATATTTCTTGAGAATGTCCGAAACTTGGGTGCTATCACTCCAAGCTGGAAAATGATGAATTTCTGAGCTACGTGGTTGGAATTATTCATTGGCGGATGTTAGGTGTTATATTTTAGACCCAAAGTATGTGTTTAAATCTGTTTTCTTGTGTGCTTTGATAACATGAGGTTTTGGGGATCTATTTGAAGATTTGGGCATTTGAATGTTTAGGGTTTTGGAGATATGTACGTTTATGTGCTAGAGAATCCACTGTGAAATGTGAATGCGAAATTTAAGGTATGGAGTTTTTGGTGCTTTGGCTCGGTAGCTTAGGATTGGAGTTAGAAAATTCTAAATGAAGTGTTGGGGATTTGGGGGTTTCGAATTTTACTCCCCATGCTAGATTAGGTGATTTTACATTGGTATATGTTACCGTAGGAACCCAACATATGGGTTTGCAACTAAGCTCTTAATGATCTTGAGTATTTGAGGTTACGGGAATTGCTTTAAAGGTAGTTTTATTATACGTATCTCGATTTATGTGATATCAATGGGGTTTTGAACTTAGTTTTAGTTGTAAGAGTTCTAGAGTGGAAATAGGAATTAAGTAAATTGTTGAACTTCAAATCGTAGGCTAAGGGGGGGCTTAACGAATTTGGAGATGATTTTTGGGTTGTTAATAGTTTTGTGGGTTAGAGACTTTCCTGAATTTTGAGTTAGGATCGAAGCTTTCGACTATAGAATCTTCGTAGTAACACTTTAGATAAGTGAATTTATACGAGTTTATGTGCCTAACTCATTTTCGAGTTTATGAGGTTTATTATTTTTAAGATGTACCATTTTTCACGACTAGGATGATTTTTGAAATAGATCATAGTTATAGACTAGTTTTGGGAAATTTTTGGGAATTATTGAAATCGGGTAGAATAATTTTTAGCCGTACGATGCAAGAGTTGGGATGAATTTCAAAGAGGAATTTTTGGGAAGGTTTCGACCGATTCTAGGTTTCGGGCGATTTTGAGCTTTGATTGATTTTAATTCGCGGTCCGTTTTATTTTATAAGTTATGAGTGAAATAGGATTTCGAACTAATAGGAAACTCGGCCGAATGGGTTTCGGGTCGCGAAAGTCTTTCGCGGGCCCAAAGGATTTTTATGTGTGAGTAAAATAGGTATTTCGCGGGCCAAGGCTTCGAGTTTCGCGGCTTAAGTCTTTCGCGGGCCGACTTGAAGGGTGATTCCTGTGAGAGGCGTCGCGGGCCAATTTTAGTTTCGCGGGCTGATGGACTTTCGCGGGGTGATTCCTGTGAAGGGCATCGCCGGCCGACTTTAGGTTTCGCGGGCCGGTTGATTTCTACGGGGTGATTCCTGTGAGAGAAATCGGCCGATTCGCGGGCTTAAATTGGGCTTCGCGCGTCCAATCGGGCGATTCGCGAACTTAAATTGGACTTCGCGCGTCTAATCGGACGATTCTGCGAACGCGGCGAAAGTCCCGTAAATTCGAGTGTTGACCGCTAGTGCTTCGGGTTGACCAGTTTTTGAAAGTGGGATCGGGCGATTTAAGATTTGGGCTTTGAGCGAAATTGTGTGAGTTTGACCGACGATTTAAATTCTTTGGGGATTTTGCCCTATTTGAGGCCCAATTGTTTAAGTAAAATTATTTCCGGCCCAAATCAGTTTTAAAATAAAGTATTTTCGTATGTTGACTAATATTTTCGGGTCAACCCATATTTTAAAATTGAAAGGTTATTTTGGGATTTAAAACCTTCGGCCTAGCTTGATGTTTTACGGGTTAATTTGACTTAGCGAACTCTTTTCAAACGGTTACCTTTCAAATGTAGTTTCAAGCAATATTATTTCAAATATAGTATTAAATATATTATGCAACGCTTAGGAAATTTAATAACGTAGATATTCAAGTAATTTAATAATGTACTTATGTGATGATTTTGTGCCTAAGGTCAAGGTTAGGAACATCGCTGAGCTATTACGGGTAATCGACGGACGACAGGTAAGTAGAAATCCAACTACGACACACAACTTGTGTTACGTGCCTAAATTGCGTGATTACGTGCCTACGTGGCTTTATGAATTTCGTAAATTGATTGAAGTATTTAAATGTGGTAAGTCTATGTTGCATTTACCTGCATCTGCATATGCATACTCACGTGCACACACGAACTCGTGAGGGAGGGTCGTGGGGTTGAGTGTGCATACTATTATGTCGCTTGTATGCGACTAAGACCCGCCGATATAGGCCGGTGTGTCGACTCGTAGTTGAGTCATGGACGACTTCTATGGCACCCTATATAGCGTACGACGCCGATTATTATTGAGGCAGGAGGAGCGACCCAGGAAGGAGCGACCTAGCTATGCTAGCGTAGGCTAACTGGCGTAGGCAACTGCCCTATTTGCGGAAGGAGCGACCTGGAAGGAGCGACCTAGGGGGAATCCTAGCGTAAGCTACCAGCGTGGGCTACCGTATGACAGAGGGGACGACCTGGGAGGGTGCGACCTAGGGAGACCTAGCGTAGGCTACCCAGCGTGGGTCGCTGTCACGATCCTATTGAGGACATTTGAGCTCATAGTGGTGCATAGTAAGTGCGTCGCGGGCCCTGAGTGATACTAGTATGAGTACTAGGAGCATCGGCGCGGATTGCCTTTGCGAGTGTTATATGCATCGGCGCGGATTGTCGTTGCGGGGGAGTGTCACGTGCATACATGCATGATTTCTGCTTACTGAGCCTCGGTGGCTCATTCCTTATGATGTGTGTTGTAGGTACGATAGGTCGGACGTTGCGTAACGTCTCGACTAAGGCAAGCTGACGGCGGTACTCCACGGGCTTTTGAGGGCAAGGCTGTACATGGATGACGACCTGTGGAGCGATGTTAGGATGTGTTAGTTATCGTAAATAGTTTTTGGGGCTTCGGCCTTTGTATAACTAGACAATGTAGATTGCGTCTCGTCGTAATATATTTATTTTAGGAAAAAGTTTTTGTAAATTGGGTCTTCCGCGGCTTGCGCAGCGGAAATCCGCCGCTAATTAGTATTAGAAAGTGAGGGTCGCCACAGGTGGTATCAGAGCTTAGGATATAGATTCTGTAGACTGTCCATGTACAGCCGCTCAAAAGCGTGGAGGATCAGCCTTGCCTGTAAGTATGTTTGATGTGATTATGTGTTTACAATAACGTGCCTACTTGCTTGACTAATTGTAGAATGACTAGCGGAAATAGAGAATTTATATGCGAGTCAAGTCGTGGGGTTGCACTTGAGTTTCATGTGAATGAACATGACTCGGTGCTCCTACACCTTACGGAAACTGATCCAAGATCGAACGGATCAGATCAATGAACTTAAGGATCAAGTCAATAAGCTTAAGGATATGATCTATAAGCTTGTTAACACTTCAAGTTCACCCAAACCAATTCCCTCACTATGAATGTGCGACGAGTATAGGGAAAAGAAAAGCGACTGAACAATTAGAGCAAGGAGTTAACCAAAAAGAGTCGACTTTTCAAATATCCTAGATTATAAACGAGGCCGTGTCCGAGGGGAACTAACCTCTCCACTCTAGCTCCAAGTTCTATTCCTTGCTGCCTACAACATGGACAATTCCATAGGGGAATCAATTATGGTCTAGAACTAAAACCCTACCCTCAGTGCTTTCGATGCGGGAATGAGGGAGACCGTGCTGTAAATTGTGAGGCGCGAATCTGTTCCGTTGGACTTAGTTCAGATGGTACAACCCTTATTAGTTCTAGTGCGGTGGCTCAATCTAAACCTATAGGAAATAGAAATTCCTTCCATGAAAATGACGAGCGTTCAAAATGCGAGGACGTATTTGATTTCCATTTTAAAGATCATAAGCTTCAGTTACTCTAGAGGAGTAATATCCCCGTTTGCGGGTAAGACCAGCCCAAGTAGAATTATCGTCCTCTTCGACAAATTGTGAATCTTTTCTCGCGTCCATGCTTAGACGGAGGAATTGCCTCAGTCATAACTGAAATGAAAGCGCTGATGTACGTCCCAATGACCTCCTGGGGCTACACTTGATCAATTCGCAATCAAACCATATTCTTTCCTTCTACTGAAATATAATGTTGAAACCACATTTCACTTCTTTCACCACAACAAGTAGAAACCCGATAACACCAGAGTATAACCTTATGCTCTACTCTTTCAGCTTGTCATGAGAGACATCCATGTCAGTACCAGAGTGGCGCAGCGGAGGCGTGATGGACGCTAATGATTTTCAACATCTGCCTGAGTATAGCTATTTCCATTAGCTCCTTAGGGCAATACAGATGGGCATGCGTGTGCCCTATTGAGAAATGACTGTTAAGACGACAAGGGCGACCTTATGTTAACCCTTATATTCTTGTTCCCTTCATCCTACTTCGATGGGGTGCTCCACTTTCTTGAACTCCCATCACCCCATAAAACATTTATTTCCAGACTTCTAAAAGGGGAGAATTGGGCAGATCTTTTAAGGGGGGAGCATATATAAGTAATAGAACAATAGATCGTCTATGCCTTACTACACGACGAAATGGGACGACTGTTAAGGTTGAAGATATACCCTGCACTTAGCACTTTAGAAGCCTATAGAAATCCTAGATGGGACCTTGCTTGCCGTGAAAACGACAGGGGTAGAATAAATCATAGCGTAGATATTGTTTTGCCGATGCGACTTAACTTATGATGGTCCTATCGCTTTTGAACTTCTATACTGCTATTCGATTTTCATCCTAGAACCACCGAATTTTTTGAAATTCAATCAATGGGAGGTCCAGAACTAGGAATCTCCTACTGCAACTGACTACCACAATGAGTTCTTAGACCATAAGAAACTAATGCGAGGATCTTACCAACCTCGGAATGATCTCTAGAGTATACCTTACCCGAATAAGTTCTGCAGGGCTAGTGATAACCCAAATTCTCGTATTGGATTTGGAACTCTCGATCCTATTTTCCTCTATTTTCGAAAGTCGTTTCAAATTTCCTATTGCATCTCTATCGCCTAGCAAAGGATAACTTCCGATCTGAGATCATCAACCAAAGTTCCTCATATTAGAAATGCAGACCCTAAAGAACGGTTCTATTTTTGTAAGAGTTCGTAAGGATTTTCTCTAAGAGCTACTAGGTGATTATCTATCACCTAATCAAGCCCACTCACTCCCCTATCGATCGTTACCCTGAACTATTCCAATGGGCAAAATTTCGGGGGCGAAATTCTTTTAAGGGGGGAGGATGTAATACCCGTAATTCTAATACGGGAAATTAGGATATAATTAATTCGATAGATGTACGAATTAATGAAGTTCCAAACGGATAAAAGGCCGAATGAGAAACTGGGCCAAATTAATATTCGACCCAACTCAACAGAATTTAATAAATAAAATAATCCAAATTAATGTTGGATCATTTTGAGGCCCAATTAGGAGCAAGTAAAGTAATAAATAAATTAAGCCAAGCAATATTAGAGCCCAACTAAATGAGTTAAGAAGGCCCAAGTAAAGATATATGTACATAAGAATAATAAGTTGTTGGTTCAATTTAAAAAGAAATACAAGGTAATGGGCATGAGAAATAATAAGGCTCAACCAACTAAATTATATTGGCCCAAGTTAGCTAGAGGCCCAAGAAGGATGGTGTCAAATAATAAATAAAAGGTCCAAGAATACCCAAATATGGCAAAGGGTAATGAGACACACTTTTAAGCCCAAACTTGAGCCCAAAAGAGAGAAGAAAGATATTTTCCTCATTCTTAGGGCAAGTACACGTGTGGGTTCCCTCACCCCTTGCTAGCCTCATGAACAAATAATAATTAAAACACAAAAAAGGGGAAGAGTAGAAAAAGAAAGGAAGACGTGAATGAGAAAAGAGAGGGAGAGACCGAGGGAAAACCGACCAAAGAAGAAGCCAAGTCGTCGAGTGAGACCGAGAGATTTTTAGCAACGCCATCACCCCCAAGATACTTGAATCGAAGCTTAAGTGCAAGAAGAAGGAGAAACCAAATAAAGAAGAGAGATCGACGATAGAAGAAACGAAGAAGACGAAGTGGAGTGACGATTTTCGGCAAGCTCATCACAACCCAAATCATTTAACCTAGCTTGAGGAAGTGAGGTAGGTTGATTCACACCTACAACACTTAAATATTTCTTGAGAATGTCCGAAACTTGGGTGCTATCACTCCAAGCTGGAAAATGATGAATTTCTGAGCTACGTGGTTGGAATTATTCATTGGCGGATGTTAGGTGTTATATTTTAGACCCAAAGTATGTGTTTAAATCTGTTTTCTTGTGTGCTTTGATAACATGAGGTTTTGGGGATCTATTTGAAGATTTGGGCATTTGAATGTTTAGGGTTTTGGAGATATGTACGTTTATGTGCTAGAGAATCCACTGTGAAATGTGAATGCGAAATTTAAGGTATGGAGTTTTTGGTGCTTTGGCTCGGTAGCTTAGGATTGGAGTTAGAAAATTCTAAATGAAGTGTTGGGGATTTGGGGGTTTCGAATTTTACTCCCCATGCTAGATTAGGTGATTTTACATTGGTATATGTTACCGTAGGAACCCAACATATGGGTTTGCAACTAAGCTCTTAATGATCTTGAGTATTTGAGGTTACGGGAATTGCTTTAAAGGTAGTTTTATTATACGTATCTCGATTTATGTGATATCAATGGGGTTTTGAACTTAGTTTTAGTTGTAAGAGTTCTAGAGTGGAAATAGGAATTAAGTAAATTGTTGAACTTCAAATCGTAGGCTAAGGGGGGGCTTAACGAATTTGGAGATGATTTTTGGGTTGTTAATAGTTTTGTGGGTTAGAGACTTTCCTGAATTTTGAGTTAGGATCGAAGCTTTCGACTATAGAATCTTCGTAGTAACACTTTAGGATAAGTGAATTTATACGAGTTTATGTGCCTAACTCATTTTCGAGTTTATGAGGTTTATTATTTTTAAGATGTACCATTTTTCACGACTAGGATGATTTTTGAAATAGATCATAGTTATAGACTAGTTTTGGGAAATTTTTGGGAATTATTGAAATCGGGTAGAATAATTTTTAGCCGTACGATGCAAGAGTTGGGATGAATTTCAAAGAGGAATTTTTGGGAAGGTTTCGACCGATTCTAGGTTTCGGGCGATTTTGAGCTTTGATTGATTTTAATTCGCGGTCCGTTTTATTTTATAAGTTATGAGTGAAATAGGATTTCGAACTAATAGGAAACTCGGCCGAATGGGTTTCGGGTCGCGAAAGTCTTTCGCGGGCCCAAAGGATTTTTATGTGTGAGTAAAATAGGTATTTTGCGGGCCAAGGCTTCGAGTTTCGCGGCTTAAGTCTTTCGCGGGCCGACTTGAAGGGTGATTCCTGTGAGAGGCGTCGCGGGCCAATTTTAGTTTCGCGGGCTGATGGACTTTCGCGGGGTGATTCCTGTGAAGGGCATCGCCGGCCGACTTTAGGTTTCGCGGGCCGGTTGATTTCTACGGGGTGATTCCTGTGAGAGAAATCGGCCGATTCGCGGGCTTAAATTGGGCTTCGCGCGTCCAATCGGGCGATTCGCGAACTTAAATTGGACTTCGCGCGTCTAATCGGACGATTCTGCGAACGCGGCGAAAGTCCCGTAAATTCGAGTGTTGACCGCTAGTGCTTCGGGTTGACCAGTTTTTGAAAGTGGGATCGGGCGATTTAAGATTTGGGCTTTGAGCGAAATTGTGTGAGTTTGACCGACGATTTAAATTCTTTGGGGATTTTGCCCTATTTGAGGCCCAATTGTTTAAGTAAAATTATTTCCGGCCCAAATCAGTTTTAAAATAAAGTATTTTCGTATGTTGACTAATATTTTCGGGTCAACCCATATTTTAAAATTGAAAGGTTATTTTGGGATTTAAAACCTTCGGCCTAGCTTGATGTTTTACGGGTTAATTTGACTTAGCGAACTCTTTTCAAACGGTTACCTTTCAAATGTAGTTTCAAGCAATATTATTTCAAATATAGTATTAAATATATTATGCAACGCTTAGGAAATTTAATAACGTAGATATTCAAGTAATTTAATAATGTACTTATGTGATGATTTTGTGCCTAAGGTCAAGGTTAGGAACATCGCTGAGCTATTACGGGTAATCGACGGACGACAGGTAAGTAGAAATCCAACTACGACACACAACTTGTGTTACGTGCCTAAATTGCGTGATTACGTGCCTACGTGGCTTTATGAATTTCGTAAATTGATTGAAGTATTTAAATGTGGTAAGTCTATGTTGCATTTACCTGCATCTGCATATGCATACTCACGTGCACACACGAACTCGTGAGGGAGGGTCGTGGGGTTGAGTGTGCATACTATTATGTCGCTTGTATGCGACTAAGACCCGCCGATATAGGCCGGTGTGTCGACTCGTAGTTGAGTCATGGACGACTTCTATGGCACCCTATATAGCGTACGACGCCGATTATTATTGAGGCAGGAGGAGCGACCCAGGAAGGAGCGACCTAGCTATGCTAGCGTAGGCTAACTGGCGTAGGCAACTGCCCTATTTGCGGAAGGAGCGACCTGGAAGGAGCGACCTAGGGGGAATCCTAGCGTAAGCTACCAGCGTGGGCTACCGTATGACAGAGGGGACGACCTGGGAGGGTGCGACCTAGGGAGACCTAGCGTAGGCTACCCAGCGTGGGTCGCTGTCACGATCCTATTGAGGACATTTGAGCTCATAGTGGTGCATAGTAAGTGCGTCGCGGGCCCTGAGTGATACTAGTATGAGTACTAGGAGCATCGGCGCGGATTGCCTTTGCGAGTGTTATATGCATCGGCGCGGATTGTCGTTGCGGGGGAGTGTCACGTGCATACATGCATGATTTCTGCTTACTGAGCCTCGGTGGCTCATTCCTTATGATGTGTGTTGTAGGTACGATAGGTCGGACGTTGCGTAACGTCTCGACTAAGGCAAGCTGACGGCGGTACTCCACGGGCTTTTGAGGGCAAGGCTGTACATGGATGACGACCTGTGGAGCGATGTTAGGATGTGTTAGTTATCGTAAATAGTTTTTGGGGCTTCGGCCTTTGTATAACTAGACAATGTAGATTGCGTCTCGTCGTAATATATTTATTTTAGGAAAAAGTTTTTGTAAATTGGGTCTTCCGCGGCTTGCGCAGCGGAAATCCGCCGCTAATTAGTATTAGAAAGTGAGGGTCGCCACATTTTCAACAAAATTCCCCCTCCCCACACTTAAGATGCACGTTGTCCTCAACGTGTAAAATAAATAAAAGGAAGGTAACATAAATTGAAATAACGTGACTCCCCTGAAAAAAAAATGGCGTGGTCCGTCTTCTACCATCTGATGTAGTTGAACTTGATTTTGAAATATTTTGAGGGTCGTAGTCTAAATTCGTGTCACGTTTCCTGAAAACAGTCAAAAGAAAATTAAACGCACGGAGGAAATAATAAAAGATAACAAAATATGACATAGTCATCACAAGTACATGAGTACTAGAGCAACACAAAAGAGTACTAATAGAAAAACATAACATAAACGAAACTAAAGTGGTGGTGGGGGCGATGGTGGCCGCGGGCGAAGGTGGGCCATCGATTCCTGAGCAAGTCGAACGGACTCCTGTGTATGTCTCATCGCGGCGTCCATCGCCTGAAGGGCCAGCTCATATCGTTGTTGCTCCTCGCGATAGCGTCTGTGGGCTTCCTCGTTTCGACGCTCGTACTCGTCCTGACGGCGTCGTGTCTCCTCGTCACGCTGTATGGCCTCCTGATGGTAGCGGAGCATGTCCTCGCGCAGTGTGTGAAGGTCTGCGGCTGACGCGTAAGGAGCGACCCCTGATGATTCCCCCTCGTGGTAGCCGGAGGAATGGGAAGTGCCGGCAGTGTCTGGGTGAACGGGGAATGGCCCCGCACCCTCAATTTCCAGTGGCTCAGGGAATGCTTCACCGAGGTCCGTCTGCCCACGGTAAACTGCGTGCCAAACAAAGACCTTGTTCGAACGGGACCAATTCGGCGCTTTGATCAGCATCTTCATCTTGAGCATCATGTCCTCGTTCACCAGGTTTCGCCCACCCACAATCGTCATCTCTGGTGGATTCGCTGGCCACAAGTTCATCCCCTTGATAACCTTCGTAATAAACGGCCCCACTGCGATCTTCCCGTGACTACGAACATCAGCCTGGGCACTGAAGGCGTGTGCCATGCCCAATCCTAAGTGCACCAGTTGACCATGCTGCATCCTGACCAAGTAGTACAGATCGCGAAGTCCAATCGCGCCGTGCGAGTCGCCCCTTGGTGTGAGCGAGGTCGAAAGCAACCGGTGGATGTAACGTAAACCAGGGCTCTTGAGCGAAGACGCCTTCGAGGTCTTCACACTAAAGGCAGGTTCGCCGGGTCGCACGAGTTCCTCCCAATAGGTCTGGCGCTGCGGCGGATAGCTAAGGTACTCCTTGTAATATGCATCTGGGTATCGGCCCTGTTCTCCAAAGTCTGGTACATTCAATCCAAGCGCCGTGCAAATATCGTCTTCATCGACGATATGCTCTGTATTAAACGCCCTGAACGTAATTTTGTCACGCGCGTTTTCATTGAAAGAGTAGGTGGATAAGAACTCCAAGGTTAGCTCCTTATAGGCCGGCTCGTCAATGTGGAAGAAGTCGAGCCATCCGCTGAGGGACGCGTAGCCGGCCACTTGCTGGTCGATGTGATATTTTTCCAGCGTGTCGTGGTCAATCTGATCAGTCAGAATGAATTCCGTGCTCTTTAGCCGGTTGTAACGGGCCTGGTGTGTCTCATCGTCAAACTGCCCCATAGCCTCTAGCAGTGTCGTCGTGCGTTGGCCTCGACGTGGACGACTCGTTGATGGTGAATCGTTAGCACGTCCTGCAGCTGTTCTGCTTTTACCCATGTTACCTAGAAGTCCAAATGTTAGTTGGCGAGAAAATGATAATCAACACAGCTCGACTCGACCAACGTCGCAACAAAAATTCACAATTCTTAAAACAAGAACATTTACAATTTCAAAGCGGCATTTTGTCGAACACATACAAGACAATCTAAACTATGCATTCTAAGTTCAACAATCGATCAACCAAACACATTCCACGACGCTAGATGATTAACCAACGCAAAATGATCCATGAAGCAACCAATTTGGACAAAATTTTCCAAATTCCCAAAATCTCGTCATTAGGGTTTATCATTCCAAATCGAAAATTATTGGACGGAATCAAGAAATTAAACGAACCCAAGGCGTTCATAGCATATATCGAACCATAAAGAGTAATACAAACACCAAAATTGACCCAAATTGTACAAGCCCCAATTTCGAAAATTAGGGTTCATCGCCCAAAATCGAAATTACCACACCAAAACGACAAATCTGTCTACCCCAACATGTGTATAGCATAAATTTATCATGGGAGAGCACGAAATCGGACCCCAAAAGTGAAAATCGCCCTTAATTCGAAAGGTAGGGTAGCGAGTTTATACCTGTTGATTTTACCGGAATAAAGAGATTAGGATCAGTGTTTTGTCGTTGGTGTCGCCGGAATGTGTTCGACAGTTCAGAGGTGCGGCGGTCGTGTTTGACGAGAGATTTTCTATTGGTGTCGTTTTTGTGTGAAAGAGACGAAGTAGTGAAATGGGTTTAAATTGGGTAAAAATCGACAACTTCACGGCCGTGAATACATATCCCATAAGCCGTGAAACGGAGCAGAGAGCTCCTCATGACATATTCACGGCCGTGACAAATAAGTCTAGGGCCGTGAAGTCGGGCAGTAAGTCTAGCCCGCATAAATCACGGCCGTGACTCAAGAGACACGGGCCGTGACAAACCTTTTCCTTTTTATTTTTTATTTTTTTTATTTTTTATTTTTTATTTATTATTATATTTTTTTTTTATTTTATTTATTTTTTTTTTTTATTTTTTTTATTTATTTATTTTTTTTTATATATATTATTTTATTTATTTATTTATTATTATTATTATTTTATTATTTAATTATATTATTGTTATTTTTATTTTTTATGTATTTATTATTATTATAATTATTTTTATTTAAGTCACGGCCGTGAATGTCTATACACAAGCCGTGAACGCAGGCAGTGTATGAGTAATGCAAGGTTCACGGCCGCGACTCAGTAGGTCACAGGCCGTGAAGCTAGGCAGTGTGAGACGTGAAATGATGCTCAACGATTCACGGCCGTGAGTGTCTAAGCAAATGGCCGTGAATGTGGGCAGTGGCAACGGTTGGGTATAGTCGCGGCCGTGACTTGTGAACCATTGGCCGTGACTTTTTTTTTTTTTTTTTTTTTGTAGATTATTGCTATTATGATTTTTTATTTTATTATATTATTATTATTATTATTATTATTATTATTTTTCTTTTTAACTATGATTGACACGCAATCAACGAATTTTTCGAGAACGATTGGCGCAAGGAAAAATTTGATAATCGACAAAACAAATATCACTTTCTCGCGCGGCGTCAGATCATCCAAGTCAAAAATTCGTCTGTATCATTTATGGGATTTGCTGATATGACAATGATATTTTTGTGTCATTCATGCCTATAAATAGACAGTGGTGGAACAACACAATAGCATCATCTACCATAAACTCACGTCTTCAACAATCTTATTTTCAGTATTTAGGTTAGCTAGCCACTATGTATTGGGGACAACAACAAGATCGTGAGACTGAGAGTGAAGAATACGTGAGGGTTCGACGCAACTTAGATATGCTGTCACTCTACTTCGCTCTTCTTGTGGGTTTGTTCGCAGTTTTACTCGCTTTCGTGTGTTGGGTTCTCACAAGGTGCACTTGTGAGTAACCCGCCCTTATGAAGCAAAAAAAACTATTGTTCTGTCTTTTGTTCGCAGTTTTAATTTGCTTTTGTCTTGGTCTTTCACACGTTGTAATGGTGTTGTAACCATCATTGTAGTAAAACTATGTTCCTATCTCATCTTTCGATCCTGCGTTGTACCCATCTTCAATGTTTGTAATAAACTTATTATTAATTAACTATTACTGTTATTATTATTATTGTTGTTATTATTGTTTTATTTAATTAAATATATATATATATATAGTTTTAGATTTTTTTTTTTATATATATATATATATATATATATACCTAAAACATAAAATAGAAATACCTGGGTTGCCTCCCAAGGAGCGCTTCTTTTAACGTCTCAGCCTGACGTCCTTCCTAGGCTCTTATGCTAGCTTGAAATCGAGGTATAATACCTCCTTATCGCTTAAATCTTCCTCGCCTCCATGATAATGCTTCAATCGATTCCCGTTCACCTTGAAAGTACCCTGTCCCATACCTGAAATCTCAACAGTACCGTATGAGAAAACACGAGTAACAGTGAACGGTCCTGACCACCGTGACCTAAGCTTACCAGGAAAAAGCCTAAGTCGAGAATTAAAGAGGAGGACTTGGTCCCCTTCTTGAAATTCTCGTCTGTGCCTAATTTTGTTATCATGGTAGGCTTTTGAACGCTCCTTATACATTCTGGCGTTATCATAAGCTGATAAACGCCACTCGTCAAGCTCATTAATTTGGAGCTGCCGCTTTTCACCGGCTTTCCCCAAATCCATATCCAATGACTTAATTGCCCAATAGGCTTTATGTTCGATTTCTACGGGGAGGTGGCATGCCTTCCCGTAAACCAATCTATACGGTGTAGTACCTATTGGTGTCTTATACGCGGTCCTATACGCCCAAAGTGCGTCATTAAGCTTATTAGCCCACTCCTTACGATTCCCATCTATAGTTTTCTCAAGAATACGTTTTAACTCGCGGTTCACGACTTCTACCTGACCGCTAGCTTGAGGGTGATAAGGGGTGGACAGGCTGTGTCTGACACCATAACGATCTAAGGTACGTGCAAATTGGGTGTTACAGAAATGGGTGCCTCTATCACTAATGATGCATCTAGGTGCCCCAAATCGTGAAATTAATGTTCGTAAAAATCGCACAACAACCCTAGCATCGTTCGTGGGTAAAGCTTGCGCCTCGGCCCACTTAGACACATAGTCTACAGCAACCAGAATGTACTTATTATTATACGAACTAGGAAACGGGCCCATGAAATCTATACCCCAAACATCGAAAATCTCAGAAACTAGAATAAAATTTTGAGGCATTTCATCACGTTTTGAGATATTACCTGTGCGCTGACATTGATCACAAATGTCAACATACCGTTGGGCGTCTTTGAAAATCGTTGGCCAATAAAACCCGCTTTCCAGTACTTCTGAGCTGTTCGATTGGCTGCATAATGCCCTCCAGTAGGTCCGCTATGGCAATGCCCTAGAATCTTCGTCGTCTCAGGGGGAGCAACACATCGTCGTATCATCTGGTCTGCACATCGCATGAACAGATATGGATCTTCCCAAAAGTAATACTTCAAGTCAGAAAAGAATTTCTTCTTTTGCTGACTTGTGTATCCCTTTGGTAGAACCCTCGCAACAAGATAGTTAGCGTAATCTGCAAACCAGGGAGTGTTGTCACTTACCACCTGTATTGAGTAAAGATGCTCGTCTGGGAACCTATCTTGTATCGGCCTTCCGTCCTTGTGGTATATTTCGAACTCCTCCAGTCGAGAGAGGTGATCCGCCGCTAGGTTCTCCGCACCCTTCTTGTCCCGGATCTCTATATCGAACTCTTGCAGTAGTAGGATCCATCTGATCAGCCGTGGCTTGGCGTCGGGCTTTGCTAACAAGTACTTAAGAGCAGAATGGTCAGTAAAAACAATAACTTTGGATAGGATAAGATATGACCTGAACTTGTCGAAAGCAAACACGACGGCCAACAGCTCCTTTTCGGTGGTCGTGTAATTAGCTTGGGCTGCGTCTAGCGTCTTACTCGCGTAATATATCGGCCTGAAATGGTTGTCCTTACGCTGCCCTAGCACGGCCCCAACTGCATAGTCACTAGCATCGCACATTAGTTCAAAGGGCAGCCCCCAGTCAGGGGCGACCATGATAGGTGCTGCGATCAATCGCTCCTTAAGCAAATCAAAGGCATGCAAACATTCATCGTTAAAATCAAACGGAGCATCTTTCTCAAGTAATCTAGACATGGGTCGAGCAATTTTAGAAAAATCCTTAATGAACCTACGATAAAAGCCAGCATGTCCTAGAAAACTCCTAATTGATCTCACGTTCGAGGGGACAGGTAATTTTTCTATTGTCTCTAATTTAGAGGAAATCTTATGGCCCAGAACTATACCCTCTCGAACCATGAAATGACACTTCTCCCAATTAAGTGCTAAGTTCGTTTCTTCGCAGCGTGCGAGTACAAGCTTCAGATTAGCAAGGCATACATCAAACGACGACCCAAATACCGAAAAATCATCCATAAACACCTCCATTACCTCACCTACCAACTCGTCGAATATTGCCATCATACATCGCTGGAAGGTGGCCGGAGCGTTGCATAGACCGAATGGCATCCTTCGATACGCAAACGTACCGAAGGGACAAGTGAATGTGGTCTTCTCCTGGTCCTCAGGTGCAATGGGAATCTGCAGATATCCTGAAAGACCATCAAGAAAGCAATAAAATGAATGACCAGATAATTTTTCTAGCATTTGATCAATAAATGGTAAGGGGAAATGGTCCTTTCTCGTGGCGTCGTTTAATTTTCTGTAGTCGATGCACACACGCCACCCAGTAACGGTCCTTGTTGGAATCAATTCATTCTTATCGTTAGTGACGACCGTCATTCCTCCCTTCTTCGGGACCACTTGGACCGGACTTACCAAGCGCTATCTGAGATAGGGTAGATCATCCCCGCGTCTAATAGCTTGATAACCTCTTTCTTCACGACATCTTTCATATTCGGATTGAGTCGCCTTTGACGTTGGGCGACTGGCTTAAACTCGTCCTCCATCAGGATCTTATGCGTACAGTAGCTCGGACTGATCCCTCTGATGTCGGATAACTTCCACGCCAATGCCTTCTTGTGTGCTCTCAACACTTCCAAAAGCTGGCCCTTCTGTCCGTTGTCGAGACTCGATGAAATGATGACTGGTAGCCCTCCATTGTTTCCGAGAAACGCATACTCGAGGTGGTCAGGTAACTGCTTCAACTCTAGGACGGGTGGCTCCTCGACCGAGCTCTTTTCCTTGTCTTCTTCGCTACTCTCGTCGATAGCTATGATGGGCTCGTCGACTTCCTCCCACACTCGTCAATTGCCAAAATTTGCTGTGTATCCTGCTCGTAGGGGAACTGTGATAGACCTTGTACAGAAAAGAAAAAATCATGCTCAATAGCGTCTAAGTAGTAGCACTTATCATCATGCTCATTAGTATTCTTCATCGACTCAGCCATATTGAACGTAACTTTTTCACCGTCTACCGTCAAAGTTAACGTCCCATTTCTAACATCTATCATAGTTTCACCGGTAGCTAAAAATGGTCTACCTAGAATCAATGGAACGTTCTCATCCTCCTCCATGTCTAAGATAACAAAGTCGGCGGGAATCACAAATTTACCTACCTTTACTAGGACATCCTCAATGACACCCCTAGGGTATTTTAACGAACGATCAGCTAATTGAAGACTCATCCTAGTGGGTCGTGGTTCACCTAGTCCTAAGCGCTTAAACATGGAATACGGCATTAAATTTATGCTAGCTCCTAGATCAGCTAAAGCGCGTTCAACAACTAAGTCTCCTATAAGACAGGGAATCGTAAAACTCCCTGGGTCTTTGAGCTTCTTCGGCATCTTATTTTGAAGTATCGCCGAGCATTCCCCTCGTAAGCACACCGTGGAAACATGTTCGAGTTTCCTCCTGTTCGTCAATAGGTCCTTCAAGAATTTGGCGAAGCTGGGCATCTGCGTAATGGCTTCAACAAAAGGTAGGTTAATATGCAATTCCTTACACATACCCATAAATTTACCAAATTGTGCCTCGTCTTTGTCCTTCTTCAGTCGAGCCGGGTAAGGAATCTTCGGCTGGTATGGCTTCACCGGCGGCCGCTCGATCTCCTTCGCCTTTTCTTTCTCAGGCTCGACCTTTTCCTTCTCAGCTTCGGTCTTTTCGATATCATCGCCTCTGATCTCCTCCACTTCGGGCTCATCGTGGCTCTCGAAGTTGGCGTTCTCCTTGGTCTTCTTCTTGGCGGGCACTTCTTGCAGTTCTCGTCCATTCCTCAGAGTCACCGCCTTGCAGTACTCCTTTGGATTCGGTTCGGTGTAGCTTGGGAGTGAGCCCTGAGGACGCCCCGCCAATTGCTTCGCCATCTGCCCCACCTGTTGCTCCAACTTCTTGAGTGAGGCGTCCGTGTTCTGGGCACGCACGTCGTTCGCCTCCATGTACTCCTCCATCTTCGTCATTCGGCTCTCATGGGCTGCGGTGGTTTGGCTGAAATTGGTGAGGAGTGTCTTCATCATATCCTTCATTTCCCTCATATCCTCAGATCCTCCGGCGGGTGCATTCTGATATTGACGTGGCGCCCCGTTTTGGAAACCGGATGGTCTAGGCTGAAATCCTGGCGGTCCTTGCCCCTGGTGGTTTTGATTCCCATACGCCAAGTTTGGATGTGCTCGAGGCTGGAAGTTTCGCTGGCCACCTTGGTAATTGCCCATATAGTCCACGTGCTCCAGCGGCTGCCCAAGTTGGCATTCTGAGGTCTCGTGGGCTGCTCCACAAATCCCGCACAAGGGTATGTATGGCGTATGCTGCGTCGGTGCGGTGGTCGCCACAGCGTTCACGGGCTGTGTCTGCCCGGATTTCGGTAGGAGTGCGCCAATGACTATCTGCAACTGAGAGTTTGTTGCAGCAATTTGTTGCTGGAGCGCTTCGAATTTGGCATTCGTGGCCGTCTCCTCGCTAACTCCGAACACGCCTGGTGTCTTGATCCTCGTGTTACCCCTCATGAAGCTGTTTCTTGAGTAATCCTCGATCAAGTTCCAAGCCTCGGTCGCATTGAGCTTCACGAGCCCTCCTCCTGCGGCTCCGTCTAACATGTGGACAGTCTGATCGTTGAGCCCCTCGTGAAATCGGTTTATCTGGGCTGCCTTCGACATCCCGTGCTGCGGGCACCTCTTCAGTAGCGCCTTGTATCGCTCCCACACCTCGTAAAGATTCTCCGAATCCTTCTGATGAAAAAGAGATATTTCCGTCTTCAGTCGCAATACCTTTGACAGTGGGAAGTAATGGCCGATGAATGCTGCTCTCAGTTCTTCCCAAGTAGTGATTGATCTGGGCGGTAGCATCTCCAACCAGTCCTTCGCCCTGTACTTGAGTGAAAATGGAAACAACATTAGCTTAATCGCGTCACTCGGGACCCCATTGATCTTGATGGTGTCTGTTACTGTCAGGAATGCCTTCAGGTGAGAGTACGGATCATCATCAGGGTTCCCCTCAAATTGAGCCGTCTGAAAGATCATCTGAAGCCAAGCATGCTTCAGCTCGAAATCGTTGTTCGCGATTGGAGGAATAACAATCGCCGATTCTGTACCGCCGAGGGAGGCGTTCTTAAGTAGATCTTGCAACGATTGTTCCTCTTCTTGGTCTTGGTGGGTCGGTGTTCTTCGGTCTGCCATCTCGACTTCTTTCTCTCGATTGTCTTTGGATGTCTCTGTTCGAGAGTTGTCTGCTGACTCCTGAGAGTTATCCTCTGAATAGCTGACCAGCGCTTCCTGATAATTACTAGCCGTACCTTCTGAATTGTATCTGAGCTGCCTTCGTAACTTTCGCTCGAAATCTGGATCTTCCTCAACAATGGG
This sequence comes from Craterostigma plantagineum, assembly GCA_027422505.1. Lineage (NCBI taxonomy): Eukaryota > Viridiplantae > Streptophyta > Magnoliopsida > Lamiales > Linderniaceae > Craterostigma > Craterostigma plantagineum. The sequence continues at coordinate 7,359,018 of JAPQWV010000038.1, forward strand.
ACCTGAAGGGTGGCTTCGGGTCATCCACCGTCAAACAGTACCTTCAATGAGCGAAAACGAAATTTAACGAAGAACTAGATAAATACGTCGAAAAGGTAACGAGACTAATAATGATGTAAAAACAAATAACGCAATTAACCAAAAACTGGGAAAATAGCTAAATTACCGAACTAGGGTGTTCCTAATATCAATTTATTCCCCGGCAACGGCGCCAAAAACTTGATCGCGTGCGTGTATGTTTAAATAAATGTTTGTGCGAGTACGTCAAGTAATAATTAAAACGAATATATTATAACTAGAATCACGCGCGATAGGCAGTGTACCTATCGTTTGTAATATAGCTATAGTGAATATCCGAGTATCGAACACGAGGAATAAATTGATTACTAGTATTGACCTATCGATTCGATATTTAACCTAAATAAAATAACAGGATTTGTTTATACTATGAATTAATTTAACAAAGCAACTTAAAGTATTGGAAGACAAGGAGGCACAACTAGAAATAGTAAGAGTGACTTGAGGTGACAAATATGTGTTCGAGGTTCGAATCCCGAAGGGTGTTGTCGGCTAAGGCTACAGAGTATCGCTCCGATGTGATTATCGATTAAATCGCAGTAATTTCCTACCCACTCACGGATTTGCTGTCGCCCTAAACGTTCGTGGGGATCTAAGTTCAGCGATTACTAGATTGCGAGGATCGAGTATTTGCTGTCGCCCTATACTCGAATCCTAACGTCTATAAACGGCCTAATCGTTATTTAGCTGTCGCCCTAAACGATATATTACACATTCATATCAACACATAGACATATTGATACGAAGAAACAATATCATAGAACGATAAATAGTCGAATACACGTGTTCACGATTATCTTACGCCTTAACTACGACATAACCCAACGTTCATCTACTCCCGAACACACAAGAGGATTAGCTATTCATATTAAACGTCACAACAACGAGATTTAAAGGTAACGAGGATAGAGAACTCATAAAAACTTCCCTAAGAAGTGAATATGGCGTTTCCGAGGTGGAGCTCTCGTTCCTCGATCGTATGAGCGTAGCTTCGTCGTCGGATCGTCCCTTGAGCTTCTCCGAATCACGGGAATGCTTCTAGTGTTCTTCCTTCACTTCCTTGCTCTCAGTTTTTCGTCCCTATCAAGTTGTTCTTGAGTTGTAAGGAGGGTTCCCCTTTTATCCTTCGAAAATGGGCCAAAACCTTGAAATTTGGCACGTTCACGGCCTCTTAACGGGCCTTCACGGCCGTGACGGCGGCTAAAAATCCTATTTCTTGACTTTCTGGCATGAGTCACGGCTTGTTACATCTGCAGTCACGGCCGTGAATGAATGGAATTTTCCTTCGTTGAGCTCTCTGTCCAGGTTCACGGCCTCGTACATAAATGTTCACGGCCGTGAATGTAAAATCTTGAGCTACTGCCTGTTGTCACGGCTTAGGGTGTCATGACTCACGGCCGTGAAGAGGTGAACACATCTTCGAAGAACCCTCTGCCGAGATTCACGGTCAGTTGCATAGGCATTCACGGCCGTGAATCTTGAGGCTTATCTCTATTGAACTCACTGCCCGCGTTCACGGCCTCTTGCAAGATCATTCACGGCCGTGACTTCTTTCTGGCAGCTTCAAACTTCGTCATTTCGTGTCGTTTTCGCCTCGTTTTCGTTCCTTTTCGCTCGATAATCATTCGAAGGTCCTATAATATTTAAATGGGTGTAAATAGAGCCAATAAATGCATAGAATGATCAAAACTTTCCTATTATAACCCAAATAAACATAACAATAAACGTATTAAAATACGTTTATCATAGGCTTATCATCATCTTTTCCACCACCTTTGCATCGTTGAACTCTTCTCCCGTCAACCTTATTTTGTTAACAAGATCTAAAAGCTTGGAAGAGTAATCTTTCACCGAGTCTCCATCCTTCATCTTCAACAATTCAAACTCTCTTTTCAATGTTAAGAGTTTTATGCTCTTCACCTTTTTGCTTCCTTCGAACTCTTCCTTCAACTTATCCCAAGCTTCTTTTGAATTTTCACAAGTCATGATTCTTGTGAAGATTGTATCGGAGAGAGCCGAGTGTAAACATGTTAGCGCTTTTGGTTTTTTTGCGAGGTCTTCTTCGTGCTTCTTCATTTGAGCGATCGTCGGATTTGCTCGTAAGGCCGGCGGTTCTTCATCATTTTCTACTACATTCCATAGGCATAGCGCTTTCAAATATGCCTTCATCTTGATTGTCCATATGTGATAGTTTTCGCCGTTGAAAACCGGAGGCCCCGTGCTTAGAGAGTTGCTCGCCATCTTCGTCGCTTTCTTCTACGGTGTAATTTTTTTTTTCACAAGTCCCTCAAGAAGAATGCTCTGATACCATGTTGAATTTTGATGAAGATATGAGGTTGAAGCTTGAATGCAGGATAGATTATGATTAGAAGAGAAAAAGAGTAGCTTTAAATCTTAAGATCATACGATGATTCTTAGAACTTCATTTCATAACATCCTTAATACATTCATCATCATGCATACATATATAACATCACAATAATTACATGAAGACAATAAACACACATCATACAAACACATTATTACAACATGACAAACATAATAAGAATATCATGACTCATCAAAAGACATAATCATATGAGTTAGGTATAACATACATCCAACTCATTTATGAAATATATTATATAATTGGAAGAAACTTAATAATTCAACAGTACTGATGAAGTGATAAAGATAGCTTCTTTCAAGTTCTTTGGATAACTTAATCTATGCTACCTTAAAAACGACATCTTTTTCAAAATTTTGTGCATATATATCAACATTAGAGAAGACGGTGGAGTTGTGCATATGATCTAATTAGAAAATGCCTCATTTCAAACGTTTATCATTGCATGCACATACGCGTGTGGTCCCATTATATGGACCACAGACATGGGTTTTGTTTATGGTAGTTAATTACAAGTACTTATTTTTTTTGGATTCTTGTTTGAAAGCCAGTTATAAAACGATATTTAGCCCAATATTATTATTAACTTTCAATATTGTGTTAAAAAACCAATTTAGGGTTTTGCGAAGTTCTTGGTTTTTGTTAAATTGAGGGTTCCAACCTAAAACCAATTGGTGTTAGGTGGAGAGGCCTCTTTGATTTATATACTGAGCCGGGTGATATTAATGTCCCGATGTGGGACAGAAATTCTCAACACGCTCCCTCACGTGTGGCATGATTCAAAGCCTAACACGTGGACATATGAAATCGGGTGACGATGAGTGAAATATGCGCGATAGCACGCAGATCGAACCCGCTCTGATACCATGTTAAATTGAGGGTTCCAACCTAAACGAACCATGTTAAATTGAGGGTTCCAACATAAAACTATCAATTTAACAGTTTTGTTGCAATGTATGAGATGACCTTCTCTCTCTCACCACACATTCAGACACAACACAAGTTATATACGTTAGATTATCATAAAGAGCGTTGTCGTCTTTGTTACACAATTTGACTCTCGCTCGCCTAAGAATTATTAATAAAATAATTAGCAACATCAAATAATGGGACTTTGATAAATGCAATGGACGTCTAGATCCCACGTGAAAAGAAGCATAAATGTGTATTGTGAAATCTCTAAACATTGTCTTACTTTTACGTGATAGAAACTTAGGACGAGTCACATGCCAAATACCTGAAATATATGTTCCTTGTACTGAATCTTACTAGCTTGACTTTCATAGATATGGTAAGTTTAGATAAAACGTCTACCTTACATATTATTACTAACATCTTAAGCAATAATGCAAAAAATATTAGGTGAAGTCCTCCCACACTGCAAGTAAAGGTCACGTAATAGTCCTTCGAAAACATTCATAAACTAAATAGGTAGCAAGCAAAATCACATATCTTTTCAATACATGCATGCATGAACAAAGCACATACGTATGACAAACAAAAAAAGTGCAATAATACTAGCTAGTGAATAAATGCTTTGGTTGGCACAAGAATTAGGGGCTTCTTCTTGTGCATTGTAAGCCCAGGCAATGCCTCAGTATCAATAATGGCTTCTTCTTGTTCTTCGCCCCCTCGGGCGATGGCAGAGCCCAATCAAATGCGTACAATAAATTAGCCAAAGACAGCTCGACTGAAGTCAATCCCATGTTCATCCCTGGACATCCTCGCCTTCCTCCGCCGAAAGGGATCATCTCAAACTCCGAAAAAATCTTACCAAAATCATGCAATAACATAGTGCCATCATCTTTCAAGAATCTCTCAGGCATGAACTCATTAGGGTTTTCCCAGGTGTTAGAATCCCTCGCCATGGCCCACGCATTGATGAATATGGAAGTCCCGGGTCGGATCTTGTACCCGTTTAAGATGCACGGGTCGTCGTGGTTTTTTATTAGGGTTCGAAATAGTAGTGGAGCTGGCGGGTAGAGTCTTAGGGATTCGAGGACTATGGCTTTGAGATATGGGATTTTGTGAATTTCTTCTTCGTTAATGAGCGTTCTTTTCTTACCACCGACGAAAGCTTGTCTGATTAGTTTCTGGGCTCTGCTCATTATCTTGGGATGAAGCATTAGGGCTGTCATTGACCACACTATTGCTGCTGCTACTGTGTCTGTCCCAGCGACGAATAGATTCTGCGCATAAATGGTGAAATTAGGGTTTGAACTATGTGTAATAAAGTATAACGGTGATGGTAATAAACAGTTATAATTACCATGAGCAGTGCTTTGATGTGATCCATAGTCAGCTCAAACCCTAGAGAGCCTTCTTCATCTTTTTCACGAATCATAAACTGTAACATGAGATCTACGATATCTTCTCTTTCGGGCTTGGCCCTAAAAGGGTCGAGATGTTCGTCGATGATCTGCTGATAGAATTCGTCAAAATCCTTACGGTTATCTTCAACCCTCGTCGACAACCCCGAAGCCTTGTCCAAGATCCATCCAAAGAAAGGAAAGTGATCGGAGAAGTAGAAGCTCATCATCAAAGATTGAGCTTCCATGATCATCTTGTCGAACCTTATCTTCTCATACTCGCCATCATCGTACCTCCTCCCAAACGCAACCCTACATATCAAGTTGCTCGCCAGTGACATAGCCAAGTCGCTCAGATTTACAGCCTTGGAAGAATCGCAGTGGCTCGATATCTTTTCGATCGTGTAAGAAACTTCGTCCTCGCGGGCCCCGCGAAAGGAATGGACCCTTTTCGGAGAGAGGAGGTGGCTTACGCAGATCTTTCGAAACTGCTTCCAATGATCGTTGTAAGGAGAAAAGGCCATGTCTCTGCCTCCGTAAGAGAGCTTCTGCTGTCCTAAATTTCTCGGCCTGCTGCAAAATGAGAGGTCGTTGAGTTTGAGTATTTGCTTCGCCTCTTTCCTCGTGTTTATTACGATGACGGACGTTGAGCCATGTTTTAAGTAAACTATCGGACCGTATTTTTCGTAGAGGTTGTAAAGGTAAGTGTGAGGGCTCTCTTTGCTGAACTGATGAAGGTTTCCTATTATGGGTAAGCCATTTGGCCCTGGTGGAGTTTTGTTGCTGTAATAATTAGGGTTTTCTCTTCTTGATTTCTTAAAGAAGAAGAAGAAGAAGATGATGAGTGTATATATTGCTAGGATTATGACTAAGTGAAGAAACATTTTGGCGATGAACGAGGTAATGGTTGTAATATAATGGGTTGTTGAAGGAGTTGAAAAGTAAAGTGTTTGGACTCTTTTTTTTTCTTTAATCTTCGTACGATGACATTAATGAAGATGTGAGTTTTTTCGACTGATTTTTGCTAGCTAGCTCTTCTTGGTCCATTGGGCATGTGGATATATATAGAGATAGATATTGTATGTGCTGGGAGGGCTTAGAAATAAACGGTCACGATTTAGTTATGATACACATATAATTTATGTGGTAGGTGTATTCTTGAAGATCAGTGTCTTATATACTATAAAAGGGCTGTAAATGCATAAAGGCATATAGATAAACGCATAATCTCGTGTAAATCATTTATTGTAGATTTATTTGTTTGTGGTATTACGCGTAGAAAGGTATATTTAACATATGTTATACGATCAATTCCCACGTTGTCCGAAAAGATAATGAAATTGATTCATAACTAAAACCCATCTCAAGATCAATCAATTTTCAGATGCAAAGTCAATAATAATAACGTTGTAATGATAAATATGCCAAATTTCAAGGTTGTTAAGATAAACTTGCCCATGTGAATGAATGTGTAATAATGTGATGAGATACCCTTTGATGAATGCCCACCATTCGATTTTCAAGAAAGCTACGCTTACCAAGTAAAAGAAAAGATACGGTTTTTGTAGTATTTTCTTAAATCCTAACCAAATCACATTTAACGGTAATATGTACTCTCCTGAAAATGGGCCGAGAAAGCCCCATTTACGGCCCAATGTAGACTTTCGTGCTGGGCTAACAATAAGCCCAAACCATAAGAAAAAAAGAAAAAACTTATTTGGTATGGCAACCAACGTCGTTTCTTTTTCTCTTCTTTCTCACGGTGAATAACATGCATGAACGTAGGGATAAATACCCCAATAATTTTCCATAAAATGGAAAAAACAATTCGAAACTTATCATTCGTCCTAATTGACGGCACCAAGACAGAGAGAAACCAGCGAAGCCCATGTGAGGAGCTTTTGTTCAAACAGCAAAGCACTTTGTCGCCATTATTACCACATTAGCAATGTATGTATGAGTACATTGAAAAACCACAAGCGCAAATCGAAGCACACAGTTCACACGTCAGCATCGACCTTCGAGGGTCCCACACAGTTCACAGAAGAATATTATCATACATCCATATACATACATCCCTTTCGCTTGTTTGCGTTTGTGCTGTGATGTGATTAGCACACCATTTGATTAAGGCACCTAATTTACGTTTGTGTCATTCGATTCGTGGCCTACGCTGCGTTCGTCAAACTGGGATTTAAGCGTCATTTCCTCTTTAGTATCTGTTTGAATGAGTTGTTGATTATTCCTACATGTTTTTGTTGCTGACACGCCATATATATATAACATAAATTATTACAGTTGTGCTTTCCCTGTTTACGACCCACGAGCATAAAAGAAAGACAAAAGAGATCATTAGCTTGTGTTTCTTATTCTGTTTTTGCCTTGGAAAGGAAAAAGGATGGCGAACTATTGGAAATCGAAGGTTTTGCCGAAGATAAAGAAGGTGTTTGAGAATCCAAAGAAGACAGCTGCTTTAGAAGCTTGCAAAGCCTTCGACGAGTCTAAGGTAGTTTTTTCAGTTTCTTTTCTGGGCAAAGATCATCATGCGAACTGTGTTTGAAACGCTAGCCATTATGTCTATCTTTGTTAGGAGCAATACTCGAAGGAATTCGAGGAGAAGAAGGCCGAGCTTCAGCCCAAAGTTGCAGAAATATACGAAGCTTGCCCCGCCGAGATTAAGGTAAATACATCTAAAGCTAGCTATAGCCATTAAAGCTAATCTGTTTTTCAACTCCATTTGTCTGTAAAACGAGTCTTCTTTTTTTTTTTGTCTGCCATGGACGTTTTAGGCTTTGGTGAAGGAACCAAAGGAATCAGCCCTTAAGAAGCACTCTTCATCAGTTCAGAAGCTCCTCGACGAGCTTTCCAAGATCGGTATACATGTCATAATAATAGCAAAAAAAGCAGACATTTTGGATGATGTTTGTTTGTAGACTTCACTTGTAGTGATCATCTCTTTTCTCTATGAATCTTGTAATAGAATTCCCGGGCTCGAAACCGATTTGCGAAGCGGCGTCTAAGGTGGGACCTGGGAGCTTACCGGGCCCCGTCTTCTTCGTGTTAGAAAAGGTCTCGACTTTCGTAGTCGTCGATGAAAAGAAGGACGAACTCGAAACAGCTCAAGAATCAGAAACTGCAGCTATCGAGGAGAAAAGAGAAGTCCCAGCAGAAGAAATCAAAGAGAAAGAGATCGTAGCAACCGAAGAATCATCATCATCTACTGTTGAAAAAGCCGAAGAACCACAAAAGATCTCCGAAGATCCACCAAAGCCATGATGGGGTTCGATGTACGATCCACCACAAGTAAAATTTGTCGATACGTGCATATGCTTGTTGTTGTTGTTGCCCTCCGTCGATGTTTTTTCGTTCTTTCTATTATGGGATGTGAAGAAGCTGCAAAGACTCTTGTTTGTAAAAATAAATCGTACTTACATTGATCGGAAAATGCGTTCCGCAACAGCACCATGAATTACTGTAAGAGAAAACTGCTGACTTATCGTTTAGTGATGATACAGAGAAGCTCCAAGCAGTGTTTCGAGGCAAGAAAATTGACTTTGCAGAAAGTTATACACCGATTCAGTCGTCATCGATGCGATTCGAACAATAACGCCCGTCCCCTGAGTGTGCATCGTATCATCAGGCAGCAGAAAATTCAGACGATAAGCAGCTTAAACTTATTTATGGTAAATAGATAGCAAAAAACCTTTGGCCCAAAGGAACTGCAAGAAGCAACAAAGGTTGGCTTCGAAGGGTCAGATTTTGTGCCGATTGAAGGATGGCGAAGCTGTTGAGACATTAGTCTCTTTACGTCTTCTTGGATTTGATTTTGAACATGCTTCAGCTTAGGCCTAAGGCAAGCGTGTAAGAAGGTAATCTTCAGCTCTTCGATTAAAAAAAGCAGGCAAAATTCTTAATCCGAGCAATGAAGAGGTTTTATGCGAATACCCCAAGAGAACTATCGTAGCAATCGCTCGGTAACCTTGCAATCGATCAGAAATAGGAACGCCACTTCCTCTTTCCAGCAATATCTGCGTCGAAAGACGTACCATTTTTTCATCCGAACACACTCAAAACTCAGCCCGAGTTTTCGCTTAGAAATGCAACGTGAGCAAGAAGTATATATCTCAGAACTTACGGTGTCAAGAAAAAGAGGGTCACCGTCTCCGTAGAAAATGCGATTAGTACTCTTATAGTAAGCAAAAGCCCACTCCTCCCCCCTCTCATGGCGGCCGCTGGTTATCCAGTCGACGAGAAGAAGGCTCGAGAGAGGCGAAACTCTGAAAGTCTGCGTCTGAGAATATCGTGCGTTGGAGAAGCAAGTGACTGGGTCGGGGGCAACGACCAAAAGCCCATCTTCTCCGACGATTGCCTATTCGATACACGAGAAACCTTTCGAAGCGTAGGTTCTTTTCTTTGAATGTTGAGAGGTAAAAATCGTGCCTTTTTTATTTCTTCTTACCTCGAATGATTGTTCTGAGCATTTCGTTCCGATGGACTTGTAAACCTGCAGTTTTTACAGTCGAGTCAAGAAATCTGAAGAAGCACATTTGAGTTGATGATATTGAGGAACAAAGAAAGCAACCTTGGTAGAGGATTGAGTGGTCAAAACAGCAGTGCAGCCATCTCTAACGTTAATATCGAAGGCAACTGAATCTCCCTACGTATGTTAGAAGAAGAGATCGCCGTCATTAGACGAAATTTCACACACAGAAACACACTTTTACCGTACAGAAACTATGCCTCCACCGTAAGTGATGGTGTAAATCCACACAGCGTCTGTCTGGGATGAACCCGCCTGCTCGGCAAAAGCGTAATAATTTGCGAAGAAAAGAGGAATGTATTTGAAACGCGTGGATCAAGATTAAGAAGATCAAACTAGGACGAAGGAAACTGCTGAGAAAAAGCACCTTTCTTGGGACGATGAATTTGAAGGGATACTTGGAGAAGCAGCGCGTCGGCGTCGACTTTCCTCCAACCTTCTCTATCAAAAGCATCCCTCTTTCCATCGAGATTATACTGATTCGCCTACGAACTCGCTTCTATCTATGGGGCAGCTTGAAAAATCCAGATTCCGGCGGTTAGAAATGACGCCGGAGCCGCTCTAGCAGTGGACCGTGCAAGGATTCTTCTAACTGAAATCGGCACTGGCAGCAGCGTTCTGTCCTTTTTTTATATCTGCCCCTTGTTCTTCGCTCTCATACAATGCCTAAGAATCGTTTTCATCTGCCCTTTCTTAATTTAATTTATAGAGTTTCTTTCTACTGTATAAGAATGCTACCATAGTGTAGGTTTCAACTGCATACAGACAAATCAATCTAAGAAGCTAATTAACGAATGAGATGATACCTATCAGAATATCCTGTGTGGGTGAGTGAGTGAGTGGGTGGTAATAATTCATTCACGGCTCTTCGTTTTCAGTGTAAAGCACCAAACTTGGCTACTCCCACATTCCTCTTGGATCTTCCTCGACTTTCTTCGAAGAGTAGAATCGATCCTTCTTCGAAAATAAGTAGAAGGGTGGGCTTGTCGATATTTACCTTCACAACATTTTTGGGTGGATGCGTTAATTGCGAGAGCTGGTCAAAGCCCACTACTTCTCCACGTTTTGAGCAGCTCCCAGATTCAGGTGGGGTCAAGTTCTTGGACCTTCGCGCCGGCGATGATGATGGTGAAATCCCTGTAAATGGTGACAAGGTGGGATATTTACTCTTCTTCTCCTTATTGAGAAATAAACCGCATGGTGCTAATGGTGTTTAAAACTCTTTTATTTTAACAAAGGTTTCGATCCATTTCTATGGAAGATTGGCAGCAAAACAAGGATGGCGCTTCGATTCCACCTATGACCATAAAGATGAGAACGGTGAACCTGTACCTTTCCAGTTTGTCCTCGGTTCAGGCAAAGTGCGTCACTTTTTTCTTGCATTTTCAGTTACTTTATCTTCTTGTGATGATGAAAGAGACTGAAGAGAGTTTCATTGTACTGTATGTATGATCATTGATGTCAAAGAGGCCTCTTCATTGATGTGCATACATCTTTTTAGGTAATAGCTGGGATCGAATCAGCAGTGAGATCAATGAAGGTTGGTGGTATTCGTCGAGTTGTTATCCCGCCTTCTCAAGGATATCAGAATACTTCTCAAGAACCGATTCCGCCCAACGTACGATTCTCGTTCTTTTCACAGAAATCTGTGACCCTTTGTGGGGGACATTCTTACAGTTGGCATTCTTTTATCTTCTGCTGTGTTTTTTCAGTATTTTGACAGACAAAGGCTGTTCACGACAATCTTCAATCCCACACGCCTCGCCAACGGAGAAGGCTCAACGTTAGGGACGCTCGTATTCGATATCGAACTGGTTAGTGTGAGACACAGTAAGAAGTATTGAAGATGATGAATTTCTTCTCATTGTAAGTAAAACTTCTGAAGCACATCATCTTCTTTACATTCTTGTTTAACATGTTGTTACTTCCATCTGTAAAAAAGTGCGAGTTTGAAGAGGGATTATCAGAGACACAAACACCTGGTAATAGAAACGTAAAACTTGATTGCCTTGCTTGCTTTTCATTATCACAACAAACAGAAATTTATAGTTACATATGAAGACAGACGACAACTTCAAAAGACAGCACAACAACACAGAGTTGTTATCATTGAAAAATCGATGGATCTCAAGCCCATTTGGCCATGAGGGACATCCCGCCAGCGCCTACGAGCACAGCCATGAAAGACTTGATCTGAAGCTTTATATTGCTCTGCAGCTTAGGCCCCATGAAATCCGCCGCCAAGAGATCCACTAAAGCCATGTAAATCAGAAGCCCAGCCGAGGAAGCGTTGAGCAGGCCAACCGTGATGAGCGCACGAGGGCTGTTCTCCTTGTAAGTGCTCGAAAGTGCTATTCCCAGCGCTATCCCAAATGGGGTCGTCACGGCGAAGAAGAAGGCCATCGCAACCTTCTTTACCAGCTTGTACTCAGCCTTCAGCACACAGAAACATAACATCTCAGATTACGTCAAGCTGTAAGTGGTCTTATAACGAGTTTATACGCAGATATATGTTCTTACCCGGAGAATGCAACCGCCGAGACCCATTCCTTCGAACATCTGATGGAAGCAAAGAGCAGCCACGAGCCCTTTGATCGTGCAGGTGTTGTCCGAGGCACCGAGCGATAGGCCTATCACCACCGAGTGAACAATGATTCCCAGCTCCAAAACCTGAGAATATAGAGCAGTTATTAAAAGGCGAATCTATGGAAGACTGCGAGGCCAAGGCCAAAACTTCGGAGAATCAAATCTTCCTTACCATGGCAACGACCCTGTATCGAAGAAGCTGCTGATTGTCCCCAAGCTTAATCCCATGATGATGGCCATGGCCACCATTGAAGTTATTATGGTCATGCCCTTCAACATCCCTCGAGTCCATCTCTACCTCGTTTGCCTGATCATCGGGGGAAACAGTACGTTTGTCGTTCTTCTTGGAGTAGAGGCTCGTCGCCATGGAATCGATGAACAGCGTGACCAAGGCAGAAAGCATGCAGACAAAGCCCGTAAATGGAAACTTATGCCACGGATTCTCCTTCAGACAGCTGCTCGAAAGCATGTCGAAAGAATCGGGCAAGACGTGCATGAACCCAGTGGCAAGGATGATCCCCGAGGCGAAGGCCTTCACCACGACGAACAGGCTACGCTCGGGGCTCAAGGCTGGGACCGAGCGCGTGACCAAAGGCAGGCCAACGCCTATCATGCTCGTCACTAGTATACAGGCGATGGCTATGATCTTCAGAGGCAAAGCCTTCTTTTTGTTCACGCATGCCTTGTCTTCCTCTGACTGGCATTCTCCGACGACAGCTTGGGCTTGAAGTGAGAATTCTGACAAGATGAGCGCGATTAGAAGTAGAGACAAGTACAGCAAAGCACTCCTGCCCATATCTTCTGATCAGTTTATCAGCTGATGTTAGCCACTAATTCTTTTCTTGAGTGTGTTCTAATGGCTGTGATCTGAGGGAAGTGTTCGTCCATGGTTGTTGCTATTTATAGGAAGGAGATAATGCAATGAATGTGCAATGATTGTAGATTAGATTAATGTCCTGGCCTTGGCATGGCATGGCATGGAATGTGCTGCTTGCTGCTGCACTGAAGGAGGGTTTGACTTTTGGAATATTTTACGTTGCTTTGCTTTGGCTTATTTGACTTCAAATATAGTAAGAACATTTGCGGCTTGTTCGAATTAAATGTCGATATTGGGACGATATATTATTGAGAAGTGTGGATATTCGTTTCTTGCGGCGTGTTTGGCGAGGATGGTGTACGAATGGCACGTGGCTTTCGAGCTGACTTTGTTGGTTGTACTTGTATACGTGGCCGTACAATAAAATGCAAGAAAATGGTTAATTTAGTTAACGTTGTAATAAGAATATGGGCCTTCAAACAGAAGCCCATATTAGATTAATCTTTGCAAGAGAGCAGTCGAATTAGTTTCGGCCCAATAAGAAAATGTAGGTATTAATTGGATTGAGTAATCGTGCCGCAAAGAGTAAATGATTCTTGCATTTAATTGAGATGAGATTATAAATTTCCGTATTAAATTGGCTAACTAACTGTAGTAAAAGTGGACAGCCCACGCAAGAAGCGTAACGTACGCAATTGTCTTGAAACTACATAGAGAAAAGAGAGAAGACAGTCGATAGTTATTAGAAAGTGTGCACGAGACCACTCTTTATTGAGGAGCTACGCCAACTATTTTACAATCTTCAATTAATTTATGTATTTTGTTTGTTTGATTATTTATTTTTTTCTTTAATTTGAAAGGAAAGAGATCATTGAGTCTAAGTCGTCCCACACGTGCGTTACGGACTCCAATAGGCAACAAGTTAATGTAATTAATTACCTAATGAAAGCTTAAAAAAAGCTGTTGAGCTGCCCCATTAAATGGTTGTGGATAGATAATTGCTGGTCAAAGCAAATGGATCGGTCAAACAATCTGTCGTGGTCTTAGCTGTCAACATTTTCTTACAGAAAAAAACATTGCCATTACGAGGGCTCCACTCTTGTCTATTGCCCCATTCTTTATTTATAATTATCCATTGTTATGATTAATTTTCTTGGAAATCAGAAGAAGATGATGGTCGATGATGTGCTGTAAAGGTCGCATTTTTACGTGAATTTTCAAGCTTTTTTTTTTCCTAATAATTATAAATATAGAACGAACTGATTTCTTCTTTCTGTTGGGGTCAGTCAGGTCAAGGTTGGGTACGCAATAAGGGGCGAGTGGGTCTTCAAGGAAAGAAAATTAAAGCAAAAAGACAGCTGCTTGAGAAGCAGTATTCTATGTAATGTAAGTAAATGACCTTTTTTTCTCTCTCCTCTTGCAGTTTATTGTCTCTCTATCTCTCTCTTTCTCTTTATTAATCGTCTTCTTTGATCTGGGTCTGAGCTATTCCCATCATTCGCTGTTTCACTTTGTCTTAAAAATCCAATCTTTCTTCTTCTGCTTCTTCTTCCTCGGATCTGTATATGCTGGCTGTGTTCTTTGTAGTATGTACTTAGTTTTTTGCAAGGTTTCTTCTATCTGTGAAGTTTGATGTTTGCATTTGCTCGTACAACGTTACAGTCACGATTCTTTCTTTGCGGTGGTAATGGATTGGTGACGTGTCTTTGACCATTAAAAGTGGGTATCAGATAAAAGCGAAGAGAAAGGTCTCCATCATTGCTCGATTCTGTCAAAGGAATTTTTACAGTCTTCAGCCAATCTCTTCGCTGAAGCAAAAAGCTGCGACCTTTGAGATTATACAGCACAGCAGCATGCTTTCCTCTTCCAAAAGGAGCCTTTACTGCGTCTGCCATTGATTCAAACACTCATTCATCCATTCGAGTATGCCGATGTTTCAGCATTCAAAGAAAGATGGGATTTTCGGGCAAGAGCTAGATCTAGACGCAGCCGTAAAAGGCGGGGTCTTGGGCGGCGGCGAAGCTCCGAACGGCGTCGCCGGCGGCGGCGGAGATAAATCTAACGACAAGCCAGATCTGAAGAAGATGATCGAAGAGCTCAACTTGCCCGAGGTTCCATCTGTATTCATCTGCCCCATATCCCTCGAACCAATGCAAGACCCAGTCACGCTCTGCACTGGCCAAACCTACGAGAGATCGAACATCCTCAGATGGTTCGCTTTAGGACACTACACTTGTCCCACTACAATGCAAGAGCTTTGGGACGATACGGTGACGCCAAACAAGACCCTTTACCATCTTACCTACACTTGGTTCCATCAGAAGTACTTGCAGATGAAGAAGAGGTCCGAAGATGCCGAAGGTAGGGCTACGGAGCTCCTCGCCGCTCTCAAGAAGGCGAAAGGCCAGGCTAGAATCCAAGCCCTTAAAGAGCTGAGGCAGCTCACAGTTCATTCGCGGCGTAATAAAAAGCCCGTCTTCGACGAAAACGGTGCATCCCTTCTTTCGTCCCTCCTCGGTCCCTTCACTTCCTACGCTGTAGGCTCAGAAGTCGTAGCGATCCTATCGAATTCTTCCCTCAGCTCCAAGTCCAAGACCAGCCTTATGCAGCCGGCTAGGGTATCTGCGATCTTCGATGTCTTGAACGAAGGCTCCATCGAAACCAAGATCAACTGCGTTAGGCTGATCGAATCGTTCACGGAAGAAGAAGATTTCTGCGCGGAGATCGTATCTAGCCACCGCCTGTTAATAGCGTTGGTGAGGCTGGTGAAGGATAAGAAACGCGCGCATGGGAATTTCCCGGCCCTTCATCTTCTGAGGTCGATATGCTCGCACGAAAGGGTGAGGAGTTTGATTGTGAGCATCGGATCGATTCCTCAGCTGTTAGAAGCCGTGCCCTTCTTAGGACACGACTGCGTAGAGCTCGCCGTGTCTGTAATAGATGTGCTGACGACAGCACCTGAAGGCAGACAAGCTTTAAAAGACTGCTCAATTGCAGTTTCTACTATGGTCAAATTGCTGATGGGAATATCCGACGAATGTACTGAGTGCTCCATTTCGATTTTGAAGTCTATGTGCTTATTCTCCCCCGACGAGTGCTCTGCCATGGCTGTAGATTCTGGCCTTGTTGCGAAGTTGTTGCTCGTCATGCAGAGTGGATGCAGTTCGACGCTCAAGCAAAGGGCGGCTGAACTGTTGAAGCTCTTCAGTCTGAATTGCTCGGATACGATGTTCAGTTCTAACTGCAGATTCAGCAGAACGATCCAGTGAAGTATTGTGATGAGAAGGATTCGAAGATTTGATCATCGCCAGAGCATGGGAGGAAGATTCGAAGATTTCCGCAAGCAGTGATCATTGATTGTTGGGGAACGAAGCTCGAGCTTACGGCCTGGAAACCTCGGGCTTGTTCGAGCTGAATAAAGTGTAATGATTGGACGATGTTAGCGTGCGAAAAAATTGTAATGTTTCTGTGAATACCAACATATTCTTTTTGGAGATGCAAGGCTTTGCAGCGTGTACATTTAATGTCAAGTTAAAAGCTCCCAAAACTGATTTTCCAATAATGTAAGAACAACTTCAAACAGTGGTAGATTATTCAAGTGGACAATAGTATTGAAAGATAAGGTGCATCTCTATGAATTAAAGCACAACAAAGACCTACACTCAGAGTACATGAACAGAGTGTTTTCTGAAAACAAAAACACATAAACAATATACTAAAACTGAGATCATACATCACAAGGAAAAAAGGTATATTCGAAGCCAGTTTTGCAGGAACAATCTGAGGTTAAGTACAAACACGACGAGCCAAGTGCAAAATCTGAGAAAGAAATCCAAAAGGAGATAGACGACTATGGCAAGTCGCTGTATTAAATCTGCAGAAGATTTACATGTCTTCAGTATTGGTTGCTCTCATATCTTCGAACTCGATCCACAAGATCGTTTCGGTTCCTTACAGATCAAAGTCATCATCGAACTATATGACAAAATCTAACTTTTCTTTAAAATGAATCTACTCTCCTGCTTCAGAATTGAAGTGTTTAGCAAAGAATTCGTCGAGCGGTCCGTAATTTCGACTGTCTGGTTTACTACAATTATCAGAAGGTAGTGATCTGATGCAAGTAAGTATATGTTCGAGATCACAACGAAGCCTGGAAACGTAAGTTGGAGAATCAGAGGCCAGAAACAAAGATGATGCACTAAAACTATCACCCTTTCTAAGGGATGTCAGTCAAGAAAGAAATGTGATTCATTACCTGCTTTTAGCTTGAGGAGTGCTTATCTCAAATTGAGAAAAAGCTTCGAATATTTGAGAGTGCAAGATTGTAACCACTTGCCTGCATTTAAATGCAATTGTCGGTTTGGCATGGTATCAGATGGTGCTTTGATCTTCTATATGAATCAAAGATCACAAAGTGAAAGAGACAAAAACAAAGGGTATGGATATACCCGAATATGGACTGAACATCTTCTTCAAGGAGGAGCTTAGATAGAGTACGAAAGAGATATCCAACTTCCTGTGACAGGTGAAGGAGCACGGATAAGAGACGCACACAGATAATTCATGATGAAAATAGCTATGGTTACTCATAATTTATCAGAATATCCGGCCACCATCAGGGGAATGATTTAATTGCAAATCTGGTGCATAAATCATATTCAGAAGTAATACGATGGATATCAAAAACTAAAAGCTGACCTTGGTTAGGGACCGAGCAAATTGACTAGGTTGTATGTCCGTGCCCTCGGTTCTATTCCAAGCTTCAACTATTTGTGGCAAGCTCCTTTGATGGACCACTAATCTTTCTCTCATAATCTGAACCAACTTTGAATGGATCTCATCGCGGTGATTTTTGTAATCCTAACGTTATGGAAAGATAACAAACGTATTAGAGCATACACGAGGAAAATTGGCTAACTAATTAAATACGGATGATGGATGGATTTTGCAACGTCTACCCCTGAGATGTTTTCTCTGGAGTGTTCACTGCAAAAGAATACCAACATAAGCAGAAGAGCCTAAAGCATGCTCTAGTGTTCACAAAGTCTATTACTAGCATCGATGGAATCCATTCCTGAGCTGAAATTACTTTCGTAGTTCAGATGATCAATGATCCAATGGACGATCAGATTAGAGGGAAAAAATTTGTTCAGCTACTACAAGAGAGGAAAATGCAAATCTTCTTACAGTTTCCACTCGATGAATCTCCGACTGCAGCAACCCTTTATACGAGTCTGGCACCTTGAGCAAAAGAACTCTCCTAATTTCTTTGCAAAAGCACAAAATGTAAAAAGTAGTCGATCAGAGCCGCCCTCAATTTGTTTGCAGAAAAATACTACTTGATCATCCACAAAACAAACTTGATAATCGACAGCCAAAATATTAGAGTTCCCATCTTATAAGGATGTTACCTGGACATTTAAAAACTAATAGTTCTCCCGAAAGTTAAAAAGGCTGATACAATGGAGCTTCCAAATTAAAAAAAAAAATAAAAAATCTTGAAATGTAGAATTTTAAATGACTAAGAAAGGTCCCGCCATAGTATAGTAATTTTTTGTCCTGATAAAAATGTATTAATAATTTCAGTATTTATTGGACATACCAGGAATGATAGCAAACATGCAACTAATAACTTGACTTGCCATAGCCAAGTGTCGAGCAGTAATTGATCTCAAACCAGACACCTGCAATTGACTTAGTCATGCAAACTAAGGAAGACTGAAATTTCATAAGGATTCAACTTATTATCAGCTTCTCTGAAATGCAAATATGCATTCACAATTATTTCCAGATTCCCCCTACTTTTACAAACCTGTAAGGCATTTGCTCCAAGTACAAGGTGAGCTGTCCTCGAATTGAATAATTTTAAAATTTCAGCAACGCGATGAACCACTTCGGAAGATAAAGTGGGCAGACTGTTGGTCATATCTATGTACTCTGAAATCATCTTCACCAGATACAAGCCACTGAAGCAACAAAAATAACAGATCAAACAAGGTCTAGGACAGTCTCAGCATTAGAGTCAAAAGCTTCCAAGGTTATCTAAATTGTTAGTTCTTACCAGTTCACCATGTGATAGCCAACACCTCTAAAATAAAGTACACGAAGAGCAGGTTTTCCCCGTTCCTTCGTGCTAGAACTGCTTCCTTGTGAGGTACTAATGTCAGAATTGCTCTCATTTTCTGTAGTAGAGTGTACTGAATCATTATTTCCCATATGATCCGTAGACATTCTTCCATTTGAATCAAGCTGTTCAACATGTTGCGATGATTCTTTTGGCCCCTCATTGACCCTTGAGGAACCATTACTGATTGATTCCGTGTCATTTGATTTAGTAGCAATAGCATCGGAAAGTGTATCACTTTCTCCATAAGTACTGGAATCAGGCGAAGATAGTGAGTTGACGATACTCTGGAACTCATCTGGGACATCAATCTCCACCCAATTTTCCTGATCGAGCAAAGCCCTCATCTTAGCCATCTGCATAAGCAGCAATACAGCATACAGGTTAGGCCATTACACAAAGCCAGTATAGCCCCATAAACACTAAAAAGAACAGTAGATTACTCTTGATTCATGGTGAAATTCAATGAAGGATTTAGCTTGCGACTGTAATGTTCCACGAATGCTATACCCCAACCTTCCACCAATCTGTGCACATCAATGAAGAATGTCGCCATTTTATAAGACCAAGGAAACAAAAGTTTCGTTTCATCATAGCCTTCATTAATTGTGGTAAAATCTTACCTTCTCAGTTGAAGTTATAAATTCCTGACTAATGTTATAAATGCTAAGAAAGTCTTGCAGCCTCAGCTTTACATGAATTTGAGAACGAATTCCAACAATTTTTGCCCATCTACCATGAGCAGCATCACATGCGGCAAATACAGCTTCTGCGTTCTCTCTTAAAATATCAGTTCTGTTCAAACATAGAAAAGGACAGATAACAGAACTAGGGTAAGAGATAGTATTTGTTGGCACAGGTTAGCTATGAATGGGGCCATTTTACCTAAAATTTTTAGAGATATTTGGACTTGCAACATCATGCCCACTTCCTTGCCCAAATGAAGCTCTGGTAGCATTCTTGGAAGATATTGAAGAACTCGAACGATCAAAAACATCGTGAGATTCAGGAGCCAATGCACCATGTGCAAGGGCAGCAGCAACAGAGGCAGCGGCATAATGACCGTTGAGATTCCCCATGATCCATTCAACTGCTTTTCTTACTTCTAAAGCACGTAGCAAGCGCGTCTGCATTCACTAAAAGGAAAAATCAAGTCGCCTAGTGCCAGTGGCTGGACAAATATAATAAAGGAAAAAAGCTAATGAATTCAAACATAACACATTTTAGCATGACGGGGATGGAAAGAGTTAAAAATGCCAAATTTTTTTTTTACACAGCATCAAACATATTTTTTAATTGTCTTGGAAGTACCTATTAGCTATCCGTTGCTAATAGATGTGCTACATCTAAGCCGTTCAGAGGTTTACACTCCTGAAAATATTTACCCAGTAAAATATTCAACATTTATTCATAACCGAGTTCCATGAATCTTCTCAAGATTGAGGTCATTGACTACTAACAACAAAAGCCAAAGTTCAATCAGCTTAGTGGCATCAGTTTGACACGGCTAGAGCGGAAAATCAGCTGCAATAGAAAAAAATCTTATTCTCTCTTGCATGATCAGAAAATATATTTCTCAGTTAAGTTGAAGAAATTAACGACCAAACATTACCTGCACTATCCTGAAAATTTCCTCCAAAAGTTTCAAAAAGCTATCAGGAGAGAGGTTTTTCAATTTACTTCCAAGCGACGAGCCACCACCTAATCCAGCATGAATAAAAATTTCAGAGTCAGGAAGTTGCTGCAAAGCAGGGAAGCCAATTGAAAGAACGAAATAATGGAATAACCATCATTAGTTTTGAATCCAATCTAGCAAAAGAATAAAGAAGCAGTAGGTCACACTAGTTGAGAAATGGAGACAAATAGGAATTCAATGGTGTTTAAAAATAAATGAAACATCGATAAAGCAATGGAGTACACACCGTCAGCATCTGTCATGCCTTCTCCAGAGATAGAATCTGACTCCAACTGCATATTTAAAACTGTCATCTTGACAGACGTCTTAATATCAGAAGCAAGTGTATCGCGATAAACTCTCAAAACGGCAGGAAATTTTCCCTGCAACATAAAGGAGCGAGTCACTTGATTATATTTTGATTCACAAATCAACTTCCAGAAAGAAGAAAAATTTCAGGGATTCAGATGGAAGAAAAATTCGTTACAATCTTAAATCCAGTTTCCAACCGGCACTTTTCGTCAAGTAACATGAAAATCTTTAACTCTAAGTAAGCTTAATATTCAAAAGGGACGGACTTAAAATTGAATGTATGGCTCAATAACTCACCGTTCTAAGTAATCCAATGACAAGTGGCAGAAGCTGATCTTGAAAGTTAGAGGTTCGTTCTTCCTCCGGTATAACCTGTAACATACATACAGCCTTTACAAAAGATACCAATAAAAATGGCATAAGTTTTATTCACATGCTCACTTCATCATATTGTCCATTGGAGGAGGGAATTGCCAGCGACAAATCAAATTCCTCAGGACCACGCACAGATGCACGGATAAATTCTGCTGAAAGAACGCTACAAAATGAATATGTAAGTCAACAGTCAAACTCGTTTACAGCCAAAAATCCCCGATGCATAGTGTCGATTAGGATACAATCCACTATAAAGTGACACAATCCTGATTAACAGCTTGGCCTAAAGAGGTAGTTAAATCTGATTCAGACAATTAGAACTTAAAAGGCAGCATGATCACTAGAACTAACCTGTTGATCGAATCTACAGAAGTCGAGACATGATCACGAAGGTGACGGAAGCAATGTAAACCAATCAGCTCATCCCCTTCCTATTATTAACACCCAGAAGCTTACATCATGTTCTTTGTGATTCCCTCATAAAAGAAGAAATATGAGGGGAATTATGGAACACATTATAACTATCATACCAACAGGTGTTGCAGATCATCGATTATGTCCAAAGCCCCAAGACAATCTGCAGAGGCAACAAGCAGCTGAAGAGTCGATAGAGCTTGATTAACTGAGAGTACGAGTCTCAACCTATTTTGCAAGCCAACTAAATCACCACGCTTTGCACTGAGTTCCTGAACATTTCTGGCCGAACCCACCAAATCAGAATCCAAAACCCCAATCTTCTCCTTCAATTCCCTAACCCTACCACAGCCCTCCACTATCTTCTCAGTCAGATCCTCCAATTGCACTAGAGCCTCAAAAAATGAAGATGATCGTAGAGAAATCTCTCTCACCAAATGAAGCTCCACCACATCTAAGTATTGTGACAACTTCTCCTGGAAATAGACCGGAATAAAACCAAGACTGAATACTCAACGCTTGTTGGCTCAGATCGTCTTTTTTCTAACATATGAGTTGGATTTTTATGACATGATTTCATAATACGGTTAACCCACATGTTAAACGATCGATTGCCAATTCGATTTTTGACTTCAGCAGAAGTTATTTAAAAGAAAAAACCAAACAATGATTGTCAAACCGGACACTAAATCTCACTAAAATCTCATCATGAATGAGGAGTACCTCAACACATTTTCTGGAAAGAAAAATAAGAGAAAAACCAACTTTACGTAATCAAATTGCCAGCTCTCAACTGTCGTGCACCTGATCGAAGCAACTCACCTCAATTTTTACAGGCGAAAACAGATCGATGATCAAAGAAAATCAAATCGTAACTCATCTATCACAGGCAACTAAACTCAATTAACTGAGATTCGTATTCGATTACCTGCAAAGCGATATTCTCAGCCACAGTCCTGAAGGGCAAGCAGATTTGAATGTCCCACCATCCTCCAATTCAAAATCTTCCTTAAAATACAGAGCTGGAACCTCCCTCAAACAAGCCACAAGCGCCGCACCAGGCGTGGACAGAGCTTGTTCGCTCTGATCGTCGCGTCCGTGCTGGCGCAGTATATCAACGAACCGAGCGTGAGGCTCGGACACTGACGAAAGGTAAGTTCGGAACTCGGATCGGGTCAGATCCGATCCGGGTTTGGGTTGGATCGGAAGTGGCGGGAATTCGGGTACGGGTGCGGAAGATGATGAGAACCATGAGCCCAGGAGTGATGAGTTGGAATTGGGGTTGTTGAGGATTGAGGAGAAGGATTGGGCGTTGACATCGGAAATCGACTTCGTAAATGAGGATTTGGAAGCTTGCGGCGACCTTCCCGGCGACAGGGAAGGCGAGTTCATCGGCGAGAATGGTTGTTTGCTTTTTTCCCGGCAAATATCTGTAAGAATCTCAGCTGAGAAGTAGAGAAAGAACGCAATGACGGATATTATTCATCACATTTGAGACGATGGATCTGAAGTTCGATATGAAGGTGGTGAATCGGAAATTAGACCGGTTTGGATCGGCGGAGAGAGAGAGGGAGAGAGAGAGAGAGAAGGATGGTAATGTCGGAGACACTAACAGCAACTTTGTCGGACATTTTGGGGAATGTCAATTTCCAAATATAGCCCGAAACGTTACACTTCGGCTCATCGAACTCCACCTTATTTCTAAGGGCTTTAAAGTAAATAACAAATACATCGGCTACTGTACTGTCGATCATAGCCGTTAGATACCCAATTAATAAAAAAATTGCGCTTCTTGAAGTATGAGCAAAGCCCATTTCACTTTTGAGAAATTCTCACTCTGTCGCCATAATTGCCCTCGTACGAATAAATCCCAGAAAAATTCTCGTTGCGATCTAGGGTTCTTCTCAGCTGCTTTTTTCAAGTACGTCGGATTCTCTATCTGCTACTGTAAACAGAATGAGTCTCAACATTTTCAAGAAGAAAACTTCGCCGAAAGGTAACCTTTTCGCTTTTGTTCTATCGTTGTTTAACAGTGATTGCTCAGAATTTGGCAATGTTGTTTTCGTTTTTTATAGTAGAGATGAGCTCAGGTTTGTTTTAGCTCGATGACACACACTTCTCTCATTTCATGATTCATTGCCTTTTATGCCTTTAATTTTGGCTAAATATCAGTGTCGTTGTACTGCCTCTCGCAGATGCATTGAGAACCAGCAAAAGGGAAATGGCTGTTGCTACAAGAGGTACTAAAGCTTTTTTTGTTCTATAAATCATAGATCTTTTATGGTTGCTTTACATTTAACAAACTACGAAGTTTGTGGGAAGATCTTAGTAATGGCATATTCTGGTTGCACTTAGGATATAATTCCAAACACTTGCTTGTTTAGATCAATGTGTTATCGTTTCGTCTGATTAGGTTTTCTATCGTGCTCTGGCAGGTATTGAACGAGAGATTTCATCTTTGCAAATGGAGGTACGTTAACAAGTCCCATTGCCAATTTGCTTCTCTATTATAAGCTTCTACTGTTTGTGTTTTACGTTCATTTTCTGTTTCTTGCTTGGGAGCTCAATGTATATGTTATTTCCAGGAGAAGAGGTTGGTGGCAGAGATCAAGAGAACAGCGAAGACAGGAAATGAGGTCAGTTCAATGAGTATGCCTTTGCTGTTTATTTTGTCCTTGGTGTTGTCCTGCACTTGTCAAATTAAGGGGGAGTGGTTTTCAGTTTCATAATGTTGTGATATTCAAGTTTTCCTCGTTAACTTCTGATAGCTGTGATTTTATAGCCACTTCACTTGGGAATAGC
Organism: Craterostigma plantagineum; assembly: GCA_027422505.1. NCBI lineage: Eukaryota > Viridiplantae > Streptophyta > Magnoliopsida > Lamiales > Linderniaceae > Craterostigma > Craterostigma plantagineum. The sequence continues at coordinate 7,383,436 of JAPQWV010000038.1, forward strand.
GAGTTTTTCACTAAAGTTTCATGTCTTAACTAGGCTGCAACTAAAATATTAGCTCGCCAGCTAGTTCGGCTTAGGCAGCAGATAACAAACTTGCAGGGAAGCCGAGCCCAAATTCGAGGGGTTGCAACTCATACTCAGGTGAGGTTTCATTCACATCTACTGGAATTTGGCGGCACAAAACTATAATTTGCTCTAATCATGTCATATCTTTAATACTACTATATTTCTCTACTGATATACGGTTTGAAAATTTCTGCTTAAAGGCCCTCTATGCGAGCACTTCGATTTCAACTGGTATGAAAGGTGCAACCAAAGCAATGAGTGCAATGAATAAGGCAAGTAGCTAAAATGTTCGATGCCCTTCTTTCTTAGTAAAGCTATTATTGATGAAAATTAAGATTCTTTTTTGATGTTTTAAGCGATTATCTTGTGCTTCTTGCAGGAAATGCAACCTGCAAAGCAAACTAAAATGATCAGAGAATTCCAGAAACAGTCAGCACAGTTGGATATGACGGTAAATTTCACCTTCCCAATTTTATGTTTTACTTTTATCAAAGTTCTCTGTGGCCATGTTATCTTGAGAGTTGAGAGCAAAACAAACTTAGTCCATGCTGTGTCAACTTTCAAAATTAATGTGAAAGATTGCTATTTTTATCATCCGCAAATCTAGTACATCTTTCTATTCAGTTTTTTCATCAGTAGCATGCATGACTGATGTTCATTGCTCAATCCATTCTTTTTCTAGATTGAGATGATGTCTGATGCAATTGATGAGACACTAGACAAAGATGAGGCTGAAGAAGAAACCGAAGAACTTACCAACCAGGTGTTAGATGAGATTGGTGTGGATATTGCATCACAGGTTTGCTTCAGTTTCATCTCCACTGAAAACTACACAACACATATACAGAGAAATGAGTTTTTTTTTTCCCGAGCCTACTTTCTTTATTTTTTGTTTTTTTGCAGTTATCTTCGGCACCAAAGGGTCGTATTGCGTCCAAAAAAGTCGAGAATACTCCGCCAAGGTGTGTCTCGTTATTCGATTTTCCGTATTAACACCTCTGAATGATTATTATCCTTAAAACTGAATAACGTATTGCGTGTAACCAAAATTTGATAATGGTTCTATATCTTGCATGGATCACCAGCACCAATTCAGCTGATGTCGAGGAGCTTGGGAAAAGGCTTGCATCTCTCAGAAGGATATGATCCAAGAATTCGAATGTATATTTAGTATAATCTTTTTCCAGACAAACCGCAAACAGTTTCAAGAACGTGTACTGTCTAAGACATTATATAAATCTTGCAGTGTATACTTAAAAGTTCCATAGTTTTTCATTTCGATTGAATTGATCATACTGATTTTGCATGAAAGTTACCATAGTTCTCCTCACCCCTGCCGCAAGACAATCGCAAATGATGCACTAATCCTCAAGTTAATACATTATTACATAAAGAAAGAACACAACCGAGAAATACAAAAATGCCTTGTTCAAATTCCCAAGAAATGGGACGTTACAAAACTCACGAAAGAAGTGAGGGAGTATGATGAATCACTTCTTTCCGCCGCCTGAAACGTTGAACTTAAAGAAGATAATGTCTCCGTCTTGGACAACATACGTCTTCCCCTCTTGTCGATACTTGCCAGCAGCCTACGTAAGAAGGAGTCGTGTATAGAGCCATTCAACAAACAAAGAACAAATTCACATTGTTCATCAGGCGTTTTACCTTAACAGCAGATTCACTTCCCAGTTCCTTAAGATCTTCGAATTTCATAACCTACCACAAATGACGTTCAAAAGAATGAAAAAGGTAATTGAATTGATATCGAAAAACTTTCTTTATGGACTTGGATTTTACCTCGGCGCATATGAAGCCCTTCTCAAAATCGGTATGAATTGTTCCAGCAGCTTGAGGAGCTTTGGACTGCCGACGAATTTGCCAGCATTTAACCTGTACAATAAGTCAAATGCAGAGTTGAATTTGTATGAATTGTCTGATTCAAGTCATGGATGTAACTCATTTACATAACTAAAACTTATGGATGCATACCTCATCCGGTCCTGCAGTGAAGAAGTAGATGAGGTTAATTGCGGAGAATCCAGTCTTTATGATTTTTGAAAGGGCACTGCAATAAATTCACAGGATCTGTCAATGACTTTCTTCTCCATATGTATGGCACGGTAATAAAACGTCTTCCCTTTGAATCTTGAAATTGGTTAAGATGCCAAATTGTTGAATAAGTTTATTCTATTCAAGAATTAGCTTCCTCAACATTTTTCAAGAAAGACTATTGATTTTGAACCAACCTCTGAACCTTGTTTTCCTCACAATATTTGGAAGCTTCCTCAGGGGACACATCAGCAAGATTCCTCTCTAAAGCACAGCTGAAAGGAATTATTGTCTCACCGCCATGCTCTTGCACCCTATTAAATTGTAACGAAAAACGTAAATATAAGAAAAATCTGAATGACTACCGACATGCCATGTTCAAAAGCATTGTCACATGCAGATGCATGCATTCTCGTATGACAACCAAATTGAAGTAAGATAGCATACCAAGCATGGATCTTTGGAAGAAATTTGTTCTTTTTCCTTTGATAATCTTTCTCATTCATGTTAACCTGTCCGAAACCAGAGGAAACTACTTTTAGAATAAGGTATAAGAACAATCTACTGGAAGAATCCTCAACGTAAAAGCTCTTGTTCATGAGTATATATGATCAGCTCACCAAGTAAACAACAGGTTTGGCAGTGAGCAACTGGAAAGTGTTTAAGATCTCAATATCAGCAGCTTTCCAATCCACAAGGCGAACGTCTTTCCCCTCCTCAAGAGCTGATTTCACCTGGTGATGAAAACAATAATAAGACGATGTTAAACTCAAACAACAGTATAAGAAAACAACACATCGTTGAATAGATATGACCGTATTGAAAACGAAAAGTCCAAGACAGTGTCAATAAACCAGAAGGATGAGGTGCAGATCATCAACATTTACGAATAGAACCATGAAAAGGTAATAACCGGGACGTGCTTTCAAACTGAATCCTAGACGAGCTTTGATAGATACACAGACAAAAAAGTCTATAAACAGCTTACCCGCAAGCATAACTCGTGCTCAATCTTTAGTTGCTTGTCATTGCTTCTCTTCATACTTTTTTCAACATCTTCAATTCTCCTCGTTATGAATTCAATATCCTAGAAAAACATTACATTACAACGTACGAGATCAAAGAAGCATTATAAACCACCTTAATCTGAACGCATCAAGATCAAATGGAACTATACAACATTCCTAGGTTTCCTATTGAGGCTCAAAGAAATAGAGAATTTGACAATAATTTAATCATACCTTGAGCCTCAATTCTTGAGTTATAACCTCTAGATCCCTCACAGGATCTACAGAATCATCAACATGGATGATATCAGGATCCTCAAATGCACCTATAAAACGTGGCTTTGTTAAAAGTCTAACGAGTAATGAAAACCAAATCAACGTAACGATCAACGTTTACACTGAAAAATATTGCAACAAGTAGGATCAAGAAGTAACCAGCTTACGTAACACGTGAAAAATTCCATCAACTGCACGAATGTGCGACAAGAAACTGTTTCCCAATCCCTGACCCTCATGAGCGCCACGAACAAGTCCAGCTATGTCATGAATCTCTAAGAAAGCCGACACCTATTCAATGTCCATGAGAAAAGATGAGCAAACATAGCAGTCACAGTTGACCCAATTAAAAAAAAAAGTAAATTCTATGAGTAAAAATTATGTCAAAATTTACCTCGCTCTTTGGCTTGTACAATTGGCACAGCCATTCGAATCGCTCATCTGGAACATGGACCCGAGCTTCATTGGGTTCGATCGTACAAAAAGGGAAATTTTCAGCTGGTATAGCTAACTTAGTGAGCGTATTGAATAAGGTCGATTTCCCAACATTAGGTAGCCCGACCTGAACGTAATTACCGTTAGAAATGCATTTCCCTCGCTTAGCAAAGTCCGACCAAGCATACCAATCCCAGAAAATCATGAAATAACACTGAATCGAGCTGAAAAATGATGACACAACGAAAGCTTACAATTCCTATTTTGAGGTGAGACGAAAAGCGACCAAGGATGGGTCTCTCAGCTGGAACTTCCTTCGATTTCGCTGCTTTCGGTGGCATTTCTCCTCTTCCGTTCTTAAAATTTACTGGGAAGGTTTAGTGGGAAATGGGAATCAGTTGATTGGGGGGGGTTTCACATTAGGGTTCTATAACCACCACTCACTCACCAGTTCTATGCGAATTGCGAAGATCCGACCCATTTCTAATGGAGTCATCTTCGACCCGTTATGTTACAAGGATAAGGCCCAGCCCAAATAATAAAAATCGTCCCTGGTAATTGTTGGCAACTAAAAAACACAAAATCAATTTGTCTCCTTGATAGCAACATTACGAAAGGCTTGTTTCCGACGGCGGAGGATTAGAACATCGTGGCTGAGCTTGAGCTGTGGCTGTTAATCCAAGTCTGTCGTGATTTTGACCGTCGGGTTCTCTATTGCTTTTACCGTGATCTTAAACGGTACGCCAGGAGAAAAGTAAATTCGTAGTCTGCTCTTGAATGGTTTAGTTTTTTACTGGTATACATTACGACAAACACAAGACCTGATTGATTCGTGTTGTGTTATGTTGTGTCTCGCCTTCTGTAGGCGGCGTTTGTTTATTTTCTATGCCTTTCTTGCTGGAGAGAGATCTAAAATTGATGGGTGTTCGTGTTATGTTTAATTTCATTTCCCAGGGTGTTGCTTATTTAAGTTATTGTTGATTCAGGATTCCAGGCTCAGAAATTCTCGAGGTGGATTAGAGCAGCTAGGGTTCTTGAGCTTCGTAGATGTGCTTGTGTGGGGACATAGTTTAGTCGCAATATATTTTCAGTGAAGATGTTTTGGCATATGACTGGCCTCTCCACGGCATCTCCGGTATGTGACCGTTATTTTTAGATTATATTTCCTTCTTTTGTGAAATATTTTTGAAATTTGCTTTCATTATTCAATGCGGCCAGTTTATCTGCATGTTTAATTATGTTCATTTGATGTTCATTTGGAGCGGGAGTTGGCCAAAAATTGTCATATTCGAAGAATTGTGAAGCTGAATTATGGCATTGTCTTTGGAACAGTGGGAGAATAGAACTTGGTTGATAAGGTTTCTTCACAAATTGAAAAGCAGCATTTAGTCCCATTAATATTTTTTCCGGCTCTCGTTCTTCTTTAAATTTGAGCAGACAAGTTCACTTGCTTCCTCAAACTCAATGAATTTTTTACTCTCTGTTCGTGCTGCTTCTACTTGGATCTGGTTCTGGAGAACATTTAGACATGGTTAGCGTCATTCAATCTTTTACCGATAAATCCTCAGGTGGAAGCAATTTTAGATAAGGAAAACTTTACCCTGGAGGAGCTGTTGGATGAGGACGAAATAATTCAAGAGTGCAAAGCTCTTAATGGTCGTCTTATGAATTTGTATGTGTGTTCTTGATTCATTTTTTATTTTTTTTCCCTTCTTCGATTTGACTATAAATTCTGACTGAAAATGGCATTGTGTCCAACTGTTTTGCAGTTTACGGGAAAAGGATCAAATTGAAAAACTTACAAAATACATAGTGGAAGAAGCACCCGAGGATGCCTTAAAACAACGTACCTTTAAGTAAGCAATTGAGGAAGATTCCTAGATCTTACATGGATGGTATCTAATAATCAATATGCCCCACCCACAAATAGAACAAAGGATGATGAATCATTATTTTCTTTGCCAGATTTCCATTCGTTGCATGTGAGGTTTTTACGTGTGATGTTGATGTGATACTCAAGGCTCTGGTGGAAGACGAGGAAGTATGAAGTCACCAAATACTAAAATGTATTTCCTATATTAAGTTCAAAATTTTTTGCATAATTATTTTTGTCTAAATTTTCTTCCAGTTGATGGATCTTCTATTCTCGTTTCTGGATGCTGGGCGGCCCCACAGCACACGTTTGGCTGGATATTTTAGCAAGGTTTCATACTAGATGCAGATGGGCTTTTGAGTGTGCTTAAAATACTAGTTTTTATTATTATCCTTTGTCTTGCAACACTTACTGAGTTATTCATATAATTGTTTGCATGAGTTATTAAGGTAAATTTCCTATTCTATCTTTCTTTGCATGATGTACTAGGTTGTTGTTTGCCTCTTGCTGCGGAAGACAGCCCTGCTAATGAATTACATAAGAGTAAGTCAAACACCGCTCAGTACCCAATTGTCTCCATTCTTGTCTAAGTAGTTGGGCCATGAGATTGACCACTGCAAGAGTAGTTTAAGGCGTCTCCGGTTACTGTTTAACTGTGAATTCTCGAGTCTAATTTATGTGTATGCCTGCTTGTTCTAGTACTTTGTTGTATTTTCCCGGCGTTGGCGAGATATATTGTAAGTTGAATATTATATGTTTATATCTTAACTATGGTGTAGAATTGTCATGTAAGAATCAAATTTGGTGTTTCAGGCTCATCAAGATATCATCAGCAAACTTGTTGATCTGATTGGAATTACATCTATAATGGAGGTTTGCTTCTTTTGTCTAATCCCGACCTGGCCGGCCTACCAATCAGAATTTGTGTTTGAGACTGATCAATAAATTTCTTGTTTTAACAGGTTTTGATACGTCTGATTGGGACTGATGAACATATGTACGCTGATGATGAGGACTCTCTGCAGTGGTTGGAGAACATTAATGTCTTGGACATGATATTGGAGAAATTCAGCTTATCTGTGAGTTGCACTAGGCATATTTTTTTGTTTAATCTGTAGGATTTGATTCTAGAACTTGACAAATAAGCGAAATTCTTCTGTGACTCTGTACAGCGACAAGATAAATAAATCCTAGAGTGGAACATTACGTCTGAAATATCATATCGTTCAAACTCGAGAGCAATCACATTTTTCGTGAAACATGAATGCATATGTTTCAGGAAGAACTTGTATGTGCTCCAGTATTTCTCAGATCATGTTTCCTTCCCCCGTTTCTTCGGTTCTTATATGTATTCTTACAGGACTTACCTGAAGTGCATGCAAATGCTGCAGAACTTTTTTGCACCATTGCTCGATATTCACCTCCAGGGATTGCTTCAAAAATATCCAGCCAAAGGTAACATTTATCTTGAATTTCTTAATTTTTATTCCTCTGTTCTTCGACTTTTAACTTTCTTGGGAATTCACTTCTTCCACAGTTTTATTGGCAAATTGTTTCATCATGTTCTGCAAGAATCTAGACCCAAATCTGTTTTGGTCAATCTACTATCAGTCTGTATATGCTTGTTGGATCCCAAAAGATTATCACCGGGGGTATCTTACATGTACGGTCGCCAAATGAGTCATGGATCTGGAGTAACTGCTGATCCCGAGACTGTTCAGGGCATGTTGGGCAACCTAGGTACTTGGAATTGGGATTCGTTCTTATTATTACATGACATGATTAATACCATGAACCTCTTAGCAAACATGTCGTGAGGGTCTAATTTTAATTTTCTCTGACGATCTAGCATTATCATTGAGCAAGCGTATATACTGCACATATGTTTGTTAGCTAGCTGAACAGCTGATGAAGCTCAGAAACTTCAATTAGATTTTGGGGTTTTTTTTCATGTTTTCATATTTAAAGATACACTAGATGATTAAAATGTTAAGTTTTTGAAAGCTACATGTTTTATGTAGAGACTGATTTGTTGGAATGTGTACCTATATTACGTAGCGAGGGAGTCCACTGAGATGACAATGATATTATAATGTATTAAATTCCATAGTTGATTGATCCCCTAAATATCCAGTCACTAGATGTCTGATAATGTTGATGTTGGAGGTTAGTCATGATATTAGGGAGTTTATATGAAGATGTTGAGCTGATTTATATTACACTTACAGGTGATCTGCTTAAATTTTTGGATCCTTCTCCTGAGAATAATGTCTTGTTAACTACATATGGAACCTTGCAGCCTCCTCTTGGAAAGGATCGCTTGAAGGTATTGTTAGAGCTAAAATGTGTTCTATACACGACTGAATCTATTGCCCCTTCCTGATGTGGTTTTTTCAGATTGTAGAGTTTTTTGCAGTTTTGGTTGGGGTTAGCAATGATGTTGCACAAAAGGAACTTATTCGTCTGGATGTTGTGAACCGTGTTCTCAAGTTATTTTTTGGGTAAGCCCTTCCTCATATTCATAATTTTGATTATGCTCGTTTTGACAGGTTTACAACCTTGACTACTTGATATTTGCAGATATCCTTATAATAATTTCTTACATCATCATGTGGAGCACATTGTATTATCTTGCCTGGAAAGCAAGAACTCTCAGTTGGTTGCTCATCTCCTTCGTGATTGTAACCTTGTTGAGAAGATACTTGAGGCTGAGAAGAATTCTGTCCTGCCTGTTGATGCAAGCAAGGTAACCTTTTGTATGTTTTTTCTTATTTAAGTATTCCTAGAGTTTGTCAATATGTCAGACTATTTAATATTTCTTGCAGCTAACTGTGCCCGTCGAGGGAAGAAATCCTCCCAGGGTAGGGAACATTGGGCACTTGACACGTATTGCTAATAAGCTTGTTCAACTGGGAAATAGTGACAGCTCAATTCAGGAATTTCTTCAGGTTTTGCCCCTGATATTCTCTTTGTCTTCCTAATAATTTCTTTGGTGAGTGGATCATGTGGGAGCCCTTACATTTGAGCACGTGAGTTATCATTTTGGTTGTTTAATTTGGCACTTGGGAATAGTGGATATACATGAATTTTATCGATATATACACTAGCCTTGTTCCAGTTCTTTCCAGTTCTCTTTTAGCTGCAAGTTTGAATTATTCAATATGGTCATCTTCCATGATAGCAAGGAATTCTAGATCATATCAAAACTTTCTTGCCTGATATTTATATAATTTGTCTCGTAACAGGGAAACAGTGATTGGATGGATTGGCAGACAAATGTGCTTCTTAAGCGCAATGAGGTGGAAAATGTCTTCCAATGGGCATGTGGGTAGGTATTTTATATTAATATTGTCATCCTTAAGATAGCAACCCGTTCTCTTACAGGTGGAGTCATTGTGTTTTCTTCTCTATATATTGTTTATCAATGCATTCCTGACTATTATAATATTCATCAAGGTTCCTGGGTTATTCAAAATGGCCCAAGAATTAATAACTTTTAGTAGATTGGCCTGTTCAATCACATCTCCTCAAAGTTATATGGGCTTCCTCGTTGGTTTAGCACTCTTAATCATGTTGTGCGTGTTCTTTTTCTGGTCTGATTCTCATCTATATGTTTTATCTAATTTCTGCTGTGTGAATTGGTATCTTCTTGCTGGTGACTTTTAATTTATATGTATTTGCAGGAGGCCCACCACACTACAGGATCGGACAAGAGACAGTGATGATGATGGTTATCAGGACCGAGATTTTGATGTTGCAGCTCTGGCCAATAACTTGAGCCAGGCATTTCGGTACGGAATCTACAATAACAATGACACAGATGAGGTAAGTTGGCAATTTCTATTGTCTGCGACAGTTACAACTCTTGTGGAAAGAGTAGCCGCGGTGCCCTATTGATCAATTTGGACTTTAAAAGTATCACCACAATAAATTTAGTATGAGGATTGCAACTAATCTTGTTGTCTAGTACATTTGAAGTTAATTGATACATGGGATGGTTGAAGTATTTTCCTATGCTTTTTTATGGCTGATAGTGATGAGACGTATCAGGAGAGTCGGCTTTATTCATATAAGGGGAAATTAAAATTCTAAATGCGTGTCAAAGTTCTGTAATATACGTAGATTTAGTTTTCGTATTCAAATAACATTATCTATTTGCTTCCTGCAGCATCAGGGTTCACTTGAACGGGATGATGAGGTATGAGAGACTGATTATCGATCACTTATCTCTTTCCAATGGCAGGTGTAAATAGTGACATGTCTGCATTTTTGTCATATCTGTAGGATATGTACTTCGATGATGAATCAGCTGAAGTTGTCATCTCCTCTCTCCGTTTGGCAGATGACCAAAGGTAATTTCTTAAGCTTGTTTGTCTTATATATCTTCCGACGTAGTAGCTCATAATTTGGTCTGCTATTTTTCGAGTAAGCCATCTTCTGATCAGTTTTCATAACTGATCACTTACTTTCATCGACAGTGGTTCGCTTTTTACAAACTCAAATTGGTTTGCATTTGAGGATAATAATTTATCAAACAAGAACCAATCCTCCCCCACGCTTGAGGCACTTGAAGAAGGAGACAACGATGATTTAGCAGACACAGCAGCATCCAAAGAACCTAATCTCGATATGAAACCAGTTTTACAAGGCGAATCGCCGAGCACTAAGGAAGTTACAGAATCTGACAATATCACCTCAGACAATCCAATGGAATTAGTTGAGTGGAGGGAGAATTTCGATTCTGTTGAGTTAATCCCGGCGTCGGAATCATCTGCTTCGGAAAACGCGGATCAAAACCCGTCAATGCCAAATGGAGATCTCATAGAGGAGGAAGATAAAACAAAGGATTCTTCTTCTTCACCTTCGTCTGCTACTGTGCATGTAGAAACTGGTGTTGGAGAATCTGCTGATTCGGAAAAGGCTGATACTGCTGCTGATTCTCTGAAACCCATGGAAGTTGATGAAGGGAACCGAAGCAAACTAGATTCTCCTAACGGTACTCAAGATTCTTATGGCGACAAGAACTGAGGTTTTGGTAATAACTGTGAATTCTTATCGGGACCTTAGAATTCATTTGCTGGCGAGGCGTGGAGGAGTTAATTTGGTCGGGGACTATAAACACAGCACTTTCTTGCTCTAACAGATTATGTATATTGCCTTTTCCCAGTTTATTCATCTTATTCACCCGTAGTTGAGATGTCACCGAAGTCTAACTGCTGCAAAATCTGTAAATCTGTTCATTTTCTCCCACGTTTTTAATTTAAACTTATGTTGCTATTGTTTTAGAGTACTATTACAGATAAAACCAAGTTTTGGAATACCTTGGCTCAGAAAAAAGAAAAAAGAAAAAAAAAAAGAAAAAGTTCCAAGTGCAAGAGATTACAACGTAAAAGAATTCCCCCCCAACGCAAAAACCAATACGAAAAAAAAAAACTCGTTTCGACTCAAACTGATACAAAACAACATCAAGATATCATCTGCTGCAGATTTCATCACAGCAAAAATTCAAAAAAAAATTCCTGTTAAAAACCCAACAATACCCAATGTTCAAAGAACATTGATACGAGTTTTCTGCCCTCATATCACATCAATCCCATACCTACGTAAACAAGGTGACGACATCCCTCCTATAACCTCGTACGATCAAAAGCCTGGGCACATTCTCCACAAGCAAATCCATGTACTCCATGTAAAAATACGCCGGGTGGTCCATGGGCGGCGGCGGCAAGCTCACGAGCACCACAGCCGCCATCCTCGAGTACTTGAGAATCGTCGAGTTAAGCTTCAGAGTAGTGTACAGAAACTTCTCCACCTGATCCTTCTTCCCCTCCTCGCCCATCATCATCTCCCTCTCCGAGTAATATCCCGCGATCCTCTCCCTCGCACCCTCGAAAGCCTCCGCCGACTCATCCTGGCCCTCGGCCCGCGGGTCCCACGACCTCATAGAGAGGACGATCACCTCGGCCTGCATTCGGAGGTCGTACAGGAATTTCCTCACGTCGGTTTTCAGCTCCTCGGCGTCCGAATCTTCCTCGGCGATGCAGAAGACCTGAATCTTGCAGCTCTCGAAGCTGTCTTTCGTGAGGAGGAGCTGAGAGAGGAGGAGCATGAGGCCGCCGTCTCTTACTATCCAGTAGAGGTCGATGGTGCCGTACTGCTTTTGGTACTCGTTGGGCCACTCGTCGAGCCCCTTTACGATGACCACCGCCTTGTTTGCTACTATGCAGTCGTTTATGATCCCAACGAACGTCGAGGGTATCTCCGTTAGGTTCTCCCGGCGCCATATCTCGGGATACCTGTTTTCCCGCGCCATGGAAAGTTACATCAATCCAAGCTTTATTTGATATACTCGACTTTTCGGTATAATTCTTTCTTAGATATGTCAGTACCAAACCATTTACGTTCAGTTAGATAAAAAAATTAGGGACATCATACGTTCGAATCCTAGATTTTGTCCCAAAATTGCTTAATTTTGAAAGGTTTTTGTCCTTAAAATGTCAACCCTTAAACTCGTTGGAATCCTATATTACAAATCAGAATTCTACAATTTGGGACAAAACCTCGGAATCCGACATATAATGTCCCTAAATTACTTGATTTTGAAAGATTTTGTCCGTATGATATCACCCCTTAAACCAGTTGTCTCTGTCATGCCACCCCCTAATTACAGGACTAAAAAATATACTAATCCGACAAAAAAAAAAAATTAACTTTTAATGGGGAAACCATCTAAATGGTTGGTACGGTACCTCATGACGACGATGTTGGGCTTGAGATTGCCGAGGCCCATGGTCTGGACGATGGCTCGGAATCCGTCCGACATGGTGGGGGCCACCATGATCTCGCCCACTCCCTCGCAGCGTTTGTAGTCGATGTAGGTGTTGAGGGCCCTGCAAGCGGCCTTGGCGTCCTCGGCGCACCTTTGGTAGTCGCCGTCCATGATAGAGACGAATATGGACATTCCTCTGCCTTTCTTCTTCATGCAGTTTGCAAAGTCAGCGAGCTTTGGGTGGCAAGGAACGTTCTCGGGCAGCTTTCCCCAAGGTCGGCAGAATATGAGTGGGATGGGATACCAGTTCTTCGGATGTACCTGACTTGCTGATATTAAAAAGATCGAGAAACAAAAAAATCAGTTCCAAATGAACATGAATGAACAAATAGACGATGTTGCGATGACAAACCTCCTAAAGATCGAAGGCTACGAAGAGCGAGCTGAAAATAAGCACTCTTGAAGCCATCTCCCTAGTCGCCAGCCTTCCCCTTCAAGCTCACATAGTAATAAATAAGAGTTGCCAAGGCTAGAGAAACCACTGTGAATGCCCAAGAGATGAGAAACATTATGACTGCAAAGGTGAAAAATGGAGAGTCGATTAGAATATCTCTGCTTTTGAGGAATATGCATAGTATGGAGAGATGACTGACCTATACAAAGCGATGCTCCGAGAAGGGAGAGGCTCCAATGGTGAAATTTCCATCGCGGTCGCCAGCTGGGAGCGTCTAATAGGTCGAGCAGAAAGCACGACAAGTTGACGCCAGCGTAGCACAAAAGGTAGAACATTGTGATTGTCGGGGTAATAAGATCCAAATTTCCAATGACGACGCATCCAATGCAGAGGAAGGCCGTGAAGAGAGTAGCAACGTGAGGTTCACCCCCATCGCCCACTTTGAAATAATTTAGGACGGGCAGTATATCATCATTAGCTATTGCTGCAAGAAGACGTGGTGCGCCAGTCAGGCTCTGCAGAGCTGCTCCCAAGGTTGAGAGGATAATACCGAGATATATGATTCCAGGGAAAGGCCAAGCAACTGTAGCCGTAAGTAACCTGGAAAAATTGTATGAAGATTTGACTTATGAGCAGACCAGCGATATCGACGTACGACATTATGAAAATAGTACCTATCCGTCAAAAGCTTCTCCCTTGTGGCTAAAGCTCCGAAGAAGAGAACAGAAACCAAGTATAGACCAGACGTCGTCAGATTTGCTGCTAGAGTTCCAATGGGGATGGATCGCTGAGTATCTTTAAGTGAAGCAGACCGATTCGAACCTGCCATAATCCCCGTCACAGCAGGGAAAAACAGACCCACCAGTGCACTGGAGCGAATCAACATAGTGGACGAAAATTAGAAGATTCTTTTGGCAACCTTAAAAATTGTAAACAAAAATATAAGGTAGATCAAATGAATCACTTGAAATTCCAGTAAATGTCCCCGTTAGGATCAGGAATTCCCGCATTGTTAGTGGTCTGGTAGTCTGAACTCCAATTATCTTGGAAAGAGGTCAAACTCAATCCCGTAATTCCAGCTGCAATGAATCAACAAACAGAATTTGGAGAGTTAAAAGGCTCTAATAGATTACCGTACACTAAACCGGCATGTGAAACAGAGAAGACACAAGAAGGAAAATGAAAGAAACTCACGGGCAGGGTAGTCCTCCCTAGCTGAAAAGATCCCAATAAATATACAGAAAAGCGACAGCAAAACAGGTATAAGGAATGCAGGTGCGACTCGGTTGATCATTTTTACTCCACCAAATACTATGAAACACAGTATGATTGTCACAATGATCCCATAAACTTGTAAGTCATGTAAACTTGGGCTTGTAACGGGCTGTACGCTGTCCGTGCCATTTACCTTCACAAAAGTCTGATTGTCTGCAAGGTAGATAATTTATCATAAACAATCATCCAATTTTTATCTCGAAACAGATTGCTAAGAGATCCTTCCAATATTTATCACAAACAATCAAACGTCCAATTTTTATCACAAAACATATAAAGATTGCTTACGGATCCGTCCTCAAAATGTTAATACATAAAACTATGTAGAAGTCACATAAAATGAGGAAAAAAACTTATGATAAATCTCCGTCGATCAACTCAAGCAGTAAGATATTCTGAAAAAAGGCATTATACCTCTGAAAAGGCCTGCTTGGGGTATGGCATTTAGAAAAGTCTCCACAGCTCCCAAAACATAACTGTGTCAAGTAGAATGGTGTGTTTGACCGACTTGGTGAAAGGAGAACAAATAGGTCATTTACTACTTACTTACAGTGATCCGGCAACTGCATTTCCAAGGAAAAAGCATAAACCAATGCTGACTCCAACCTCAGGCCCCAAAGCACGGCCAATGAGATAATAAGGTCCCCCTCCCTGGCTTGTAAAGTCAAATATATTGTATGTTGCATTTCATATTGCTTCCGAAGCAAGCACATATGTCACCGATAGAGAACAAAATTACATACCTTCATAGCGCCGTTAGAAGCAATTGCACTCAACGATATAGTTGTAAGAAAAGTACATGAACCGCAGAAGGCAACCACCAACAACGATCCACCAATTCCAGCCATTCCGACAATCCTAAAGGCGTATGGTTATCAGAAAAATGCGATCGTTAAACATTAAACTGTAAAAGCTTTTCATGTGTGGATAGAACATGAGGTGAAATGCCCTTACCACTTTATTTCCCTGAAATATATGCGAATAGAACATACATCATTTTATAATGTGATAAGGTGAGTCTTCCCTTAGTGAATCAGTTTGAGGAAAAAATCCTCAAAATTTAAGTGTGATTACAAACATTGTTCAGAAAACAAAAAACCTTAGTAGCATAAAACTTACCATGAAAATCTGATGTAGTAGATAATTCCTAAAATGTTCTGTAAACAAGGTACAAACACACCCATCATAGTCCCCGATTTGACACTGCTTGGCTGCACAAAAACGACTTTATTCAGAGAGTTCTAAGTTATATGTAACACCAAGAGACTACTCTCATGGAGAGCTCAATAAAAGGTTCAAACAAGAACTTCATCAAATTCAAAGCCAAATATGCGAAAGAGGCTATGATTCACTATAGTACCTTTGGTTGGTCCGCGTTGATGGTTGCATTGTCTCTAGTTTTGGGGCTCAAAGGTACTTGACTCTGATCACCTGCCATACTGAAGCACAAAAAATCAATATCCATCAACTAACGAATCCCAAGCATCTAGATTCAACCAGGCCAAAGAAGGACAAAATGAATGAGTTCTGAATTCTGATTTCATAGTGCATGTAAGTTTTCTAATTTGCGGTGGTGACTCGGTTCTCCGTCATACATAATTTATCGAAAAAACATAACTACTTACACGATACCTTTTAAGCCCAAATTTATTCACGAGTGAGTCAAAACCAAATAATTCCAATTTCGACTCCTTTCGAGAGCCACTGGAAACTACATGATTATCCAACGACGAATCTGATCCTTCAGAAGACATACTCGGTCGATTCTCACCTCTTGTTGTCCTATAGAAGCGTGGAGAATAGATAAATCATGCATTTGATTAACAAGAAACTGATCTTCAAATGGGATGGATAGACCGACCCTTATGCAGAAACGTTAGACAGAGCCAAGATTTCTTACTCGTATCCAGTAGCAATTTCACAATCTAGTTTCCTATCTCAATCGAAAAGGGTTTATTCTTAATGTTCCTATACTATCAACCTCTTATGCTGGAAATCTCATACCACTTCATAATCTGTCGTTCAACTACCTTAATCGCCCTGCTGCATACAAAGGATCTCCCTAACAATCAATTCAGCACTCAAGGAAAGAAATGAAGCACGCCTAGTGCATTAATTACATTTCAATGCAGCACAAGATTAGCAACTAAACATTACGTAATCTAACAGCACAAAATTGATTGTCACCTACAAGTCAAGCTGAAAGCATATCATCCCAATCTAAAAGAAGGAAAAAAAACGATAATCGATGATGAAATTACTTGACATGAGACGAAGAAGAAGCAGCTATCGTCGGATCGATTGATGACATCTCCAGAACGGCTCGATCGTGGTCCTGTGCAAACACTGGCCTGTACTTGCGACCACCCGAACCTCCATTAGAACCAAATTCATTCTCATCCGATGCTTCCATTACCGCTACATTGTTGTCACCAGACGCCATTGCATAATTTCGATGAATTATTCAACGTAAAAACGTTGCTAGATCTGACAATTCAGGATCCCAAGCGATGCAGCTGAAATAAAGCAACACAAAAAACGAAAAGAAGCAGATTTGAAGGATCGTTGGTGCCTTTGCAAGTAAAGGGAAACGAAATGTAGGAAGCTTAGAACGACGAGAAACGATGCTCCTTTTTCTTCAAACCATCTTTCCCACTTCTAACGTCATGTCTCCCTCCATCTATTTTAACCGAAGCTGGCGCGTGTTTCCACGGTGGAACATGGCGCGTTCCGTACATTAAGAACGTGTGCACGTATTTGTGCCTTTTTTACACTTCTCTTTCATCCACGACACGAAAAAGATACGACGTGTTGAGATTGACAAATGACATGCTTCAGAGTCAGACCCATCACTGTAGTTTTTGGCAATGGGCCTGTTTTGGGCTCTACTATATGGGCTTAGTTATGGGTCAACAAAGTAAAAGATATTTGGGCTTTCAATAGATTTAGTAAAAATGCCACAACTAAGTATAACATTTGAATATTTTTTTCCAATCAATCGTTAAAACCATCTTTGCTCTACAACGACATGTTTACCAAATCTTTTCTTATGAAGTTTGTTAAAATTAATTCATGTATTTATATATAAGATATATCCCTCACAAGTGAGTCAGTTACCTAAGACTTAAATATTTTGAAATGTTTATTCGCTAATGAAAAATTCTTAGATCTGACATAATTTGTATTTATTCAATTGATGATTAATCATCGCTCAATATCGATAAAATGGCTATAGTATAGTCTAGTCAACACCTTACAATAAGGTTAAAAGGACGAAAATAACCAAAAGAAGCCCAAAATTGAACGGCAACCTAAACAGCCGAGTCCCTAAATTTTTGGCCCATCAAAGTTGACCCGACTTCTTGAATCCTTTTCCCCTCGCTATAGTAGCCATGAAATCTTCTGCAATGTCCTCGGCATCATTCTCATAATCATCATAATAATCAGTATAAGCACCATCAAATTCGAGGGAATCCACAGTACCAAAGGACCAACGAGTATACCAGGATGAAAAGCTAATCGCATCAAAAGGATAAAAATAAAAAGCTCCACGGACGATCTTATCGTAGGGGCACCTTAAATCCTTGATCCGCTCACGGCATACTTTCGCTATGTCCCCTTCGAAATCAAGACTAGAACACCCTCTCAGATCAAGCGTTTCGAGATGTGGGCAACCATCGAGAATCGCCTGCAAGCCATCGTTTGACATTTCATTCTCCATCAGTTCAAGGTGGAGCAACTGTGGCATCCTTTGAGCAATTTGTTTAGCCTCATAATCTTCATCCCTGGGATAGGGATGGGGCTCTCCTGACCAGCAAAAGTTCAGTTTGAAAGACTTCAACAGCGGGCAAGAGATGCCTATCGTTTCGATAAACCTTGGGCAGAAAGGAGTACTCTCTAAGTGCAGTTCGTCGAGGAGTGGGAGGTTTCGCAAAGCTTTAGACCAAGCTTCTTCACATATGTAACCGCAGTGCTGAAGATGAAGGCGTTTCAGCTTAGGACACCTGTTATCAAAGTGACGATGGAATTGATCATCAACGCAGACAAAGTTTAATGAGGAGAAGAATGCGTTGTATTCAATATTGCAAGGTGCACTTGAGGAGCTTGGCACAATTGCATGGCACAGTGATGACAGATGCATGTACATAATATCAGAATCCCAGTAAAAAAAAATGCCAAAACGTATGGTAAACTATGACATTTACAGAAGGATAAGCAGCAAATAATTACAATAGGGGCAGAAATAGACTAAGGAAGGGTCATCGGAAAAGCTTCTTGAAGCTCAACTTGACAACCAATCAAACAACAACGAGAAATGCTCAAACTTTCCCAGCTCAACTTGATAAGCACACTAACCCTGACCAAAGAGTAATGAATTGCTCAAAAAGAGCCCCAATTTTTAGCCACGGTAGAGAAATGCAAGCAACAGAAAAGCACCCAAAAACAAATAACCACAGAAAAAAACAACCACCTCTCCGAAATGTAGACGAGCAAATCAGCGTTGCAAAAGGCAAAAACCAAGATATCAACCAATTCGCCTTGGCTTCGATCCACTGCATCTCGGCATAACCTGTGCAGATCGTCCGTGGTAGCCGAACGACGGAAGCCGCTGCCCATTTTGATGCTCCGCCACATGGATCGGTCGGCGCACACGCTCCTCCACGTAGTGCACACATTCTGCGCAACCGTCAGTACCTCGAACGTACTCAATTTAAGCAGAATCGACGCCGTTACATCGTGGGGCAGCTCGATCCAGGGTGGAATGATGTCTGTTGGGACAGACTTCAACAGCGCAGCTTTCCAATTCATTGCGACGACGGAGAATGGTTGCTAGGGTTTGGTGATTTGCATGTCGATTATGCCTTGCACGATCGCAAACGTTCTGGTGTTTGCATATATATTATTGCAGATCAAGTCCTAATGGGCCATCTCTCAGAACTTGGGCCGAATCATAAACAAGTTTATTACTTGGGCTTTTTTATATATACTCTTATATAATTGGTCTATGATGGCTATAAACCGTCAAATTTGATCCATCAACTTATTTATAATTTAGTCATTCTCTTTCTAATTTAATTAATTGAATACTTTTCATATATTTTTAATTTTTCTATTTATTGTCTTACACCCTTACACGTTATTTTTCTACTTTTATTTTTAAAAAATGTGTTTCATCTTAAACACTAAAACTTAGTAATCTCAAAATTAAAAAAATATTAAATAAAATTATATTTTAAGCACACGCATAGAGTGTGCGAAAATGTACTAGTTCTAATAAATACAAGATGGGCACATAATTGAAATAGGATTAAAAAACTATTTGAAGGCAAGGCATACTTTAATATATGGACAAAGATACGAAGCTAACAGTCTAGCAAAGCTTCATATAAATATATTATGCACTATCTATACGTGGGAATATTACCAATCACTTATTATTAAAGTATCTATTCTTCTATTATATAAAGGGTGTGGGGTGGTTATAAACTGTCACATTTGGTCTGTCATTTATTTGTAATTTGATCCCATACTTTCTATTTAATTACTTTAATAATTTTCATATAACTTTTATATTTGTCATGTATCTACCTATGGGAGATGGACCATCTCAGATGGCGGGGATAGCTTGGCTGAGAATTCGAGCACTAGAATGGATAGGATCTGTTATCCTGTAAGAGAAGCCGTGATAAGTGGAGTTCAACGAAGGTCAGAGACAACAGAGAAAAGGAAAATGCTATTTGGGCTGCGCTTGAACGTGATGATATCCGCATGAAATCATGCGCCCCGCGGTTACTGTCCCCCTCTATGTCCCAGTTGATCTGATCCGGAATTTTAAATCTTAATGTTTCAAAAATTTTCTTTTTGTTTATTAATTCCTTTAATTCTATATTCCATCAAATCATAAAATCAATATTATTTCATGTGATTTATAAGATAAAAATAAATAAACACAATTATTCCTTATTTTATGATGATCAATTTGATATCCATATTATATATTTTTCGGCAATCATAAGAATTATTTTAATAAAGTGGGACAGAAAGTGGGACAGACGATTTCAACCGGATGGTTGGGCTAATAGAAGGTGAGCCTAGAAATATAATTTTATCTTTACAATTGGGTCTAACATATGAAACCCATCTATTTTATTTTCTATGGCCGTGTTTGGTTTGTAGCCCACGAGACCAAGCCCGCTAAAATTAAACGTAAGTTGTCATATGAATATCATATCCAATGATTTTGAGCAGTTTAACAAACACAATACCAAAAAAATAACATTTGTTTGGTATAAAGTAACAAAATTTTTATGAATCAGACAAAAGTTTAAAAGACCAGCAAGCCGAAAAAGAGAAGGGCAGCAAGGAAGAGCGAGTCAGAAGCATCAATTTTTCGGAAAGGGTCAGAACAATAAAGGCAACCGATCGGGTCAGAAGAATTGGCGCCCCTCCATCTGCGAGAAATACTAAACTGTCGCAAGGCTGTTCACAGTGTCACGGCCGTGACACTACTGCACGAGGCCGTGATGCCTCAAAACGTGTTTAATTACTTGTTCGTGTGTGCTAAGTAACTGATTGCGAGTGAATACATGCAATTTCACGTTCTAATTTGGTGTTTTGCCCCTTAACACAAAAATAAACGCTGAAGAAGATGATAAACAGAGACACAAAAAAATGAACGCTGCAATTCTTCCAAGCCCTAAACTAAATTAATTGCAGTCCTCTTCCGTAACATCTGAATCTACTTTCACTGTCCTCCTCTTCCACGTCATCTTCGCCGCCGCCGCGTTCTTCCTCAATCGCAATTGCCGCCGTCCTATTCTTCGTTATCTTCATCATGGCAACCGTCTTGCGCGCCCTCCGCGACCGCGCGCCGACACCATTGGAACTACTCGGAACCACCGACATCGGCAAACATTCCTCCTCCAACGAAGTTCATCTTCTTCTCCAACCCTAGCTTTCCTCCTCGCTCTTCCAGTCATCTCTGGCGCCGGCGGAATCTCAACATTCCCATCGTTTTCCGGTCAATCTCAAGCTCCAATCTGGGACATGAAGATTGGAGAATGTCTGAATCTGAGAGAATGGAGGGCCGTGCGAACAGATGAATTGAAAAAGAAAATGAGGAAACTTTACAATTGAATTTAGGCTTTGTAATATACATATTACCTAGATATTTGGAAAGTGTAAGATAAATTAATCATGGGGGTCCATTTCAGATAAATAATCGAATAGCCCGTTTAACAAACACGGGCTTTCAAATTTTCATGGGCTTCAACCGATTAAACCAAACGTAAGAAAATGGCTTATTAATAATTTTGTAACCCATTTTCTTGGTATATCTAGTAAACCAAACACTGCCTACAAATACTGTTCTACGTAACGTATGATTGGGAAACTAAGCAAATATTAACCCTAACTTCTCTTATCTTCATCTTCTTCTAATTATGTGAGCCTTCGGTTCCTTCTTCTCTTAATCTTCAATCATTCTTCTGTTTCTCAACCCCATTTCTTATCAATATACATATATAAATATCAAAAGCAGAATGTCTATTTATCATTACAACCTATAATCATCATCATTCGAATACAAAGCAAGTTCATAACACTATTTTTTTATCTATTATACTTACATCCCTAAATATATTATTTTTTCTTTTTTATTGTTAAAAATTATATTCAACTTTAAGACATTAAAAATAATAAATCACAAAATTAAGAGTAACAGCAACGAGTGTACGAAAATGTAATTAGTATTGATAGTAGGGAGGGCCCGTTGTGTTCCATTCCACTTGTAACATATGTCGTGAAAAGGGGACATTTTAATGATTCCTGATGATTTGATATATTTATATGGATGTCGGTTTGTTATAGTTTGTATACAATTGGAAAGAAGAATCAAACTTTAAATTACGTTATGTATTATAATATCTATTTTCTAGGCATGTAGATGAATATATATAATATCTTCGTTTTTGGGAAATTCGAGTTTAATTGCCTGCCTCGTCAACTAATTGCCAAAAACCATTACAATCATTATTATTGAAAAACAAAAAAAAAAAAAAAATCCTTTTGATCAACAACAACTCGTGACAGCTTGAAGCCTAATCTCCCTATTAAACTTCCTAATAAACTCCTCAACTCTTCTGTTAAGCTGTTCATCGGACATAACCTCAAACTCATTCGATGCTTCTAACATGGACACGTCATCACTTTGATGATGAAGATGATCATCATATCTCTCCGACATAGTCCTTCCAAGAGCACCCAACTCGCCATCTTCAACCTCCATAGCTTCTGCAATAACTCCATCCGAGAAGCTCCTATCAAACTTCTTCATCGATCTCTTAATTATCCTTCGACTTTTCGGTTTTCTATCGACATTATGCTTCTTCACGGCTCTAATTTTCTCTTTTTCCTCGAAAGCATCATTAGGGTTTTGCATCGAACTTTTGGACTCATCAATATCTTGCTGCATGTTCGCCATGCTTATGATCTTCTCTTCTGGGATTTCTTGAACCTCATCGTCATTGTTAGAGGAAGGCTTTTCCTCGCAGGTATTGGCTGCATTTTCTTCGGTTATTACCTCAAGAGATTGGATTATCGTAATAGCAGGTTGGTTTATTACGTGTTCGTCCTCGAGGTATTCTTTGTAAGAATCTTGCTCCTTCGATGAAGAGAACGACTCAAAATCAGCAGCTACGATGACGATGATGGTGTTCGCTGTGAAAAACCAGAAAGTTGAAGTGCATATGAGAATCGAAGGAGATAGGTCGAAAGCGTAGAACACCGAGATGTAAGAGGCAATAGATGCAAGAAGGGCAAGTAAGGATTTGAAGACTTGATGATGATGCTCCTTTGTCTTCTTATTCTTCTTTAATTTCTTGAAGTTGATTTGATTTTCTGGGAAATTATCCAAGAACGGCATGGCCATATTTAAGTGGTGATTTTGCCGATATTAGTATTATTATTATTTTGAGAGCGAATGCAAGTGAGTTGTGTTTGCAATTTGCAAATGAAGAACCATTTATATAGGAGACGTGCATGGCGATGAAATGATTTAAATCATGTGATATGGCATTTTTGTTGGAAGTTTCGAGGGTTTATTGACTTTTAGGATTTAGAACAGGGCGTTATGTGGCGTTGATATTTTTCTTTAAAAATTAATATAATCAAGTAAAGGTCAGTTTGGGATAGATGTATAGTCATCACCGTCATCCATTTTTGCATTTGAATATTAATTGGCAACATACATTTTAAAAATTAATTCTTACATATGAATAGGCCTTATCATGATTGAGTAATCATCGTTGTAATAAGCTAACTATCGTAATCTAGTCGACTATATCAAAGACCTGTCGCGCGCTAATTTACAATCCAAGATTTCGAGGATACCGTGCAATCTCTATCCTCGTAAGTTTCACATCGTCATCTTTCAGTACAGATATATTTATGTAATGATTATTAAATGGGATTATTTAATCTATTTTCTTGTCTTCATATACACATTAGTACGACACAAAGACACGAACCCCGTCGACGTGGCGGTCCAAATCGTAAGACTCTTCATCTGCGCCGCACGTGCGTCATTAACGTTCTTAATCACCGCCTTAAGCTAATAATATCTTCATTTGATTATTAGTGTTTAATGTTAGCGTGGATTACACCATAACTTTATATTTCGAGTGTGATTAATGCACATGTCCTCATATTACTAAGGGTGCATTTGGTCCGCGGAAATCGACACGGAAATTAAAAGAAAAGTGTGGTGTTACGCATCGAATCATTGTACATTACGGTTTCACGTGTTGTACAATCATACTTTTTATTTTCTTTTCCACGTCGAAATCCACGACCAAACGGAGCCTAAGTTGCGTTTGGTCGTAAAAAAGCCAACTCATTTACGCCACGGTTGAATTGAACTTAACCCAATTTGTTTAAAGATCACACTTTATATATACTTCCAATTCAACTTTGGAGAATCATTAAAGTGTGATGGCGAGTTAAACCAGATGACGATCTAATGCCTTTTTGTCCCAATGTAATATGTAAGAGGTTGAAGAAAACACTCGAAATTAGACAATCTTCGATCGAAAAACTCATTCTCAAACTCAAACGCATCCTCAAACTCAAAATGTAGTAATTCTCCAACCGACAGACCAATTCTCAAACTCAAAATACCATTATCGTAATTTTCTCTTCTACCTCATTTTTCAATTTACCCATTTAATTAACAACTATACAAATTAAACCACATTGTTATTTTAATTCGCTTAGATTAAATAATGTCACAAAATTAATAATAAACTCAATATTTTTTCATAAAAGAACACATAGAAAAAAATAACAAGAGTTTTTTTATATACTTTTATTTATTTTTTCGTTTTTTTATATGGATACTTTAATAATTAAAATATAAATAGGGTATATATTGTAATTTTTAAAACATCAAACGCATCTTTTGAGACATTTCATTCCCAAATGCATGCATATATGCGTTTTAAAACATAACAGATAAGACGAAAACACACATATTTTGAGTTTGCGTTTGGCGTACGATTGGAGAATTTTTAATATACATTTTGGATTTTTGAGTATCGATTGGAAACGCTCTTAGATGTTTATTACCTTGTTAATGCTCCAAGTCATGGCTTTCCTTTCGTATCAGATATATAATCGCTAAAAAAGTCAAAGGTAAAAATGTGTTAAATAATCACTACTACACATTGCATGTGAAAAAAACTGAATTCTTTTAAGGTAATACATATAGCAGTAGCATTCTGAAGATGGAGCAAGACAACACTTTACAGTTACACAGTAACAACGAAAGGCAAACTGATCAAAGAGCTATATGATGCAAGTAGAAGTACATTATGTACAGAATACACAATGTAATATGATCATATGAAGATGCATTCATGCAAGGTAATTGTATACTTGAGGGTTACTCTTGTCGCGCTCCAAGTACTCTCTATCGATCAAACTCTCTATCCTTTTCTTCAAGTCCGCGGGTTTTATAGGAAACTTCAGCTGCAAATAATATCGATTCGAAGTTCAGACCACAAATGCATTATTCCTATGATTCAAGATTTTCATCAGATGACAACGAATGCTTATTTTTGATGGATGATGGAATTTTTACCTGTTGAAAGAGCTCTGTTATCAGAAGTGTGTGGCTGAGCACTTTCCTTGTCTTCATTATACGAACAATCGCAGCATCAATCTGTATGAATAAAACATTTGTATGCTTCAAAACTGAATATTTCTTTAAAAAAAAAAAAGAAAAAAGGACAACAAAGTAAGAGAAGCATCGTACTAACCTGGTATTGGCGGTCTTGGAATACACGTTCGGTGGTACTTGTGTTTTCCTCGACAGTTTCCTTCATCTGTATAGCATTTACCTGCTCGTACATAGCATTGTAGTAAAAGTGATCATTACATAAGGAGCAGAGTTTGATACTGAAAAAAAAAAGAAACGAAAAAGTGTACCTTTATACGATATAAAGGAGCAGTAAATTGATCGTTGAAGACGAAGGAATCCCCATCTTCTACATCTCGGCCTTTAGGAATCTACATGGATCATTGCAATAGCTTGATTATCATATGGAAAGAAACTTTATTACAGACGAGCCAAGGGTATAAAAATCTTGGATTATGATCATTCATGCACCTTTTGAAGTACGCGGAGCTTTCCACATGCAAGTGACTGTAATGTCCTCCTCAGTTCTTTATCCTCAATACCCGTTGATTCCTTGATGTCTTCGAAGCTAAGCTTCTCCATATCGTTGAAAAGCATCAAGACAATAGCCTACAGCAGACAACAAAAGACGAAATAGCACGAAGATATGCTGTAATCATGGTGCTTTGAGTAGCATTTGTGTGTATCCATATGACCATATGAATTCTCCAGTAGAGTGTACTTACCTGAAACAGAGAAACGGCCAATTCCTTTTTACCTTTCGGAAATTCAGCTTTCAGCACACACTGACCCAACGAGTTTTGCCACATCAATCGCCTGCCGCTGTGTTTGCTCAAGTAAAACTCCTTGAATATATCCTGACAAAACACCCGAGAAGTACGATGAAACTTTCGTTTTCCCTTACTTTGAGTGCCATCAACATTAATAGTGGGGTTCTATTCTATAAGGCAAACCTGATACACATTCAATTCATGAGGCAGACGAACATCCATAGGAGGATAGGTAGGCCAATACCTGCAGTCAGAATATTTAAATAAGGTTCTTGAAAGAATCGTACTAGAATGAAAGCTTAGGCTGAAGATTTCTGAAGCAGATGCTTTACTCACCCAGTTGTTAAGACATGAACGCCCATCTCGATGCCCGACGGAAGCTTTGTACGAGCCTGTGATGACTGCTTGAAGGATTCATTTATCTCCTTCGACAATTCTATATCCTGGAAATTGAATATCATCATGAAATTGATATCATCTAGCAAATAAATTTAATCCAAATTTTAAATGGTCTAGCTAGACCAATTGATAGGTCATATATCATTCCTTGGACATTACACAATAGACGGCTTTTTTTTCTTTCAACGGGGCAGAAAGTTCAGAAAGCATCTGTATCTGCAGTATGGCTCGATGGCATCACATAAGGTCTAAGAACAATTCCTCACCTTGAACATTCCTTCAAGTTTGTTGGTAAATTGACTGCCGCACTCAGTTTTCAACTGGAACAACAGATCAAAGTGTTCTTTATCTGAGGATATAAATAAAAAGATAATTCAGTTCCTAAAAGCACACGAAAGAAAGAACCTTAGTAATCATTGACTTTTCTGCATCAATTGATGCACTTTTCCCCAATAAAAGCCTTTTAGCAAGATCCTTCTTGTAGAATGCTTCAAATACATCTTTACCCTACACAAGGGATTGTTATACTAATGAGCACCACGTTTAATACAAAAGATCGAAAATAACACAATGTCACAATCGATGCATGTACCTGTATAAATCTGAACAAGACCAGAACTTTATCGAGTATACCCTCGAGTTCCTCTTCAGATGTACCCTTATTTCCAGCTCGAAGCTTCTCATCTACAAACTTCGCAATCAGCTCGGCGGGTCGGTTCTGAATAAGAAAGGGGAATATGATTAAAATGGGGTGGAATAGACAAAACATTTTTATCAGTTAAATAGACAAAACTTAATCTCCAGGTACATTAGAATAAACGGTGACAATATGGTACCTGGCGAAGATTAATGAGATACTCAAAAGCTTCCTTGATTGTACTGCTAAAAGCTTCATTTCTCGAGAAACTTTCTTCCCATATCATGTCGACATTGGCCTTAAATTCCAATAAACTTGACACCATATCTTTCTCCTTTTCTTCATCTAAAACAAGTCTCTGTCCAGTTTTACGGATATATTGGTTAAGGGATTGCCTCATTGATTCAAGTGCAGTTATCCTGCTAAAAAGCATGTACATTCTCTGAAGGTCTTCCACGCGCTTCCCTTCCATCAATATCGTGAAACCCTGCAAGTATAAAAAGTCAAAATTTAGTACAAAATAACAAGGCCAGGTAAAAAGACATGAGATAGAAACTGAAACTTCTGTTAGGATTAATGCATTCGAGGCTCCAACCTTATCAAGAATTGCAGTAACATGACGCTCAAGAAGTTCCATTTCTAAGGAGGCCAAAAGTGGCTTTCTCGTACTTGCATCCAGGTACAGTAGACATCTGTCATGTTCCTCTTGTAGCCTTACCTGAAATATTAGACATACATAAGAAACACCAATGAGTCGCCGGCAGGAAAAGAAAAAGCTGCGGAATTTTCGAAAAGAAAAAATTTAAGCATGTAAACACATACCTCTACATGCTTTAGATAATCGGGAACATCTGACTGTTGCATGTATTTTATGCCTTCCGCGGCGTAAAACTCTGTTGTACCCTCAAGGAATGGTTTCTCAAAGATTTCCGTGTAAATTCCCAAGGCAGTGAACATCTTCAGAAGATTCTTTTTAAGGAGAGTACTATCAATCGCTTCACCTAATCTATAAGATAATATAAAATAAAATTTAACTTTACATTCCACATTCCACATTTGAAACCATGCTTCATCTTATCTAAAGAATATTCAGAAGTATAAGGCAATGATGCGAACAACAGGGAAGACTTCTTAGACAACAATGATTGGTCTCCATTTACGGTCAATTGAGTCATAATAACAAGGGATGAAAACAAATATTATGCTTAAAGAGTGGAACTCACCTCTCACTTTCAATCATTTTCAAAAGCCCAAACAAGGTTTTGTGCTCTACTTCTGAAGCTAGGGCGAGATGCTTGCGAAAAAGCTTCAAGCCCATGTCCCAAAGTGAACAGACATTTGGTGTTTGCTTGACATACGTCCTATCAAGATATAATGCTATACTACGGATCACCAACATCTGCTCACAAAAATCTTGCCAGCACTTTTGAACAAGTGATAGGAAAACCACCAAATCTTCACTTTGCCCAATCAACGAATGCAAAGCAGCAGCTATGTAGGATTCACACTCCTTTTCAATCTTTTGATAAAGGCTTCCGCCCAACTTGTGAAGGCATAGATCATTAACCCCCTTGAGTTAAGAAGTAAAGGCTGTAAGTATCTAAAAAACGTCAAAATAAAACATAATGCTTAAGCTAAATTAACCTGATATAGCTTCTCCAGGTCACATGGATCTGGCTGCTTCAGAAATATTGCGCTAATAGCAGACTTGAGCGTTTCCCAGGTATTTTCCTCGAAGTTACTCGGTAGCGTTGGTTTACCTTTAGATGTAAAGAAAGATAATTGGAAAAAATCATTACATGGCGCTACTCAAGAATTATCAAGCTTCGCATCCGTCTGAAAATCACAAAGCAATTCTCCAACTTTAACTATTTCAAATCTTCAGCCCTTCCACAAAATTCTAACATGCTACACTATACCATAATCAAGAAAAAGATGCTTCGACATCCAGCTGAAACAACTTTATATTCCGCAAAATTTCCATTCTAAAACTCAAAAAGTGCCTCAGATCTCCACCTACATGACAAGGCATTTAGCTTAAACTCATCGCAAAGGCTCAGGCCCATAGAAACCCTGGCATTCAATTGAACCCAAGCTCAACCCAATCAATCCAACTCACAAAATTCGCAACACCATAAGAACAAAGGACAATAAAAAACGACACAAGGCGAGAAACCTTTAGCGATCTTAATCACTAGCTTCTTCGCCGGCTGCGGAGGCTGCGACTTCTTTCGCGCCAGATTCGACGCGGCGCCCCGAGAGGAGGCCTCCACCAAAACGACGTCGTTGCTCGGATCGTCTTCGGCCGTCGGAAAAGCTTCAGATAAGTGCATATTCGGGTTGGTAGAAGTAGTAGTCTGACCGTTTTTGCTGCTCCCTTCAGCTATAGCCTGCGACTTCGCCTTCTTCATAGGTGCCGGTGATGACGACGACGAAGATCGTTTGAGCTGATGAGACATAGAACGGCGGAAGAAAATGAAAGAAGAAAATGTGGTCTGAGCAGAGCTTATTAGCTCGCCCCTTGTACGACTACGATCGAGAACTGATTTTTCTATTTCTTTTTATTATTTTCCTTTTTCTGTTGAATTTTGTATATAGATGGGCTGGGCCCGTTAATGGGCTCAATTTTCTACTATTTGAAAGTGAATTGGTGGTGATATGTCCACTAGTTTGTCTATTTTGGTGTCATATTTCATTTTGTATGTTTAATCAATGTGATGTATTAGATGATGTCAAGTAAATATCACATTTATTCCTATACATATTAATTTAAGTAAATTTTATATTGCCAAGATTCTAATTTTTCAAGCATCAAGTAGAAGTCTTCTACATACTGTCATTCTTCATATCTTTTAAGACTTGGATATGTTTAGCATTAGATTGATTAGTCGCATGTTTAGCATTAGATTGATTAGTCGCGGAGTATGTAGGAGGGTTATGGAGAAAAGAAAGATATTGATGATTATTATTTATAGGCATCCTCCTTCATATAAACTCAAGCCTAAAACCTATCACCATACTTCAATGTCTTAAACAAATCCTACGTGAAAATAAGTTAGGTGAAGAAATCTACGAAGATTAATAGTTAGGCAGGTAATTTCTAGCCGTCATCTAACATGAACCACACACACAGTACACAAACTCATGTTATATAAATTGGCTTATGCATGAACTCTATAAACCACCCTTGATCCATTCATGTAGAATAACATCACACCAAACAAAACCTTTCCCAATATTTCGTTATTACATACCACAGAGTAAGAGGATTGTTGTTATGCCTCATAATTGTGGTAATAATTTTAACTTCGATGGCGAAGTTATGATAATTTATAACTTCAATTTAGTTGCGTATTATTTTTCGAGAAAAATTGATTTTAAGGATATAATTGGAATAACTTAAAAATGAAGGGTAAAATGATGATTACACTCATGACCTCAAGCTCAAAGCGAAAAGTCCGTTATAGGCCCAATTAAATACGATGGGCCATCAAAGACCTTTCACTTTATACATCTCCCGCGAAACCCTAATCAGATGCTAGCTGAGCGGAGGCTGATAGGGTGAGGAGCCGTCGTGTGCAGAAATGGTGACGTACAGGGTAAGCCGCTGCTTACACGGATCACTCGGATATTTTGCTTTTTGATTGTGTTGTATGTATTCAACTTATATGTTGATAAAAGTTTTTTTTTTTTTTTTTTTAATGCTGTTTGTGTTTCTGCAGTTTCATCAGTACCAAGTTGTGGGGAGAGCTTTGCCGACGGAGGCTGATGAACATCCGAAGATCTATCGGATGAAGCTCTGGGCAACCAACGAGGTCCGAGCCAAATCCAAGTTCTGGTAGTATTCGAAGGCCTTTTGTTTCTGGCGCTTAACTTTGTTGTTTGCGATTTCGGTCGAATGAGCTGAAATTTCTTGCTTGTTTATTCGTGCGCAGGTACTTTCTGAGGAAGCTGAAGAAAGTCAAGAAAAGCAATGGTCAGGTCCTTGCCATCAATGAGGTGTGTATCCGTCTAAATCGTTTATTAAAAGCCTTAACTTTGGAGTGTTATGCCCTAATTTTGCTCCGTATGCTCTGGTTTACGATTGTGGCTGATCATTACAGGGTATCTTAGCTGCATTATTCCATATCTTCCATGCAATTGTGTACTTATCTTACATAGTCAAGAAAAGATTGTTCGATCGATGGAAATGCTTGCGTAAATTAAACCCTTTGTGCGGTCTGTTTTCATTCACCACATGAAATTCATTGCCAATATATCACTTTCTTAGCGACGTAATATCCGTTCTCTCTTCTCAGCGATCTTTCGGTTTCTGATCCCTCAAAATCCCTTTTCTTCCAAACGAAAAACAGATATTCGAGAAGAACCCTACGACAATCAAGAACTACGGCATATGGCTGAGATACCAAAGCAGGACTGGGTACCACAACATGTACAAGGAGTACCGCGACACCACACTGAACGGCGCCGTCGAGCAGATGTACACTGAGATGGCCTCTCGCCATAGGGTTCGCCACCACTGCATTCAGATCATCAAGACGGCAACGGTTCCAGCCAAGCTATGCAAGAGGGAGAGCACCAAGCAGTTCCATGATTCCAAGATCAAGTTTCCTTTGGTTTATAGGAAGGTTAGGCCCCCAACTAGGAAGCTCAAGACTACCTACAAGGCTTCGAGGCCAAACCTCTTCATGTAGTAAGAACGTCTCTGTTTCTTTCTTCTGTTGTTGCGCGGCGATTTTTATTTGATGTTTCGGATCGAATTGTTATGAGACTGTTTGAAGTTTTCGTTATATCTTTTTTTCGGGTTATGTTTGTGATGAATCTGCTGAATTAACATACAGAGAGTTACTAGCTACACAATCAACGTTGTCTGTGATGGATGTATATGCATGCCACGTAGATGAGGTTTTTTTGTTTATTGTAAGAAAAAAATCGAAGAGATGGTACATGGATTGGATTTACTTGGAAAAAGAGAAGCATATTTTATATATTGGTTGGTTTAAAAAAAGGGGATTCAACACTTAAATACCTATATCAATAAAAATAAGACAGATCAGTCCCTTGTCAGATCTATTTTTAATCTAGGTACCTAGTTGAATTTTATTTTACTGATAGGTACCTAACTGACGGATTTACCCCTGCTAAAACAACTTTATTACATCTTTTACCTGTTTTCTTCTTCACGTTCTTTCATTCCTAAAGAAAAAAAGTTCTCACTCTCCCAAACCCAAATCGCAGATTTAATCCTAGAAATCGAGCCATGTTCGTTGTTGCTTCCTCGTTCGTCGTGGCATTCCCCTTCTGAAATCGGTAGGTAAGTCATTCGCAGTAATACCGTACGTCGTCGCATTTCTTCGCAGTATTTCCGTCCTCAATAGGCTTGTATCTAGTTTGATTTTGCCATTATTCGTTGGGTTTATGCATTTTCGGTTAATGTTCGTAACAATGGTTGCGTGTTTTTGGAATAACATCGATTTGTTGTTCGATTAGGGGTTTTTTGTGCTTGTATTTTCGGATGGGTGGATTAACTGTTGTCGATTTGGGTTTTTTTGGAATGGGTTGGTTTTGATTTGTTCTAATGGGGTCAATTTATTTTGGTACTACATTATCACTGCATTTGGTACCCTCTGTTTGGGCAAAGTGGTACCCTAGTGTGAATAAATTGGTACTGCTTGTTAACTGGTTTTTTTCAAATGAGGTCAATTTATTTTGGTACTACATAATCACTGCATTTGGTACCCCCAGTTTGGGCAAATTGGTACCCCTTGTGTGAATAAATTGGTATTGCTTGTTAAATGGCTTTTCGAATGGGGTCAAATTGTTTTGGTACTACATTATCACTGCTTTTGGTACCCTCTGTTTGGGCAAATTGGTACCCCTTGTGTGAATAAAATGGCACTTCTTTTTTACCGTAGATTTTTTTGCAGAAATGCGTCCGGGGAACAGATCTGAGCTGTCTTCAAGGTGCCATCCTGCGCTGTTTTGATCTACCATAAGCAACTTGGAGGGTAGCATGACCCCAGAAAAAAAGAAGCTATAAGAAGGTCTCCGTTTCACTTTTTGTAGATATGCTTAAGATGTCAATTGTTTGATCTGTTTGATCTATAGTGTATCGTGCTTCTATGGCTGCTTGCATTTTACGTGACGAGCACAATTGTATGCTTGATCTGTGTGGTTAAGTTACTTGAATATGATGTGAGACTGTTTGGAGATTTTGTTTATGTAGGTTAACTTCTTTTGAGCTTGGGATGAGACCGTTTTGAGACTGTTTGGATTTTGTTCATGACTCAGTATTGTTTGGAAGAGGATGAGGTTGAGGCTAATGAAAGAGGATGCGATGATGTGTCCAAGGAGGATGCGATGGAAGAGGAAGAGGTTGAGGCTAATGAAGTCAACACGGGGATGAGACTGTTTGGAAACTTTGTTGTTTATGTTCATTAAGTTGTTCTTAGACTTGGGGATGAGACTGTTTGGAGACTCAGTGATGTCGATGAGACTGTCTGTATTTTTGATCTGTTTGGTTAAGTTACTTGAGTATGCTGTGAGACTGTTTGAAGACTTTGTTTATGTAGGTTAACTTCCTTTGAGTTGGGGATGAGACTGTTTTGAGACTGTTTGGAGTTTGTTCATGACTCAGTGATGTTCGTTTGTTGTGTAGTTCTGTAAATCTGTCTGTATATTATGCAGTACCATAGGTCTTTATATTGTCGTACCTTTTCTTTACATATAGAGTACCATAATATGCACCCTAATCGTACCATTATGTACAAATATACCGTACCAAAATAGAAGATATGAAGAACCTTGAATTGTTCGTATATTACCGTATCATTTACATATATTGTACTTTAAGGTACCTTATCATTATATATTGTACCATAATCTGCAGCTTCACCGTATCACTATGCAAGTGTATCTGTCTGTATCGCTTACATATAGAGTACCGTAATATGCAGGTTAACCGTACCATTACGTAATATATATCGTACCGTACATATCGCACATGAAGTATCTTATCTGTTGTACACTAAGGTACCTTGTATTTTACAGAAGGTACCTTATCATTTACCTATATAGTACCATAACCTGCAGGTTTACCGTATCTATAATTACACATATACAGTACCCAGATATGAAAGTATATCGTACCATTTGTTATACGATCGAAAAATAAATACATTCCTAATCGAATCGCGTTGTCTTGCGTGATTTTGACAATACCTAACAACAACGAAATGAAAAAAATATGAAAGCCTAATGCACTGAATTCGCAAATGTAGCACTCACCACATTATTCAAATTATGTTGTAGATGTTTTTGCTTCTATCCTTGTACTATAATGAATCTTGGTATTCTAAGATTTAATTCATGCATGCGGGGCCTAATGCACCGAATTTGATCTGAAACGTATTTAATACTATATATTACCGTTCTACGGTGGTTCGAGATGAAAAAGTAATTCGATCGACCTCAAAAAAACTAACCCTAGCATGACGTATCATATATATAAGGGACGCCGTACCTTAAATATCTTTG
Organism: Craterostigma plantagineum; assembly: GCA_027422505.1. NCBI lineage: Eukaryota > Viridiplantae > Streptophyta > Magnoliopsida > Lamiales > Linderniaceae > Craterostigma > Craterostigma plantagineum. The sequence continues at coordinate 7,418,173 of JAPQWV010000038.1, forward strand.
TAGGGGTACCTGTCGTTTTGTTTAAAGCGTACCAACGCAGCCACGGTTGCAGTACCCAAAATTACATATGACAAGAAACATTTTATGAAAGCCGCTGACATGTCAGATGAGCTGTCTTTTATTATTTAATACCTCGTATGTCAGAATCAAACCACTTATGACATAGAAAATGTCAGAAATCTGTCCACTCATGACTGAAAAACGTCAGAAAAGTGTGCAATCATTACAGAAAAAGTCAGAAATTGTCTATTCCTTTATCCACACCAACATCTACTGAAATGCTTCGTTTCTGACGAAATATTGCCAAGTCTTAAATTCAAAGTCTTACTTTAATTATACGGTACCTACTTCTGAAACGATACAGTACCCTAAGTCGTACACTTAGAGTACCTAAATGACCTACATTACGGTACCAAAGTTGCGTAATTAACGTACCAAATTGACATATATTACAGTACCAAGTTCGCTTATATTAGTACCATGTTGGCATATCTTACGGTATCAATGGTATATTACAGTACCAAATATGCATATTACAGTACCAAACAGGCATATATTACGGTGCCAAATGTGCATATATTACTGTACCACATTTGCATATCGTAGGGTACCAAACAGGCATATATTACGCTACCTAATTTGCATATCGTAGGGTACCAAAATGGCATATATTACAGTACCAAATTTACATATATTACGGTACCAAATGTGCATACATTACCAAACTGGCATATACGGTACCAAATATGCATATCGTAGGGTATCAAACTGGCATAAATTACAGTACCAAACAGGCATATATTACGGTACCAAATATGCATATCGTAGGGTACCAAACTGGCATATATTACAGTATCAAATTTACATATATTACGGTGCCAAATGTGCATACATTACCAAACTGACATATGTTTACGGTACCAAATATGCATATCGTATGGTACCAGGCATATATTACAGTACCAAACAGGCATATATTATGGTACCTAATTTTGGTATTTTAGGGTATCAAACTGGCATATATTACAGTACAAATTTACATATATTACGGTACCAAATGTGCATACGTTATGGTACCAAACTGGCATAAAATATAGGTACAAATTTGCATATATATGGTGTCACTGGCATATATTACAGTACCACACTGGTATATATTAGATGTTCCAAATTTACATATTTACGGTATCAAACTGGTATATATTACGGTACCAAATATGTATATATTACTATACCAAACTATTATATATTACAGTATCAAATATGCATATACTACTGTACCAAACTGACATATATTACAATACCAAATTTGCATATTTACGGTATCAAACTGGTATATGTTACAACCCCAAATTTGCATATATTATAGTACCAAATGTGCATATATATGGTACCAAACTGGCATATATTACACTACCAAATTTGCATATTACGGTAGTAAATGTGCATATATTATTGTACCAAACTGGCATAAAATACAGTACCAAATTTGCATATATTACGGTATCAAAATGGCATATATTACAATACCAAAAGTACCAAATGTACATATATTACTGTACCAGACAGGCATAAATTACAGTACCAAATTTGCATATATTACGATACCAAATTGGCATATATTACATTACCAAATTTATATATATTACAGTACCAAATGTGCATATATTACTGTACCAAACTGGCATAAATTACAGTACCAAATTTGCATATATTACGGACATTTTGGTACGCTGTATAGTTTAGATTGGTACTGCATAACCGGATATTTTGGTACCGTATAGACAAGGTTACTTGGTACGTAATATAAATACACAAAGATACTACATACCATAAATGTCCAATCGGACTGTATTGCATTATATTAGGTACGGTAAAACAACATACAATGGTACGTAATATACATAAGAAATGGTACGTCGTAACAATTATATAAAAAAAATCCGAAATTCTCGATGGATTAGCCCCAACAACGATCAAATCCTTACATTCCACCTTTATATGGAGCTATTGGATCGCATTGAACTCCCGGATTTGGGCTAAACCTTGAATAAATGCGTGAAATCGATTAACCAAACCCGAACCAAAAGAAAAGCTTAACTGACAAAATCAACGCCTAAAATCAAGAACCCACCGTTCAAGAGGCTCGTCGATCGTTGTCCGCCGCCGGCACGAGCAGAAGGAGGTGGTTGGCAAGAAGAAATTCATCGACGGGGGATGGAGCTCGATTTTTGCAGAGAAAGAAAAATGCTGAAATGAAAATCTAAATCATTTAATAAGGGTATTTTGGTAATCTTAGGTGATTAGGTACCTAAGTGTAAAATTTTTATTCACTTGGGTACCTAGCTATAAAATATGTCTGACAAGGTACCTAAGTGGCTTTTTTGTTTTCTCTTGGGTATTTATGTGTAGATTCCCGTTAAAAAAAACTACCAGGATATTATCATCCATCGTATCTCAGAAAAGTCAAAAATGGCATGCTGAGACCGAAGCTTCTTTTCATAAAGTCAGAAACAAGGATAACGTCGTACCGTTGAGTGTTGAGACCAAATAATCATCATCACATAATCTTATATATATGTGTATAATCATATCCTTTGCACCAAGCAGCATGGAATTGACTATAAATATTAGTCAATTACCAGGAACTTAAATTCACATAGGCTGTATTTTCCTGCCAAGAAGCTGCGTTTTCTTACCGGTATTTGTTCTTGGGCGTTGAAGTCAACTGTCAAAAATAGCATGCCTCCCCAACGTTATATTAATAACCAAAGCTCAACAAATACCTCCCCTTTCATAATTGTCGTCCTAAAACCATCAAAACCTCTCTCTCTTTTGCACCAAACTTTCAAAGCAAAGCCCATACACAGACAGACAGACAGACAACTGATGGACGATGCTGTCTCAACAACTTCGGTTGAAAATTCAAAAGGGTCGTCTTCGCCGGCGACGACCATTAGCGGCGGCGCGTCATCTCACGTCATAGTAGACGTGCTGGAGAACAGAAGCCTGTGTAGGGTATGCCACTTGAGCGGAAAGGAGATCGGTTATTACGACGCTGACATGGAGTTGATGGAGCTTGGCTGCGGCTGCAATGGCGATCTCAGGCTTGCTCATACGTACTGCGCCGAGGCTTGGTTCAGATTCAAAGGGAACAGGTGATGATTAATTAATACTGAGCACAAGAACTCATTATTATATAGCTGTTGGTACTGTTAGGGTTTTATTCATCTTCTTTCTTCGTTCGCAGGTTGTGTGAAATATGTGGGGAGAAGGCGAAGAACATCAAAGGGATCGTTGACGAGAGGTTCATTGAAGAGTGGAGCGATGGACCCATCGACGACTGTAATACTTGTAGTTGTAGTACGAGGTACTTGAACAGACATCTGCGCCGTCTACTGACGTCGTGCTTGGCGGTGGCGTTTCTTCTCCCATGGTTCTTTAGGGCCAACTGTGAAGTGAACACGTTGTAAATGATAATGGGATTGTTGCCCAATTGTATATCAATAAAATTATGGGCGACAAAATTGTTTATTTATTTATTTTGTATAGTTCGTTCCTCCATACGTGTATGTTATTACGGAAAAAAGTCTCAACTCTCAAAAGTTGCTTGGTTACTGTACGAGCGATTTTTACGTATACGTATGAGCGATTTTGGTACGCTGCGCTGCAGCAGAGAAATGCTGAGGCTGCGCGCGAAGCTTAGATATTCAACTTTGACTGCGCCACTAAACCTTTCAAAGCCGTCGATCGAAACCCATACAAGGAAGTTTAATCCACCTTCACGAACTCAGACGCTGCTCAGTTTGTTGAAGAGCCAAAGGATCGATGAAGCTCGGCGCCAGTACGATGAAGTCCCATCCCCCGACGTTATTCTATCCACGAAGATGATCTCTGGCTACGTCGACAGCTTCAGGTTGGACGAAGCATTGCATCTGTTCGACGAAATGCCCCTTAAAGACACGGTACTGTGGAACTTGATGATCAAGGGATGCATCCTCTGCGGAGATACCGAGATGGGCCTGAAGCTGTTCGACGAAATGCCCCAAAGGAACGTCGTCTCGTGGACTACAGTGATGGACGCTTTGCTGAAGAGCAAGAAGATCGAAGATGCAAAAAAATTGTTTTGGGCTATGCCGGCGAGGGACATACCTGCGTGGAACTCAATGATTCACGGGTGTTTTGTGAATAATCGATTGGAAGATGCTATCGAATTCTTCCATGCGATGCCCGCTAAGAATGTGATTTCATGGACGACGATGATTCAAGGGCTCGATCAGCACAATAGGAGCGACCAAGCTTTGTCCGCATTCAAGAAAATGGTGGGCTTGGGAGTAAAGCCCACTTCTAGCACATTCTGCTGTGTAGTAACTGCTTGTGCTAACGTAAGGGAACTGTTCCTAGGCTGTCAAGTTCATGCCCATATTACGAAGCTCGGCTGCGCTTCTGATCCATTCATCACAGCCTCGTTGATCGCCTTTTACGCAAACTGCAATTCGATGGACCGAAGCCAAACGGCATTCGAGGAGAATCTGCATCTAAACGTCGTCGTTTGGACGTCTCTATTGACAGGCCACATCAATAATTCAAACCACGAAGATGCACTGAGAGTTTTCGTCGACATGAACAGATTAGGTATCATCCCAAACCAGTCGACATTCGCCAGTTTGCTGAATTCGATCTGCGAAATGGAGGACATCGAATTGGGCCGAAGCGTGCACAGTGCTGCAGCGAAGCTTGGCTTGGCAAACGATCCCTTCGTGGGCAATTCCCTCGTCGTGATGTACGCAAAGTGCGGGATGTTACACGAAGGGGCGAAGGCGTTCGGCGAAATCGGTGAAAAGAACGTCGTTTCTTGGAACTCAATCATCGTTGGCTGCGCCCAGCATGGATTTGGCGAATGGGCTTTATCCTTGTTCACCCAAATGGTGAAGGAGGGATTGAATCCCGACGAAATCACATTCGTGGGCCTGCTAAGCTCGTGCAGCCACGCGGGCATGCTTCGAAAGGGAAGGCTTTTTTTCGAACGCCTATCGTGCTCGTCCTCCTTGGAAGTGAATCAAGAGCACTATGCTTGCGTGGTTGATATCTTGTGTAGGAGTGGGAAAGTAAAGGAAGCATATGACTTGGTGATGAAAATGCCCGTGAAGGCGAACCTTTCGATATGGCTTACGCTGCTCAGTGGATGTAGGGTGGAGAGTGATATCGAAGTAGCCGAGCGCGCTTCTGCAGAAATCTTGAACATTGATCCTCAGTGTCGGGCGGCTTATGTGTTGCTGGCAAATATATACGCATCTTATGGTAAATGGGGCGACGCTGCGAGAATCAGAACGAACATGAGAAAGGTTGGGACTTTAAGACAGCCCGGATTGAGTTGGGTAGCGCAAGTGGCGTAAACAATTTAATTCGATTTGGGTTGTAAATGGGATCCTAAGGTTATAAGTCAAAGATCCTTCGAATTGAAGGCGAGGTTCCCACTGTTTTCCATCAATTAAAGTAGCTCAGATTCGAAGAAGCTCAAATGAGAAACAACTGAATCCGATAAACAGATAAGGGCATATAGCAAAGTCTCAAAACTCCGTAAAGAAACAAGGTTTATGCGTCTGAACGACTGCATTACAGAAACAAACACGGAAATTATAGGGAAAGTTTCAAAGAGATAGCTTATTCATCCTCTTGGCTGCGAAGCCTTGCAAGCTTGTTAGTGACGACGACGTCGAGCTGAGCAGCACGCTCCACGATTTCCTTCCTCTTCTTCGTGGAGACATTGTGGGCGATCTCAGCACAGTATGTCCTAATCGAAAAACAAGGCAATACAGATGATAAGAAATACGAATTCAAAGAAGGAAAGGCTATTTGTTGAACGATTCTGATGGATGAATCCATTACCTATTGTGCATCATAAGAAGCTCAAGCTCCTTCACATTGTGCACGAGGAACTTCTTGAAACCGTTGGGTAGATAGTGGCGAGTTTTCTTGTCAGACCCATAGCCGATGTTTGGCATCAAAACAGATCCCTTGAACTTTCTTCTGACCCGAGAGTCGATACCCTTCGGTCTGCGCCAGTTTGGCTGAGGATAATGTACGGAATATTTGCAATTAGTCGTTACAGTGATTTGTGTCCAAAGGCCAGAGGTTTGCTCATGTTACGAAGACTAAACCAAACAGAGACAGCGAAGACCTCTTATCCAAGGCGAAACACACGAGCATATAACAGATCGGGAAAGCAAGAAGGATTTTGGCGATGTCAACAGCAGATCAGAGCTAACAGTGATACAGAAAAGGATGAATGATACCTTGACAGAAACGAAGCGATCGCTCTGAGTCCTCTTGAACTTTTTGACCCTCTTCTTGATGATTTTCTTACTGAGAAGAGGAACGGCCATTTTCGACGACTTCTGCAAAGGAGAGAAAACAATTGTTCCAAAAAGATTAAACGGATACAAGAAACGAATCGTGCTGCAGCTACCTTACACTTATTTTTTGCGATCAAAATCGAAATGTATACCTTGAGATCTTCAAAAGGGTTTTCGCGTCTTCTGCTTAGCTCTAGCTGCCGATGTTATGCTGTGCTCAGTGTTGAAGGAGGCGATATATGTGATTAGGGTTTTGAATCGACCACGTCAAAAATGTCATCAGCCCATTTAGCGTATCTGTATTGGACTCGGCCCATTAATGAGTAAGCCCATTTTGAGCTGGCGCGGGGCCCACAGTTAGTTGGCACTGCACTCAGTACTCTCTTAGATTAGTTGAGAGCTTCGCTTGAGCTTGTTCATATTAAGTCCTACCTCGCCGGAGAAGATTATGCCGCAATGGACGGTACGTTTCACTGTTTCTTTTATTTTCATTGATACATTGAGTGTCGTTTCGATTTGGATCGATTAATTAGCTTTAATATCCTTCTGTAACAGATTTGACGATCAGAACTGTATATAATGCGAATCCAGGGAGCTGAGGTCGATGACCAAGGAAGCAGATCAATTTCTGATGAAAGAGGCATGCGAAGCATGAGCTTCCATGGTTTTCTGTATCCTAAATTAGAGTTTGACTGTTACATACATCATATTCAGGTCGTCTAGCATTCGAAGTCCCTTTTTTATTTGTTTCAATTGCCAGCCATAATGGACTGTCATCAGAAATGTAAATGACATAGGTGTTTCTGTTTTGATGCAGCCATCGCATTACTTTTGCTGTGAAGAATGGGTATAGGTGGAAGGAGAAGAAAACACGCAGACAGAGCTTTTGGGACCTGAAAGGCATTGTCTCCAAACTGGTTAGTGAGGCGATAATATTCCAACTGTTTTTGTGGAATGACCTATTGATTATATACACATCTATCACCTATGCATGCCTTAAGTTAGGAAACCATACTCTCCTGACAAAGAAGAGAAGCAATAGCACCTACTGTCTGACAAGTTCATTTCTCAATTTCCACCACTTCGGCGATATCCTCACCCTCTTCAACATACTGATGGTAGACGTAAGAACCAAGTCCTCCAGCTGCCAAGAGAATCGAAAGCAACTTCAGCCGATTCATCCGCTCGCGGAAGAACACAGATCCAATAATCAGCATCACCGGTGATCCTACGGTGCTAACGACATTGCAAAACAAAGAAGACACTTCAGATATCAGCCCAACAGCTCCGAGGGAAAACACCTGCCAAGCCACTGCTATAAGCACCAAGACAACCATGTAACCTGCACTCCCCAGTTGAAAACTAGCCATCTCGTCTCTTACAGCACGCCTCTCCCCACTGGCAAACAGTGCTAGTCCCACGACACAAGTCTCCACTAGTGACTGGTAAATCATGACATGAACCCCGATTGAGAGTGTTACCTTCGTTTTTAGCACTTTACGATCGAGCGAGAGCTGAGTCATCGAGAGTGTTAACGAGTACAAGGCTGACGCCGCAAGAGTGCTAGAGAACCCTACTAAAAATTCTCTTCTTTTGCAGCTGCTCGCAGGAGATTGTTGTTCGCTTTCGTTGGCGTCGAGCACTAGGAGGGTTGAGGAGATGGTTAGGAGAAAGAGGGAGTTCAGTATAGGAGGCGTGATCTTTTGGGCGTTGAGGAAGAAAGAGAAGAAGGCGTTGAACAGCAACTCAGTGGTGCTTATGAGAGAGAACGTGGAGAGGGGAAGACTACGAAGCCCAATTGCATATAGAACATTCGAAGCTGCTCGAAGTAGACCAATGACTAGGCACGCCGACGCCACGGTTAGCATACAGGGCTGATCCTTCTGATCTGTTGGTTCACAGCTTATCACACGATAGTTTTTCGGAGTGAAGTAAATGGCGAGAGGAATGAGAACTGGGAATCCTATGGTTTCCAAAAGAGCTGTCAAAAGTGCAGATTTTCCACCTTTGTTGTAATAAAGTCTAGCGAGAAGAGTGGCACCAGACTGCCCAAGGAGAACGAAGACTGTGTAGATGATAATTCGAGGCCATTGCTTCCTTCTCTTGGGCTCGTAGATACTTGGCGTAGACGCTCCACCGTCCTCAGAATCTTTAACTGCGAAATTGATCATCAGGTACTAAAGCGAGTTTACTTCTACATACGGCTGAATCAATCAGTTGGATGATTCTTAAATGTAGTGTGGGTAATTGTATTTACCTAAAGATGTTAACTTTGGCTCTTGAACATCGTCCATGTTGGTAGTTGATGGAATCACGAATGGGATGAATAAGCACTTTCTGGGTTTCTTGAGCCTATATTTAAAAAGAAATCTTTGTGATGCTAAGTTCCAGGGTTGGCATAAACTGCATGAGATCTCTCTCATAGGGTCCGCTCTCTATGTAAAGAATAACCATTATATAATATTTTGAGTGCTTTTAGCACCATATAAAGAAGTTGGTCCGCGCTTTTTTTGGTTTAGTACTTCAGTTGGTGACCATACATACTCTTTGTATGACTACGTACAACCTCGTAAAATCGTCTGTGGAATCAAAATGCTCAAAGGACGCTACACTGTGTAAGAAAGAGCCAAAAGATAATAGAGGTATTCCAAAAGATCCAACGATTCTTTATAGTCTGTTTTAATTCATCCATACACGTACATTCAAAGACACACACACACACACAAAACACATATAACGTACGCGAAATCAAACAAGCAAGCTCGGCGTTCTCGTCGTCCTTGGCTCAATCATGTACTTTTCAATCTTCTTATTACCAAAACTGTTCATTCGCATACCTCATTCCACAGTCTACGAGTTCGATATGCGCAGCTATGGATCTTTCGCAGGTCAGCTTGAGGAGATCCTCGACGACCTCTAAGCAAAAGTAGCAGTCGTCCCTCGACTCCACCCCAGAATTGCAGCTACCTCTTCCGTAGACAACCTCGGACGAACCCTCCACCGCTTTGGTCAACGTTCCAACGTAGTTTGGCTCAGTAGTTGGAACGTAGTCGGTCAAATCTCCGAGAAGAGTTACTACGGCGGGCCCGTAAGAACTTCCTCCTTCCCACTTTTCTGGGCCGCAGTCCTCCAATGTAATCTCCGTGTTAGCAGCTTTCATGGGTGAGAATAACATGTTTGCCGCAATAACTGCTGTTAAGGTTACTATGAGATCTGTGTTGTTGTTTAGGCAACGACCCCATCTTTGAATTTATATCCTTTTCTTTTTATTCTTTTTACCTCTTGCTTTTGTTCTTGGCTGATGTGTAATAATGTACTCAGTTTTTTGCAGTGCATTTATAGGAGTTTAGGGCGCTGTAGTTTTCTCCGTCCTCGTATTTGATTCCAAACGAAAAGAAAAGTAAACTCTTTCGAAGAATATGTTTTTATTCGTTCGTATGAAGTGCGATTTTCTTGTGCTTCTCTTTGTAGCTTCCGATGATTTATTTTTTGTGTATGCTTTTGCAGTGAAAGGCTGATTTTGAGGTGGGAAACACGAAGGTGCTGAGGGAGGGCATTGATATCTTCTCCTTTGACTCTACAAATTTGGCAAATGTAGATGTTACACATATTTTACATCTAAATATTATGAGCTTTATATCATCATTATAAATAGAGATTTGCTATGGTGCCCACCTATCGTGAGCAACCACCGTGAGCACCATAAGTAAATCTCTCAATTTTTTGCCTTTTTTTTCGATTCTCAACACCGTCAACACCTCCGTACACTCTCTCGTATCATTGCTAATCTAAATCGACATGTCCAACACGTTAATTTTTATGAAAATTCATTATTTATTATTCACATGTGGACGACGTACCGATGTGATGATTTTCTTAAAAATTAACATGTTGGACATGTCGATTTAGGTTAACAATGATACGAGAGAGTCTACTGAGGTGTTGCGGTATTGAGAATAATAAAAAGCAAAAAATTGAGAGATTTGCTTATGATGCTCACGGTAGTTGCTCACGGTAGGTGGGCACCATAGCAAGTCTCATTATAAATAATGCATATTGAATATTTAAAATTAAATGATCGATTGAAATTCGGGCTAAGTGGACCAAAAGCCCATAATGGCTACTTCGAACGATATTCAGATTACAATACGATTGACAGGCCTTTTGAAAATACAAAATAAATAATGTTATCTTGAATGCCATTACAGTTTGTTCTTTTAGTTTTCCTATTCGACATAGAATCGATAATAATTGAGGACCCCTCTAATTTGATGCATGGACCATGTTCTTACCTATCCTCACATGTCCTTTCTTCTCTTGCTTCTGTCTATCTATCTACATCACAACCATTGAAATGGTATGGGCCTCACATTTTCTTTAGTTATTTAATGTTATTGGACGTCTTAATCAACTTCGCTTTCTCCTATTTGTTCAACCAACCAATATGTGTTTGTAATTTTTTAAGAGCAATTTCCGTTTCACGACCAGTTACTGTTTTAAAATTGATTTGAGGACTTGTGATTTCAGGACTTGTTACTGTTTTAAAATTGATTTCGTACCCTGTTAGTTTAAGAATTAGTTTTAAGGACCGATGTTTGCGGTACCACTTCATTGTTCCGCAGTACCACTTCATTGTTCTGCACTACCACTTCATTGTTCTGCCGTAAAAGATGAAGTGATACTGCAGAACAATGAAGTGGTACTGCAGAACAATGTAGTAGTACTGAATAACAATGAAGTGGTACTGCAGAACAATGAAGTGGTACTGCAGAAATCGGGTTCATAAAACTAAATTTTATACTGACAATGTCACGATTTTAAAGGGGGCTGAATCATATGTAATAAGTTCACCTAAGGTACTTGATAAGAGGATGAGATTAAATCATATGAATCTTCCCCAATAATCTTAAGTCCTAATAAGCATGATCGCAGTCAAGAAGTCGCCGCGTGTAAGTCTTTAATTTGATCATGGCCTATCTATTAACTTTTGCAAAATAAAAATAAAAAATAATTCAAAGTGTTGAGCATAGCCGTAACTAATCACAAATGAATTAGATATTGTCACCTTTTCTGTTTAAATAGTATATGTAGGACAAGCAATCTTCACATAAGTCAAAGCAACAAGTTATATCCACCATGAGAAGGAAAAGAACAAATATATCACCACTCACTTTCCAATGAAAAAGCCATCATACTCCACATGATCTTGTTTAGGAATGATCTTCATTGAAGCTTCAAAACCATATAGGGAAAAAAAAATAGACATCTAAAGAATGAGATTTGATATGGTGCTCACCTACAGTGAGCAACCACCGTGAGCACCATAACCAAATCCCTCATTTTCTTGCGTTTTTTTCGATTCTCAACGCCGCCCACACCTCCGTAGACCATCTCATATCCATTGGTAACATAAATCACCATCTACAACACGTTAATTTTTAAGAAATCATCACATCGATGTGTCGTCCACGTGTGAAGAATAAATAATGGATTTTCTTAAAAATTAACGTGTTGGAGAGGATGATTTAGGTTACCAATGGATATGAGATGGTCTACGGAGGTGTGGGCGGCATTGAGAATCGAAAAAACGCAAGAAAATGAGAGATTTGCTTATGGTGGTCACGGTGGTTGCTCACGATAGGTGGGCACCATAGCAAATCTCCCTAAAGAATATAATACACATTTATATATCCCCCACTTTCATTATTAGGGGAAAAAAATCAAGAATGTATAAAAGTGTGACCATAGTCTCCAACCTCTCACACCGAAGCCCCAAGCCTTTCTTCGATCCAAAAGGTAAATTCCAAAAGTGAGGTGCAGCATTTGTTCGTACTATTTTCTATTATTTATGAATATGGGAATATTAAAATAATATTATAATCACATTACCATTAAACAGGACATCAGTTGCAACAATATTAATATATGATGATAGTTGCCGACGTATATCGTATATGATCACACAACTCATCTCTCTCTCTCTCTAGAGAATACAGCAAGAAAACACACACATACAAATATATAAATAATATATATTATATTCGATCTTCATAGTAGCGATGAAAAGCGCCATAAGATGCTTCATATCGTGCATATTACCGTGTGGAGCATTCGACGTTGTCAGAATTGTACACGCCGACGGCCACGTGGAAGAAATCAGCGGAACAGTAAAGGCGTCGGAGATCATCAAACTCCACCCCAAACACGTCCTTAAGAAACCCTCATCATCCTCGCCGTCCGACGACTTCAGCAGCAGCTCTAATCCTAAGATCGTGACCGTAGATCCCCAAACTGAGCTCAAAAGGGGAAAGATTTACTTCCTCATCCCACCAAGTGATGAAAAGAGTTCGAGGAGGGCTAAAACTCATACTTCAGAAAAGAAGAAGAAGAAGAAGGATAATAATATGGCGAAGAAGGAACCTAATAACTACCCGCCGGAAAAGGGTCGCCCGCGATCGACGAGTTACGACATGAACAGATGTATGGGCGATAATATGGCAGTTTGCGATCGTTATTTGATTGAAATCTTGTCGGAGAACAAAGCTTCATCGAATAAGGATACGAGGAGGCGGCGGCGCGTGGGTGTGTGGAGGCCACGTTTGGAGAGCATCTCTGAGATCCCATTGCTGGATATTAAGTAATTATTTGCTTATTATTAATTACTTGATATGTTTGTGTAGTTAATAAATAATGCAAGAAAAGTCGTTCCTTTTTGTTGTGATCGTCGTCGTTTCTTGATTGCAGATAAGATCTATTGCAACATATTATATTGCTGTTCAGAAATCATTTCCAGTTCTGTATATTTCGCCCCACCCACACCACGACGTTGGTGGGGTTTCATTATGTAATAATGTATAATGAATTCAAACTTTATTATGATTTCAAGATATGGAAGAAAAGAAGTAAATGCTATTACTAAAAACAGCTTTTCATGTCTCAAGGCAAATGATTTATTAACCAAAGCGAGTCACATTTAATTATCTTTTGTGTTTTAACTTTTTATTATTACATCGTGTCATAATAAAGAGAAATTATACGATTATTACGGAAGACTTTAAGGTTTCTCTGTCTGCACATTATTAGTCTTGACGAAAGTTAACGGCCGAGTTGATTGTATTTATTGCGATTTTCTCAAAAAGGCAAACTACTTCACACATAAAGGCCACTTCATAGAAAAACCCTAAGTATGTGTTTCAATATGCTTTATACCGGACTTCAATTAACTCGACAAGAACATTAATTAAGTTTGTGTCGACGAGTGTTGTAAATGGGTTGTTCTTAATCTTGTAATCAGAAGAGAAAAATTAGGACCGTGTGATTTGTTAACATTCGAAATATCAATGAATGCATTCTCCGTGGATGTAATCTCGAATCCGTGAGGAATTCGAGACGAACCACGTTAAATCTCTTGTCTTTCGATTCGTCTATGCGTTTTCATTTGTGGGTTGTAAATATCTTGATCGGTTGATAGTCATGAGTTTTGAAAGCATAACTCCACGACGCATAAGCAATTACTAAAACTGAAGTATAGTGAATTGTACTATAAATACAATAAAAGTACAAGAGAACCATTTGAGATAGACGAGGCCTCATAAATACAATATTCTCTTGGATATATTGATTGTAGAAGATAGTTTTGTATTCTATGTAATATTGAGCGTTAGAGATTAGCTAAAAGCCATGTAAATGTGCGATCAATAAAGTGAAGGTATTATCTCCTGTGGACGTAGGATTTGTTTTGAATCCGAACCACGTAGAATTCCACTGTTCGTTGTTGATTTCCATTTATTCGTCTTACAAAAAATCTGGGACTGATCGCAACTCCCCAACAATATTCAAAACATACCGTATACGTACGATCAGACACGAAAAACAATATTATTAGAGCGCATGCAAATGCGTACTATGCTTAAGCAAGCAAGAAAAGCAATAGAAAGTCAATTCATATAACAGCAAAACAATTTTCGATCTTGATATCAATCATCATCTTTCTTGGAGTCCTCAATCTCCTTCAAGAACGGAGCGCACGACGGGGCGGCGATCTTGGCTGTGAAGGCGAGCGGATTGGCCTTTCGTACGTTTCCATGCAAACCGCTGTTCTTCGTAAGGACAACCTTTGAGCTCTGCGTAGCCCAACCTTCGTCTGGGATCTCATCGCAGTCGTCTTTGCTACTCTTCACCAAAGTCACAGCACATTCTTCGTCCTCGTGATCTCCTTCGACCCTCAGATGGTATACGCCATTGTTGTCTGTAACTCCTTCTAAGCTGTACGTCACGTTCCCTTCTCCCTCGCCCTTGCATTGAAGATTCACAGTTGCACCTTCACACACACACACACACTTAAGATTATTATTTGTATTCATGATCTATATTAAGAGGCAATTTTGACCTATCACCAATTTGATTTTTTTGCTGAACACCCTAATATATATGTGTGTGTGTATACCGGACATAGGTACGCTGAACTTATTGATGAAATCAGCGCGACATATCTCGCAATAGACTTCTCCCTCGACGAAGAACTTGGTGATGGTGGCTTGAGAGGGTTTGGTTGATAGAGAAAGGAAGAACAGAAGCGCGACGAAAACGATGATTGTTGATTTTAGGGGAAATGTCGTCATTTTTCTTTTTTTTTTTTTATTTGTGTAATAAGGCTGAAATAAGTAAAGGAGCAAACTTTCTGATTTTGATGTAATGTCTGGCTTACGGTGAAGTGTGTGTTGATATATATATATTTCTATATGGTTTTGGTAGTTAGTTATGTGAGGTGATGCTGGTTTTTTGTGTGTGTGTGTGTTGGTAGGAAAAATCTCAAATTTAAGGTAATATAGTTTTATCTTAGATCTCTTTTCAGGTTACGCATTTTTTACGGGCGAAACGAAAAATCCATCACATTTGGAAAAGATTCGATCGATATGTCACTTTAAGAATGCCTCGCCATCAATGTAACAAATCAGGTTATGTTTAATATATAAATATCTAATCTTGGAACCTATCATTCAACTCATCCTCTATATATAAAGAAAGAAAAAAGGATATTAATTCCGACTAACTTCGATTAAATGGCGAAGGTAGCGAAGATCACGGTATACCTCATCAGAGACGACCCAATACTAATAGTGTTAATCCTGGGGTTCTGCCGACCCCGCGGCAAAATAACCGACCTACCTCAACTAACCACTCCACCTGAGGAGCGATTCCTACTCTCAGCATAAACTCGGGCCGACCAGACGGACCTCAAGAAAGAGGCCCCGAACCCAGTAGGGGATCCGCGCCGAAGGCACCCCAAAGGCTCTAGAGAATGCCCCGATCCTCGGGGATGTTGCCCGAGGACACCTACTTTCGGAGTGTCTGGCAGGATCACCCCTGGTAGAAAAGCGGCCCCCTCGGGTGTTATTCCCGATTTCCTGAACTAAGCGTCTACTTCAGGAACTTTATCACCTGGTTTGGAACCGCCACGATCTCCCCATGTCAACGCCAGTGGAACGTGCAAGGAACAACTGCCAAGGATTGGGCGCGCCACGAAAATGTGCGGTCGTGGGGAGGTAGAGAGCTAGGCCCATCCAGGCCCGAAGAACACAGGACGTGGGTAAAACCGCCTGGGAACCGCCCAAAGCAAACCTCCTATAAGTATCCCAAACCTCACCCAAAACAGGTATCAATTTCTCACGTATCCTACTATTACTCTGCCGTTTTTACTACTCACTCGCACACTTTTTTGAGCACTTTACATATCATTTTCTATGCCTGGAATACGGAAATCACCCTCTTGACTAGGGGTGAAAGATGAGCTGAGCCGGCTCGTGAGCTCGACGAGCCGGGCTCGGCAAAAGCTCGGCTCGAACTCGACATAAATGAGCTCATTTATGTCGAGCTCGAGCTTGAGCCCGGATATAGTGGCTCGAGAGCTCGCGAACAGGCTCGCGAGCTTTTCTTTTCTTTTTTTTAATTTTTTTTATATTTTTATATTAATATATATTTTATTATTAATTTATATTTTTCTAATTTTCTAATTAGTTCTATTAAAAGCCTCGAATTTTTTTTTTAATTTTTTAAATTTTTTATATTTTTATATTTAATTTATATTATTTTTATTAATTTATTAATTTTTTTAGTTAAAAGCTCGAGTTCGAGCTCGATGAGCTTCGTGAGCTCGAGCTCGAGTTCGAACTCATCTAGGTGTAATGAGCTCGAGCTCGAGCTCGAGCCAGCTGTAAAGCTCGAGCTCGAGCTCAAGCCCAGAAAATGAGCCGAGCTCGGCTCGTTTACAGGCCTACTCTTGACCTAGGCAAGAGGGCAAACGACCCCTACCCTCACCCTATTTTGAGTCTCTAGGCAGAATCTGCGGCGAAGTTAAGGCGGGAAGAAGTTCGTCGGCCGTTTAGCGCGGTAGATCCATTTTTCGGCGGGATCAAATAGATTCCAACTTATATCATATTGAGACCGATCGAGAAACTTTGTCCTATGCTTGATATTTAGGTCGTCATAGTATCCAGAAAGTGAAAGAAAATAGTACACAATTTCTCACTTAGTAATACAAGAGGCCAACATCATATGGCCTGTGGAAAATAAAGAAACCCTTTTGATTTCACAACATTCTGAGAGGAAGAATGTGCGTTTTGATTAATTAATAAAAGGGGAAAACCTCATATCTTATGGTACAGTCGGCCAACACGGCCTTAGCACCTATGCCAAAGGTGCAATCATTGGCTATCAAATCCTCGGCTACAATCAAGCAATCGGTGCAGTCGTCTGGAACCAGCAATTGATTGCAGCCTCCAAATGAGTAGAGCGAAGCAGTCGTTCCTCTAGCCGTCGTCTGCATGTAGAGAAGGTAGTCCGGCTCGTTAGGTGCGTTGGCCACGAGCCCATTCATGGCATCTGCGACTAGGTAGGCTCGAATGTCGTTCGGGTCCCACCTCGTTGGGTTGCATTCGAATTCGTACACCACTGTGTTCGGAGAAGCTAATGATCCTATTGTCAGAATATCTGCGGATATTACAATGATGGTCAGTTGAAGAAGAAGAAAGAACAACCTACGACGACCCATTTCTTGGTTCCTTTCTAGGGTTTTGAATTGAAAAATAAGGCAAATAAAAGACCGCGGCGGGCGGGGTGGGAATCTGATTGGATTTCTCTCTCTCTCTCTCTATATATATATATACATATAATATATATGTGTAATATATAAGTTTCTCCGTCATGATTAGACGTTGGATTATTCCCAAACGGCGACTTGGTAAGGTTGTATAGTGGCATCATAACAGAATTTTTCTAGAGGACACATTTGGGTCATTGATTGTCATTTTCTTAAAACTAATGTATGAACAAATGGTTGGAAATATAATACACTACAAAAAGGAAAAAATATATCGACCGAAATCTTCACGGCAACTTGGTCGCCCTATTTTCTGACGGGTATTTCGACCGTGATGTGGTCGATAACAATTTCCACGGAAATACGTTGAAAACAACGTTGAATTTTATTTTTATTTTTTGTTTTATTTATTTAGAAGTGTTCGATGGCTGCTCCCTCGATATGTTTTGTTTTTTAAATTTTTTTTGAATTTGTTTAAATATGTACGACGGGTTAGTCCGTCGAAAGGTGCTCTATATATTATTTTTTTATTTTTCGATTTCTTTCGTTCTCATATTTACTTAACCGAGTTTGGTCGAATACTGTTTTGTATCGAGTTTTTCAAGTGAAGAGGTTTTGAGACTTTGGGAACAGTAAATAAATTCCCATTTATTGCATGTTGTCCAAGAAACTAAACACGTAGCATGATTTATTGTACACGTCTTAGATTTACTTATATTTCATCAAGCTTTCTATTTTCATTTCTCAATTATTTATCTTTCTCCTCCTCTCACTATTCCTTTTTCTCCATGAACAGTTCAGCTAGACTACTAAGAGCAAACATCTCAAACCTTCAGTCCAAAAAATAAGAAAGCTGTAGGTTGGTGACGTCTCAATTCTTCCTTATTTTCTGCATAGCGGTCTTTAGTTGCAGCTTCTCATCTCTACAACTTCCATTGGAATCAAGGAATCAAGTCTGCCAAGACAGCCCTCAGCTGAAGTTTGAAGTCTGGCGCCTTATTCCCATTTTGTAATCAGCGCTTTATAATAAGCGATTTATTTAGTTTAGAATTCGTCAGTAATGTTAGAGATTCTATTAGTAGGTCGGCTGAAAGTAGTTATAACGGTAACTTTGAATTTCCCTCTATAAATATGTAAATTGTTGTAAGCCATCAGTATGTTGAATCAATAAAAATTACGATCTTTATTTACATTCATTCTCTTCTCAATTCAACAAGTTTGTTATGGTATCAGAGCAAGCTTTCAAGGCTGCGCAAATCAAGATCCAAAAGCCCTCAACTCCATCTCGAGCTGCACTACAATGGCAGAATGAGAGAACACAAATTCCACAGCATCAACTCAGATGAATGATCCTTACTTCATCAACACCAGCGATAATTCTGGGCATCAGCTTGTCCATGAACTGCTGAACGGCGATAATTACACAACATGAAGCAGAGCTATGATGATAGCTTTGATTGGAAGAAACAAAGATGGCTTTGTAAATGGCGATCTTCAGCCACCACCTGCCGACGATCAGAACAAGCTCAAATCCTGGAAAAGAAATAGCAATATCGTGATTTCTTGGATCCTTAACGCAGTTTCCAAAGAGATATCAGCCAGCATACTAAACAATTCGTCTGCTCAAGAAATCTGAAACGACCTTCAAGAAAGGTTTGGTCAGTCCAATAAGCCGCGAGTCTTTCAATTAAAGAAAGAGCTAATCAACCTAGCTCAAGGATCGAGTAGCATTGGCGTATACTTCACAAGACTGAAGACCCTATGGGAGGAATTGACCAACTACCAACCAGCTTGCCCGTGCACTTGCGGAGGGATAAAAGCCATGAAAGATACTTGAATGAGGACGAGGAGTATGTCCTCACCTTTTTAATGGGGCTAAATGATTCTTTTTCGCAGGTCCGAGGGCAGATACTTCTTATGGATCCTCTATCAAACATCAACAAGGTCTTCAGTCTCCTAATCCAAGAAGAAAAACAGAGATCTATGATCTCAGGCCCTGTTCAAACAAGTGATGATCAGATGCGCAATATGGCTATGTTGACAACCAACAGCAATCTTGAAATCCCCAAGAAACATATTTTCCATCCAAGAAAAGAATCAGCTAAGCCTTTCCGCACTCACTGCAACAGAAAAGGCCACACCATAGAATCTTGTTACCACATCCATGGCTTCCCACCTGGCTACAGACAAAATCCTAAGCCAAAGACAGCGAGGGTAAACGAGTTTGGGACAGAGCATCTGACTAGCAAAGGCGCACTTGAGGACTCTCAGTTGCCATCGAGGATCCTCCCAACAGAGGATAAGTTTGTCCAGCTTCAGCTTAATCCTACTCAGTTGCTGAGCTTGAAGGCATTGCTGGATCAACATGCCACCAATCTCACATCAGACAAATCAGGACATAGCAGCCAGCCTGAGAAAACCTCAGGTATGTGTCTATCTTTTGATTTACCTGATTTGGCAGACAGGAAAGTGTGGTTGGTAGATTCAGGGGCAACCAAGATGTATGTGGTAATCATCTCCTCTTATTATAATCTTCATACCATTGAAGAATCCAATGTAATACTACCTGATAATTCAGTCATATAGGTTGACAAGGCAGGTAGCTTTAGATTTAATCAATTTATAACCTTGACTGAAGTTCTTTATATACCTCAGTTCCAATTTAATCTATTGTCAGTAAGCTCCTTGGCCAAACAACTAAACTGCAGATTCTTCTTTGAGGCTAATAGTTTTCTGATGCAGGATGCTTCATCACAAACGATTGGCAAGGGTAGTCAAGCTGCGGGCTTATACTTCATAGAAGCTGAAGCAGTTTTTCATTTTCCAGTTTCCAATTCTGTCTATTTGAATAATCTGTCTGCAAACATTTGGCACGATAGATTAGGGCACCCTTCAAATAAGATCTTGAATGTATTAAAATCCTCTCTGAAACACCTTGATGTTGTAACCAAGGTTGTAAAAAGCGCTAGGCGCTCGCTAGGCGCCGAGGGGGGCCTAGCGCCTAGGCCGTCTAGGCGGGACCTAGGCGGTTTCTAGGCAGAAATTAAACGGTCGCCTATTTTTCCATAAATATGTCAAAACATTTCAAAACAATACATCATTGTTGCTCAAAATACTTCAATACAACAAAATATATCAAAACACGATACCTTCCACTTAATCCTCGTTTACCTCCTCATCTTCAGATTCGAAATCGTCATCATACAATTCCCTAATTGTTCGATACTTCACACTTCTAAACTTATCTACCTCTTCATGTACATCCCCTGCCACATCATCATCACTAAGTTCATCAATTCCGTTGACAATCCATTCTTGTGCGGTTGATGCATCATAGGATGATAACACATCAACATCACTTTTATCTTTTTCTCTTGTTTGTTTACTCAACAACCTTGCATTAAATTGGATAAATACAAGATTATTGAGTAGAGTTGCACTAAGCCTATTCCTTTTCTTGGTATGAACCTACAAAACAAGTTACAAAATAATATTAAAAAGTATCAAGTAATATAACCTTATTAATTGTGCTAAGTACACTAACCCCTTCAAAGGCGCTCCAGTTCCTTTCACAACCGGATGAACTAGTCAATGAGAGGATTCTCATAGCCAAACTTCGAAGGTTTGGAGTTATTGAACCAAAAGTCGACCACCAAGTTACTACATAAATAAAATAAAACAAAAGAAAACTGTCACTACATAAAAATTTATTGTAGAAAAAAAGTAATGTAAAGAGTGTACCTGGATCAAAGTTGTTGTCGTTCGAAAGGCATCTAGATGCCACATTTGACCTCCCAAAAATTGAACTTTTCTCTTTGTAGATAGGAAGCTCATCCAACAAAATCTTATTTTGCATAACATACCGGGAAATAAAACATCCATGCAATCCATCACACCCATCGAGACCTCATTTTTTAATTGAATGAGAGGATCCTTGTAATGATAGTATGGATTCAACAAATAAGCCGTCATATGCAAAGGAGAATCGAGTCTTCCTTTCATTTTCTCATCGATAACTTCAATGATTGACTAATAATTGCTCAAAATATTATTTTGAGAAACCTTGATATCTTCCTTTGCCCGAATAAGCTCACCATATAAAAAGCCCATGGATGGTTTTCTATCGGAATCAACAATCCGAAGTACTTTAATTAAAGGCGTGAACACTTGTAGACAAGACGCCACACCATTCCAAAAACCCCAACTCATGACTATTGCGTAAGCCTCCTTTTTTTTCCCGGTCTTCGAAAATTTACATTCTTCCCACTCAGAACTTCCAAACATCATCTTCAACTCGGATTTTTTTTCCATCAAACTTTGTAGAGTAAGAAATGCTGAAGCAAATCGTGTCACCCCCCGGCCTCACAATGTCCTTTTTTTTGTATGTACTCTCATCATCGCTAAGACTTTGTGGTGTGCATAAAGAAAAATAGTCAATGTCTTCGCTTGATCGATCAATGACATTCTTGAACCTTTTCTGTTTCCCAATAGCTTCAAGCATGAGATTCATCGTGTGAGCAGCACATGAAGTCCAAAAGATTGTTGGCCTCTTATCTTTTAACAACTTTGAGGCACCCATATTGTTCGACGCATTGTCAGTAACAACTTGAACAACATTTTCAGGGCCAACTTCCTCAATGCACTTATCCACATAATCAAATATGACTCGACTTGTGTGTGCAATGTTTGAAAAATATTAGAAGATAGAAAAACTGTACCTAAACGAGAATTGACGCATAGGTTCATGATGCTCCTCCTCTTTCTATCACTCCAAGCATCTGTCATAATTGAGCATCCATTTATCTTCCACTCTTCTTCGTGCGTCTTCAACAAACTCTTAGTCTTATCAACTGCCTTCCTTAACATTGGTACTGTCAAATCATATCTTGTCGGTGGCAAAAATCCGGGTCCAAATTGACCAATAGCTTCCACCATCAATTTAAAGCTATCTAGCTCAATAGCATTAAATGAAATACCTGCTTCATAAACCCAATCACCAACATATTCTCTTACAGTCTCCATTCTTTGTTTGAAAAGTGCTTCATTGATGTTTTGCTCCCGTAACTTACTCTTACTAATAGAAGTCTCGGGACTAATGGCACTAGCAAACTTATCCATGGGACCAAGAGAACGAGGCGATTTCAATTGCCCAAGAGACTCATGTAGTTGATCTCCAAGAATATCCTCTTCATTAGAGTCATTGCGAATATTGACTTGCGATCTCAATTCTTCACTTTCCTCCTTTTTCTTTTTCTTCTTATTTGCATCGTTGATTGCGTTTCTACAGATAGCTTGATCTTCTTTAGAAGCTATTGAGCATGGAGCAACATTCCCGGATATATGTGCTATGTGTTCCTTGATTCTGTAAACACCTCCACTAATCACCTTACCACATTTGAGGCATTTTACTTTGTCCAAGTTCTTTGCATCTACTAGCACGCCATAATCCCATCCAACGTCCTTTGATTTTCATTTAAGAATAGACGGAATACTAGATGGTTGAGAAACACTTTGAGAAGCACCACTTGAGGCTGCCATGTATGCAATGAGGGCTGTCGCAAAGACTTAATTTTATATAAATCAACTGTAATATCCCAATGCACACTAATAGTAAATACCCATAGGCCATAAATGCATATATTGAGGTCACAGTTTTGTAACTCCATATTAAGATAGCTCCACGACACTACACAGTCAATTTTCGCACTTTGGGAAGTCTTAACTCTTACCTAGTTGTGTCACGTCACGGCGAGCAACAACAGAGGTGGTGGAAGATGGCGGCACGACGCGGCAGATGGTGGCGCGACGCGGCAGATGGGGCAACGGCAGGTCGCAGATGGGGCAGTGGCGGACGGAGGCTTAGAGAAAGAAAGGATCGGGCATAGAATAGATCTAAAATTGTTTCTGATTTTCCATTTTAATTATTGGTTTCTTTCTTAAATGGGCCTCCATTATGTATTTAAGATTCTTTATTCAATTTGGATTTTTTTAGATGGGCCGATTAATCGGCCCATTAATCGGTCTAGGCGCCGATTAATCGGTCTAGGCGCCGAGTAGTCGGGAGCAGCGATTTTCCGGGCCGAATACCCATTATTCGCCTCGGTGGCCGGCACCTAGGCGGCCGCCTAGGCCGCTTTTTACAACATTGGTTGTAACAGATCCATATTGTAAGGTTTGCTCCATAGCAAAGCAGAAACAAATTTCCTTTCCAAACAACAATAAATCTGTTTGCTCTCCATTTGACTTGATCCACTGTGATCTTTGGGGACCCTTTCATGTCCCATCACACTTAGGTCACAACTATTTCCTCACCATTATTGATGATTACTCACGCTTTACATGACTTTTCATGCTTAGATGCAAGTCAGAGGTGCAGTCCACCATTGCTTATTTCCTGAACATGGTAAATACTCAATTCTGCTGCAAGGTAAAAGTGGTCAGAATAGACATGGCAAGGAATTCATTCTCCAGTCTCTGTTCAAAGACAAGGGAATCATACATCATCAGTCTTGCGTTCAAACGCCCCAACAAAATTGAATAGTCGAAAGAAAGCACCAACACCTCTTAAATGTAGCAAGATCCTTGTACTTCTAGTCCGGAATTCCTATTGAGTTCTGGTCCGAATGTGTGCTCACAGCCACCTTCTTAATTAACAGAACACCTTCCCCTGTCTTGGCAAACAAGAGCCCATTCAATTTATTGTATCAAAGACCTGTTGATTACCATTCCTTTCGAGTGTTTGGTTCTCTTTGCTATAGCTCAACCCTTGCAGCTGGCCGCAAGAAGTTTGATCCAAGAGCTCATGAATGTGTATTTCTTGGTTATCCTAATGGGGTAAAGGGATACAAGGTGATGGACTTAAGTACACGAAGAATTTTCATTCCAGGGATGTTACATTTGAGGAAACTGTGTTTCCTTTCAAGCAGAAAAAGACCTCTACCTTTTCCGAGATACTTAATATTTATTTGGTACTTGGAAATTTTTCCGAAATTTTATAATTAAACCCAGACCGAAATATTTAATATTTATTTAATACCTAAGAATTTCCGAAGAATTGCACAAAGGCCCCAATTGACTTCAATAATAATATTTATCTAGTTTCCTCGGGAATTCTGCAATCATATAGATCCCTAACCAAAATTTTATTATTTATTTAATTTCATAAACTTTCGATCTTTATACAATTCACCCCAACCAAATTTTTATAATATTTATTTTTAGTCCGCGAGTTTCAAAAACTCAATTTTTAACCCCAACCAATTTTTGTAGATTATTTATTTAATCCCCAAAAATTTCTAAATATTTAATTTTGACCCCAACCAAATTTAATGATTATTTATTTAAGCCCCAAAAATTTCTAAATATTTAATTAATAACCCCAACAAAATTTTTAATCCCCTATTCCGAATTTTACAACACAGGCTCCCTGGATTTTGTAAAATTTCGATTAAGTCCCAAAATTTTAAAAATAACTATTTTATACGGCTGTTTTGCGACAGTTTCGGATTTCTCAATGATCACAAAGTAAACGATGTCCGATGGACCTGAAATTTTTACCACACATAAAGGACTTGCAAATGTTAACTCTTTCAAAAGGAATTTGTAATCCGAGGTCTAGATTGTCAGATATGAATTTTTGAACCTCTTGGTCGAAATGGATAAAGAAAACCCTAAAAACCCTAATTCTCCCCTAGTTTTGCTCTATCCTCTTAATCTAAAGTCCTCTATCCCTATTTCCAAATATTCATAGTTCTAAAATTTGTCAATCTCATGCTCCCTAAGCTAACCAACGAAAAATTCATGTAAGCAAATTATTATTATCACATAAACACGAAGAATTCAATGAATAACATGCAATACACGTAAAATTCACAAATCCTAATATTGTTTACGTATGTAGGTGATCTTCACCTACCTTACGTCCGTAGAGACTATGTAACGGTTATTTTTTTGCTTGATCCCGACCCACGAACTTCAATCCCGAGCTCCTCCACGTGTTCGCGGTTTTTTTTTCCTCCCTTTTTTTTCCTTCCCTTCTTTCTCCCTTTTTCTTTCTTTCCTTCTCTCCCTCTCTCTCTCAGCCTCTCCCTCTCTTTTCCTCTCTCCTCCTAACTCTTCCTCTCTTCCTCTATTTATAGATGTCCTCATGGAGTATTAGGTGATTAGGTTTTGATTTTAGATATTTAGTTGTTTTTTTTTAATTTTACATTAGGTGATTAGGTTTTGTTTTTAGAGGATTAGGTTTTGGTGTGTTGTTTAGGTGATGATGAGGCCATTTTAATTATATATTATTATTATTTCAAATTATTTATTTATTTGGGCTTTCACTTCTTGTTTTTGGCCCAATTAAATTTTATTAAAGGACCCAACTCCAAACATTTTATTTTGGGCCATTATTTTCTTCATTGGCCCATAAATAAATTTTTTGTCCATTTAATTTTTTCGGGCCCAATTGTAAATTTTGGGCTCGTTTCGAAAAGAAATCGTTTCTTGTTAGAAATTCGATTCCGTACATTTCGAATATTATTGAAGTAATCCCGTATAAATTTTACGGGTATTACATCCTCCCCCCTTATAAGAATTTCGTCCCCGAAATTACAATATGAGAAATAACTTGGGGTACTTCTCTCTCATTTCGTCTTCTCGTTCCCAAATGATTTCTTCCAATACTTGGTTCTGTCACAAGACCCTTTACGAGGGGTATATTCTTATTTCGAGGCATTTCACCTCGTACATCAAAATTTCCACCGGCCTCTCCTCAAGTCCGGCTTCAATTGTTGATGAAATGATTTGCCCTGCACTACATGGCTCGGGTCTAGGACGTACTTCCATAATGTAGACACATGGAAGACATCATGGATTTGTGCGAGCTATGTGGACAACTCGAATTGGTACGTCACTTCTCCAACTCGTTTCACAATTATGAAAGGTCCGATATATCTCAGAATCAACTTCCCTTTCTTTCCGAAACGTTTTACGCCTTTCATTGGCAAAATTTTCAGAAAGGCTTGATCGCGCTGTTTGAATTCCAACGGCCTTCGTCTTTTGACTGTGTAATTTTTCTGACGACTTTAGGCCGTTTGCATCCTTTCCCTGGAATTTTTTTTTCACAGCTTCAGTCATTTCACGAACCATTTCGGGACCTAACAACGCATTCTCGCCAATTTCATCCCAATGAACTAGGGATCAACATTTACGCCTGTATAAGGCTTCGTAAGGCATCACTCCGATCGTGGCTTGATAGCTGTTGTTATAGAAAAACTCGATCAGTGGGAGGTATTTGCTCTAACTTCCCCGGAAATCCAGAATGCACGCTCTCAACATATCTTCAGGCGTCTGAATTGCTCTTTCAGACTGTTCGTCCGTCTGAGTGTGATATGCCGTACGGAAAGACAGTTTTGTCCTCATGGCATTTTATAAGCTCCCCTAGGATTGGGATAGAAACCTCAAATCCCGATCCGAGACAATTGAAATTGGGATCCCATGGAGTCTCACAATTTCTTGTATGTACAGCTCTGCGTACTTCTCCATGGAATAGGTTTACTTGATTGGCAAGAAATGGGCTGATGTAGTCAATCTGTCGATGATTACCCAAATTGCATCATGACCCTTTTCGGTTTTCTTTTTTTTTTTTATAACCCGACGATGAAGTCCATAGTGATATGGTCCCAGTTCCACTCGAGAGTCGTCAAAGTTTTCAACATTTCCGCAGGCCTTTGATATTCTGCCTTAATTTGTTGGCATGTGAAGCACCGTTGTACAAAGGCAACTATATCTTTCTTCATTCTTGGCCACCAATAGTTCATTCGTAAATCTCGATACGTTTTTGTTGTTCTTGGATGTATCGAGTAGTTTGTCGTATGCGCCTCCGTCATTACAGTTCGACGAATCTCTTCATTGGGTGGCACATATAAACGACCCTGGGATTGTATGTTTTCGTCGTCTCGAAATTCGAACTCCGACGGAACATTCCCGCGTTGTTTCGCCTGGATTTTCTTTTAGATATAGTTTATCTTTCTTTTGTGCCTCAATGATTTGTTCTAACAGCGTTGGTTTCAAAGTCAATGCTGCCAGCTTCGTTTTGATCTCCCGAAGTTGATTATTTTCACTCCGAGTTGACACATGTCTGTAGTTACTGATTTACGGCTAAAAGCATCTACAACTACGTTCGCTTTGCCTGAGTGATTATTTATCACACAGTCGTAGTGTTTTACTAACTCGAGCCCTCGCCTTGGCCTCATGTTTAACTTCTTCTGCATGAAGAAGTAGTTTAGGCTTTTGTGATCCGTAAAGAATTTCACATCGTTCCTCATACAGTGTCGCC
Source organism: Craterostigma plantagineum (assembly GCA_027422505.1). Taxonomy (NCBI): domain Eukaryota; kingdom Viridiplantae; phylum Streptophyta; class Magnoliopsida; order Lamiales; family Linderniaceae; genus Craterostigma; species Craterostigma plantagineum. The sequence continues at coordinate 7,445,951 of JAPQWV010000038.1, forward strand.
AGATTTGTTTTTATTATTTTTTTTAGGGCAAACACCACGGCTGCGAGTTCCAGATCATGCGTGGGATATTCTTCTCGTACGGTTTGAGTTGTCGGAAGGTTTATGCATTCACCTTTCCATTCTGTATCGACACGCATCTCCAAGCCATTCTTTTAGAGGTGTCACTGTATACCGAGAATCCTTCGGTACCAGAGGGGATTGCAAGAACAGGAGCTGTTGTCAGCCATTTCTTCAACTCCTGGAAACTCTCTTCACAAGCTTCCGTCCACTTAATTGGAACGTTCTTCGTAAGTTAAGTCTAGCTTTCTTCACCGTTATTGTCATGATGAGTAGCTGTCGTTGGATCTAAGAGGGCGCGCGATCAAATGGCCATGATTTGAAAACTAAAGATTTAATTATGTTCGTAGGATATCGCGCGAAGAGGTCAACGGCTGAAATGCTTAGGAAGTGAATGAAGAGGTTAGTGAATTATGAGCGTCGGATCAAAGATCGGATGGATGATAGTGAAGGTGCTATTTCACTTATAGAGTCGCTTGCGATTCTTGCTCTAACACGCAGAAATATAAGACCACGTGGCGATTTGTGGAGTGTTCGATCGGATAAAATGCACGGTGAAGATAGATCGCAGACTCTCACTTAAAACATGATTTCTGGTTTATCAAATTTCCCAGTTCACTTTCTCGAGCATGTAACTCCTTTTAGAGCGAAAATCACCGTGAGGTGAAAACACAAGAGTTGTAGAAGGGATAGAGATCTGTACTTTCGAGTTGTGATCAATAAGAAAGGAAGCTCGGTTGATGCGTGGACATAGGCTGAAGTTCAGCAGTGTTTGTTCTTTAGCTCGCCGTATTTTTTTATTGATGCAACAGCGTAGTCTAAGCTGTGCATGTAATTACAGCATTGATTTAGACGTGAGCACAATTTCTTTGTCATAATGGACATCAACATCTTTCCTCGAGATTTTGGATTGGATTTTTGTGATAATAGTCAATGTGATTTTCTTCCTGCGCGTGATCTCTCAAATCGAGATTACGACGTTCAAAGAAAAATTTGATCTCGAAATTTATGAAGTTTATCTTTATAGAGCGTTCGAAGAAAACTCGAAATTAATGCTGCTTATCCTTCGCTTCACTCACGCCTATAAATAGGTACTCGATGCGCATTATTTTGCATCACAACACAATTCTCTCCAACCACATCATTTAATCTTCGCAATGTATAATCTTGGAGGAAATGCGGATCATGAGGATGTTCCTCAGGAACCTTTTTGGAGGGAAAATCTCGAAAAGCTTAAATTTGAGTTATTCCTTCTTTTGGGATTGCTCTTCGCTGCAATCGCCATTTTTGCGATGTGGGTTGCCACCCACTGCACTTGCGTTTAATTTGTGAAAGGTTAAGTCATGGGAAGCCGCATCTTGTTCAGCATATTGGAAGAAGACGCCGACAAAACTTCCCAAACGTCGTCGATGTTTTATCTTATATGTTTTTTTTTATTCGAGCTGTAATATGATTTTCAGTTATGTAATCGTTATGCACCGACTCTATCATGTTTTCTCTACGTCCTCGTCTCTCTTCCTAAATTTCTACAAATAACCCACGCTTCTCTACGTCCTCGTCTCATTTTCAAAATTGTATACAAGCCCCGTATTTTAAAAATTTTATATCGTTCGACTCTCTTTCATTTCGCCGTTTATTTATTTTAACTTCCCGAATTTCAGCTTGGTCCAATTCGGTCAAGCCCAATTGACAAAGCCCAGATTTTGAAAAAGGCCCAAAATTTAAATTTCGCCAAATTTTCAAATTGACCCGAATTTTTACCCGAATTTCAAAGCAACCCCAAATTCGATCGAAGGTCCAAACTTTTATTTTTATTTTTATTTTATTTTTTATTTTTTTCATTCTCTACCTACCTTAGTTTAACCGAGATTCGCCTACCAATCTAAGTGCAAAAGTACGAAATTTCTAACTTTCGAACACATCAAGGAGTACATAAAATCACCCAAATATTCACGTAAAGCATATACCACAGAATCATAAATCACATAATTACGTATTAAACTTACAGGCGTAGGCTGATTCTCCAGGCTTTTGAGCGGCAGTACATGGACAGTCTACAGAACCTAAAACCTAGCGCTCTGATACCACCTGTAACGACCCTACTTCTTAAATACGTATTTTGGCGGGTTTTACGCAGCGTATGCAGCGGAAAGCCCATTTAATAAAAACTTTTTATTACATAATAATATTCAAGTACTGGGCCGAAGCCCAAAAGTCTAAACCCGTAAATAAAAAATGTTTTACAACACAAACATTATTGTATTAGACCGAAGCCCGAAACGTGACTGAAAATACTCCACAGGTCTCGTTCCATGTACTGCCCCGCACTCAAAAGACCGTGGAGTCACCGCCATCAGCCGCCTCACCTACATACGTAAACCCTGAGCTTTTGCCCAGTAGATGAAAACATGCAATGCAAATGCTCTCACACCCCAATCCCGACATAACTCACAAAATACACGCTCGACTCTTTTCTCATATCTCATTTCATCACATCACATCAGGGCCCGAGGCTTTGGTACTAAAGGCAACACGCGCGCGCAGGGGTCCGTAGCTCGGGAGGCCCCACTCCCCACAAGGGGTCAGTAGCTCGGGAGGCCCCACTCCCTCCATATAAAGTGCGCCTTAGTCCTAACCTCACTCATACAACTCATCTACCATTTCTCATTCATAAACCATCTCACTCACTTCTCCGTACAATACTCTCATGACTCCGCACTCCCCTCGTAACACGTGTATGCAAATGCCGTGCAAATAAAAATGCAACATATAACATATCATTTCCTCATTCTATATTACATATCGGCCCGAGGTATCAGCTCGGCCCGATTCCAAGAATCAACACTCAACAAATAATTCGGGCCAAAAGCCCGCGTTCCGATTTTTAATCGGCCCGAAACCGTAACCACCGAACTCCCTCTCGATCTTATACGTTCTAAGTTTAATTCTTTCTACCTCACGACTCTGATTTCACACCAACGCCAGCTTCAGTTTAAGTTCCAAAATATCAACTTTTCCAAATTTAAAATTATTTTCAGCACTATATCAAATTTTCAGAAATTACAATTTTTGCTCCGAAACCTTTGAAAATCCCCAGCCGAATATTTTTAATAATTATTTACCCCCAAGACTTTTGAAAATTCTCCATTTATCCCTAGACGAGATACTTAATATTTATTTGGTACTTGGAAATTTTTCCGAAATTTTATAATTAAACCCAGACCGAAATATTTAATATTTATTTAATACCTAAGAATTTCCGAAGAATTGCGCAAAGACCCCAATTGACTTTAATAATAACATTTATCTAGTTTCCTCGGGAATTCTGCAATCATATAGATCCCTAACCAAAATTTTATTATTTATTTAATTTCATAAACTTTCGATCTTTATACAATTCACCCCAACCAAATTTTTATAATATTTATTTTTAGTCCGCGAGTTTCAAAAACTCAATTTTTAACCCCAACCAATTTTTGTAGATTATTTATTTAATCCCCAAAAATTTCTAAATATTTAATTTTGACCCCAACCAAATTTAATGATTATTTATTTAAGCCCCAAAAATTTCTAAATATTTAATTAATAACCCCAACAAAATTTTTAATCCCCTATTCCGAATTTACAACACAGGCTCCCTGGATTTTGTAAAATTTCGATTAAGTCCCAAAATTTTAAAAATAACTATTTTATACGGCTGTTTTGCGACAGTTTCGGATTTCTCAATGATCACAAAGTAAACGATGTCCGATGGACCTGAAATTTTTACCACACATAAAGGACTTGCAAATGTTAACTCTTTCAAAAGGAATTTGTAATCCGAGGTCTAGATTGTCAGATATGAATTTTTGAACCTCTTGGCCGAAATGGATAAAGAAAACCCTAAAAACCCTAATTCTCCCCTAGTTTTGCTCTATCCTCTTAATCTAAAGTCCTCTATCCCTATTTCCAAATATTCATAGTTCTAAAATTTGTCAATCTCATGCTCCCTAAGCTAACCAACGAAAAATTCATGTAAGCAAATTATTATTATCACATAAACACGAAGAATTCGATGAATAACATGCAATACACGTAAAATTCACAAATCCTAATATTGTTTACGTATGTAGGTGATCTTCACCTACCTTACGTCCGTAGAGACTACGTTACGGTTATTTTTTTGCTTGATCCCGACCCACGAACTTCAATCCCGAGCTCCTCCACGTGTTCGCGGTTTTTTTTTTCCTCCTTTTTTTTTCCTTCCCTTCTTTCTCCCTTTTTCTTTCTTTCCCTCTCTCCCTCTCTCTCTCAGCCTCTCCCTCTCTTTTCCTCTCTCCTCCTAACTCTTCCTCTCTTCCTCTATTTATAGATGTCCTCATGGAGTATTAGGTGATTAGATTTTGATTTTAGATATTTAGTTGTTTTTTTTTTAATTTTACATTAGGTGATTAGGTTTTGTTTTTAGAGGATTAGGTTTTGGTGTGTTGTTTAGGTGATGATGAGGCCATTTTAATTATATATTATTATTATTATTTCAAATTATTTATTTATTTGGGCTTTCACTTCTTGTTTTTGGCCCAATTAAATTTTATTAAAGGACCCAACTCCAAACATTTTATTTTGGGCCATTATTTTCTTCATTTGGCCCATAAATAAATTTTTGGTCCATTTAAATTTTTCGGGCCCAAATTTTGGGCTCGTTTCGAAAAGAAATCGTTTCTTGTTAGAAATTCGATTCCGTACATTTCGAATATTATTGAAGTAATTCCGTATAAATTTTACGGGTATTACATGCAGTGCGGCCCTGGCCAAGGAACCACGAAGCTTTACAGAAGCCTCAAGCTCGGACAACTGGATGAAGGCCATGTCTGAGGAATTCACTGCCCTTACAGATAATGAAACTTGGACTGTTGTCCCTTTACCAGCCGGAAAGAATTCCATTGGGTGTCGATGGGTGTACAGATTAAAATTCAACTCCACTGGCCAGATTGAGAAATACAAAGCCCGCCTGGTCGCCAAGGGCTATGATCAAATAGAGGGCATCGACTACATTGATACTTTCGCCCCGGTTGCGAAACCCAACGCAATCAAGATTATCTTATCCTTGGCAGCAAAACTCCAATTGCACATTACCCAAATGGATGTCGCCAATGCTTTCCTGAACGTCGAGCTCACTGAAGAAGTGTAGATGGATCTTTCGCCGGGATTCTACAGTAATTACCCCAGAAAAGAAGGAAGTAAAATGGTCTGCAAATTACAAAGGGCTATTTATGGTTTAAAACAGTCCTCGCGCCAATGGAATAAGACATTTACTGAGGCTGTGGCTCGATTTGGTTTTCACCAATTACAGTCTGATCATACCCTATTCCTCAAAGGTGATGGCCCGACCCTGCTCATCCTTCTGGTCTACGTAGACGACATAATTCTTGCCGGTCCTTCTCTTGACGAAATACAGAAGGCAAAGGATTTCTTACACGGTCGCTTCAAGGTAAAAGACTCGGGTGACCTCAAATTCTTCCTCGGCATTGAGGTCGCACGCAGCAGCGAAGGCATATATATCTCTCAACCCCAGTATACAATCCAGCTGCTTGACGATACTGGCTATCTGGCTTCCAAGCTCTTTCCACACCACTTAATCCAAATAGCAAACTGACAGCTGAAGACGGCGACCTCTTAGAAGAGCCCTTCAAATATCGAAGATTAATCGGCCGCCTTTTGTACCTAACCTTTACCCGGCCTGATATTGCTTTTGCGGTCCACAAACTAAGCCAGTATATCTCCTCACCACGAACTAGGCATCTCGCGGCCGCTCACCATCTTCTCATGTATCTCAAGGGTTCACTAGGTCAAGGTATACTGATGAGCTCTGTCTTTGACTTGCAGATTAAAGCTTTCTCGAACACCAACTTGGCTACCTGTCAAGACACACGCAAATCGTTACAAGCTATTGCACTTTCCTAGGCGATTCCTTGGTCACATGGAAGGCCAAAAAGCAGCCGACTGTCTCACGCTCATCCACAGAGGCAGAGTATCGAGCACTTGGAGCTGTAATAGCTGAAGTCCTATGGATAAACCAGCTCTTACATGAACTTCACTTGGCCTCTTCTCAGGTTCCCGTCATCTATTGTGATAATCAGTCCGCCTTACGGCTCGCCTCAAACCCCAAATTCCACGAGAGATCCAAACACATTGAAATCGATTGCCATTTCATCCGCCAACACGTCCTAGATGGCTCAATTCGGCTCTTGCCCGTCAGATCAGAGGACCAGGTTGCTGATGCTCTCACAAAGCCTCTGGCTGGCCCTCTTTTACAACGTGCTCTATCCAAGATGGCTGTAACTGTACAATCCATCTTGCGGAGGACTATTGGAATCAAGGAATCAAGTCATCAAGTATGCCAAGACAGCCCTCAGCTGAAGTTTGAAGTCTGGCGCCTTATTCCCATTTTGTAATCAGCGCTTTATAATAAGCGATTTATTTAGTTTAGAATTCGTCAGTAATGTTAGCGATTCTATTAGTAGGTCAGCTGAAAGTAGTGATAACGGTAACTTTGAATTTCCCTCTATAAATATGTAAATTGCTGTAAGCCGTCAGTATGTTGAATCAATAAAAATTATGATCTTTATTTACATTCATTCTCTTCTCAATTCAACAAGTTTGTTAGCTTCAACTGGGGATATTTATTTTTGTTAGTTGTTTTTTTTAACGGTGACGCAGGGCAGGCTATTTCGAGATGCGGAGCTGTAATGCGAGGTTTGGAAGTCGTCGGAGTTTCGAGGTTCTGTCGCCGCTTCGAACTGCGATGTTCTGAACTCGTCGGAGTTGCGAGGATTAAAGCCATATCGGAGATACAGTCTCTGCTGCAGATTTGAGTTGCGAGGTTAGGAAGCCGTCGGAGATGCCTTTGGAACTGTGAAGTTGGCCGCGTGGGAGTTGTAGATCTAAGCTGCCTTTGGAACTGTGAGGCTGGCCGCGTCGGAACTGCAAGGCTGCTACTATGAATTTCGGTGTGCCGATGTCTCTGGCTGCTGGAATTTTTTTGCTTTTTTTTTTTAAATTTTGTTTATTTATTCGAAGAAAATCCCGTTAAATAATTACTTTATTTTAGGAAAAGAAATTTCAATGTTATCCACGGAACTACCGATGTAAAATCCGTTGAAAATGAAATTCGACGGATGTTTCCACCGACAATTATTTTCGACGAGGTAAATATCCACGGATTTTACCAACGAATAATCTGTCGACTTCTCGTTTTTCGACGATACATCAAAATCGTTCGTCGACTATTCAAAATGTTTTGTAGTGATATATATACTTAAAAAAGATGATACAATTCCATGGAAATTAACCTTTTTAGATAGAGTGAACATTCAATAATGGAGAAGCTTTTCTCATGATTTTCACACGTTTAATTAGATATATAAAGAGTTCTTCAAGTTAAAATCAATCGAATGGCCGGCCCTCCTTCTACAAGTTATCACTGTTGGGTTTTAAGCCAATGGGCCTTGGGCCCAAGTTTGGGTAATTGGCCCACTAAGAGAAGAGCTGAAACGATTTGATTAAATCGAGAAGACGTCGGTCACCGAAACGAGAAATCGTTGAAAGATTACGAATCTACGTTTCGAGACGAACCTAACGAATATTAATTTGCTCAAAACCGATATCGGGTGAATGAGAAATTAATTATTAAAGTCAGCCCAAATTAAAAAAAAAAACGAAAAAAAAAATTAAAAAAAAGATGACGTGGCAGGTTGATGACGTGTCACTGACACGTAGACTGACGTGGCGCTGATCTGGCGCTGACTGGGCATGCTGATGTGGCTGTTTGAAGGGGTATTGGGTATCAGTCCGAAAGTTGTGACTATTCCCAGATTGACCCCTGGCCAAAAGTTATACCTATTTACGAATTCGGCCCAGTCAAAGGAGGTCAACCTAAAAAGTTATGACTTTTCGCGAATTGACCCCTGCAGCTTTTCGGACAGTATAAATAGGTCCCCTGGCAGAATAGAAATTCATTCAATTCACTCCCAGCACTTTACAGAAAGTTGACAGCACATCCCTTAGGCATAATAAGGCATAAAAAATGCAAGAAAGGCTCGAGTCTTTAGTAGATTCGCCCGATAATTTCGTAACGGTGTGCGACGTTTCGAAATTCTTGAAGTCGTTGTATCTTCGGGACGTATTGCGACAACCCGAGGCACTGAAATACGGGGCAATAACGTCTTACGGAAAGCGTACGACGTACGTGCCTCGACTTCGACGTAGTAAGCCGAAACTCTGTCCGAGTTTTTCGACCGCCACCGACCGGACGCCAACACCGGAACCAACAATCGTAAGACGTTATTCTGTCTGATCGATGGCGACGCTAGCGAATATTCCCACCGCCGTACCGCTGACGGGTAGCAACCACGCCGAAAAGCCGGCGAAATTCAACGGAGCCGATTTCAAGAGATGGCAACAACAAATGCTATTTTATCTGACGACTCTGAACCTGGTGCGCTTTCTGAAAGAACTCCCGCCCCAGGTAAACACCGACGGTGCCGCTGACGACGCTGTACCCGAAGAGAATGCACAACAACAGGCGGCATTGGACACGTGGAATCATAATGATTTCATGTGTCGTAATTATATTTTGAATGCTTTGGACGACTCCCTATGCAACGTCTACACGGTCGCTAAAACTGCTAAAGAGTTGTGGGACTCGTTGGACAAAAAGTACAAAACCGATGACGCCGGACTGAAGAAATTCATTGTCGGCAGGTTTTTGGACTATAAGATGACCGACTCCAAACCAGTATTGGACCAGGTCCATGATCTGCAACTGATAATCCACGATATACACGCGGAGAATATGCAGATCAGCGAATCCTTCCAGGTAGCTGCTATAATAGAGAAGCTGCCGCCCCTGTGGAAGGACTTCAAGAACTACCTCAAGCACAAGCGTAAGGAAATGGGGCTTGAGGACCTGATCGTGAGGCTTCGAATCGAAGAAGATAATCGAAGGATCGAGGCCAAGAACAAAAGGGGTAGTGTCGAGGTACGTGCGAACCTGGCCGAGTCTAGCACCGGCAAAAAGCGCAAGAGGCCTAATACGACGCAGCAGAAGCCGAACAAAATAAGGGGCAACTGCTACAACTGCGACAAACCTGGGCATATGGAAAAAGACTGTCGTCTGAAGAAAAAGAGCAAAAAGGACCAAGCTCACTTGACCGAGGCAAAGTCGGGGACAGATCTGACAGAGATGGACCTAGCCGCCGTCGTATACGAGGCCAACGTGGTAGACAATCCTAGGTCGTGGTATATCGACTCTGGAGCGACTCGCCACATCTGTTCTGATAAGGAGATGTTTTCAACCTACATTCCTATCTCGGGCAGGAAGCTGTTTATGGGCAACGCAGCCACCTCCGACATCGTCGGATTAGGGAGGGTAGTGCTGAAGATGACCTCGGGCAAGGAACTCACTCTTGTGGACGTACTGCATGTGCCAGACATCCGCAAGAACTTGGTGTCCGGCTCCCTGTTGAGCAAAGCCGGATTTAGGCAGGTGTTTGAGAGTGATAAGTATGTACTGACCAAAAACGGTCATTTTATAGGTAAGGGCTACCTCGAGAAGGGGCTCTTTAAGATGAATGTAATGCCTGTAATACGCGAGATTGGACTCGCTAATAATAATAAAGAAAGTTCATCTTATTTGGTTGAGTGTTCCAATTTATGGCATCATAGATTAGGACACGTGGGTTTAAATAAAATAAAAAGGTTAATAAGTTTAAACCTGCTTCCGCAAATGGAAGTCGACTCACAACAAAAATGTGAAGTCTGTGTCGAGGCAAAAATGGCCAAGGCACCGTTCTTCTCTGTTGAGAGAAGTAGTGCGCCTCTAGAACTAATCCATACAGATATATGTGATCTGAAGTTCGTGCAGACTAGAGGTGGAAAAAAGTACTTTATTACTTTTATCGATGATTGCACGAGATTTTGCTACGTATATTTGTTAACTGGCAAGGACGAGGCTCTTGATGCCTTCAAAAGATATAAGAGTGAAGTTGAAAATCAACTAAACTCAAGAATTAAAATAATTCGAAGTGATAGAGGAGGAGAATACGTGGCGCCGTTCGAAGAATTTTGCCAAGAGCACGGCATTATTCATCAAACAACCGCGCCTTATTCACCTCAGTCAAATGGCGTTGCTGAACGCAAAAATAGGTCTCTTAAGGAGATGATGAATGCTATGTTGATCAGTTCTGGGCAACCTCAGAACTTGTGGGGGGAAGCAATCCTCTCGGCAAATCGCATTCTGAATATGGTGCCACACAAAAAGAAAGAAAAGACTCCATACGAGCTATGGAAAGGTAGGGCTCCGTCCTACAATTACCTGAAAGTGTGGGGGTGCCTAGCAAAGGTCGAAGTACCTAAACCTAAACAGGTTAAGATAGGACCCAAGACTGTTGATTGCATTTTCATCGGATATGCTAATAACAGTAGTGCATATAGATTTCTAGTGCACAAATCAGAAAACCCTGAAATGAATACAGGGATGATATTTGAATCAAGGAATGCAGTATTCTTCGAGAATATTTTCCCAAATAAGGAAAAGAAAGAAATAAGCTATAAGATCGAACTTACGATGCCGTGGAGAGTTCACCTCAAGAAAACGAGGAACCACGGCAAAGCAAACGTAAGAGAACGGCCAAATCGTTTGGGCCTGACTTCCTAACATATATGTTAGATGATGAACCACGGACTTTGCAAGAGGCATTGTCTAGTCCAGAAGCTCCGTTCTGGAAAGAAGCTGTGAACAGCGAGATTGAGTCCATTATGCAAAACCATACGTGGGAGCTGGTAGACCTCCCAAAGGGGTGTAAGCCTTTAGGATGCAAATGGGTCCTTAAAAGGAAACTTAAGACCGATGGATCAATCGAAAAATATAAAGCTCGTTTAGTAGCTAAAGGATTTAATCAAAAGGAAGGGTACGATTTCTTCGATACCTACTCACCCGTGACAAGGATTACATCCATACGGGTCTTGATCGCTATAGCAGCATTGTATGACCTCGAGATACACCAGATGGACGTGAAAACGGCCTTTCTAAACGGGGAACTCGAGGAAGAAATATATATGAGGCAACCCAAAGGGTTTATTGTACCCGAGCAGGAAAATAAAGTGTGCCGACTCATGAAGTCACTTTACGGGCTTAAGCAAGCGCCGAAACAGTGGCACGAGAAGTTCGACATGACGATGTTGTCGAATGGGTTTAAGATTAATGAGTGTGATAAATGCGTTTATATAAAAGGCACACCCAATGAGTTTGTGATTGTCTGTCTGTACGTAGACGACATGTTAATCATGGGAAGCAGTCACAAAATAATCGTGAATACAAAGAATATGTTGAAAAATCATTTCAGTATGAAGGATATGGGCTTGACTGACGTCATTTTGGAAATAAATGTCTCTAAGACGTCCGAAGGAATTATGATTACACAATCTCACTATGTTGAGAGCGTGTTAAAGAAATTTAACGCCTTCGATGATCCTCCGGCTAAGACACCTGTGGACACTAATGTACACTTAGCCAAAAATAGAGGAGAGCCCGTATCGCAACTCGAATACGCTCGGGTGATTGGCAGTCTGATGTATTTGTCTAACTGCACTCGACCTGACATAGCATACTCAATTAGTAAACTAAGTAGGTTTACAAGTAACCCGGGTAGTAGCCATTGGGTAGCGCTAAGAAGAGTGCTAAGATATTTGAAGCACACTATTAATCACGGCATACTATACTCGAGATATCCCGCGGTACTAGAAGGATACTGCGATGCGAATTGGATATCTGATAGTAAAGACTCCAAATCCACGAGTGGTTATATATTTACCATCGGTGGAGGAGCAGTTTCTTGGAAGTCCTCCAAACAAACGTGCATAGCTCGATCCACGATGGAGTCGGAGTTCATCGCACTAGATAAAGTCGGTGAAGAAGCAGAATGGCTTCGAAATTTTCTGGTGGATATTCCGTGTTGGAACAAACCTGTGCCACCAATTATGACTGCGATAGCATGGCAGCTATCGGCAGGGCACAGAATTGTATGTATAACGGTAAGTCTCGGCACATTCGTCGGAGACATAACACCGTAAGACAACTTATCTCTAGCGGAATAATTTCCACCGACTATGTAAAGTCGAAGGAAAATATTGCGGATCCGCTGACAAAAGGCATAGCTAGAGATCAGTTAGAAAACGCAGTAAGGGGAATGGGACTAAAAATCCACACACCAAAGAACGAACACAGTGGTAACTCAACCTCGAAGAGTGGAGATCCCACAAACTTGGTTCAATGAGACAACTAAGCTGTGATTAGTTCAGTAGTATACTTGGAAACTAATCAAGTCCATTCTCGACAGCTGCCCAAGTAATTTCCCGATGACGTGTGGTTAGGGTAAGCACTTATGCTTTTAATGATGACTATACCAAAGTGGTGGAGTATTTCGGGCTACTCCAGGATTAAGTCCTAATAGTCGGTCACCTATATAAGTGTGAAGTGGGGCCGCTTCAATGGAAAACACTTATGAATCGGAGATATGGTCCACGGCCGAAACGGACACAATGTGAGAATCGAAAAGAGATCAGATTCATCACTGTGTGTTTACTGTTGTCTTGGTTTACACAAAAAGCCGCCAGTTCAAGACATCACGTTCACTGAGCAGCGAGTAAATCCGATAGTATTTCACTAGGGAAGGTTCAAAGCCACAAGCTACCTATCCCGATGCAGTGATGGGTCGTCGGGACTTTCTTGCAAGAGTCAGCATGCATTGCATTTACATTAATTTCCATTCATGTGGGGGATTGTTGGGTTTTAAGCCCAATGGGCCTTGGGCCCAAGTTTGGGTAATTGGCCCACTAAGAGAAGAGCTGAAACGATTTGATTAAATCGAGAAGACGTCGGTCACCGAAACGAGAAATCGTTGAAAGATTACGAATCTACGTTTCGAGACGAATCTAACGAATATTAATTTGCTCAAAACCGATATCGGGTGAATGAGAAATTAATTATTAAAGTCAGCCCAAATTAAAAAAAACGAAAAAAAAAATAAAAAAAAAAAAAGATGACGTGGCAGGTTGATGACGTGTCACTGACACGTGGACTGACGTGGACTGACGTGGCGCTGATCTGGCGCTGACTGGGCATGCTGATGTGGCTGTTTGAAGGGGTATTGGGTATCAGTCCGAAAGTTGTGACTATTCCCAGATTGACCCCTGGCCAAAAGTTATACCTATTTACGAATTCGGCCCAGTCAAAGGAGGTCAACCTGGAAAGTTATGACTTTTCGCGAATTGACCCCTGCAGATTTTCGGACAGTATAAATAAGTCCCCTGGCAGAATAGAAATTCATTCAATTCACTCCCAGCACTTTACAGAAAGTTGACAGCACATCCCTTAGGCATAATAAGGCATTAAAAACGCAAGAAAGGCTCGAGTCTTTAGTAGATTCGCCCGATAATTTCGTAACGGTGTGCGACGTTTCGAAATTCTTGAAGTCGTTGTATCTTCGGGACGTATTGCGACAACCCGAGGCACTGAAATACGGGGCAATAACGTCTTACGGAAAGCGTACGACGTACGTGCCTCGTTCGACGTAGTAAGCCGAAACTCTGTCCGAGTTTTTCGACCGCCACCGACCGGACGCCAACACCGGAACCAACAATCACGACGAACAACTTGACCTTATTTTCCCTAATTCGGATAGTTTTTTTTTAATTTGCTTCTAGTAGAAAAATATACGAGTCGATGATCGAGGGTTAAGTTTGTAAATTCTCAGTTGGAAGAAACAAGAGAAGAAACGTACGACTCCATCGCCGTATCAGAACAACGCAGTGGAAAACACAAAGCTAATCGCATTGATTTCTCCACCAAACACATTTGTTCCCTTGTACGACGCCAGCAACTATAAATATATCCACCCATGCAAAAAACCCTTAAACAAACCCCAATAACAAAAAAATAAAATAAAAACCAACCCTAATAATCAAAACGATGGCGGCCGAAAAGGAAGGAGCCATAGTCAAGACTGGCCACGCCGAAGGCCTAAAGATGGCTCAAACCATCCTCGAAGAATCTGAGCTGCCCATTGGCCTACTGCCCTTAGCCGACGTGATAGAGGTAGGGTTTGTGAAAAGCACGGGCTATATGTGGATCAAGCAAGCCAAGAAAATCGAGCACAATTTTAAGATGATCAGCAAACTAGTGAGCTACGACGTGGATATCACTGGCTACGTTTGTAAGAAGAGAATTAAGAAGCTCAAAGGAGTGAAGGCTAAGGAGCTAATGCTTTGGCCGCCGGTCAGTGAGATTGTGGTGGACGACCCGCCCACCGGGAAGATCCATTTTAAGAGCCTTGCTGGGATTACTAAGACTTTCCCCGTCGAGGCTTTTGCTGATGGAAAGTGAAAGAGGAGATTATTGACGTACTACTTACGTATCGCTACTTTATTTTAGTATTGTGATCGTCTAGAGTTTTTTATGCTATTGTTCGTGATCCTTTGTTAGAGGCTGGTTTGCTTTGTGTGGGATCATGTGCCTTCTTCTTCTCTTCTTGTTCTGAGTTGTTTCCTTTTTCTTTTCATCGTACTTTGATTATTCGGTCGTCGTTTCGACGAATACGCCTTTAATACTTACACATGAAGATGATGATCAAAGGGTACAATAGCGTAATATTATTAATTACAGAACAAACGTACCTTTTACAAGTATTATGGAATGCTTCCAGTATGAAGCTTATTAATTTATATGCATCTTCTTTGAATTAAAATTGAGGAAGCTCAAAGCTGTCATAAGATTATTCAAGCAGTTTGGTAAGAAAGACTACATAAATTCGGTAGATCCACCACACCTTAATAAGGTGCTCTTCTAATAATAAAAGAAAAATATATAAAACGCATAAGTTGCACCAGTGGTCTAGTGGTAGATAGTACCCTGCCACGGTACAGACCCGGGTTCGATTCCCGGCTGGTGCAGATATACTTTTTTCCAAATTATTTTATTGAGCACATATCTTTAACGACGTAAAAGCAAATAATAAAATGAATTATTTTGTACCTTTTTGAACAATAAATCAATATACAGATAAACAAAACAATAAACAAAACATTGCCGATAAACAAAGTTCACCATACAATTCCAACGGTAATAATATATATTTATACAATGGATACTAAAAAGTCAATTAAATATGCTTGTTTATGCGAGTAATGAACAGCATTATTTACAGCAAGCAGCCGTATCTTTTTGGTCAAGAAGATATACCTCAAAACGATAATAATACATTTATCCCACGCTCAAAATCTCCAGCGAACAAACATCGTAATAAAAATAATCTCATGAGTTATTACAAGTTTTTCAAAAAATAATGGTGATGACCATCTGGCCCGCAAGGTGTCTCTCTCTCTGAGGCCATTGTCTCGAACTTCGATCGATTTTCAAGAATTGGGGTTCTAATTCTCGCCTGGCAATGGTTATATGGTTGATCGTCCAAGCTAAAGATCGCCCAAGGAGGAGATGCAATCAAGAGCCAAACCGTAAAGAAAACTGATAAAATTACCATGATATATCTCATATTGATGTATATGTTCTTAGTTAGTAATACACTCTAGGTTGTTTTAGCGTTTGTATGTATATAGATCCACTAGTTTGTGCAAGTAAGAAAAGCAAAATATTGATTTTCATCGACGACGCACACACACCATGATAGCTTTGTCTTTACATGGCTAAGCTGTGATCAGAAAAGTTTCCTAGGACAAGTAATGTTCAAGCTTTGTCAATGCATATTATATCATATGGTAGAAGTTGAAAACCCCAAATATATTACTACATGATCCGACGTCAATGGGGTTTTCATGTCCTATAAGATATTGGATCAGAAAGTTTGTAGCTTTTGAGTATTACTTCAATAGTAACAGATCAGCTTCTACAAGACTGAAGGAAAAGGAACAAAGAACACATCAGCAGTGTAGTATATCAGCAAACATAAAGTTTACAGATGAGGACGAAGCCTACTTTTGTGATGATTTTATTTATATATATCATATATATACACGTATAATATATATCTTAGTTTCATTACAGTAATACTTTCTTATGGGCTTGAGGGAAGACAGGCCCTTCCTTACTTGAGCCTAAGTCCTAACTATATATGATCCGTTTTGACTGTTGACCTAATTACGCTATCAATCGAAATAAACCTTTATGTATTTGTAACTTATACAATAATGGCATCCCTTTGCATCGCATATATTATATATACAGTCACATGGGAGCCAAATGCGTGACTGTAATATTCCTTTCTCCGCGCTTTTGAAACCCCCAAAAGTTTTTAATTTTTTTCTTTAAACCAAATAATACTACAAGCTAGCTTTGACAACTCGATCATCATAACTGTATATCGTGAACATGTCTCTTTGATTCTTACATAATATTTTAGTGCCTCCCATGAGGGGATAAGATCTATCGCCGACCTCTATATTCAATATATCATACTGGCATAATACTAATATAAAATGCATACCTTTATGTAAGGGTTTCACGTGCGAGGATAGCTTATCGATGCATGGTTTCTTTCGTCATCATTATATCGTTGTTTAAAGCTACGAGAGACGGAGCAACAATCACATATACAAATCAAGAAATAAAAAGGGGGGAAAATTATCTAATTACGAGAACATTTGAGATTTCAAGACTAGTTCTTCAATTTACTTAAACACGCCTATCGATAGAAACTGGATTATTATTCTTACAGTTGGCATGCGTTGATTCATCGAAAACATCGACTTCAGTTTCAACTTGAAAGTGCGTGCAGCTCTTCGTCGTCGTCCCCTGAGTGCCAATAGAACCAAACTGTTGTTCCCTCCGAGGAAACATCTCATCCCAGTTCTCATCTAACGCCGAGAACATCATCTCAGCTGCCCTCTGATGATCGGCAATGTAAGAAGATGACGTGGCACGATCCTCGTCAGCAAAGAAGCTGAAATCTGAAATAGGGTTTTCTCCATTACCGTCGCATATAATCATCCGCTCCCAGCTACTTCCACCTCCGTCGAGGCAATTATCGAAATCGAAACTGTTATTTCCAGCAACAACTTCCATCGTATTTGGACAGCGATGATCATTGCTGCTGTCTAAGGCTCCGATGGAATCTTTAGCCTCTCTCATTAGCCAATCGATGACTTCGCTGGGACGCTCGAGGCCAAGCCTGTCTTGAACGTCGTAGAATCGTATCGCGGTTTTTGGCGAAAGCCTCAAACGCCTCTCTTTCGGCCCCTTGGCGGTGGACACTTTGCTGTGCCTATCTTTTCTGCTACAAAAGCTTCGACTTGTGCTGTTATTACGCTCATGATCAACTTCTGATCTTCTTTTCTTCCTTGATCTCATGTTTGAGTTGTAATAGTATAATATTTTGAGGATTTGAGTTGTGTTGTGGGACACAATCTTACTACAATGCTTTTATACTACTGACCACTTGTTGGGCCTCAAGCAGATGCCCAAATCCACACATAAGGCCTGGCCCATTGCATAATCGTTCAGGTCCAGTACTCATCTTCGTTGACATTATGGTTTAGAGTTTAGGGTTAGAATATTACATTTGTGACTTCACTGCGATTCTTACCAAACAATATAAATGTAAAGCAAGATAATATGAAATAAATTGAGAGATATCGATCGATTTTTTTGTTTATTTATTTTTCGATCAAAGGCGAGTCTTGGATGATTCGATCCACCAGAGGACGCAAGCTATGAAAGATGTGTTCGTACGCCGCTTCGGAGGGATGAACAGAGTCGAAGAAAGTGTGCTTTGAGGGATTCTTACAAACCCTTGTCCTAGGATTGCACAATAGCGTCGTCTCATATTGTCCACTTCCACAGCATCCACGGTTCGCATTTTCGAAACCTAAAAAACTTAGATTATATTCGATTGACATCCATTTGTAATTATACGTATAATCCCATGAGTTAATACTGACCAAATTTAGCGGGATTACGAATGATATCGTCTAGGGGTTTGTAGACATCGACGTAAAAGATTGGGGAATTAGGTCTCTGCATGGACTTGAGTTTTTCTTGAAGCTTTTTGTTGTAAACTTGGGCGATGGAAGACATGTCGTTATTACACGCTCGCTTGTTCGCCAACTTATTATTACCGATGGAAGATACGGTGATCATCAATGGCAAGCAACCTATCGGTGGCATCCCCGCCACTCCGATAAATTCAGCTCCTTCTTTCCTCAAACCCTAAAAATCAATATATGTTTCGATCGAAAAAAAATGGACATCTAGTATATTACATGTCTCTAAAGAATGTGTATATATTATATAACCTTGACGAATTCTTGAACGCTTTTCAGCAAGAAATTTTGGTAGCTTGGAACGTCGTGGGTGGATCGACGTATAGGCGTCATGAGATAAGTCACCATGACGTCGTTTGTGCCAGCGCTTATCACATAAGCGGCGTTGCTTATCAAAGTCTTCGCTTTTTCTTCTCCGAGGGCCTTTTCGAGATTCGCTTTGTACTATTTGAACCTTCGCAGCTGTTTTTCCACTGAATCGACTCCCTGAAAAAAAAAAAGAGATCAAATATTAGGATTTCGCATTAAAGGTTGTTAGATAATTTTCGGCCAACAAAGGCAGTTATAATGAAAATAATGTGTGTGTGTGTGTGTGTGTGTGTGTTTCACATGCCTTTGCTATTGAAGCGGTCATGGGATCAAATCCCGAGCCACCGCAAGCAAAGCTAACGCCAGTCATTAGCTCGTCGAGACTAAGCTCGGGATTAAGATAAGGTGGCATGTAGTCTTTAATCCCGACATAAGAAGCTGCATATATACACGCATGAAAGAAGATAAACTCAATCCCATGTTGTAATAATGATTATTCGTCGGGGAGAAAAACGTTAGGAAGAAAAGCGTGCCCATGAAATCGGAGACGAGCTTGCCATCGGTGAACCTCCCGGTGGGAATGTGGTTAGGAAACCCTAATCCATAAGGTTGGAAATTGGCTTTGAAGAGAGTGTCCAAATAGTTATTATTTCCCGGATCGACCGTAGAATCGCCGAATACGAAGGCGGCGGGAAATGAATTGTTGAACGGCCTTTTCCTCGAAGACGTTATAATTCTCGCCGAAGATCTTAGTACGATGAGAACGAGGAAAATGAAGAGAAGCACTCGATGAGGATGATGGTGAGGCGATGACATTAGACGATGATTGTGAAATAATTGAGGACAAACCCGAATAACTATTTACTTAAATAATTTCTAATGCGTGACGAAATTTAGAATATTTTTTTAGGTAGAGAATCGAAGAGGTTGTGTAGAACTGGTTTTTTTTTCATTTTTATACCTAACTAGGGTTGAGTCCAAGACTGTCGCGATGTGGACTGATGAGAGTGACGACTCATACTATAAATTTTGTTGTAACTTTTGTGTGTAATAATAATTATTCTCACTTATGTTTCTTTTTTTCGACTATTTGTGTGTACGTACACCAAATGAAAAACAAGTTTAAACGGGCTTTAGATCTTCATCAGGCCCATTAATAGAGAAATAATTAGGCCCATTAATCGAGAAAGTGAGGCCCGTTAATGGAGGAATTGTTACGCCCATTATGATCCTTGCGAAATACGAGTATAATGGATGTTCTTTTTTTTTTTGGAATTTTCCGTGTATAAAAGGTAGTGGGTACAAACGCAATAGCTAAATGCTAATGCACAGATAGCGACAACAGACTGTCGCGTACAAGTGGCAAGTCTACCAAGCAATACGCCATACTCTACGTAACGCAACAAGTTGAAAAGCAAATCTAGGGTGTAAAGTGGAAAGACGTAAGCAGACTAGCCGCATAACCTCCTCGACTAATCGATCTGGGGATGTCGACCGACCTTCTCGCCATCGCCGATTGCGTTCCATCCAGATATGGTACACCAAGGACGCGAGCAAGTGACGCCAAGCAAGATGGAAGAGATGGCCACTACGCCAGCGCATGGATGCCCATCGCACCCCTCGCCGCCAATCAATATAAGGCCATTGGAGCCGAGTTTTGCGCCGTAGAAGGCGTAAGCAACGACGAGAGAAGGAGCACGTGAAGAAAAGGTGATTCACCGTCTCCAGAGAGTTAGAGTCGCAAAGTGAACAAGAAGATGTATTCGCCAACAGTGCAACCCACAAATTATCCCTGGTTGAGAGTCGTTCACGAATGGAGAGCCAAAGAATAAAGTCATGTCGAGCAATATGAAGAGCCCCGCCAAAAAGATGAGCCCATGACACCTGAGTATGCCGTGGGCGGATACCATCCCTCGCAGAAGCCGTAGTGAAAACACCATCCGCAGAACCAGTCCAAAGGATCTTATCATGTGAATGGGGGGAAACTGATGGTAGCATCTCTAAAAGTTCCGACGTCGTACGGGCAGGCCAAGACCACCCTGAGGGAGAGATCACAACACTGAGGCGGCTATCAGACGGCAGCCCCATAACCCTGGGGGCCCGAGGGTAGCGCTCCAGTAGGGGGGTCGGTGAGAGCCAAGGGTCGTGCCACAGCCAAATCGATGATCCATCTCCCACTTTAAACCTAACGAAGGAACGAAACAGAGGGCGTAACTGTAGGAGCTTGCGCCAACTCCAAGAGGTGGTCGTGGAGGCATGAACCATCCAAAGAGACTTGTGCCGCAGTCGGGTTTCATAAAGCCACTTGCTCCGAATAGAATTTGGATCATACTGAAGAATAGACCAGAGAAGCTTCAGCATTAGAACGCGATTATCGATCTCAATCGAGCGAATTCCTAATCCTCCTTCAGCACGGGGGCAACAAATATCAGCCCAAGCAACCTTAGCAGAACTGGATGCCCACAAGAAACGATGCAAACGCGCCTCAATCGCCCGAACCACCCCTTTGGGTAACAAAAATGCACCACACCAGTAGATATGAAAGGCTGAGAGAAATGAACAAATAAGCTGTAGCCGACCCGCATAAGAGAGCGACCGATTTAACCAAGACCCTAGGCGCTTATCCACCGCATGCAATAAAGGTTGGCAATCAGATAGAGAAAGCCGAGAGGTGATAAGTGGCAGGCCCAGGTAGCGCACCGGCAAATGACCCAAAGGGATTCCCATAATGGAGAGAAAGAGTGGGGCCATTGATTCCGCGCGCTTCGAGAGGAACATCGCACTCTTGGCCACGTTTGCATGGAGACCAGAAAGCTCGCCAAAAGTCAATAAAGCATCGTGCAGGACACGCACGGATGCCTCGTCAGCATGGCAAAAGAGAAGAACATCATCGGCGAAGGAAAGAAGGGCGAGAGACGATGTCTCACATCTCCCGTGAAATCGAAATTCTGCTGTAGTCCGGATGCGTTGCTGAAGTAAGCCATAGAATACCTCCATAACAAGTGTGAACAGGTACGGTGCAATCGGATCTCCCTGCCTTAAGCCGCGCCTACCCGCAAAGAATCCCTCCGCACAACCATTTAGGTTGAGGGAGAAGAAAGAAGAGGTGAGACAGGAGCGAATCCAACTGATAAATGTGGGATGGAAAGCCATAGCTTCCAAAGTGGCAAGGATGAACGGCCATTCCACCTTGTCATAAGCCTTCGCCAAGTCTACTTTGAACAAAACGCGAGGAGGTAGGTGCATATTCCTATAGCCGTGACAAATTTCTTGGGCCAATAGGATGTTATCAGAGATACGGCGCCCAGGAATGAAGGCCGTCTGCGAGATGTTGACCAGTCTTGGTAGGCAACACTTCAGCCGATTAGCGAGCACCTTGGAGATGACTTTATAGATAACGTTGCAGCATGAAATAGGGCGAAAATCCGAAGGTCGTCTAGGCGAGTCACCCTTGGGAATGAGTGTAATCAATGTTGAGTTCAGCTCCTTCAGTAAGAGTCCGGTCCGAAAGAAATCCTTGACCGCCGCCGTGAAATCTCCACCGACAATGTGCCAGCCGACTTGAAGAAAGCGGCCCAGTACCCATCAGGGCCAGGGGCCTTCTCATCTCCCATAGAAAAAAGTGCGTCCTTGATCTCATCATCCATAATGGGGGACACCATGGAGAGAGATTCAGCCGACGACAGGGCTGAGAAATAAAATCGCGGATGGTGTCGGCTGTATGTGTAGAAGAGGACGAAGTCCCTAAGAGAGCCGTGTAGAAACGTAAGAGCTCCTCCTTAACCCGTTCAGGCCCATCAATAGGTTCACTATCAGGTCCTTCGAGTGAATAGATACGATTAGTCGTCCGACGCATCGCAACGCGCTTAAAGAAGAAGGACGTACACTGATCGCCATCTTTGAGCCATGACAGTTTCGCACGCTGAGATAACGACGACTGTTCAATAGAGATCGCCTGGGCATATAGGCGCCGACAGACCCCTTCCAAAACAAGGAATCGCGATTCGGCAGGGAAATCATAGACAAAGCGTTGGGTAATGTCAAGGAAGTGCTTCGCGTCAATCACATTCTGATGGAGGTCCCCTTTGTCACGTCGCAGCCGTTTAAGTAGCGGTTTAAGGTGCTTAAGCCGTTGGACAAACCGATACATAGGGTGGCCCAAGCACCTTCTACTCCAGACCCTACTGACTATGGGAAGGAACTTTGAGTCCGCGATCAAGAAATTATCAAAGCGAAATGAGGTACCCTTCGGATGAGAAGAACGTCCAGATAGTAATATAATGGGTGAATGATCAGAGGTAGCAGGGACATCGCAGTGGTAACGAGAACCATCATATTGACCGAACCACGATGGGTTAGCAATCATGCGATCAAGTCGACGCCAAATTGCACCGTCACCATGCTGACGATTGTGCCATGTGAAGAAATGGCCCGTCATAGGAATGGGGGAAAGATCAGAGTCTGTCATGCATGTGCGAAGATCACCGAATTCAGCCGCATTCGGAGTGCCACCACGAGACTCATTTTGGGCAATAATGGTGTTTAAATCCCCCAAAACAAGCCAGGGGATGTAGTCCTAAACGCAGAGACTGAAACAAGGTTAGCCCACAAAGATACCCGCGCATCACGCCGAGAACGACCATAGACAAAAGAGACAAAGAAAGATGTCTGATCAACCAAACTCATCACCCGACAGTGAACAGACTGCTCAGTCATTGCTACAATCGACACCGCAATAGAAGATGAGTCCCAGCCCACCCACAGCCTCGTACCCGGTCCGCTGTCATAATCGAAGAACCACGTCCAAGAGGGACGAATCAAAGAGGAAACAAACGAAGCATTATAAACAGCCACGCGTGTTTCAAGAAGTGAGTGGAATCATAAATTAACCTTCTCAGGGGCCGCAAAGCTTTTAGGGGCCAAATTGGGTTCACCATCCTCAGAGATGTCCTGTAAGACAGCAAATGAGTTAGAGACACTGACAAGCGGTTGAGCAAGACGCTGATGGTCCACGCGGCGAGTAGATGAACGCCGGACTGCGACGGGTTCAACTGGAGCAGCCCCTTTGCCCTTGTCAACCCGTCGCCATTCTGCTTTTTGTTGGGCAGGCTGAGTAGGCGGAACAGAAGTGGTCGGTGGCTTCGAGGCAGCTATTTCAGTAGGGCGATTGGGGCAGGCAGCCGAGCGGTGGACCACCGACCCACAATACCCACAGCGCGGTGGGTGCCACTCATACTCGACATCCACTTTTATGATGGTAGCTTCCTCACCTGTAGCTGATGATAGTCGAATATTGAAGCAATCCAAATAAGGATCCGCCAACGTCTTCATGACGCAAACCCGAGCATACTCAATACGCTCACCCCGTATGGTGATAGAGTCCGCAAAGAGGGGTTTTCCCACCGCACTCGCCACGAGGCCGAGACCCTCTTCAGTCCAACACTCGCTGGGAACATGGCGAAAGCGCACCCACGTGGGCACATCAAGATGTTCACGTCTAGCAACCGACATCCCAGGCTTCCATTCCTCAAGAAAGAGTGGCTGGCCCTGAAGCATCCACGGGCCTCCTTCAAGCACCTCGGTC
Source organism: Craterostigma plantagineum (assembly GCA_027422505.1). NCBI lineage: Eukaryota > Viridiplantae > Streptophyta > Magnoliopsida > Lamiales > Linderniaceae > Craterostigma > Craterostigma plantagineum. The sequence continues at coordinate 7,469,991 of JAPQWV010000038.1, forward strand.
ATCGCCGCGGCAGTCTCAAATCGAAACTTGAAGAAACCGCTGGAAGTTGCGCGAATTTCAACTACAGACGGCCAATGAGCTCGAAAGAATTTGTCCACCTTGGGAAAGAAAGGTTTACGACCCAAGAAGTATCCCACTAGCGTGTAGTTCCAACGCGAAAGGCCTTTCTGAGCTACGTCCCACGTCAGCCGAACCTCGGGTACCCCGTCGACCACAACCGGTGGCGTGTAGGTCAGTGTAGCGCGAGAACCTTCATTAGGTTCGACGCGTCGAACTGTACGGCCACGGAGGGCGTTAGCAAACGAGCGCGAGGGACCCGGGCCTGAAGAAACATTGGGCCCAGACTTGTGACTCTTCGGGCCGGATGGAGAAAGCCTAATCTCAGTTTGCGCATTACTAAGTCCGGCTTTGTCAGCCATGCGCGCTGGTGAAGGGCAGAGAGACGCCATGGCATTAGTTGCGGCCTTGGCTACCGGCGAGCCATCACCTTTGGAGTGAATAGGTAAGGGAGGCTCACGGGGGCCAACTGCAGATGCAGCCGCCTCCCCACTCGTCGACTTGTTAGGATCAATATCTTCAAGTTTAACACGCAAGGCATCGAATCGTCCAACATCAAACGCAAAATTAAAACCCGGGAAATCGCGGCAGAGGCGACTCAGATCCGGCGGGTGGACTTTGGCATGCGACACCTCAGTGGACGACGATGATTATAATGGATGTTCTTGTGAAATGTAAACGAAAAGGAAAGAGAAACGAACTAAAAATCAACCAATATATTCGCGAACTCAAGCAAGGTAAGACATTTCCGTTATATGTTTCCGTACGAGAACGATGCAAGTGTATTAATTACGGCAAGATGCTTAATAATCTTAAACAATACATCAAACACGGCATTAAAAACTGATCACATGTCAATTTTAAGACAGTTGAAAAGATCATTCGAAGGGTGTTATCTGATTAATCTGTAATGAAGTAAGGGAAGGGAACTCCCAAGCTGAATAGACTCAGCACCACAATGATGGGACGGTACCAATAATATCATATAGCTACTACAATGTTTGCTAATATGATGAAGTATTCGAAATCCCCAACATAATAAAATGATTTTGAGCGACACACGCTCGACTTACAAAAAAAAAAACATTGAAAGTAAGTTTACACTGAAGCGATCCACGACAATCATATTATATTAATTGTACAACTAACGTTAACATAGGAAATGCATAAATTCATTGGATGCGAACAAAATCTGCCGACAAACTGTTTAATATGCTGACCCATCTATTCAAGTAGGTTATACGTAGAGGTTGTCTACAGTCGTTCTATCTCCTCAAGAACCAAACCAAGAGATGCCCATAATATATAATATTACTAAACACGAAGGCAGCTTATATAATATATATCTATATATATGTTGGAGAGAGAGAGAGAGAGAGAGAGAGAGAGAGAGAGAGCTTCGTTGAGGCCATGATCATACAGGTAGGTTTTCATCTTTCGAGTTATTTTATCAACGATTTAAAAATGGGTGCTGTAGTAACTTTTGTGGCATCGTAATGAAATCTGATGAAGGGCAATGAGGTACCTAATGGGTGGCCACTCGGCCTCGGAATCATGAAGTCTGCCATCGGAGCAGTAGCCCCCCCTCCACCGCCGGCGCCGCCGCCTCCGCCTTCACGACCTCCGGCGCCGCCCTACGCCGCCCTTCGTTTTCTCCGGTCGTCGAGCTTCTCGTCATTCACGTCCTCAAATCTCGACACAGAGGTAGTGTTCATTCTATAAGCATCATTTCCTTCGGTCTTTTTTTCTTACAGACTGAGTGACGATCATATTTTATCAGTTTGAGAATCCAAAAGTCGTTTTAGTTAAGTACACAGTTAACTTTGTTTAATCCTAGACTATGATTAAGCTCAAAATCTTGTCTTAGTCCCATGTAAAACGTCTTTGGCTTTGTTTTCGTGCAGTCGACGATATCGTTTTTGCGAGCAGAGCGTCACGTTGGGTCGACTTATAGGAATTCGACCGGCGAACAGAGGAAGTTCGTGTAATAATTCCATGAACACGTTTCAGTTCGAAGGGAGCAAGAAAAGTATCAATATGTCTCGGCAGGGACTTTGTGCTCCAATGCTGTGTCGTGTCATGAGGAAGACGGCTAAAAATGGAAGAACCTTTCGATAGCTTCTAAGTTCATCACACTCACATGCATTAACAATATAGTTATGAGTGTAAAAAAGACGATCTTTTTTGTCAATAAAGTTGGTACGCAACATCGTAACGATATGAGAAAATTAGCTTGGCAAATAATGATGGAGAAATCAAAGATAATAAGAATAACGGATCCACGGAGAGGGCGGAAAAACACAGAAGCTTCTGTACTATTCAACTAGGGGCAATGTTTAAGTTGGAATCAAGAGACATGTTCTTTCCACACCAACCATTCAGGCAAGAAATCAGATCATTCACATCAAATGTTTAAGGTAACTTAATAAAACAAAAAACAAGCTAAAGGTGTATACCAAACCAAAACCCCATAGCAGCAGCAACACAGCATATTCCAGTTTGAAACCATCAAAACAAGCAGCATGCGAACTTAGGATGGATCAGCAACATTGACTAATTCGTACTCTACGAGGGACAAATTGTTGTCCTCCTTAACTGTAAATTTTGCGGGTTCAGTCGGCTGGACGAGGCCCCACTTATCCACTGCAAGCCTCATGGAACCCTTGAACATGTCGATCTTTGCATTGCGGAGTATCACGGTGTTCCCTGGCTTCATCAATTCAACTGCAATAATCGAATACTATTGTCAAACAAGATGGACTCGTCATCGATAGAAGGGCTGAGACAACAAATGGAAGCATGTACAAGAGTAATTAGTTGTAACACGAATACAGATTTCATGCTTCAGACCAATATCCATCTCAATATGCAAAAATGAAGACGCTGATGCTAAATTTAAGAAACTGGAGTATGACATTTCTTGTTTCAGTTAACATGAACACACGAAGAGTCTGTAAAATCAATACCCTAAACCCGTGAAGTTACTGAAATTGAGCTTGTGCAAAATCAGAGCAAAAGGGCACTCCACCCACCAAAAACAGACCATATATCACTAACGAAACGAACATATAAGAATGATTACTGAAAGAAATAGCAGGCATAACATCCGATTCCCACATTCCGAACCAAACCAATAGCTCTTCCATCGAGCTAATAACCCAAGTCAATCACAAAACACGAGCCCTATCCATCAAAATTCCGAACATTCCTTATTTCACATACGTACTATAAGAAGGCATTTCATGTTGCCATACCCTGATCATTTCTCGCAGTGAATAATATGGTCCCAGTTTCATCGCCCACGAGACACTCAGCGATCCTCGTGCTCTGACTCTGCGCCCCACGAAACGTCGCGCCTCTCGCCTTCTTACTCATAACTGTGTTTGCGCTCAGAACCTTTACGACCAACGTGTGGCCGCTGGTCCCAGGCTTCAAAGCGTCCACCTTCACGAACACGGGCTTTCTCAGACCAGGCTTAGCTGCTCCCTGTTGCTCAGACGTAGCCGATGGTTCCCTCGCTGCCATTGACCTTTTCGTTCGATCGAGGAAGAGAACCCTAATAAACCTAATTTTGAGTGCTCCAAAACCCTTTCACCGCAAAGCACTGCTGAGTGTGGGGAGACGCGTGGACATCTGGGGTAACAAAAGGTTACTTGTTCGAGCCGAAACGGCGTCGTACTAAGCACCTGATATTTTGTTTGGGCCTCAAGGCCCAATTAAGGGATCCAACATTAATTGGGTCGGACCATTTTCATTAAACTATTCCCTATCCATTATGCTTTTTTTTTCTTTTTTCTATTTTTTTTGTCTTTTCTCTTTCAATTTTGGTGACGATAGAAATAACATTGAGAAAATCCAAAAGGCACCTGTTAATTAAAATTACTGCTACTATCTCCGCATGTGCTTAAAATATAATCGTTTTAATTTTAGTTTTGAGATTTATAATTTATGTTTATAGATGAAATATAAATTATATATATATATATATATAAAACGAAATAATGATTACGGTATAATAACTAAAAATTTATGGGTTAAATGTGATGATTATTCAAGTAATAAAAATAGAAATAGAGAGGTTAAATGATAGATATTTTACTGACTAAATTAGCGGTTAGTAGTCACCCACCCCTCACCCTTATAGTATAGATGAAGCTCATCAACGACGATAAGCCATGCATTGCATGACACGTATTAACAAACTTACGCGAGCCAACAATTTGTAAACCCAATTTTTTTTCTTTCAAAATCGCAAAAGTAAATTTAAAAAATCGATCCCCACACATATACGTGTCGACCCCCCAGCTTCGACTCGCCATGCAGCACTTGGCACTATAAATTCGAATCGACTTTCCGTATATACCAATCCGGTTCATATCGATGGACACGCCAGGCATCCACGAGGAAGGCGATAAAATCACCAATGGTGGAATTTCTTCTACAGAAAGAGCTCGGGGACTATTCTTCGCTGAGATTGCCAAGTTCGGGCTGGGGCCCGGCCCGTTAGGGCTTGAACTTAGCGAAAAGTCGAAGAAAGAGATCGTCGAGTCGATTTCGAAATCGCATGTGTCTGCAGTCGCCGATGACGAGGATGGTATTGAAGCTTGTGAGTCGTGTGACTCTTCTTCCACCGTGGAGATGGGATCTATCGATATGGAGCTTGAGTTCGGTTTTAAACAAGTTTAAGATTTAATGTGTTGGTATTTATTTAATCAGACTGGTCTATATGATATCAAAAAAAGGGAACTAATTATTGAGGATATAATTACAAAGAAAAATGATATTTTACCATGACAAATCAAAGTGGGTAGGTATTATACCCTCAGTCCTCACTACAGATAGACTATGGATTTTGATATGCATCAGTGTGTTAGAAACTTATAAATAGGAATTCAGACATTATTAAACGACCCAGCATCTATTAAAAGGGGTAAGAAAGCAACCTCTCTCTCCAGACTTCAGTAAACATATATGTTTATAAATATAAATCTATATAATGTAAAGATGAAACAAAGAGTCGCTTATTGTTGCTCCATTCGTTGGCCATTATGGGACTTCTGACGATATCCAAGAACCAAATTTTGCTGGGCGAAGAACATGGCACGAATCTCTCCCAGGGTCGTATGATCTTCTAACATCTGAAACTCTCTGTTGCAATCATTGAAGGTTTCTCCCACGAAGATCGAAGAGTTCTCGCGAGGAATTAAGTCCTTCACCATCAAAATCTCGAATTCTGCTGCCTCCTTGTCCGTTTGCATGGCAACATACTGCAAAAAGACGACCAACTTCAAGTTTATTTTTTTTTCTATTATTTTTCCAGAAAAAGAAAAAAACGTCGTCGAATGAGAAAGAAAGCCATCACCTTCCTCAGCTGCCCGACCGACATTTTCGGGCAGCAGCAGATGTAAGGCCTTAGCAGGTTCGGTATTTTGTCCTCGCTCAGCGAAACAGCGGTGAGGCTAATTCGCATCTTCAACGCAGCTTTCAACCGTCAATAAATTCTTCGAAGCATTAAAAACAAGTATAAATAAATAAATACCTCAGCCTCGTTTTGATTTGCACGCTTGAGACGTTCGGTCAGCTTCAATAGCCGCTCCGCCTTCGTAGGCCGGGCCCCGGGCCAAACGAGGGCGGGCTGTCTGTTATTGGTTCGGGCCCGACCTCTGGCCCACCGAATAAGATCCTGTTTATTACCTCTCGCGGGCCCCACAGCCCGTAAATCGCTGGTTGTTTTCGAATTCGATCTTCCAACAGATAGAAGAGCCTTGTTAGAAGGAGCAGCAGCAGTTCCTCGATTTCTTCTAGAACGTTTCGGCCTGACGAGCTCACTAGAGGGCGGCTCCTCGTCCGAGGACGAGTTTTTGCTGCCTTCGGCTTCTTCGTCTTCTTCAGAATCGTTCTGTTCGGCTCCTCTACGGCCCGATCGGCGTGCTCGAGAGCTATGAGAGGCGGCCTGTTGTTTTCTCGCCCTTTTCTTTCCGAGGGCTTCGTTTTGCCTGCGCAGAGTCTCGGCGATCGAATCTTGGATCTGTGTTATACGGAAGAAAAAGAAAACCCATGAAATTTTTTTTCGCCCAAATCTACGTAGATGAGCTCTCTTTGCGAACTGAATAGTAGTGGTGCCTGGCTTCTACGGTTTAAAGGGTTTAGAGTTGCACCCTCAGCATCAGTTATAGCTTTTGGCGCAGCGTTCAGCGATTGATGCTAACGACTATGTTTCGAAGGAAAGTGAAATACTTAGGAACGAGGGTTATTACCAGTCTGTTGCGAGCTTTTTCGTCTTCATGGAGGGCCAACTCCTAAAAATTCGAAATAGGTCACGACAAAGCAGTGGATTTCAAGCGCTGAGTGTTTCTTCGGAGATAAGTTACCTCTTCCTCGTACTTGTCGACGTCAGGGTATAAAACGGAGATGAGCGCGTCGAAGTTTGGGTCGTCTCTAAGCGAACGGCGACTGGCGCAATGCATACGACAAGAGGGGCACTCATTGTTCCTGACATTTGAGATGAACGACGAAGAAATTATGTAAGAAGAAGGAAGAAAGGGCAAAAGCTTATTGAGATGTAAGAAGAAGAAGAAGAAATGTAAAAAGTACCCAAGACGCATGGATTTGTCGATGCACTCTCTGCAGAAGCGGTGCAAGCAGCCCATGACAGTTCGAGTTTTACGAATGATGCCTGAATTAGAACAACAGTGAGTCGTTATGTAAGACTGAATCAAAATAGGGAAAATTATGGAGAGGCTGAGAGCAAAGGCAGGCATGCGATCAACTTGTGCCAAGAAAATCAATACCTAAACAAATCGGACACTGAACTTCCTTTCGTATCTCTGGCAAGCTCACGAAAATGAACCTGAAACCCAGCAGCATAAAGAAAAGGTGGGCATACATATAAAATTGCTGAATTTTTTTGAAAATGTATTTCCCATGCAAATGAGGCCAATTGTCATCAGAACCTTAAACCTAGATGGTGAATTCCCAAAACTACCACAATGAAGGGGTAAAGAGAGAAACTAATAGATTGAATGGATGGTTATGAACTGCAGAAAGCCACAGCACTGTGAGTTTCCACTTTTGGCAAGTCACTAACAAGCTGAAGAAACTGGCAATTCATGAAAGAATGCTGTTAAATTGTTCTTTTTTTTTCCCTACATATCAGCCATGGCTTAATGACAACAATGCTATATTTATTTATTTTTTTTTTATTTTTTTTGTTAATGCATTCTGCATATAATGGGTCAAGAGAAATAGACCCTCCATCTTAAAAAATCAGTAAAAGATGCTATCATGAAGGGCCATAGAGTGGACTAAAGCGCCACTTGGCAGCCATAGAGCTCATCACAAAGCAATGTTTGGTATAGCAATGGAAGAATACTGTTAACCAAGACGCTGAAGCTCTTCGAAAAAGGAACAGAAGATGAAATGAAACTGGACAGAGGAAAGTGAAGATAGACGATTCCACCTACAAACTCCTACAACATTGATACACTAATGGAGTATTTCTCTATACTTCCTTCCACTAACAAACAGAACCCAGCAATGCTTAGAACAAAAGGTATCTTAGGGTGATTATCCATTGCACAACCTACTTGCCCGACCTCTACTACAATAAAGCAGAAGGGAAGATCGAAAGATCAAACTCAGAGCCCTGAGAATCAACATTCCATCCCTCAAACCATATTCTGATAAACGGATTGATGAGGACAGCAGTTACTATGTAATTACCAAACAGATCAACGCAAAACCGAAAACCAAGCATCCCCCCACCCTCAAACTCAACCAAGCAGCACTGATCCATCAAAAGAAGTAAAAGATCTCTGCTTCTAAAATCGTAAGAACAAGACCGATGCTTCAGCTCGTCAGAGAGAACGAAGATATTCAGGCAAATACAAACACGTCAAAGTGTGTGTGTCTGCGAGTGAATGCTCATCATCACCATCACATCGTGTCGGCATCGGTAATTAAACTAAACGTGAAGAGGCGAAAAGAAAAAAAAAAAAACAAAAGATGGGTTTTTTACTCCTCTTTCTCCTCGTCGGTAGAGGGCGAACTTCCATCGGAATCTGACAATTAAACAAAAGAATTCAATCAGGCAAGCAACCGAAGGACACGAAAGAATAAAGTAAGAGGAACGAGCGAAGCAATCGAAGCGGAATTTTCAGCTGAAATAGGAAAAGGCTGGACCGAAGTCAGCCGAGGAATGTAAATGCATGTCTACCGACGTGGACATGCGATGCACCGAAACTCACCAGCAGGGGCATCTCCGTTTTCGCCTCGATTGACGCAATCGTCGAGCTTCTGTTCATCCTCCGGCAAAGGAGGCGGAGGAGGAGTCGCAACGTCGTCGGAACCGTCGCGCGAGCGCTTGTTCGAAGGCATTAGGTGACGACGCCGGCGGTGGTAGAGAGAATGGGGTCAGCGGAGCGAAGGAAGGAGAGAGGCAATTGAAGAAGAATGAAAGACTACTGTAGATTCGAGAGAGAGCGTAGTAGTAGCCTTTGCTATCTTCTTTTTTCCCTTCCCTTTCTTTTATTTATTTATTTATTTTTATTTATTATTTTATTAATTCAGTGGCTCTTCTCTTCAATCTTCATCATACCTCGGCTATTTATATACGTGTGACACTTGATTTGTGGTTTTTTGCCAAGTTCTATTCTACACTCCTTTCTCTTCTCTTTATATTTTTCCCCTCTCTCGAAAATGCGATTTCGATCAAAATCGCTCTTTTCGTCGATTTTCGAATAGGCACTGTCATTACACTACCGTTCTTGGTGCTCGTAAGGAACACGCCAAGAACCGAGAAAAGCAGAGTGTTTTTTTTTTTTGGATCAAATGGAGTTTGTTTTCATGGCTTGAATCATAAATGTTATTGGGGGCATGCAGATAATTAGTACCCTCACTCACTACTCTTGATAAGGTAATAAAGTAAGGTTTGGTTGTTGTAATGAGAATGAATATAAGGAAAGGTGTGTTATGTTTATGTATGTGCCAAGATTCAGATTCTTCACCAAAGCCAACAACTTCTGCCCATTAAAACTTCATGTAACGTTATCTATTTTGGTTTTTATTTACAATTTCTGTTTTTTTTTTTTGATAGAAAGAGAGAGACAAAATGCGTTGAAGACTACAATACAACACGATTCCTCCTAAGTTACATCGTCATCTCAATTTTTCATAAATAGATCATTTATCTTTTAACAAGGAGAAAAAAGAGAGGTGGAAAGAAGATGAAGATCGATGACGTGATTTCGACGCCTCCATGCAATAGCCAGTGCACCCAAAAATACGCAGCTCTCATCCAAATTCCATGTAATTATAATTAATTGATCCCTGCACTGCAGCCTAGTTTTTTCTCTAATTAATTAATTCTATTACATGGTCAATGCAATTGGATTATTAATTCATTAGCTTCTCACCTTGTCGAGATGCAAAAAATGCCATCTTTTCTTCATTGCAGGGAGAGTATTCTGCAAAAAGGGGTGCGACGCAGATGGAGACACATGGGAAGAGTGTAATAAGTTCTCTCTTTCTTTCTATATTGTATATATGTTAGAACATCTAATAATTAAGAGCATCGCATGAGTTTACTACTTGTGCCCTTTGCGGATCATACAACAACACTATAATAATATCGATCACTATTTTATATGTATAAAAAAAAGGTTTGGGAGAATGCGATGAGGTATGCTACAAAGATCCAGTCTTGAAAGACCAGAAATGGAGCGCTTGTATCGATCGATCGCCGGGTTCGCTCACCTACTCCGTGGTGCTCGTTTCCCCACCTTTTTTTTTATTTTTAATTTTCAGAATCCTATAACTCTTCATTTATTACATTGATCTAAAGATATGAATGCTTTCTCCTATTAATTATTGATACCTTTTGTTACATCTGCAAATAAATGAATGTCAGGAATGCTTTCGTGCCTGTGTTTCTGGGTGTGCTTACAAGGTTAGTTTATATATATACGTACATATATAATATAATATATTCTTCATTTTATTATGGTGAATCTGTAGAAGATTATCTAATTATGTAAGTCAGTACTCATGTCACAAATTTTTTTATATAAATGCCCGTTCGACTGGGCGTATCATTTTTTCGGTTTTGACGAACCTTTTTATATGTGTATTGAGTACCACGTCACGCATTTATATGGTAACCATATATGTTACCTATACGGTACCTTGCGACTTAGTATATGATGGTACTATTTTCTAGTATTACGTACAACAATACGTTTCTCTAAGGTACTTAAATGTGTGATATGATGTAACCTCGCGGGGGCCGGTATCAAGGTGCAAAAAAGTTATCCTGAGAGTTACATGCATGTAAAAAAATACTAACAGGGTACTGATTTGCTATTTTTTTTATTAATGGGTATTTTTATGTAAATTCCCCATTATCTCTATTAAATTACCGTCGAGCCTTAGTTCTTTCTACTACGTGGGAATAATCGCAACTATTTCTTGCACAGTTTGATATTTCCAAGGAAACGGTAAGTGAAGTTCAGGCGAGACCGCCGCCGATGGAGGAAGAGAAACCAAAGACGACAACAACCCCTTAGGCCTTAAATCAGAAACTCAATTGGTTTTTGCATTACCCTTTAAAGAAATGTAGAAATCGTTGTTAATTCGTTGAAGAAGAAAGCTTTTTTGTTTTCATTCCATTCGCAGCACAATTGCGCGCGTTAATTTTTACATTATCACTGTACACCCTTTTATCTATCAGAAACGCATACATATACCTAATCTAATAATGGGCCTATCTAATAATATTCCAGCCCATTAGTAAGAAGCGGCACTCTGCTATCTTAGTTTAACTAAGCAGATAAAAAACGGCAAATACAGCAGATCATTACAAAGGCACAGAAGCTAATAATTTTAATACTCCCCCTCAAATATGGTGTGTATATAAGTCCATCACACCATACTTGCCAAGAAGGTAGCTGAACTGATCTCTTCCCAGGGGCTTGGTTAATAAATATGCCGGTTGATCAACCGAGGGAATGTAAACTGTTTTGATCGTTTGATCCTCAATCTTGTCTCTAATGAAGTGGCAATCCACTTCTATATGCTTGCTCCTCTCATGGAATATGGGGTTTGCCGCAAGCTGGATTGCTCACTTACTATCAGACCAAACCTGCACGGGACATAAGTTGTTAATATTCAAGTCTTTTAGCAGACCAAGCAACCATACCACTTCTGATGTTGCTGATGATAAGGATCAGTACTCTGCTTCGGCAGAGCTCTTTGCTACTATCGTCTGCTTCTTTGATTTCCATGTTATAATGGAATCCCCGAGCTTCACCAGATAACCTGTCAAAGATCTTCTTGTATTGGGACATGCAGCCCGATCAGCATCACAAAATACATTGATTTCTATTCTATTATCAGCAGGAAAAAACAGACCATGTCCCGGTGTTCCTTTTAAGTATCTCAGAATCCTATGTGCTGCATCCAAATGAACTTGTCTAGGACTATGCATGTATTGACTAAGAACTTGAATAGCATATGTAATATCTGGTCTAGTAATGCAAAGATATAATAACTTTCCAATTAACCTCTGAGAACCAGAGTGTCATCAAGCACAGGTTCCTCCATATTAATCCTTTCCCTTATTACCTTGTTATTCTGATCAATAGGAGTGTTTGCAGGTTTGCTCCCTATCATCCCTGTCTCACTTAGGAGCTCAATGGTGTATTTCCTTTGGCTCAAACAGATTTCCTTTTCTGATCTTGCTACTTCAATTCCTAAAAAGAATTTCATTTCCCCTAAATCCTTCATAAGAAAAGTAGCATTAAGATGATCCTTACATTCATTTATCATTGACAAGTCATTCCCTGTTATCAAAATATCATCTACATATACAAGTAAAATCATGAATTTATCTTCACACTGTTTTGTAAACAAGGAATAATCATGTTTTGATTGTAAGAAGCCAAACTTACTGACCACCTCGCTGAATTTGTGGTTCCACTGCCTCGATGCATGTTTCAACCCATACAATGCCTTCTCGAGTTTGCAGACTTGGCCTCTTCTATTTTCTGGAATATTGAAGCCTTGTGGAACAATCATGTACACATCTTCATCTAATTCTCCTTGAAGAAAAACGTTAGTGACGTCCATTTGGAATATAGGCCAATTAAAAATTGCAGCTAATGAGAGAACAGTCCTTATTGTGCTATGCTTAACTACGGGTGAAAAAGTCTCATTGAAATCTATTCCTTCCTTTTGCGTATAACCTTTAGCTACCAACCTAGCTTTGTATCTTTCTACCTCTCCATTTGACTTATATTTTATAGTGTACGCCCACTTGCATCCTATGGCAGTTTTGTTATTAGGCAGATCTACTAATCTCCAAGTCTTATTTGTTTCTAAGGCTCTAATCTCACTATGCATTGCCTCAACCCATCTCTTATCTTTCCTAGCTTCTTCATATAAAGTAGGAACATGATCTTTTGAGATGGCAGCCAAGAAGGTTCTATAGTCAGGGCTGATTCTATCATATCTAATGACCTTTGACAAAGGATATCTATTGGCATGCACCATACTTGTATCAGAAATGTAGGGAGATATAAAATCAGTATGCCAATAGGGTGGTTTAGAGACTCTACCTGACCTCCTTACCATAGTAGCAGGCTGCTCATCAGTAGGCAAATCAGTATTATCATGCTCTTCCTCAGTGTTACCAGGTGCTGGTTCTTCTGGTGTATTGAGCTGAGACTGCTCTACACCTGTAGTGCTATCTTGTTGCTGGAAAGGTGCCACGAGATCATCATAATAATCTTGTTCATCATGTGATGGAAATTCCTCCTTCCCAGAGTTTGTAGTAATCAGAGCAAATGGAAACTGCTCTTCAAAAAATATTACATCCCTTGAGACAATAAATTCCTCAGAATTCAAATCCAACAGTCTATAACCTTTTTGTGTCACAGAATACCCCATGAACACACAAGGCCTTGATTTATGTTGGAATTTATCCCTCTGAGGAAGTATCTTGGCAAAACACAAACAACCAAATACCCTAAGGTGTGAGTATGTAGGTTTCTTACCAAAAATTACCTCATATGGTGTTTTTCCTTCCAAGAGATGTGTAGGAGTTCTGTTGATGAGGTACACTGCAGTTTTAACACACTCCCCCCAGAACTTAATAGGAACATTAGAATGGAACTTTAATGCTCGTGCAACATTCAATATATGCCTATGTTTTCTTTCTACTCTCCCATTTTGCTGTGGTGTGTAAATGCATGAACTTTGATGGATAATTCCTTTAGATGCTAACAGACTGTTGCACTCATGTGAGAAGAATTCCCAAGCATTGTCACTTCTAACAACCTTTATCTTAGTATCAAACTGGTTTTCAACATATACTAAAAAATCTGTCAAAATTCCTACTACCTCAGACTTACTCTTCATCAAAAAAATCCAACAAGCTCTTGAATAGTCATCAACTAAAGTTAAAAAATACCTTTCATTATTGTATGTCATTTCCTTGTAAGGGCCCCAGATGTCCATGTGTATGAGCTCAAATATAGAATTAGTCACAGAAATCCTGAGGGGAAATTTAGCTCTAGCATGCTTTGCTAATGGGCAGATTGTGCAATGTTTCACAGAGTTATTAATGCTAAGATGCAAATCATTCATATATTTAAACCTTTCAAAAGACATATGTCCCATTCTGTAATGCCACATTGATACAATATCATTCTTATTTGGTCTAAGAACAGAGATCTTATTAGCATTATTACATGCATTATTACACAGACTAGTTTCTAGCAAACTATTTCTCACTGGCAGGATATTGGGGCTTGGCTTGAGGATGTAGAGACCATTCTCTTGCTCATCAATCCCCTTTATCTTGCCAGTCAAGATGTCCTGCATGACACAATGATCATGGAAGAAATTCAACTGCAAGTTTTCATCCTTTGCTAGTTTAGAAACTGATAACAGATTATGTTTAAAATCTGGAACATAGAGCACATTTTTCAGTTTAAGTCTCCTATCTATAACAATTGTACCAGATAGATATACCCTATTGCATGATCCATTAGGCAGTTTTACAGAACCAATACTATCAAAGTCATCATCAATGGTCTCATAGAGTTCTTTGCTGCAAGTGATATGGTGATTAGCACCCGTATCTACTATCCAGATGCAATTAGATCCTAAATGAATGCTATTGTTACTGATACATATACCTGTAGTGTTTACCACAGCCGATGTACCAGTGACCTTTGCATCCTCCAAGCTTGCATTTTTCTCGAGCATCTTCAGGATTTGGTTATACTGCTCATTGGTGAATCCTTGCAGTGCACTTGAACTCTCCCCCTTTATCTTATCACCATTTTGTTCTGGAACCACAATGCTGTTGACTCTATAGCCTCTTCCAAATGAATTTCTTCCTTGTCCTCTTCTACCTCCAAATCCTCTTCTTCCACCTCTTCCAAAGTTGGGTGGATAGCCATGTATCTTGAAGCAATTCTCTCTTGTATGTCCATTGATATTGCAGTTGTCACAGTACAGGCCAGCCTTCCCAAATTGACCAATAGAATTATTCTGCAGATTAGAGGGGAAACTGCTCATTAGAGCCACAGAGGAGTCACTGTTTGTGGCCTGTAAGTTTATCCCTCGCTGCGCCTCTTCATTAATCACCATGGAAAATACTTGGCTGTGTGATGGCAGTGGAGTCATTAGGAGGATCTGCGATCTTATATTCTGGTAGCATTCATTCAGACCGATTAGAAATTGCATCATCTTCTGCCATTCATAGAATTCTTGTATTCCTTTGAGACCTCAGGTGCAGGGGAAGGTATCATGGAATCATACTCATCCCATAATGGCTTAAGCCTATTGTAATACTCGGAAACACTTGAAGCTCCTTGTGTACTCGAGTATATCTCTCTAAATAGTCCATATAGCCTAGCTCCACTTATTTTATCAAATCTTTGCTTCAAATCCTTCCAGATTTCGAAAGCACTTTGATGATAAACGATACCTGAGATTAATTCTTCAGAAATTGAGCGATGAATCCAAGTTTTCACAAGCGCATCACAGCGTTTCCACTGAGCGATCATCGCAGAACCAGTAGCTGGACACTTGCAAGATCCGTCGATGAATCCGATCCTGTTTTTGGCTTCCAGCGCAATCATCATCCTCATGCTCCAAATCCTGTAATTGTCTGAACCTCTTAGAATCCCCGTCGTCAAATCGAGATTCGGAGTGTCTGATGGGTGGATGAACATTGGATTGTTAAAATCCAGCGTCGCAGAGTTATTCTCCACTTGAGGAGGTTGTTCTGTCGCCATTATTGTGTTCTTCAGAAGCCAATCGTATCAGGCTCTGATACCATAAAGAAATGTAGAAATCGAAGAAGAAAGCTTTTTTGTTTTCATTCCATTCGCAGCACAATTGCGCGCGTTAATTTTTTACATTATCACTGTACACCCTTTTATCTATCAGAAACGCATACATATACCTAATCTAATAATGGGCCTATCTAATAATATTCCAGCCCATTACTAAGAAGCGGCACTCTGCTATCTTAGTATAACTAAGCAGATAAAAAACAGCAAATACAGCAGAGCATTACAAAGGCACATAAGCTAATAATTTTAATACCCTTTTTGGGAATTTCTTGGATGTCGTAATAAGAACGAGAAATTATATAGCTCTCTCACGGGCCCATGGTTAGTCCCTCCCATTACACGATTTACAGTACGGCAAGAAGCAAATTCAAGACAAAAAAGAAAGCAAAAGGAGGAAAATTTCTGAAAACTCTCATATCGAGCAGTGATCAACTGCTTTATTACTAGTAATATTAATTATCCTCATCGATGATATAGAATGCAATAGACTCGTAACAACTGCAACTGTAACTTGCCCTCTCCTCGGAATCGTACGGCCATATTCAGCTCTCTTAGGGCTCATCGTCATCGTCTCTCTTCTAACACCTTCCATTACCAAGAATTGAGATCTCACTTGAAGAAGAAGAAGAAGAAGAAGCTGAATGAATGATTAGTGCCCCAACTCCAATGGCGTCGTTCTATATATAGGGGACTGTGTACCCAAAATGCCCTTGGGATCCTTCGTGTTAGGCTCAGGTGTTCGAGGGGCAGTAAAGGGAATTGAGAAGATGCTACCTGGCTTCGACTTCAAAAGTGCTTCGAAGCAATAAATGCACGTGGGTTATTATCTTAAAAATACTAAAATAGTGAAGGTGGTCTGAATTTGGACGAGGTGGCTTTATGTCGCTTTTGTTGGTGTTGTGATAATGTCATTAATACAAAAGGCAATTTTATTGTAATTTTGGATTTTGTGCCAAGTTTTAAAACAGAATAGAGAGTGACAAAAGAAATCTAATTCGAATCCTGCCAAATTTTTTATTTTTATTTATTTTTAAACTTTCTAGAAGAGAGAATCTGGGTATTATGCCCAACCTATCACAGGCCCATAACCATCAAAGGCCCAAACAGAAGTTGCTTTCATACGTCATGGTGACGTCAGAACTGCGTCTCCTCAGCTCCTCTAATGATCATCAATCCCATCAAAATCAATCCATAATTAAACAGAGTTTTATGCCAAGTCGACGAAGCACTAAAAAACCCTTTCAAAAATGCCCATTTCTTGCGGCAAATGCTGCAATACTCGGATAATCTCGCTACGCGCGTTGCTGCCGATCATTTCGAGCGTACACAGCAACCTCAGCGTTGGAATTTGGCCGGCGAATCACCTCAAATTCCCAGCCGTGAGGCATCCGTCTAGCTGCAAGGCACCTCTACCCACCGAAACGGCCGCGACGGATAGTAATTCCGGCGCCGAGCCGATGGAATTGGGGGGAAAGTACGCCGAAGAAGTGGAGGTTGCAGTCAAGGCCGTTCACATGGCTTCTCTCCTGTGTCGGAGGGTTCAGAACAGTTTGATTTCAGACGCCGGCGGACACGTCCAGTCGAAGGGCGACGATTCTCCTGTCACTGTCGCCGGTAATTGATTAGCTTAGGTCATCATCACTTAAATCGATTGCTTAGGGAGTTCTCTGTTGTTCCTTGTAATGATGAAGTGTAAATGCTTGTGAATGTCTAATCGAAACGGACCTTTCACTGAACTCTGATGAGAGCAGATTGGAGTGTCCAAGCAGTAGTGAGCTATATACTGTCCCAATCATTTGGGAACGAAAACGTCTCTATCGTCGCCGAAGAAGACGCTCAATTCTTGTCCAAAGCAGACGCTTCAGCCCTACTCCATAAGGTGACAAACGCCGTCAACATCTGCCTAAACGAATCGCCACGATTTGGACTGAAATCGCCGAAGATCCCCTTGACTCCTTCAGAAATCTTACAAGCCATAAGCAGGTGCAGCTCGAAAGGCGGGCCCACTGGGAGATTCTGGGTGCTCGACCCCGTCGATGGCACACTAGGGTTCGTAAGGGGCGATCAGTACGCCATAGCCTTGGCGCTGATCGAGGAAGGCGAGCCAGTTCTTGGAGTTTTAGGCTGTCCTAATTATCCCGTGAACAAAGAGTGGTTAAGCCACCCTAATGGCTATCATAGGATTGTGTCCCAATCGAGTTCCATAGCTTCTTCTTCGGTTAGAGGGTGTGTTCTCTTCGCCACGAAGAGGAGTGGTAGAGCATGGATGCAGCCCTTGCTCGGCGAAGATGAAAAAAGCGAGTTTCTCTGGGCAAAATCTGCAAGAAAAATCGAAGTTTCGAGGATAGATAACCCAGAGCTAGCTACCTTCTGTGAGCCAGTGGAGAAGGCGAACTCCAGCCATGCGTTCGCCGCTGGGCTAGCCCACAGCGTTGGTCTAAGGTGTGTTATTCTTTCCAAAACCTCAAGCAGGTAGAATTTCCCAAGTACGAGCTTCGAAAAGACGCATAACAAGGGTTGGAAAACTATCTCAGGAATCGGCCATTGCGCGTCTATTCAATGGTGAAGTACGCTGCAATAGCTCGAGGGGACGCCGAGATATTCATGAAGTTTGCGAGGGCGGGATATAAGGAGAAGATATGGGACCACGCCGCAGGCGTTGTAATAACCGAAGAAGCAGGCGGCGTAGTAACCGACGCCGGGGGCAGTCCACTGCGCTTCGATAGAGGTACGTACTTAGAAGGCTCGACCGCGGTATAATTGCTTGCTCGGGCGCTAAATTGCACGAGAAAATCATTAGAGCTGTAGATGCTAGCTGGAATTCTTCCAGCCTATGAAATGTAATGAAAATCGAATTCAATAAAATGCTTCGGTAATGGTTTCACACGATTGTTTCTGTTCTAATCTAAATCTTTGTCGTGTAACATAACAACAAACAATAGACAGCGAAAGAAAAGATGAAAACTCGACGGGGAAACTGACTTGGAATATGATCTACATACGAACTTGGGGAAGATTTCAACTAGAATGCGTTTCTCATGGCTCCTCTCGCTGCTTGTCTCTTCATCTCTGCAGCTTTTCCGCTGCCTCGGAAGTACATGTAAACTTGCTGTATTTATGGGATCGTGGTGGGGAATGTTGTTAGTTAATACACACACACACAGACACATAGTAGAGGTATTTTGTGTAATAAAAATCGAGAGACGAAAAACATATGACGAACCTGTATAACCCATATGCTGAGGACCGACTCGACGCAGAAAAGCCCGAACCCGATGAAGTAGAAAATCTGCACCACCATGAGACAAAAGGCAATATGTGAATCTTGTCCTATGATTAAGTGTCTGAATGACTTGAATCAATTTATTATTGTTCTTAAGCAATAACGTAGGACTTCAACTTACCCCGACCAGGACATGCTTGCCTATGAGATCAACGGCTGGCAGAATACCACTGCACATTCACGATCAGGTCAGATATGATGAGGAAAGCGTACGAAAACGGTTTTCCAGACAAGGTATGTAATAATTCGGCGAGAAGAGTCTTCGGACTTACGCGAGGGACTTTCCTTTGAAAACGACAGGAGGTGCGACGGCTGCGAAGATGACGAATCCTATGTGGAGCTGCAGAATAGAATGGATTTCATTACATCGTTTCGTGTAAGGCTCATTCGACAACGGAAAATCTAAGACGAAAGCATAGTAATGAACTCACCAAGTAAAAGAGGAAAAACCACCCAAACTTTATAGCACTATCGGTCCTGCAAGAAAAATTATGGATCGATGGAATAAATGACGGCCTACATATAATGAGTATTCATTGGTTTCGAGAAAAGAAATTTTTTTACCTAAATGCACGGTAGAGTGGGCGATACCACAACACGTAGGCTCCTGGGACGCCGGATATGAAGTAAATGATTGCAAGAAACCATATCTTTGGATCTACAGAGAAAAAAAATATTTGAAATTATGAAATGAACACCCAAGAAAATACTATGTTGTAATGATGCAAGGAAACTTTGTAACAACCTCCTTGTTTAATCCACGCAGTTGTCACGGCAATGAGGTTCCAGAAAAGGGCAAAAGCAAGGCCTGCGATCGTCGATGTATAAAAATTTTCATCATTGGAAACTTTATTTGCTTTTACAATGTCATCAAAATAACAGCATAGCAGCAAAAAGAAGACATACCCAACAAGGTTGTAAATGCAACGTATTGAAGCCTCTGAAGGTGAATGGGGATTTCATTGGCAATGTCATGGTGGATGATCGGGAAAAACGGAGGCCAATTCTTCTCTTCAAGAACAATCCCAGCTGCAGAGAGTCGAGCAATTTAATTACATTTCCCCGTTTATTACCATGTTCGCGCTTAAAAGGCATGAATAAATCTGCATCTTTTCTTGATTTCTAGTAAAATAATGTAAAAGACGCCATTTATTACACACCGCGAGCAGCAGCCTCCTCTTTCCTCCTCACTTCCTGAAAAAAAAGGACAAGATCTGACGTTGGAACCTCGAAACAACAAAAAACTAGGCAAAAATAAAAACAGGCCAAAGTTAAAAACCTGTTCCCTCCTCTTCAGTTCTGCTTCTTTTGCCTGAAGCTCTCTCTCTTTCTTTTTCAGATCCTTAATTTCATAATTTGAACTAATTAGAGAAACAGTTGCTTCGATTTAGAGTCTTGTTTCATTACAGATGTTCGAGATATAATTCTATACCGATCCACTATCGAGAGGAATGTCCATAGAAGCTGTAGGATTGTAGAAATCAGCAGGCTCGGGAGGCAATGGCGAAAGCCTCGAGTTTGTCGCTGGAGGGACACTTCCACTCGTCTGAGACAAGAAGAAAAAGTTATTACACGGAGGAGTCGAATGATGCGATAAATATAAAGATGAACTCACACTAACTCACATAAAATGAACCTCCGCTGAACTTAGATTGCCCAGCCTTTCCTCTGCCTCCACCGTCCTGTATTTAGAAAGCATCAATGGGTAGGTAGTCCACAGAAAAATTATTACCAAGCTATTCTAACATACATAAGATCAATGTCCCAAAGCTAAACAATGCACAAGCGCAAGAAATACAAGAAACCGAGCGTAGTAATAGGTTATAATACCATCCATGCCTCTGTTGATACACAAATCCAATTCCCAAGATGCTTTTCAATCACAATTCTTTCATAAAAAAGTTACAACCACACTCTCAGTTAAATTTAAGCTGCCATAACAGATAACAAGGGAAGATATACTAGATCAACCGAAAAACGCCAACCCCACCTAATCCCAAAACCGTATCGTTACAGTTACAGTAGCCTATCTATTCAAGTCCAAATCACTCAACTTCTAACTATGTTAAGAAAGGAAAAACAAAGTTCAGCCTATGGTCTGAAGATGAGCATAAAAGAGAGAACTCACGGCAAAGGGATTAACTTCCTCTTCTTCATCGAACGGATTGCGATCGTAACGTCCGGCCATTCTTTGCACAGTTCAGCTCACCTCGTCTATGAGATCTAACGACTATGAAACTTTCCGATGGTGATAACAACGGAGAAAAGAAAAATTAAACAGTAATAGTAGCAAATACGCGTAGCTAAGAGCTGAAATTTAAACGGAGAAGAATTTCAAGGCACAGTTCTTTGGCGAAGAGGTGTGGACTTGTCTCTTGTTCTCTAGTCAGACATGGAACGCTTTGAGACGAACGATTAACTTTCACATTAGTTTTAATAAGTAAATAAATACGAATTAAGACAATAATTAAAATTTCTTGCATGATTTTATTTTAGTACTGAATATTGATTATGAATTATAATATTTTAGTTTCTTTGAAAACTTACATTATTTCGGTCTTTGAAAACTGAGCATTAAAATTTTCCATATCTGTTAATCGATTGTTTCCACATAGATGTTCTTAGCCATTTAACCAATCAAATATGACATCAAAAAAAATTAATTTTATTACTAGATAAGCCGCCTTGGTCAAGAAAATTCTATAGCACGATATTGTCACCCTTCTAGATTGTCAATATTTCGAGAAGCTAATCTCACGACTATAATAAGAACATTTTTGACAATAGAACTAATCATATGCATTGTAGGAGGAGTAACTAATATTGAAAAACATGGATGGCTACACAGAAAATTACTATAATTAGTATAGTTTAAAATTAGATTTCTTCTTTTTACATATTTAGAAATCAGATTAGGTTTTAAATTATATTAGTACATGTTACGAGGTTGACCTTTGTCCACGCAATACACGTAAAAGCCCTTCGAAGCCCAATCAAACGATATTTGAAGCCCATTTGCAAGCCGAACTCCGTAGAGCCCATGTGAAACTTCAAAGCCCAACCCAACGATATTGAAGCCCCTTTCCAGGCCCAACGTGTATTATTTATCTATAGTCTTATATTAATGCTCAGGAGTTAAAAATTGCTCAATTTGATGTATCAATCGGCCAATCAGTATTTTTTCTCAAATTAATATTCAGAAATGATTTATTAATTATATAGCACAAGCATATGAGCGTGCAATTTAGACTAGTATCCGTTAGCCGTTGTTCTTATACATGAAGTAGCACACAGACAAAACAAAACACACCCCAACAATCTCATTTAAGATAGACTTTCCATTGCATCTTTCTCACTCATACATAGACTAGAGAAGTGAAGAAAGAAGAACCCTTATTATTCATACGACACTGAGCTTCTTATAGAGATATGGTGAAGCTCAAAAGTTGTACTTCTTCGTATGGATTCAATGTATAGTTCCATGGATACAAACCCACTGACCAACGAAGAGTTTGAAGCAGTCGAGGTTAGGGTTTATGGAGTCGAAGATCGTCTCACTCACCTTATGGGCTTGAGCAATCTTCGTGCAAGTATCACCGCTCTTAACTTCGATGGCTTTGCTGCACTTTAGGACAGGCGTGTGTGCCTTAAGCATCGCTGAAAGAAGAAGACTTTATTTTTAGCAGCCATTCGAAGAAAATTGTAAGAAAAACGATGCAGAAAAAAGCTTACCAATCGTTGTAAGGAAAAGGATAGCGAAGACTATGATGGTCTTTTTGCTGCCCGCCATTGCCATTTTTTCGGTTATCTGCAATTAGTTCTATGGTACATTGATGGAATTTATAGCATTGCTATGTTCGATAGAAACGAACAGATCAAAACAAGGCGGATTTACGAGGCGAAAACAGTAGCGTCGAAAACTAGGGTTTACGAGAGAAACCAAATTAATTTTTTTCTCGTGCAAGATATTCTTGAGAGACGAGATCACTTGTTTGTATAACATATTAGTTTTATTGTTTGGAACATTCGATGCATTGATCTTATAAGAAGTTGTATGTATCGATCAAATGATAGCGACGACGATTATTTGATGTGGACAAAGACCCTTTCTTTAATTAACTCGCCCAACTAGCTAGAAGAGTCTTGTAATAACCATTTGATAACTACGTTTGTTGTGTAGTGACGCATAACATCGGACCAAATGGCATTAGAAATATAAAGTAATGTTACTTTTGAAGATGCATTCTTGAAAATCGATACTATGGATTATTAATAGGGTTGGCAATGGGGCGGGGATTCCCCGTCCCCGCGGGGATCCGCCCCGAACGGGGCGGGGAATCCCCGAGATTTTATCCCCGCGGGGCGGGGACGGGGAATGATGTCTCCCCGTGGGATCCCCGTGGGGATCCCCGACCCGTCCCCGAACTCTCTTTTATATATTATAATATATAAATTTAATGATTTAAATAATAGTAAAATAATATCAAAATATAGACTAAAAAATATTAAATATACAAATAATATATAAAATTATAATTTATATAATATTTATAACAAAAATATATTCAAATTTATATAATTATATTAAAGATATTATTTTTTAAAGAAAATTAAGGAGCGGAGAATCCCCGTGGAATCCCCGCCCCGCGTGGATCCCCGCGGGGAGGGGGACGAGGACGATTTCGTCCCCGAATGTATAGCGGGGACGGGGACGGGGATTAGATCCCCGCCCCCGCCCCGCCCCGCCTCATTGCCATCCCTAATTATTAATGAGGTTATCGAAATGGTAAGCTTTTTCTAGTGACGTAAAAAAATCTTTCTACCGCGGTGAAAATAATTTCATTAAATTATAAAAACAAATTGTACGAATGAGTCGTGAACGCAGTTATGTCACGCGTCTTATTAAATCACCTATCGAAACGTAGGAAAGTCAAACTGGAAAAAAACTAATGTGTATTATGGAAAGATCGATCACTTCATTTCAAACATGTCATATAACGTTTCCACGTAAAGAAATAATGTGGATGAAGAATATCTTCCCACAATTCATTGCATTCACTTGCACTGGGATCGAGAATAACATATTTTCGAATTGAAGTTGTCTATACTTTTAGTTCTATTTTCAAGAGCAGTGTATTGACTTAATTATCATACGCTTCGTGTCCTGTGTTTAGACAGGAAACTACGTAACTTGAATATAGACACGAAACTAGGGTCCATCTTAGAAAGTGTACGATTAAATTCGCGGTTCAAAATAAACTTCTGAAAGGATTTTTTTCTCCACTAATAATCCATAATAACGAAACCCTAATCCCAACATAATATCTCAATGTACGAGAAATATGTGTCCTATTTAACCTTAATCCTGTGTGTTGCTTTACTTAACAAATGATTTAGCTTATGCATCTAGAAAACGTAGTCCGATTCAAAGGTGAATTTTCGCTACTCAAAGATTATTTTTCTTCATATCATTGATCACGACATGACTGCGACCCTTTAACAAGTCCATTGACTATACTTTAGCTAAAATTATTTTAAATTATTTGATCGATTTCCATTTTCAGACAAACATTTATATAAGATGCATTACAATGACGGGAGTTATCTTGTTCAAAAAGATAAGGTTCTTTCTTGCCCAAACATAGAGAAAAAAAACAAGAAAAAGAGAAGTCGACCCAAAAGTAACCACCCAATAAAGCCATGGAAATCCTCAGGTTTTCCATCTTCTTCGCCATAAGCATCATCATTTCTGTTCCTCGCCATGGATTCAGCCAAGAAACAGACAAAATCAACTCAACCTCGTACCTACAAGACCCAAACACCATATCATCGAAAAATGGCATCTTCAAGCTGGGATTTTTCTCCCCTCAAAACTCCACCAATCGCTACCTAGCAATCTTCCATATTTTGATCTCTCCAAACAGCGTCCTATGGATCGCCAACAGAGACAAACCTCTCAACGATTCTTCCCGTGGCAAGCTCTTCATATCCCCACAGGGAAACCTCGTACTAGTCAACGCCCAAAACGAGACTCTATGGTCGACGAACGTCACGGCCACGGCCACTAATGCTTCGTCGCCAATGGCTGCTCAGATTCAAGACAGTGGAAACCTAGTACTGTACGAAGAATCAACTGGGAATGTCATATGGGACAGCTTCTCCAACCCAGCCCACGTATGGATACCTGCGAACAAGTTAGTAGACGACACAAACACTGGTTCTCGGATAAGATTATCCTCTTGGAAGAACGATTCGAACCCGTCTGTGGGAGACTTCACTTCGGGCCTTCAAGCTCTGAAAATCCCAGAATTTTTCATATGGAATCAAGACCGTCCGTACTATAGAACTGGGCCATGGAACGGTCAGATCTTCCTGGGAATGGAGGCTCTGTACAAAACTGCCTACTCAAACGGTTTGAGGGTCACAGAAGTTTCGCCTGGCAATTTCTACCTCAGCGCTGCGCCCGATAGGTTCTTCACGAAGTACACCATTCTCCCCTCGGGCTCGGTGGAGAAGACAATATGGGACGATCAGAAGAAGTCTTGGGATCATATGTGGACCGTGCCGAGCAATGAGTGCGATGTTTATGGAAAGTGTGGGGCTTTTGGCATCTGCAACTTGGAGAAACGAAGAACTGATGATAAATTGTGTTCTTGTTTGAAGGGCTTCGTGCCCTCGAATAAGGAGGAATGGGATAGAGGGAATTGGACAAATGGCTGTGTTAGAAGGACTCAGTTGCAGTGTAATAATAGTAATGATAACAGTGTTGGCAATAACGATGGTTTCTTCAGGATGAGATATGTGAAGATACCCAACTTTGCAGAGCCCTTTCGATCGAGCAATATCGAAGAGTGTAGGGTTAGGTGTTTGAGGAACTGTTCTTGCATAGCTTACGCCCACGATTCGAACAACATCGGCTGTATGTTTTGGTGGGAGAGCGATAAATTGATCGACAACCAACAATTTCAAGGCGTAGGCGTGGATCTTTACATTCGCCTGGCGAGTTCTGAGATAGGTAATAATAAGTGTAATATCTCGTTAACAAAAATGCTCGCTAAAATCGATGTTAGGGTTCTTAAAAAATCCTCTCTTTTTTTTCACGTTTAATGTACGAAGAGGGAGATGGAAAGCAAAGGTTGCTTGTGATCGTATTTTCTGTCATTGGAGGTTTAGTTTTGATTTCGACTGTGATCATCATCGCATGGCGGCGGATGGCTAATGGAAGAGGTTATATATACAGCTTCAAATTCTTATTGCATTGCTTAGCTTAGACATTACTTTTTATTACCGTGTTGTCATCAGTTCTTAATTCTGATCATCATTTGATGTTCTTTTAATGCCTAAAACATTGAAATTACAAGGCAGCAGAATCAAAGGAAGCAAAGAAGGGCTTCCATTATCAGATTCAATGGCTGTCGTCCTCCAAGACGAAGAAAAGAGCATTCAGATCGAAGAGCTAACCCTATTCTCCTTCGAAACCCTAGCGAACGCTACCGAACGATTCCACGACCGAAACATGCTCGGAGAGGGCGGATTTGGGCACGTTTACAAAGGAAAATTAGACGACGGGCGAGAAATCGCAGTCAAGAGACTCTCGGAGAGATCATGGCAGGGGAGCGACGAATTCATGAACGAAATGGCCGTTATTTCGAGGCTTCAACATAGGAACCTCGTGCGACTAATGGGTTGCTGCGTGGAAGGCGAAGAGAAGATGCTCGTCTACGAATACGTTGCGAATAAAAGCCTCGACATTTGCCTCTTCGGTCAGTTGTCGAGTCGTATATATATAATATATCATCTCTTTCGCCTTATTTTCGTTCTTATACAGACAGTGAAGGCCCATCGAAAGAGATTCGTGAGTGGCGCACGCGCTTTAAGATCATCGAAGGGATTGGTCGTGGGCTCTTATACCTCCACAGGGACTCTAGGGTTAGGATAATCCATCGAGATCTTAAGCCGAGCAATGTGTTGCTCGACGAAGAATGGAACCCTAAAATCTCGGATTTTGGGATGGCTAGGGTTTTCAAGAGCTCCCAGGATCAAGAAAATACCGCAAGAGTCGTTGGGACGTAGTAAGCGCTCGGTCGATCTTCTTTTTCATTCTTCGATCTTTTAAAATTACAATCTAATCGATAATAATGCCGAAAACAGCGGATATATGGCCCCTGAATACGCACTCGAGGGAAGATTTTCGGAAAAATCAGACGTCTACAGCTTCGGAGTACTAGTGCTGGAAATCATCAGCGGGAAGAAGAACGCGCATTTTAGAAACAACGAATGGCCCGAGAGTATCTTAGGCTGCGTAAGTAGTTCTTCTTCGTATGTTCTCTCGATAAAGTGGATGTTCTCACACATTAAAAAAAAGTATAGTTGAGTTTAGGATGAAGCCTTAATTTCTAACTAAGTAACAATATTATTATCGATCGCTTGGCGCAGGCATGGAAGCTTTGGAACGAAGGGCGAGGATTGGATTTTGTCGATAGGAACATAAGAAAAAACGAGGGTTTCGAAGAAGAGATGGTTCGTTGCATTCGAATCGCGCTATTATGCGTGCAAGAATTTTCGAAGGATCGACCAACGATTCAAAGTGTTCTCTCCATGCTCATCGGTGAAGTCCTGGATTTGCCCGCACCCGAACGACCCGTTTTCGCCGAAAAGTTTATCCATTTCGATGGCGGGTCGACCCGGCCCATCGAATATTCTATCAATCAAGTTACGGTTTCGATGCTCCATGGAAGATGAGTTTTATATCATTGGCTCATATAACTTCGTCTACTTAGGGTTTGAGATTCCATTTGATGTATATATATATATATATTATATATAAAAAATTATATATATATACATCAGTACCACTTCATGGATCTACCGTACCACTTCAGTGTTCACCAGTACCACTCCTGGGTCTACAGTACCACTTCACTGTTCACATGTACTACTTCATGGGTCTACAATACTACTTCATGTACAGTGTATACCACTTCTTCATGGTTGAAGAAGGCGATGACATTTATGTGTAATTTCGCACACAGATAGGGGCAAATGCGTCATTTTTCTCAAAATTGGTCCTTAACTCTAAGATCAAACTTCAAATAGGTCCTTATCTCTATTTCAAACGTTATTTGGTCCTAAAATCTAATGAAAATATGTTAAGTGGGCCTTAAATGTATTTTGCACTAATTATAATTCTAGTGGCCTTTATTACGTCTGATTGCCGTCATTATTACTAACGTGCCAATATTCATAATTTATACAGTCGACCAATATAATATCTTAAAATTTCACGAAAATTATTTTATATCATTTTCAACATATAAAGATTAAGGAGATTACAGCCAAAATAAATACGAAGATTCCCTTTTAGAAAAACGAAACTGCTAATAGAAGTGTTCGACATGGCAATTAGAGCTGTCAAAACGGGTGGGCCCGTTGCCCGCCAAAGCCCGCCAGTTGGCATGGAGGGCACGGGTATACCGCTGTCTGGCGGGCCTGATAAATGGAAGTCCGTCCCGTCCCCTGATGGGCTGCGGGCCTGGCGGACTTAAATATATAAAAAAAACTAAGAAAAAGGATTTCAAAAAAAGAATGGCCAAGATTTTGACCTGCAAGGCCAAATTCAGCAGCAAACGTCATTATGCAATTCTTTCACCACCCAAAGCAGACATGGTTGCTATGTGCTCAAGCTTCTCTCTCCCCCAAAGTTAGGGCCTTTTCTTCCCAAGAAGCCGAATCTGCTATGTGCTCAAGCTTCTCTCTCTCCCCCAAAGTTTGGGTTATTTTCTTCCCAAGAACTCGAATCGTCGTCTTCGCCTTTTCTTCCGAAATCGAACCTAAGTCGCAGCTCAATAGTATACCAAGTGCGGCTGGTGACACACCGTTGTGCTGTGGGTGATTCGCAAAAGGGAGTTTGTGGGGTGGCTGGTGTGAGCAAGGTTCGCCGTCGCGGATGCGGATGTCGATGCGGACACGAACGATACAGATACGTTGATCGCGGCGCGGTCGCGGACGATACGCATTGTTTTTCCAAAAAATTGTAAAATAATATAAATTTCTATGCAACTATACTAGACAATATTTGTGAAAAAGGTTAAAAATACACAATAAGTCTATATAACAAAGCTTTTCTACGTCTAATCATGGTTCGCCGAAACGGGAACGGACACGAGCATTCCGTGTTTTTTATAATTTTAATTTGTTTGTTTATTATACGTATGCCCTATACATTATTTTTAAAATTTATACTTCATCTTGCACATTAGAAATTTTAATTCATAAAAATAAAAATGTTAAATATAATTATATATTTAGCACACACAACCAGTATTAGTATTTATTAAAATCATATATATTGACATTATTTCAAATATTATGTATTTAATATTAATTAAAATTGTGTTGGGCTTTTTAAATCCTTATTAGATAAAAAAAACATTTACCATTTATACTACAAGCCCAATATAAAAAGTTATGATACATTAAACCCTAATTCAAACGTTTTCACCGTGTCTCTCATTATCGTCTTCCACATCTCATCTTTCCCTGTTCCCACAATTTCCTCGTCATCTTCTTCTCCACCTCATCTTCTTCCTCCGATTTTCACGATTTTTCGGCCGCGAAGACCGAGATATCGGCCGCGACATTCAGACTCGGCGGAGATCTCGCCGCCCCGCCGTGATCTCCCTCGCGCCAGATCCGAGACCGCACCAACCCGTATCTATGGCGTGGGGAGGGCCGATCCCGCTCCGTCTCGGCCGCGACGACCGAGATATCGCCGCGACGGCGAACCATGGGTGTGAGCTTGCGTGCTCACTGGTGTGTGTGGAGGTTGAGATTGAGTTGGGGAAAAAGTGAGGTGTGCGATTGTGCCGAAGGAACCCCTATTTCCTTTACGGGCTTTAAATTTGCAATATCACATGCCATAGGTCAGCCCATCTTAGTAGTATTTATCATCATTCTTCACAGCCCATGAGCCCAGCCCAAATATAATGTACTACTTCCGTCCTACTTATTTCTTCTCATCTTTCTATTTCGGGCGTTCCACACAATTCTTATCATTTTCATTTTTGGTAAATTATCCCACTAATTAAATTAATTACACCATTAATATTAAAAAAAAAGTCTCATTGATTGGCGTGTCTACTAATAACTTTTCTCTCTCTATACCTCAAAAGGTGTACTATAATATTAAAATAATGTGATTTCTTAATCTCCGTGCCCGCTAATCTTTGGAAAGAAATAGTCAGGACAGAGGAAGTATAATTTTTTTATTATAGGCGGGCAGCCCGCGGGCCTACCTGCCCTGTCCTGCCTAGGCCCGCGGGCCAGATTGCCGGCTCTAATGGCAATTGTCATCGAACTCTATAACAATGATGTGTTTGCAAAAGTGTGACGTCAAATATTATATTATCCAAGTGTATTAATATAAGGGCTTTGTTGGATTTCAGCCCCTATTAACAAGTTTAAGTAGGAATTGTGACGCACGGGGCTGATGAGGGCGGGGAGTGATACCGGTGCCAGATAGGTGCACGGACAAGGAGTGGCTCCTGGCAGGCTTCTAGGCGAAGGGGTACATGAACGAATCGATCCGACACCCGAATGAGAGGGATCCTAAGACTGACAATGTATGGGCGTGTCAGGCTAAGAATCGTATAAGAAAATTGATAATACTACTCATCTCACCAAGGTCGACCTACCTTTTCGGGAGTCCATCTATAAAAACTCCGAAGTTAAGCGTGCTTGACTTGGAACAGTCTAGGGATGAGGGACCCCCTGAGAAGTTTCTCAGAGTGCGTGTGAGCGAGTGCACGAAGCACGCTGAAAGGTTAAACGATGGTACAGTGGGGCCAGACTATCAGTCGGAGTGTGGTGGACCCAACCCCACAGGTCCCAGAAGGGACCGATGCTACAGTGATACCCAGTATGGGACGGGCTATTACAGGAATCGGGTCCTTTTTATATTTCAAACAGGGAGAATGACCCAAATAATATTTACATTAGGAATAAAGACCCATTCAGACTGAAAAGACTTTTTTACCCTTATTTTTTTCGGAAATTACATCAAACGTTTCAGAACTAAATCTTCACGTGTTATAAAGTGGTATACAAATCTAATTTTGTGGTATATATTAAGATTGAAATTATTAAATGATCTATAAATTTTATGGTATATACCAATTAAGACACGAACTGTGACAAAAAATTGATTTCAATTACCACAAACCCTAAAATTAGATTCAGTTGGTGGTTTGAATGATGGCTCTGCTTTTGGAAGGATGTCAACAGTTCAGGCCAGTTTCTGTTTTTTACTGTATTTTGTGTTTTGAACTACCTCTATTTCATACCACATCACATGTAAATTATACGACTTAAGTATAATTCGGTACCCATTTATACTCCATTCGTACCAAAAAAATAGGAACATTGCATAAACTTCATGGGCTTATTACCATTTCCATCTTTATACAATACCACATCACATGTAAATTATACCACTTACGTGTAATTTGTTAGCAATTTATACTCAGTTCGTACCAAAAATAGGAACATTGCAGAAACTTCATGGGCCTATTACCGTCTCCATCTTTATACAATACCACATCACATGTAAATTATACAACTCTAGTATAATTCGGTAACAATTTATACTCCATTCTGCAAAAAAATTGGAACATTGCATAAACTTCATGGGCTTATTAACGTCTCCATCTTTATATAATACCACATCACATGTAAATTATACCAATTAAGTATAATTTGGTAGCAATTTATACTCAATTCGTACAAAAAATAGGAACATTGCAGAAAGTTCATGGGCCTATTACTGTCTTCATCTTTATACAATACCACATCAAATGTAAATTATACCACTTAGGTATAATTCGGTATCAATTTATACATCATTCGTACAAAAAAATAGGAACATTAAATAAACTCCATGGGCCTATTACCGTCTCCATCTTTACACAATACCCATTCATATGTAAACATACCACTTAAGTACAATTTTGTACCAATTTCTACTCCACTCGTACCAAAAATAGGAACATTGCAGAAACTTCAGCGGCCTATTACCGTAAATAGATATGGATCCTCAATACGATGTTATCGTCACTAAAAGACGATGGATGTACCAGCGACAAACTTATCACGACGAATTCATGTAAGGGGTTGAACATTTTATTGAATTTGCAACTTCTCGAGGTTCGGTGCTTCAGATACGGTGTCCATGCAAGAAATGCAATAATTCTAAATTTCACGATCATTTAGTTGTGGGAGTTCATCTGCTGAAGAATGGATTTATGTCTGATTATTAGGTTTCTCTCTTCAAAGGAATAGCTATAATTCTTGTTTCATATTATAATGCAGATTTTGTTACTCATAGAGGGATGTCGGTTTTGAAGACTGAAATGAGAATCTTAAAGAGCAATGTTGTGCGATGAAACGGGATGTGGAAGCGCTTCGAGAGCAGATGGCACGCATACAAGCTGTAGTTACTGGTGGAGGTAGCGAGGCTGGACATTCTCAGCCTGTCGTTCCTCATTTTTATCCTCCAAACGGATTTTCTGGTTTCGCGCCCAATCGATCTTTTACGTCATTGCTTAATATGGGATTAGGACAACCTTCGTCGGCTTGGTCAGTTTATGGGAAATTCGTCTTTTCCATTTCCACCTTCATTTCCGTGCCGTCTACGTTCTCGCCAAATCTCGATAGTTAGGGCAGATTAGACTAGTTTTTATTTTATTTATTAGTGTGAATATTATTATGAATTTTATATTATGAAATATTATTTTATTTATTCTTTTTTCTTTATTTTTTAGTTACATATTTCTATAAATAAATATAAAAACGAAAAAAAATTTATAAAAAAGTAAAGCTTAAAACATAAATTGCAATGAAAAATATGAGAGGTTCGCGACGGAGTACGGAGGAAAATATCGACATAGTTGCAAGTGGGCGCCGACACATGCCGTGGACGAACCGTCGATATCTATCGACGGAAATGGCGTGGGACTATGTCGACGGAGAACCGTCGATAATTGCTCGTAAGTACCGGCGAAATTCTAACGATTGAGCCGTTGAGCTGTATCGAGGGATAATCGGTCAGGCAATGATCGATAACGATCCACGGAATATCGATTTTTCAGCCGTCGATATGGAGTTTCGACGGTCTCATCGACGGAATCTTCCATTTCGACGAAGGTAATATCCACGGAATTTATCCACGATTTATCCGTCGAGAGCTGCTTTTTCCACGGCATTTCCACGGATATGCCCGTCGATATTTCAGAAATATTTTGTAGTGTATGGTATGAAAAATATTTTTAAAAAATCAAAGAATAATATTTATAAATTTAGAAGTTTTGTTTACCTATTTATAATGGTAAAGTGTAGAGTTAACTTGCACCATAAATTATAAAATTAGTATTTATGTGTAAATAATTTCCTTTGAATAACTGCATTCATGAAATAAAATGTAATAAATTAAAAGTTACATTATTATTGATGGAGAATAATATTTTAAGAAATTGTACAATTTCTAAGGTTTTTTCCCCCTCAAAGATTGTCATCGAACTCTATAATAATGATGCGTTTACGAAAGCGTGACGTCAAAGATAATGATGACACTTTCGTACAATACGTACAATAAAAAATTAAAACTTACAACATTATTCTCGCTTACGTACATAGTTCGATGACACTTGAATTTGTATTAGAATTGATATGGGGCAAACCCAATCAACAGTATTTTTAGGTGTGGGGGCTCTAAATACTTAGATAGCGGTAGATCGATTATTATGTTATTTGCTAGGTACGCGAGGGTTGTTGATGCTGGGACATAAACAGAAAGAACACAGGGGTTTACGTGGTTCGAATCCTATCGGATTCTACGTCCACGGGGCGCTGAGAACTGTCTTTCACTAAGTAAGAACACGTTACACACTCAGAAATTCCTCACCTTCGCTCCTAAAACGTAGAAAATATGTTTAAGATATCTTAGAGAGAAAATGATGTGCGCACGTTTTTGTAGAGAGATCATTTTTTGTGGAAAATATGCTAAGTCCTCCCTTTATAGCAGCTCCCCGCCGCCTGCTGAAGGCTATGTTCCAGCTTTTCCGGGGGACGTACCACCAAGGGGGTGCAGGAAAAGTGACATATTGTTTGATGGATTGAGTTCTGTGACGGTCACAGTGAAGTATTCAGTAATATCCTCCTCTAATGGGATGACACGCGTCCTGTACTCTCTTTTCTCTTCCTTCCACTGTCCTTTCCTCTTGATAGCCGATAGTTCTTTCCTCTTTGCCCGGTCCATGCTAGTGTCCGTCAGGTCCTTGCGACTCCTTCTTCCCAGACTTATATTTTACCATGGGCTCTTATTCTCGATGGGCTTTTTTGGGCCTTTCCTTGTTTTTATTTTTCTCGGCCCATCTTAATTAATACCATATCAACCACTCCCCTACTCTGATTTATTTTTGGGAACCAAAAGTGAATTAGAGTAAACAATGACGAGTTCAAACCTTACCTCCTTTCGAGGGCCTTCTGTCATGCTCCCTTGAAAAGACATGTCCTTTCCATACCTCGGAAACCGCTTCTTTTTAAGAGGGGCTTCTGGAAGTTCACTCCTTACTTTTGAAAAGGTACTCCGCCATTTAACAGGTACGTCTCTCTCTCTCTCTCTCTCTCTCTCTCTCTTTATTTCGTCTTCTTCCTTCGTTTCTATGGCTTCCATCGTTACAGCTTCAGCAAACTCCTCGCCTTCCCCTACTCACTCTCATCAGTCGCTTTCTTCTGATACGTCGTCTACTCCTCCAATTTCACAGCCTATTTCCCCTCTAGAAGCTCGCACCCACTGCGCCGCTGTTCCTCAAACCGGCAATCGTCCCCGAACCCGTTCAGTCGTCGCTTCCGCCATGACTTCCCACCCTCAAGATAAAGCGGGATCCGTTGATTCGCCGGCCGATACCCAAGGTTCGGTTGCGCTTTCTGGTCCGCGGCCCCGTCCAAACCCTAGATCCACCCCTTCTTCTTCTGCCGGAACCCCTCTGAGCATTTTCAAAGCTTCGACATGTTCGTCGACTGGCCTGGCTGCTTTGGTGGAGGGGGGCTTTGTTTTCGAGGGTTATACGGTGAGGATACCCTCGCCGGATCAAAGGACCGACCGGCCGCCCCCCTCGTGTCTGGCATTTTGGGAAGCCCAGGTCAGGGTCGGGCTTCGCTTCCCTGTTCCTCTCTTTCTGTCTGAAGTGTCCAGGGCCTTCAAGGTCCCTTTAAATCAGTTTCAGTCCTCCGCCATTCGTCTCCTTATATCGTTCTTCGTGGCGGTACGGGCGGTCGGAGGCGTTCCTTCCCCCGATTTGGTAGTCTCCCAGTTTTCGCTCAAGCTTCATGGCGCTTTCTTCTATCTTTCCTCTATTTCTTCCAGCTTGGAGGAGAGACCCACTTTTTTGGCAAGAACCACAAAATGGACAAGGATTGGCATGGTGCGTATTTCTTCGTGGAGGCCCCGGGAGGTTCGTGGGATTTTCCTTGCGAGCGGTGGGTGAATGGCGCCCCCCTCGCGGGTCTGGTAAATGTTCGAAAAGTAATCTGAAAGCCTTGGCTGCTCTGAATGCTCATGCTGAAGAGCATGGTCCCCTGAGCCCTTCTTCCTTAGTCAGATTCCCGGGGGTCTTGCATCATTTTGGGTTTTCGCCCTTCTTTGCTAGCCTCTCTTTCGAGGGTAACTGTGGTCGTTGCTCTGTCTTCACGTTTTTATGGCACCATTATTTTTGCTAACTCTTTTGTTGGGTGCAGGGATGACAGGCTCATTGCTCAATCTGCTGGCGAGTGTAGAGGAAGGAAATGCTCCCCCACCCCCTGGTGCTGATAGACCTGCCACAGCTCCCAACCTCCCAATGCTTCCAGGGGCCCTGGACATTCGGGCCGAGGTTGGCCAGTCCCCTCCCAAGGACTTAGGGACTTCTGAACCGTCTCCAGCCCCCTCAGCTCCCAAGGCGAAGCGAAAAGCGGGCTCTTTGGCCAAGCCTGCCAAAAAATCTAAGAAGAAGTTACCCCTCGCTGAAGGCACGGGAGATGAGGCTCAAGTCGAAGCCCCCCAAGAAGGGCTTCAGCAAGAGAACCCGCCTCTTTCTGGGGGTTCTATGGCCAGAATTGGGTTGGCAGCGTTAAGCGGTTTGGTTTCCGCAGAAGACAGGGAGGCGTTTGCTAACAGGTCCCCGCAGAGAACGAGGTAGAGCTTGCCTATCATCTTTCCAAGGTATGCCCCTGGGCGCTCTTAGTGGATGCTCCTTCTTGTTTTTAAAGTTTCTCTGAGTAGCCTATACCTTCTCTGGTTTTAAGATTTCTTTTTCGTGGTATCTAGGTGATAGGTCTGGTGTCCATGAAGCCCTCTGAGAATCCGTTGGTGCCGGAGTTGGAGGGACGCATCAAGTCCCTCCAGGAGCAGCTAGAGCAAGTTCAGGCCAGTCTGGCCGCCCGCGAAAAAACAGTTGAAGAGATTCAGGCTAAGTTCGAGAGCGAGAAGGAAGGACTGGAGGAAGAGAAGACGGAGCTGGCCAGACGGTATGAGGAGTTGCTTAAGTCCTCAGAGAAGGAGAAAGAAGACCATGCGGTCCTTCTGAAGTCGCGTGAGGAGGAGCTCACGAGCTCCTTTGCCAAGGAGAAAGCGAAGTGGGATGAAGACTTCGTCCGTATGACGGAAGTCCATGGGCCGGTCGAACTGGAGGCCATGAAGGCGGAGGGCGCTCAGATTTGTCAGCGCCACCTCTTGTCGACCGCGGCTGGTCAGAAGTTCCTGGAGGACCTGGCCCAAGATTGGCGTCTGGCGTATCTGGAGGACCCCCTTTCCCTCAGGGACTTTGTCCCCTTCATGCAGCACTATTTTCTGGGGGGCCATCGCGCAGGATCCGCCGGTATTGCTGTGGTTCCCGCCCTCAAGGACCTTCCTCCCCCTGCTTCCTTCAAAGGGGATCCGCTAGCTGAGGAGAATCCCTTATTATTAGGGCTGTTAAAAATTGACCCGACCCGCCAACCCGACACGAACCGCACCCGAAAATAGCAGGTTCGGGTTAGCATTTTTGACCTGTTTACGTAAATGGGTAAACCCGAACCCAACCCAATTATTAAGTGGGTAAGGTTAGGGTTCGGATTTTCAACCCGAAACCAACCCGAAACCAACCCGAAATCAACCCATTTAACCCGAATAATATATATTGTTAAAATATTATTAATATAAATAACATAAAAGGATTAACCATAATTCTCTATCCACTCTCACGCTCGCAAATGAATTTATAGCAAAAAAAATTTCATTATTTCTCCTTTTAAGTTTAATTTGGAGTTATAATTCTGTCAATTTTGTTATTTTCTTTTTTAATTTTAAACGGGTTGACGGGTTGGCGGGTTGGGTTAGGGTTAAAGCAGGTTGGGTTTGGGTTTGATTTTTCAACCTGTTTAAGTAAACAGGTCAGGTCAGGGTTGAAGTTTTCAACCCGTTTATTAAACGGGTTGAACCCGAAGGTGACCCAACCCGACCTGTTTACCACCCCTACTTATTATGGCGCCCCTCTGCTGAGAAGCATATGGCAGCTCTTGCCCAGGCCGATATCTCCGACCTCCCCGGCGTTGTTTTCTATCCTCCCGTGGATCCTTCTGTTTAGTTTTTTCTTCTTTGTGTTGTGTAATGGACCTTTTTCCCTTATGCTTTTGCGGACAGTAGTTTTTCTGGTGGGGGAGTTTAACTCCCCTGTCTTCGTAGGCTTTTGCTAAGGTCCCCCTTTTCCTTGTAATATGAGACCTCTTTTATTAAGTATCTTTTCCTTTCGTGCTTTTCCCTGTTGAATTTAGTAGTACTTCACCAACACTTCGTTAAATTCGTAAGCCAAGTACGAATTATACACGCCTTTGGTTGTAAGGACCGTCGTCCTTATCCAAAGGTGTCACATAGGCGCTAGGCTCTCTTTGTCCTTAGCGAATCCAGTAATGTAAGCCCGAAGGTCTTAAAAAGTGGGGGACTATCCCACCGTTTTATCCTGGTTATAGCGCCAGCTACGCTGAGGTACCTATACACGTCGCAGGCCTTACTGGGGACCTTTGATGTCCTGTACGCCACAGCCCGTCAGCGGTGGTATCTTGTACACCTTTATAGGCATCTTTCACGTCGCAGGCCTGTGGCCTTTGATGTCTTTGTACGCCGCAGGTCCGTCGACCCTTGGTATCGTTTCACGTCGCAGGCCGTTAGCCTTTGATGTCGTTGTACGCCGCAGGTCCGTCGACCCTTGGTATCGTTTCACGTCGCAGGCTGTTAGCCCTTGATGTCATTGTACGCCGCAGGTCCGTCCGTCGACCCTTGGTATCGTTTCACGTCGCAGGCTGTTAGCCCTTGATGTCATTGTACACCGCAGGTCCGTCGACCCTTGGTATCTGATAAGTTAGGATTTTACGAACACTTTAGACCCGAAAAAATTGCGTAATTCCATAGTTATATGTCTAAATGTCAAGAAATATCCTATTGTATGTTACGTTTTGTATTTTACAGGTAACAGAGCTAAAAGGGCCAAAAATCGGCCCAAACTACGAGAAGTCCACGAGCCCAAATAACAACCAAATGATTCAGATCCGTTAGCCAAACTTCGGCCCATAATATAAGCCCACATACACATAAAAACAAGGAGTGAGAGAGCTAGAGACAAAACACGATCGAACTACACCCAATATTGAAGAAAAATGAACACGGCTCTTTAAGGTCAAAGCATATGGGTTCATGAAATGACAAAATAAGGAAGAAAAGATCAACCCAAGCAGCCAAAGATCAATTTGTGCGTGGCTCAAGGCAGCTCAAATCTTGAAAAAAAACTGCTCGCATGCTAGAAAACGGCGTTGATATCTTTTTGTCGAGCACTCAGACTCTATTTAAGCAGCTCCACACCCACACATCAACGAGGGGGAAAAACCATCATACCACACACCTTACTTTCTGAGGGGCAGCGAGCACCCTTTTACACCGAGAGGTCGAGGGCTGCGAGCTGCTGTGTTCGATCTGCTGGTTAGCTGCGGGCTTGTGAGGTGAGGGAGGCCGAGAGGTTGAGCTGCCATTGTTGAGCACACATCGAAGCACATAGCCAACTACGGCAGTTTATGAGGGCTGAAGTGAAGTTAGCAACTCTGGGAACCTTCGACATCTAGTGACTCGATTGAACAAGCTAATGTGAGAAGTCGCCCACCACCCGTTCGACGAAACTACTGTGAGGGGCGTTTCGTACTATCTTTCCTTTTTCTGTGTTTAAAATATGTTTATGTTTAAACCTTCGTTGCTTTCGTTAATTAATATGTTAGCGTAAGTCATTTTGTGGTTAAGGCCTTATTAGGCCGGATTATGAACTCGTATTAATGTTATCGTACTTTATTTAATCGTATGTGAAAGTTATGTGTTCTTCGCTGAGTTTAATGCCTGCGTATGATTGATCGCCATATGCTTGTTTTGTTGATTGGTTTATACGACCGAGAGGTGATTAGACCGGTTAGAATTAAAGTGTCGAACGCCACGACGTAAAACTGACCAGAAATGGAATCAGTTTCGTCCGTGTGGTTTCCGAGACTTTAGGCGTCGAAAGCGCCTAAACTCGGGGAAATTTATAAAGCCAAATGCATGCGGAGTAACTACAGTCATATAGGGATATAGTTGATTGGTTCATTCTCGCATAGGGTTGCTATACACGCGAGAGCGGGTAGCACGTATGTTAGAAATTTCTACCTTAACTTAAATCGTATTGATAGATAAAGTCGATTGCATGAAGACGTAGATTAATCCGTGCCAAAATATGTGCTTTAATCACGTTTGTCATTATTGATTTAAAATCGTCATTTTTATTTGCGCTTTTATCTAGTTCGGTTATTTTATTTTTATATCGAAAAAAAATCATATTAAACATCTTATTTAATATTCGCTTTAGTCTAAAAAAAAAAAATTAGAATATTATTTTAGAATTAATCGAGCTATCCTCGTGGATCGATACTCGGAATTACGTCCGTTTTATACTACTTGCACGACCTAGTACACTTGCTAGTATTCGAGCGTGTCAAGTTTTTGGCGCCGTTGCCGGGGATAGCAGTATTATTATTTTTAAAATATATTCTGAGTTTTAGTTTTAAATTTTTTATTTCTATTATTTTTATTAGTATTTTCTACAAAAAAAAAAAAAAACAGTTTTAAAACAGTTACATATAAAAAAAATTATATTTTATCTTGATTATTATTATTATTTTCTTAGGTCACTCTATCTAAAAAAAATATTATTATTATTATTAATATTATTATTATTACTATTTTATTTTCTTTTTATTATAAATATTTATTATTATTATTATTATTTTGCAGTAGAAGTATTATATAAATATTATTATTTTTAGTATATTATTAGCATTACTATTGTTATAATTATCATTTTAGATATATATATTTACTTTAGTATCTATTACTATTATTTTTTTTCTTTAATTATCACTACTTTATTATTATTCTTAGTCTTATTATTATTATTTTCCTTTCACGACACTTATTTACGTTGATTTTTTCTGTCTTTGGCAGAATTATACTTGGTGTATGACACGTAGCTCAAATACAGGACCGTTATTATTCGACAGTGAAATAGAAGCGACGTGCCGCCGTAACAACCGAGATCGTAGACGAAGGATGGATAATCACGACCACGACAACCAGGAGGAGGTCCACGACCATGATGGACAACATAACCACGGGGCAGTTCCTCCTCGTCCCACGCTGCTTAGTCGTGCACTTCCGGGACTGTTCGATGACAACGATCCGATTGTCATTCCCGGAGGGCAGAATAACCATTTTGAGATTAAACCGGTTACACTACAAATGGTAACTGGTTCGGTCCAATTCCATGGGCTGACAAACGAAGACGCAAACTCTCACCTATTAAAATTTTCACAAATTTGCAAAACAATTAAATACCCCGGTGTTTCCGCGGAAGTTATACGATTAACGTTTTTTCCATTTTCTTTGACAGGAAAGGCGTCAGAGTGGTTCTCATCACTTCCACACGCCTCCATCACTAGTTGGGAGGAACTGACGGAGTGCTTTCTAGGGAAGTACTACCCTTTATCGAGAACTAGCGAGATAAGAAGCCAATTGGTAAATTTTAAGCAGGACGGTGGCGAGACCCTGAGCGATGCATGGCATAGATATAAGAGTCTTCTCAGGCGATGTCCGAATCATAGCATACCATTGAGCGTTCAGATGCAATCATTTTTCCTGGGACTGAATACACAAAATAAGAGGATCGTCGATGGCGGCTGTACACGGAATTTTATGGAGCTAGCCGACGAAGATGCACTCCAAGCCATCGAGCGTATCGCAGCTTATCCCGCAAGGTATACTGAACAAGACTTAGACCGACGAGCGGTTGGAGTACACGAAATAAGTAGCTCCATAGAGGCTCAATTTGAAGCTATACATAGGAGGTTAGACGAGATGCAAGGCAAGGATCCCGAAACAGTCAACCACATTCACAATAGGCCGAGAAATGCATACTCAAACACGTACGATTCGAGTTGGAGGAATCATCCGAATTTGTCATACGGAAATTCCCACTACCTAAAGCCTTCAGAAGCTCAGAATCAACATAACGCCCCTCCACCACCAAAACAGAAAGCCGAGTGGGAGCTAGCATTCGAGAAGATGACTCACTATCAAAACGATCAAAATCGCAAGAAGGATGAGAGGCTCGACAAGTTAGAGAATACATTGCAAAGTTTGGCAAGCTCGATGAATCATTTGATGAGCTCTTTGTCCGAACGCAAGCAGGGAACACTCCCAAGCGATACAGAGAAGAACCCTCGAGAGTATGCTAAAGCCATTCAGCTGAGAAATGGAAAGACGCTCGAGCCAGCTCCGGAAAAGAAGAAGGCGACAATGGAG
This sequence comes from Craterostigma plantagineum, assembly GCA_027422505.1. Lineage (NCBI taxonomy): Eukaryota > Viridiplantae > Streptophyta > Magnoliopsida > Lamiales > Linderniaceae > Craterostigma > Craterostigma plantagineum. The sequence continues at coordinate 7,511,632 of JAPQWV010000038.1, forward strand.
ATCGGACCAGAAAAGGCCGATCAGAACAAAGCCGCGACCAAGGACGAGAACATTCACGCCCAAGAGGGAAAGCAAAAGGTGGAGAATGCACCGGACAACTCACTAACAGAAAAGAAGGCCGAACCACTGCCTCCTATCAAGATCCGACCTCCATTTCCCGCAGCGCTACGAAAAGGAAAACAGGATAAACATTTTGAACGTTTTATTGACATATTTAGAAAACTTGAAATTAATATCCCTTTTTGTGAAGCACTTTTGCAGATTCCGAAGTACGCGAAGTTCATGAAGGAAATATTATCGAATCGAAATAAATTGGAAGAACACGGTACGATAGCGCTTAATGAAGAATGTTCGGCTGTGCTACAAAGAAAGTTACCACCAAAGATTAAAGATAGAGGGAGTTTCTCTATCCCTTGTTCAATAGGATCACTTTCTTTTACCAATGTTTTATGTGATTTGGGTGCGAGCATTAATCTATTACCATTTTCTCTTCTTAGGAAACTTGGAGTTGGCGAGCCGAAACCCACATCTACAATCCTTCAGTTGGCAGACAGATCGATCACATACCTACGAGGAATAATTGAAGATGTGCTAGTTAAGGTGGGAGAACACTACTTCCCGGCAGACTTCGTAGTGTTGGATATGGAAGAAGACACCGACATGCCACTGATACTAGGAAGACCATTTTTAAATACGGCGAGAGCTCTTATTGATGTCGGTAATGGTAAGCTTATCCTTCAGGTAGGGGATGATAAGGTAGAATTTGATGTTTACAAAGCAATGAAACACCCTACGGATGATAATTCGTGTTCTTTTGTCGATACTATTGACAAATGCACTTTTGAGTATGTCAAAGTTTTCAAAAACAAGGATGAGTTGGACGCATGTCTAACTGGAGAGGATATCGAGAATCAGGACGCTTTAGCGTTTATCGTGGCGAGTCTAGACGCAAATCCACCTCACAAGAGGACGGCCAAACAGAAAATTGAGCCGCTCGATCGACCATCGGAACCCCAGCCACGACCCTCAGTCGAAGACCCTCCAATATTAGATCTTAAGCCCTTACCTAATCATTTAAAATATGTTTATCTTGGTGCATCTGATACTTTGCCAGTGATTATTTCTTCTTCTTTGACAGATACTATGGAAGAAAAGCTTTTACGAGTGCTAAGAGAACATAAACGAGCTTTTGCATGGAAAGTGGCGGATATAAGAGGAGTTAGTCCAACCATTTGCGTACACAAAATTTTGATGGAAGACGCATATAAACCAGTTGTACAACCGCAGAGGCGTTTAAACCCAATGATGCAAGAAGTGGTGAAAAAGGAGGTAATCAAGCTTTTGGACGCATGTATCATTTATCCTATCTCCGATAGTGCATGGGTAAGTCCAACACAGGTAGTTCCTAAAAAGGGAGGCATGACTGTAGTTAAAAATGATTCTAATGAGTTAATTCCCACTAGGACAGTTACGGGTTGGCGAGTGTGCATAGACTATAGAAAATTAAATGACGCAACTCGTAAGGATCACTTCCCACTCCCCTTTATTGATCAAATGTTAGAAAGGTTAGCTGGACATGAATTTTATTGCTTTCTAGATGGCTACTCAGGATATAATCAAATATCAATAGCACTAGAGGATCAAGAAAAGACTACTTTTACTTGTCCTTACGGTACTTTTGCATATAGACGTATGCCATTTGGATTATGTAATGCACCAGCTACATTTCAGAGATGCATGTTAGCGATTTTCCATGATGTAGTAGAGAAGTTTATGGAGATTTTTATGGATGATTTTTCTGTCTTTGGTTCTTCATTTGATGCATGCCTCGATAATTTAGCTTTCGTTCTGAAACGTTGTGAGGAAACTAACCTTGTCTTAAATTGGGAAAAATGTCACTTTATGGTACAAGAAGGGATAGTTCTTGGTCATAAGATATCACACAAAGGAATCGAGGTGGATCGAGCAAAAATCGACGCAATTGAGAAACTACCACCACCCACGTCGGTGAAGGCGGTTCGGAGCTTTCTAGGCCACGCAGGATTTTTCGAAGATAGCCAAGCCTTTATCTAATTTATTGGTTAAAGATGTTGCTTTTAATTTTACTGGTGAATGTTTGCAGGCCTTTCGAACTTTGAAGGAGAAACTCACCACTGCCCCAGTGATAGTCGCACCGGATTGGACACTTCCATTTATACTGATGTGCGATGCTAGCGACGGTGCAGTTGGTGCTGTTTTAGGACAACGCAAGGATAAGATTTTCCAGACCATATACTACGCTAGTAAGACTCTCGACGATGCACAGAGAAATTATGCTACCACCGAGAAGGAGCTACTAGCTGTGGTATTTGCGGTAGACAAATTTCATTCTTATCTTGTGTTAAATAAAGTAATCATATATACTGATCATGCTGCATTGCGACACTTATTTGCTAAGAAAGATGCTAAGCCTAGGTTGATTCGTTGGATTTTACTACTTCAAGAGTATGACTTAGAAATTCGTGATAAGAAAGGTGTCGAGAATGTGATAGCTGATCACTTATCTAGGCTAGACAATTCACATGAGCTTGATAAGAACGTACCGACTGATGAATGCTTTCCTGACGAACAATTATATGCTTTACTTAATACATCGTTGCCTTGGTATGCGGATTTTGCGAATTATGCTGCTACAGGTGATATTCCTACGGGCTTGACTTTTCATCAGAAGAAGAAATTTCTTTCTGATGCAAAGCATTACCTGTGGGATGATCCATTTTTGTACAAGATTTGCTCTGACCAAGTAATCCGGCGATGTATTCCTGCCGAAGAGGTAAATTCCGTCCTATCTCATTGTCATTCTGGTTTGACGGGTGGACACCACGGTCCGACGAGAACTGCATTTAAAGTACTACAATCAGGTTTATTCTGGCCTACTTTATTTAAAGATGCTCATACATTTGTGGCTTCATGTGATCGTTGTCAACGTACGGGTAATATTTCTAGAAAACATGAAATGCCTTTGAATAGTATGTTAGAAGTTGAGCTCTTTGATGTTTGGGGTATAGATTTTATGGGGCCTTTTCCTACTTCATGCTCTAATAAGTACATACTGGTTGCAGTTGATTATGTATCTAAGTGGGTAGAGGCTGAAGCATGTAGGACTAATGATGCACGTGTAGTCATTCGATTTCTGAAAAAACATATCTTTACTCGCTTTGGTACACCTCGTGCAATAATTAGTGATGGTGGCACTCATTTTTGTAACAAATTATTTGCCAATTTATTATCAAAATATGGTGTCAAACATAAAGTGTCTACCCCATACCATCCCCAAACCAGTGGACAGGTAGAAGTCTCCAACAGGGAACTTAAACAGATCTTAGAAAAGACAGTAAATGCCTCTAGAAAGGATTGGTCTTTAAAGTTAGATGATGCATTATGGGCATATCGTACTGCTTTTAAAACCCCTATAGGAACCTCGCCTTTTAGACTAGTATTTGGGAAAGCATGTCATTTACCTGTCGAGTTAGAACATCGTGCTTATTGGGCTGTTAAAAAACTTAATTTTGAGTATTCTGAGGCAGGTAAAAATAGGTTGCTACAACTAAATGAGATGGAAGAATTTCGTCAGAAAGCGTACGAAAATGCGAAACTCTACAAGGAACGGACGAAAAAATGGCATGACAAGAGAATAATACGGAGAGAGTTCAAAATCGGTGATCGAGTCCTACTCTTCAACTCGCGACTACGTTTATTCCCAGGAAAGTTGAAGAGTAAATGGAGTGGACCTTATGAAGTGGTGGAAGTGTTTCCTTCCGGAGCCATACAAATCCTCAAAGATGGAAAAGAATATTTTACGGTCAATGCTCAACGCCTCAAGTTGTACGATGATCGAGAAGTAGCGGAAACTATTCTGGTTGAACCTAATGTTACTAATGCAAGTGCTTGTCGTTATTCTGTGTCTTCCAGGGCCATGTCGTCTGGAGAGAATACCAGCGATCTGAAGGACCTCCAGAACAATGACAGAAGCCGAGACAATGACCCTCCTTGATCAGTCCGATGGCTAGTCGAGCTAACGACTATAAAAGCAGCGCTTCTTGGGAGGCAACCCAAGTACTATCTATGCATTTTTATTTTTATTTTGTATTGGAGTCTATATTAATTATCGTATCTTATAAGTGTGTCTTGCATTTGAATTTATTTTCGCAAAAATTCGTACCACGGTGTCGTCTAGTTATGTTTCCTCACAGGCTCATAGTCAGTTTGGGGGTGGTTCGTCCGCAGAAGTAGCTCTATCCTGAAGGAACTGAGTCCTCTCACAACTCGCCCACATCGATCTATACATTATTCAGGGCAGTGTCACTTAAACTCTCTCTTTACTTTAACTTCTATACATTGGGGACAATGTGATAATTAGTTTGGGGGTGGGGTGACACATGCTAGATTTTATAGGATATCGATCTCTTCGATTTATTAGTTGGTTTAACTGATCAATGTTATGATTTGAACGTCACTTATGAAAACTCCTGCCAATGAGGAAAATTTTTGAAATTTTGCTTGTGTCGAGATAAGATTCAGCTAATTGTTTGTGAAAGTCTTGCATGTTACGTGTTTCGATAATAGCATGATTATCTGATCACATTGATTGCTTCAGAAAAATAGTACGTATCACGAGACACAAACCCAGAAAATATTGTGAGTTTTGAGCCGAAAGTAAAAAAATAAAAATAAAAATTAGAGCAACACAATACTTGCTCAATGTGTTTTTCATGAGTGGCACGCGTAGTCTGATTATTTTCGAACTTGCTTTGTTATGCATGTCAATATCACTTTGTGGATTTTTGTGTACGAATATGATAAAGGCACTTAGGATGAGTCACTGGCCTAAATATCTCTGCACCCAACATATCTATCAATTAGTGAGCCCATTTGAGCCTTATTAGCCTTATTTCTTTGATTTGGAGCCACGATATTTAGCCACATTATCCCTTTATTTTATCCTTCATCCTCGAACCATTGTCAGCATGTTAGCCTACTAGTCGCTTCAGAGTATTGAGTCTATTAGTTCAGAGTATTTTCGTTGAAAAAAAAATCGAATAAAAAAAAAAGAGAGGAAAAAAAAAAGTGAAAAAAAAAGTATCGAAAAAAAAAAGAAAGAAAAGAAAAAGAAAAAATATATTAGAAAATATTTATTTGAAAAACAAAAAGAGGGTTATAGTAGATTTCCAGAATTATTTTCTCGAGTTCTTAGTAATAGTTTTTAGTGCATTTTGATAGTAGTACGAGTTTCCATTATTTGGTGTCATATTTTGTTGCTATAGGATATAAACGGATAAGCGATTTAGTGACTAACATGCTTGACTTTTTCAGCCCACTTTTTCCATATGTCACACCCTTATTACCCTGAGCCCCATTACAACCTTGATAAAGACCTTTTGATTCGTTCACGATATCTACTATGTGAATATGAAGTGATATATTTGCAAGCTTAGAGTAATATCATTCTATGTTGTGCATTGAGCGCTTTTATACAGATCCCGTTAAACACTTCGAGCGAATTGAGCGATTCATGTGAGAGTTGTCACTTGATACGTGTTACGATTTGGAAATATTTTTGTGCTATGATATGATTGTGAACTATCATTTCATGTCTCGTGTTTAGCTGGATCATTCATTAGTTGATGACGATTTCGACCGATTGTGCTTTTGCTTTTCTGAGAATAAACATGAGCATTCATTTAGTGACGTCGAAAAATCCTAACTCGATTTAGTTTATTCCGCTTTTTTCGATTGAGGACGATCGAAGCTAGTTTAGGGGTTGTTGATAAGTTAGGATTTTACGAACACTTTAGACCCGAAAAAATTGCGTAATTCCATAGTTATATGTCTAAATGTCAAGAAATATCCTATTGTATGTTACGTTTTGTATTTTACAGGTAACAGAGCTAAAAGGGCCAAAAATCGGCCCAAACTACGAGAAGTCCACGAGCCCAAATAACAACCAAATGATTCAGATCCGTTAGCCAAACTTCGGCCCATATTATAAGCCCACATACACATAAAAACAAGGAGTGAGAGAGCTAGAGACAAAACACGATCGAACTACACCCAATATTGAAGAAAAATGAACACGGCTCTTTAAGGTCAAAGCATATGGGTTCATGAAATGACAAAATAAGGAAGAAAAGATCAACCCAAGCAGCCAAAGATCAATTTGTGCGTGGCTCAAGGCAGCTCAAATCTTGAAAAAAAACTGCTCGCATGCTAGAAAACGGCGTTGATATCTTTTTGTCGAGCACTCAGACTCTATTTAAGCAGCTCCACACCCACACATCAACGAGGGGGAAAAACCATCATACCACACACCTTACTTTCTGAGGGGCAGCGAGCACCCTTTTACACCGAGAGGTCGAGGGCTGCGAGCTGCTGTGTTCGATCTGCTGGTTAGCTGCGGGCTTGTGAGGTGAGGGAGGCCGAGAGGTTGATGTTAGCAACACGAATTCAGACATTCGGACTATCGGTTTTGGTGAATTGACGCAACTGATTAATAATGAGAAAACCGGAGATCTAAAGTATCGTCTATGCTAAGGACTAAAAGCGGTATATATAAGTGACCAGTCTGGGCAAGCATGAGAAACTATGATTAATACCGATTGAAGATACCGGTCTTGAAAAAGGTTTCAGGAAAGCACGACAGTATGCAACATCGGACAAATGACAGATTGGACAATCGAGACAAGTGCATGCTGAAACAAAAAGGAAATTTCAGACATTCAATGCAATGCTGCGAGTCCAGAGTTTACACAAGGTCAACTAACGCAAATAAGGAATAAAGCTAGTGACAGGATAGAGTGCAGCTGAAACCAGACAGACCCATTTTAGGAAAGTCAATTAATGCACCGATCAGAAAGAAGAACCTATCTCACAACGGTTTGAATTTCAAACCTCAAGCATAAAAGGAGAGAGACAAGAAGAAGATCCACTCACTTCACTGAACTTCAACATTCTTACGATTTTAAAATCTTACTCTCAAAAAGACGAAGTTTGAGCTTTTCAACGAGCTGTGGTGAGAGCACAAAAACTAGAGTGAAGTCCAAAGACACTTCTTCTTAGATTTAAGGTTGTAGTAATTATCTCCGACGGACTGTAAAAAGCTGTTGAAGTAGGTGGATTGTTGTAAACAACTGCCTAGGGAGTCACTAGATTAGAGCTGTGGTTCAGCTGGGTAGGTTGTACAAGATTGTATAACTGAAGATCTAGTGAACCTTCCTTACGAGGAAGAAGGGGAGACGTAGGAGATTTTAACTCCGAACTTCCAGAAACAAACCGGTCTCATACATACACTCACACACACACTTACTCATTACATATTGGTTTCAACCGCTCAGTATCACTTTCCGCACTTATACTGACCGGTCACTGATTGAGTACCTGTCCTTGAAAAGACAAACCGAAAAAGAGACAAGCGTTTATTCACCCCCCTCTAAACTCGTAAACCGATCCTAACAAGTGGTATCAGAGCGGGTTTTACTCAATCATCAAACCGATAAAGATGAATACATCAAGCAAGCTGCCGATGTTCTCCCGTGAAAACTTCATGGAATGGAAACCGATCCTAACAGTTGAGCTGCCATTGTTGAGCACACATCGAAGCACATAGCCAACTACGGCAGTTTATGAGGGCTGAAGTGAAGTTAGCAACTCTGGGAACCTTCGACATCTAGTGACTCGATTGAACAAGCTAATGTGAGAAGTCGCCCACCACCCGTTCGACGAAACTACTGTGAGGGGCGTTTCGTACTATCTTTCCTTTTTCTGTGTTTAAAATATGTTTATGTTTAAACCTTCGTTGCTTTCGTTAATTAATATGTTAGCGTAAGTCATTTTGTGGTTAAGGCCTTATTAGGCCGGATTATGAACTCGTATTAATGTTATCGTACTTTATTTAATCGTATGTGAAAGTTATGTGTTCTTCGCTGAGTTTAATGCCTGCGTATGATTGATCGCCATATGCTTGTTTTGTTGATTGGTTTATACGACCGAGAGGTGATTAGACCGGTTAGAATTAAAGTGTCGAACGCCACGACGTAAAACTGACCAGAAATGGAATCAGTTTCGTCCGTGTGGTTTCCGAGACTTTAGGCGTCGAAAGCGCCTAAACTCGGGGAAATTTATAAAGCCAAATGCATGCGGAGTAACTACAGTCATATAGGGATATAGTTGATTGGTTCATTCTCGCATAGGGTTGCTATACACGCGAGAGCGGGTAGCACGTATGTTAGAAATTTCTACCTTAACTTAAATCGTATTGATAGATAAAGTCGATTGCATGAAGACGTAGATTAATCCGTGCCAAAATATGTGCTTTAATCACGTTTGTCATTATTGATTTAAAACCGTCATTTTTATTTGCGCTTTTATCTAGTTCGGTTATTTTATTTTTATATCGAAAAAAATCATATTAAACATCTTATTTAATATTCGCTTTAGTCTAAAAAAAAAATTAGAATATTATTTTAGAATTAATCGAGCTATCCTCGTGGATCGATACTCGGAATTACGTCCGTTTTATACTACTTGCACGACCTAGTACACTTGCTAGTATTCGAGCGTGTCAGTATCGTTTGTAAGTACACTTCGTCAGGACAAAACGTTTATATTCCGCTAGGGAGGTACGCCTCGTTAAAACCTTATCTGGGGAAAACCTCCCTTTGAGGCAAAATCCCAGATGAAGGAAAAAGAGTACGTCCCCTCCCTTTCTTACATGGTAATATTACACGTAAAACTTTTTTAAGTTAGAGACGTTCCAAGGGCGGGGCAATGACCTTCCCTTGGCATCTTCTAACTCGTAGGCTCCACCTCCTAACACCTTCGTCACCCGATAGGGTCCTTCCCAGGGGGCCTCCATTTTCTTCAGGGGCCGTAGGATGTCGGCTCTTCGAAGTACTAGGTCCCCCTGCTGAAATCCCCTGGGTCGGATTCTCCGATCATACATTGCCTTTATGCGAGCATCCTTCGGTCCTCACGTGGGCCTCTTCCCTTATTCCTTCGACAAGGTCCAAGTCCTCCCTTCTTAACTGCGCGTTCTCCTGCTCGTTATATGCCATCATTCGGTGTGTTTCGATGCCGATTTCGGCTGGTATCACGGCGGACGACCCATATACTAGTTCGAATGGTGTTTCCCCTGTTGCTTCGCGGGGGCTAGTTCTGTACGCCCAAAGGACAGCGTCCAGCGCCTCCACCCATTTGTTTCCATCTTGTTCGAATCGGGTCTTGATCCCCCTGAGAATGGTTCGATTGGAGACTTCGGCCTGCCCATTTGCTTGGGAATGTCCCACCGCGACAAACCTCTGTGTTATTTTCATGCCTTCACAAAATCCTCGCGTCTTAGCTCCGCAGAATTGAGTTCCATTATCGGAGATAAGGATCCTGGGAGCTCCATATCGGCAACAGATATTCTTCCATAGGAACTCAATCACCTTCTCTTCGTCTATCCGCGCCACCGCCTTAGCTTCGATCCATTTGCTGAAGTAGTCAACTGCTACAATGATGAACTTCTTTTGCGCCTTTCCTCGGGGAAAGAGACCGACAATGTCGATTCCCCATTTGTCGAAAGGGCATGGAGAATGCATGGTCCCTAGAGCCTCGGCGGGGACGTGGATTTTGGGACCATACTTCTGTTACTGCACCTTCGGACTAGGTCCTTGGCATCCTTGATGAGATTGGGCCAGAAATATCCGGCTCTGACAACTTTCCTGGTGAGGGACTTGTACCCCGCATGATCCCCTGCACATCCTTCATGGATCTCTTCGTGGCACCCATCTATGCGTGTACAAAAGATTTCTTGAACAGGCACCCATCTATCAGACAGAACTTTTGTCGGTATCCCCTTTTGTCCTTCTGGTTGGGGTCCTCTAAGGTGGCTATGATGGGGGCTCTCCAATCATCCCTCTCTTCTATGCTTGCCACGAACTCCCCTTTCTCCTCCTTATCCACCGCGAGGTAGGTGATACCTCCTTCGTTGAGAGCTGGCCCTGAACTAGCGGCCTTCGCTAAATAATCTGCCTTGTAGTTTTCCTCCCTGGGGACCTGCACAATCTCACAAGAGTCGAGGGTTCTGGTTAGCTCCTCGACTTTCTTACCAAACTCAGCCATCTTTTCGTCTCTTGCTTCGTAGTTCCCATTCACTTGTTGTACCACCAGCTGTGAGTCTGAGAACAAAGTAATGTTTCGTGCCCCCAGCTCCCTCGCGATCCGTAGGCCATGAAGGAGCGCTTCGTATTCTGATTCATTGTTGGAAGCCTGAAAATGGAACGTAATGGCGAAACGGAGCTCCTCTCCTTCTGGGTTGATGACGAGGACCCCTGCTCCTGATTTTTGCGAAGTGGCGGATCCATCCACGTATACTTTCCATCGGCCTTCCGAAGGTCCCTTCGTAGTTTCGAGGACGAAATCTGAGAGGGCCTGGGCCTTCACGGCTGTCCTTCGCTCAAATTCTACATCATACTCCCCTAGCTCGATGGCCCACTTCACCATCCTTCCTGATAAGTCTGGTTTGTCCAGCGTTTGCTTCAGCGGGAAATTAGTTCGCACGTTCACTTTGTGTGACAAGAAATAGGGTCGGAGTCGGCGGGCAGAGGTCATTACTGCTAAAGCGGCCTTCTCAAGCTCGGAGTACCTAGTTTCAGCGTCCAGAAGTACCTTACTTACAAAGTAGATGGGCCTCTGGGAGGTTCCTTCTTCCTTCAATAGGACGGAGCTTATCGCGTGGTCCCCTACGGAGAAATATAGTATCAACACATCCCCCATCAAGGGTTTGGTCAGGAGTGGCGTGTTGTGGAGGTACTCCTTCAATTCTTCAAAGGCTTGCTGGCATTCCTTAGTCCACTCGAATTGTTTGTTCTTTCGTAACACCTTGAAGAAAGGTAGGCTCCTCTTCGCTGAGTGGGAGATGAATCTGCTAAGGGCCGCCAATCGTCCCGTGAGCCTTTGGACTTCCTTGACGCCCTGGAGAGGTTGCATATCCAAAATAGCTTTTACTTTCGTAGGATTGACCTCGATGCCTCGTTGGGTAACCATATAGCCAAGGAACTTCCCCGATCTCACTCCGAACGCGCATTTTTCGGGATTGAGCTTCATTCCGCTTCCCCTGATCGCTTTGAACACTTCTTCCAGGTCCTTAGTGTGATCGGTTAGGTGTACCGATTTTACGAGCATATCATCCACGTACACCTCCATGTTCCTACCTAGTTGCTGCTTAAAAACCTTATCCACCATCCGTTGGTACGTCGCTCCCGCATTTTTGAGTCCGAAGGGCATTCGGACGTACCCATATGTCCCCCCTGGTATTACAAAGCAAACTTTATCAAAATCATTTGAATCGAGACTTACCTGGTGATAACCTTGGTAGGCGTCCATCATGCTGAGGACCTCGCACCCGGAGGTGGAGTCCACGAGCTGGTCTATTCTGGGCAGAGGATAGTGATCCTTGGGGCAGGCCTTGTTGAGGTCCCTGAAATCAATGCACATCCTCCACTGCCCATTTCCTTTCTTTACCAGGACAGCGTTAGCCAGCCAAGTGGGGAACTGAATCTCCTGGATATGGCCTGCCTGAAATAATTTGTCGACCTCTTCCCTCAGGATCTGCGCCCTTTCCGTCCCACATGTTCTCAGCCTTTGTTTGACGGGCTTAGCGCTGGGTAGGACATTTAGGTGATGTTTGGCTATATCATGGTGGATTCCCGTCATATCTCCGGGGGAAAATACAAATAGATCGGCGTTCCTTTGCAGGCATCCTACCAGCTCCTTCGTGGCCTGTTCCCCTAAGTGTGTTCCTATTTTGGTGGTTCTTCCTGGTTGGTCGGGGTACAGTTCCACCTTGGCGAGCTCCTCATCCGGTTCAGGCTGCAAGCTCGTAGGTCCCCCTCCTTCGATTTTGATCCTCTTGTCGCGACCACTCCCTTCTCGGGCAATCTCTTTTTCTTTGGCCACCGCCTTAACTTCATTGGCGTAGCATTGGCGGGAGCTCTGCTGATCCCCCAAAATCTCACCGACGTGCTCCCCCACGGGGAACTTGACTTTCAAATGGTATGTGGAGGGGATTGCTCTAAATTTGTTGATGGCGGGTCGTCCCAGAATGACATTGTAGGAGGAGGCGATGTCAACCACCAGAAAGTTGATCATTTTCACAACTCGAACTGGGTTTGTCCCCATTCCGACGGGCAGCGTTACCTCCCCCATGGGTCGTATTCCAGGTCCTCCAAACCCGTATAGGGCGGTGGAAACTGGCCGCAGACCTGCTTCCAGATCCATTTTCTTAAAGCAATCCAGGAACAGGATGTCGGCCGAGCTCCCCCCGTCTATGAAGACTCGGGACACATCGTGTCCGGCGATATCATTCGTTATGACCAAGGCATCGTTGTGTGGCCTGGTAACGTGGGTCTCATCTTCTGGTCCAAACTGTACGTTCGCAATGGCCTCCGTGTGCCCTATCAATCCCCACGACTGGGGTCCCCCTGTGGTCCTAGCGTAGGACTCCTAGCTCGGTTAGAATCCCCACTGCTGGGACCTCCTACAATAATCAAGATAGGGGCCCTGGATGGTCCTGGGGGGCCTTTGTTTGCTGGTGGGGGCAACGGCCTACCCTTATTCGGGACAGGTCCCCCTTCTTCCTTTTCGCTTTTCCGGGGGCTGGGCTCTGGTCCCTGCTTCACGAACTCCTTCAAGTGCCCTGCCTGTATCAGCCTTTCCATCTCATCCCTCAAATGATAACAATTGTTAGTGTTGTGTCCGTATTCATTATGGTAACGACAATATAAATTAGAATAGGGTCGAGAAGGTCCTGAAGATCCGGTGGGAGGTTTTCTCAGAGCCGGATGTCGTCCCGCCACGGCTAGGACCTCCTCCGGGTTAGCACGCAATGGAGTGAACCTTCGTGGGGCCCTGGCCGGAGATCCCCAAGGCTCTTTGTGAGGCAGACGCAGAGGTGGCCTCACATGTCGTTGGCTTCTCACGGCCCCTTCCTTCTTTGGCGTGGTTATCTGCTTCTCTTCTTGTGCTTTGGCCATCTTACTTTCTTCCAAGTTAATATATTTGTCCGCCCTCAGCAATAGGTCTTCGAAAGTCGGCGGCGGTCTCTTGGAGAGAGAAGCGAAGAAGTCCCCATCCCGAAGCCCGTTTATTAAGGCGCTGACCTTGACGGAAGGCGTGGCTGTCGGCACCTCTAAGGCGGCGATGTTAAATCTGCTTATGTAAGCTCGGAGACTTTCCGTTTCTCCTTGCCGCACTTGGAAGAGCGACATGTCGGACTTGGGCTGTTTCCTGGCACTGGCGAACTGGGTGATGAATATCAACTGGAATTCCTCGAAAGACTTGATAGATCCAGGCGCTAGTTGATTGAACCATTGCTGGGCCGCCCTCACCAAGTGGTTAGGAACACCCTACACTTGACCCCATCCGAGAAATCGTGGAGCAGGATGGTGTTCTGAAAGCGTAAGACGTGCTCCACGGGGTCCGTCGTCCCATCATACTCATATGGCAACTGTTTGAAGTTAGATGAGACCTCCCCCACTAGCAACTCCTTCGCAAAAGGCGTCCCCGCTACTAGCCCTTCCCCTATCCTTGGTGGCATGGTTCTGCTTCTGACACCGTCCACCACCTGCTTAAGGTCCGCCAGTTGATCCCGCAGCTCCTTTTCTCTTTTGGTCCAAGTCTCCTCTTTTTCCTCTGAGGGTATCGTGACCTTTTTCCTCCTTTTGGAGCCTTCTGCCTCTTTAGCAGGGTCCGGGGCTTTGCTGACGGACTCGGCGAAGATCAGCGTGGGGGTTTTGACATCCTTTTCTGGCTAGTCCGCCTTGTTTGGCTCCTCTTCCTTTCCCCGAACCTGTTCCGCAGCTCCCCCACGTCCCTCATGATGCTTCGGAGGTTCTTCCTCCCTCCTTGACTCGTTCTCTGATTCGGACAATCGCTTGTCGTGTTCAGAGGGCGTTGCATGGGGTTGTGGCTGCGTTTCGTTTTCCCCGGTTACTTCTGTGAACTTGCCGTCGACTTGCTCGGTCTCGACACGCGGCTGGGCCCTTTTTCGTTGTCTTCTTTTCTTCCTTCTCTCAGCCAAAGTGCTATTGACAGTGTTGCGCACTAGGAGGTCCAACTGAGCGGCAGTCAAGGTAATCGGTGTTTCTGGCGATATCACAACAGGAGTAGGTGCTGGGGTGGCATCTTGCCTTGCTGTATCGCCCCTTGCAACCTCTTCAAATTGTGCGTCCAAGTTTTTCGGTATGGAAGAATCTCCCTCCATCAGCGTCCTTACGTTCCTTGCCTTATCCCTGTAACACAAAAAACAGAAAACACACGAGAAATTTTTCAATGCAACCTCGTACCTTGATCTAGAAATTTCTCACGCCTTTAACTCCGGGTTCCCACAGACGGCGCCATTTGATATGGGGCAAACCCAATCAACAGTATTTTTAGGTGTGGGGGCTTTAAATACTTAGATAGCGGTAGATCGATTATTATGTTATTTGCTAGGTACGCGAGGGTTGTTGATGCTGGGACATAAACAGAAAGAACACAGGGGTTTACGTGGTTCGAATCCTATCGGATTCTACGTCCACGGGGCGCTGAGAACTGTCTTTCACTAAGTAAGAACACGTTACACACTCAGAAATTCCTCACCTTCGCTCCTAAAACGTAGAAAATATGTTTAAGATATCTTAGAGAGAAAATGATGTGCGCACGTTTTTGTAGAGAGATCATTTTTTGTGGAAAATATGCTAAGTCCTCCCTTTATAGCAGCTCCCCGCCGCCTGCTGAAGGCTATGTTCCAGCTTTTCCGGGGGACGTACCACCAAGGGGGTGCAGGAAAAGTGACATATTGTTTGATGGATTGAGTTCTGTGACGGTCACAGTGAAGTATTCAGTAATATCCTCCTCTAATGGGATGACACGCGTCCTGTACTCTCTTTTCTCTTCCTTCCACTGTCCTTTCCTCTTGATAGCCGATAGTTCTTTCCTCTTTGCCCGGTCCATGCTAGTGTCCGTCAGGTCCTTGCAACTCCTTCTTCCCAGACTTATATTTTACCATGGGCTCTTATTCTCGATGGGCTTTTTTGGGCCTTTCCTTGTTTTTATTTTTCTCGGCCCATCTTAATTAATACCATATCAAGAATAAATAATATTACAATTCAATATAATTTTAATATATATATATATCTATATATTTTAAACATAATAATACTTATATTCTATTAAATGTGACATAAATACTCAAATATAATCCATATTCGAGTATTCGGATATTCGATTCGAATATTTTCGAATACGAATAAGAATCGATTTTACAATTCGACTAAATAATCGAATATGTGTCATCCGAATACGAATAGAATATTGTGGTATTCGACTCGATTCGAGTGTAGAAAGCTCCCTTACTAAAATAATGGGTTTTGTTGTGGAAAATAATTAAAAGCAGATCAGATCTGTATCATCATGTATATTTTATATTAATTGACGCTCCAAATCAGTTCAGATCCATTTTCATCGCTCATACGTTTATTTTATTTACAAGCAACGTAATAAATTAAATTGGTCAACTCTAGTAAAGTCTTATCTTCAACTTCAAACAAGACACACACTATAAATAGAGCAGAGAGAAGAACCCATCTCTGTGCATCGCAGACATTCAAACTTCAGACATCTTTATTTAGCTAGCTAGCTCTTCAATGGCGACCAAAGTCTATATCGTGTATGCATCTTTCTCTTTACACTACATTTTCTTGTATTTTCAGACAATAATATTCAATAACGATATCTATAAAACTCCCAAAACCATCCAATAAAGCCATGGAAATCTTCAGGTTTTCCATCTTCTTCGCCATAAGCATCATCATTTCTGTTCCTCACCATGGATTCAGCCAAGAAACAGACAAAATCAATTCAACCTCGTACCTACAAGACCCAAACACCATATCATCGAAAAATGGCATCTTCAAGCTGGGATTTTTCTGTTGTTTTATAAATGTTTATTTTTCAAGATCGAATGAAGAGAAGATGTAAACATGATGGAGGACGAAATCTTTTTCTCTTTGCAGAGTTGTTTTTCTCTTTTCTTACTCTGTACTACATGCACAAACAAGGCAACGTGCCTTTTAATTTCTCTCCCCACTCACTCTCACTCCCATCATTACATTCTCATTCATTGCATATATATAGATATATAGTTAGTATACAAGCGTGAGGATAACCATTACTATATCATGTGTAATCACTTGCTGCTTATCTTGACTTCTCCTCCTCTTATATCACGCGTGGTTCTTCTTTTCGGCTATAGATTTGATTTGTCTTTGACTTGGTTGGCCATATCTCATCCGTATCAAACTTGGCTTCTTCTTTTTTCTTCACTTAGTCTTCCATGGTGGCTGATGCGTGCCTTTTTTTGTTTTTTATTTTTTTATTATTTTTATTTTATTCTTCTTGATTGAGCTTATCTAACAAATTTCCCCCTTAAGCTCAATCTTCTTTCGGTCTTTCAATCCTCCTTAAACTTGACTCTTTTTCGTATGTCGTATGTCGCGGCTCGCCATTTGCTGTCAATAAACGTCTTCGAGCATTTTGCTTCAGTACTTACCTGTCGAACTGTGTTATAAGCCCTTTTCGCTTCCGTACCGTCAATTCGTGCTTTTGTTGTCCGTCTGCTTCTTCGATCTTGCTCGACCGTCATTTTTTCTTCTTGGATTACTTTCGCCTTTTGGCTGGTTTCTTCTAACGTGTTCTTCTTTTCGAACAGTTCCTGCATAAATAATATATTATCGTTGAAGAACAACAACTCCGGGATCATCAGCTTCTTATCGCTGATATAATAAATATTTTTCTTTTCTTTATTCATCCTCGTGACGTAGCCCATCAGCAGGCTCGTTGTCTCGTCGCTAGAATCTGGCGTATCGAATCCTCCGTACTCCTTTTCGTTAATCTCCTCCATTGTGACGACCATGTACTTCTCCGTCTCCTTGGTCTCGAGCACATCGCTTTTATTTACGACCTCCTCCGCGACTTCTCTGCGATTTTCGCCGTTCTCTTTTTCCTTCAGATTTTGGTTATAGTCTATCAGCTTGGGGGTTTCCTTGGTCGTCGTCGCGATATCGTCCTTCTCGTCTGCTTCTAATTTTTCGGCGAGCTTGTATTTGTTGTTGCTTCGATTTTTCAAGTCTTTCATATAGGCTTCAAGACTGTCTCTCGCCTTGATCCATTGCTGCACCTCCTTTTCTTTCTGGCGCGCTTTAGCCTCGTTGAAGCGTTCCATCTCTTTAGGGCTGACCTCATTAGGTTCCCTGATTTTCTGTTTACCGACTTCTTCGCCAGTTTTTCGCATGGCCTCCGTCGTGGCTGCGTCGGTCGTCTCTTTCACGCCGCTCTCCTGGTTCTCTCCTTGCATGTCTTCGTCAGCATGCGTGGTTGTCTCTTCAACCGCCTCAACGCTTTTTTCGGACACTGTCTTTCGTGTCTCTATGGCTTTTACGTTCGCCTCGTGGAATCTATTTTTATTTTCGTCCGACGACGTGTGCATGGCGTCGTCGACCTCGTTCTTCATCTCATCGGCATTTTCCGATGTCTTCTCGTCGATCTCCTCGACTTTCTCAGGTGGTTGTCGTGGCGGCGTTTCTTCGACCGCTTCCTCTTTCTCGAGCTCTCCTTCGTTTGGAACTCTTTTTTTCTTTTCTTCTTCAACGGGCTCCTCGGCCTTTGGATATATTTCCTCCTCTTCATCGCCATCGGCTTTCATTTTTGATGATTTGCCTTCTTCTTTTCCCATCTCGGGTTTTGGTGGTGGTTCATCATTTTTCTTTTCCACCACTGGATCAGCGTGATCTTTATCACGCTCGCTCTCCACGACACGAGCTCCCTCTTCTCGTACGGGTTCGCCCTCAGCATTCTTCTCGTCCTCCTTCGTCGTCTCAAGTTCGCCCTGTTTTTGTGGTTGAACTTCGTTGCTACTATCAGCGACTTTATACACTTTCTCCAACAGTTCCCAGGCTTCCTTTGCTTTTCTCATATCGCCTATCTCTTTTTTTTTTTTTAACCCTCTCACCACTCTCACATGGAACGATGTGCCTTCTCTATCTCTCCATCTATTATCAATT
Source organism: Craterostigma plantagineum (assembly GCA_027422505.1). Taxonomy (NCBI): domain Eukaryota; kingdom Viridiplantae; phylum Streptophyta; class Magnoliopsida; order Lamiales; family Linderniaceae; genus Craterostigma; species Craterostigma plantagineum. Next base: position 7,529,748 of record JAPQWV010000038.1, read on the forward strand.
ACAAGACATAGGTATATATAGATATAGCCTAGCAATCCTTTCTTGACTTTTTTTATTTCTTTCTCCCACACGTTTTTCCCTTTGCCATAGCATGCAAACATTGACGTTTTTCCTTTCCACAAATTCGGCTCCTTAATTTTCTTGATTGTATTTTCTTTGACTTTCTTTTGTTGGTTGTCTCTTGTTTTACTAATGAGGTGGATGGCTATGAGATTAATTGTCAACATTTTCTCCCCTCAAAACTCCACCAATCGCTACCTAGCAATCTTCCATATTTTGATCTCTCCAAACAGCGTCCTATGGATCGCCAACAGAGACAAACCTCTCAACGATTCTTCCCGTGGCAAGCTCTTCATATCCCCACAGGGAAACCTCGTACTAATCAACGCCCAAAACGAGACTCTATGGTCGACGAACACAAATCCTTCATCTCCCATGGCTGCTCAGATTCAAGACAGTGGAAACCTAGTACTGTACGAAGCAACAACCGGGAATGTCTTATGGGACAGCTTCTCCAACCCAGCCCACGTATGGATACCTGCGAACAAGTTAGTAGACGACACAAACACTGGTTTTAGGATAAGATTATCCTCTTGGAAGAACGATTCGAACCCATCTGTTGGAGACTTCACTTCGGGCCTTCAAGCTCTGATAATCCCAGAATTTTTCATATGGAATAGAGACCGTCCGTACTATAGAACTGGCCCATGGAACGGTCAGATCTTCGTGGGAATGGAGGCTCTATACAAAACTGCTTACTCAAACGGTTTGAGGGTCACAGAAGTTTCGCCTGGCAATTTCTACCTCAGCGCTGCGCCCGATAGGTTCTTCACAAAGTACACCATTCTTCCCTCAGGCTCGGTGGAGAAGACAATCTGGGACGATCAGAAGAAGTCTTGGGATCATATGTGGACCGTGCCGAGCAATGAGTGCGATGTTTATGGAAAGTGTGGGGCTTTTGGCATCTGCAACTTGGAGAAACGAAGAACTGATGATAAATTGTGTTCTTGTTTGAAGGGCTTCGTGCCCTCGAATAAGGAGGAATGGGATAGAGGGAATTGGACAAATGGCTGTGTTAGAAGGACTCAGTTGCAGTGTAATAATAGTAATGATAACAGTGTTGGCAATAACGATGGTTTCTTCAGGATGAGATATGTGAAGATACCCAACTTTGCAGAGCCCTTTCGATCGAGCAATATCGAAGAGTGTAGGGTTAGGTGTTTGAGGAACTGTTCTTGCATAGCGTACGCCCACGATTCGAACAACATCGGCTGTATGTTTTGGTGGGAGAGCGATAAATTGATCGACAACCAACAATTTCAAGGCGTAGGCGTGGATCTTTACATTCGCCTGGCGAGTTCTGAGATAGGTAATCAGTGGAGTAATATATCGTTAACAAAAATGCTCGCTAAAATCGAGGTTAGTGTTCTTAAAAAAATCCTCTCTATTTTTTAATGTACGAAGGGGGAGATGGAAAGCAAAGGTTGCTCGTGATCGTATTTTCTGTCGTCGGAGGTTTAGTTCTGATTTCAACTATGATCTTCATCGCATGGCGACGGAGGGCTAATAGAAGAGGTTATATATACAGCTTCAACATTACTTTTTATTACTGTGTTGTCATCAGTTCTTAATTCTGATCATCAGTTGATGCTCTTTTGATGTCTAAAACATTGAAATTATAAGGCAGCAGAATCAAAGGAAGCAAAGAAGGGTTTCCATTATCAGATTCAATGGCTGCAGTCCTCCAAGACGAAGAAAAGAGCATTCAGATCGAAGAGCTAACACTATTCTCCTTCGAAACCCTAGCGAACGCTACCGAACGATTCCACGACCAAAACATGCTCGGAGAGGGCGGTTTTGGACACGTTTACAAAGGAAAATTAGACGACGGGCGAGAAATTGCAGTCAAGAGACTCTCGGGGAAATCATGGCAAGGGGGCGACGAATTCATGAACGAAATGGCCGTTATTTCGAGGCTTCAACATAGGAACCTCGTGCGACTAATGGGTTGCTGCGTGGAAGGCGAAGAGAAAATGCTCGTCTACGAATACGTTACAAATAAAAGCCTCGACATTTGCCTCTTCGGTCAGTTGTCGAGTCGTATATACATAATATATCATCTCTTTCGCCTTATTTTCATTCTTATACAGACAGTGAAGAAGGCCCGTCGAAAGAGATTCGTGAGTGGCGTACGCGCTTTAAAATCATCGAAGGGATTGGTCGTGGGCTATTATACCTCCATAGGGACTCTAGGGTTAGGATAATCCACCGAGATCTTAAGCCGAGCAATGTGTTGCTCGACGGAGAATGGAACCCTAAAATCTCGGATTTTGGGATGGCTAGGGTTTTCAAGAGCGCCCAGGATCAAGAAAATACTGCAAGAGTCGTTGGGACGTAGTAAGCGCTCGATCGATCTTCTTTTTCGTTCTTCGATCTTTTAATATACTACAATCTAATCGATAATAATGCCGAAAACAGCGGATATATGTCCCCAGAATACGCACTCGAGGGTAGATTTTCGGAAAAATCAGACGTCTACAGCTTCGGAGTACTAGTGCTGGAAATCATCAGCGGGAAGAAGAACGCGCATTTTAGAAGCAACGAATGGCCCGAGAGTATCTTAGGCTGCGTAAGTAGTTCTTCGTATGTTCTCTCGATAAAGTGGATGTTGTCACACGTTAAAGAAATATATATAGTTGAGTTTTGGATGAAGCATTAATTTCTAACTTAGTAACAGTATTATTATCGATCCCTCGGCGCAGGCGTGGAAGCTTTGGAAGGAAGGGCGAGGATTGGATTTTGTCGATGGGAACATAAGAAAAAACGAGGGCTTCGAAGAAGAGATGGTTCGATGCATTCGAATCGCGCTATTATGCGTGCAGGAATTTTCGAAGGATCGACCGACGATTAAAAGCGTTCTCTCCATGCTCATCGGTGAAGCGGTGGATTTGCCCGCGCCCGAACGACCCGTTTTCGAGGATAAATTTACCCATTTCAACATCGGGTCGACCCGGCCCGTCGAATATTCTATCAATCAAGTTACCGTTTCGATGCACCAAGGATGATTGTTGGCTCGTATAACTTCGTCTACTTAGGGTTTGAGATTCCATTTGATGTTCCTCTCATATGTGTTATATATATATATATATATATATATATATATATATATATATATATATTCATGGTGTTATTCACAAACATATGTTTATCATGTACTGAATATATTTTCATATATTTCTGCATCATAAAGTCATGAAATGCCAACGCTCATTGAAGTACCCGAATTTGTGACATTCGAATAGTCATGAAACTGAATGTAATAAAAAAGTTCTAATTTCTGAATGATGCATTCAATTAGGTCATGCTTACCTACAATACGAACGCTTAAAATAATTTTAGTATTTGTGTTGACCCGTTACGCATCCGCTCTATCGAAGATGCTTCCCATAACTCATTTGTCGCGTAGGCACCTAAATAACAAAATTAATTACTGAATAAACAAATCAAAACATATCTGACATCCTAATAATATATTTGTGGCAAGAAGTAAAACTCTAGCAGAGTTACTTTGGTTGACTTTTATTACAATATTGATGATCTATTCATGACGCATTAATGATCGAAGCAAGACGATTCAATCTAATGATCCGGCTATCATCAATTAATGATGTGTGTGACAATATTAAGCAATCCAACATTATTACAATGCTCTTAATTAGCATTAATAGCATTACCAACTATATTATTGCAATGAAAATTATGACAGCCGATGTGTACGCAGACCTAAGGTTAATTATAATTCTAGTGGCCTTTATTACGTCTGATTGCCGTCATTATTACGAAGGTGCCAATAATCATATAGTAGACCTATATAATATCTTATTCATGAAAATTATTTTATATCATTTTTTAATTATAAGGAGATTATAGCAAAAATAAATACGAAGATTCCCTTCCAGAAAACGAAACCGCTAACAGAAGTGTTCGACATGACATCAAACTCTATAACATTGATGCGTACGAATGCGTGACGCTAAAGATCAGATCATCCAAGTGTAGTAATAAAATAATGGCTTTTGTTGTGGAAAATAATTAAAAGCAGATTCAGATCTGTATCATCATTTATATTTTATATTAATTGATGTTCCAAAGCAGTTCAGATCCATTTTCAGCACTCGTACGTTTATTTCATGTCCAAGGCTCCAAGCAACGTAATAAACTGGGCAAATTTCGTTTAAGGCCCTTGTCAGAATATTGTTTCAGTTTTCAGGCTATGCCATAAAAATATTTAGTTTTAAGACCCGATTTCTGCAGTAAACTTCACTGTTCAGCAGTAACACTTCATTGTTCCTCAGTAACACTTCGTTTGTTCTGCAATAACACTTCATTATTCCTCAGTAACCCTTCATTGTTCTGAAATAATACTTCATTGTTCCTCAGTAACACTTCATTGCTCTGAAGTAACACTTGTGTAACTTTAGGTCCTTATCTCTAAAATTTACGAAAATTGGATCCTTTAAACTAATATTTTTTCCGAAAGAGCCTGAAACCAATTTTAAAATATTTTTGGGGCCCGAAACATAATATTTCCTAAATTAAATTGGTCAACTCTAGTAAAGTCTCATCTTCAACCAAGACACACACTATAAATAGAGCAGAGAGAAGAACCCATCTCTGTGCATCGCAGACATTCAAACTTCAGACATCTTTATTTAGCTAGCTAGCTCTTCAATGGCGACCAAAGTCTATATCGTGTATGCATCTTTCTCTTTACACTACATTTTCTTGTATTTTCAGTCAATATTATATTCAATATATAAAATATACATAATAAATAATTACAGCTACTATTCCACCTACGGCCACGTGGAGAAGCTCGCCCACGAAATAAAGAGAGGAGCAGAATCCGTACAAGGCGTCGAGGCCAAGCTGTGGCAGGTGCCGGAGACTCTCTCCGGCGAGATCCTCGGCAAGATGGGTGCGCCGGCGAAGAACCCGTCGGTCGCAATAATGAAAGACCCGACCCAGCTGACCGAAGCCGACGGGTTCGTGTTCGGTTTTCCGACGAGGTTCGGCATGATGGCAGCTCAGTTCAAGGCGTTCTTCGACTCCACCGGCGGTCTGTGGCGGACTCAGGCGCTGGCCGGAAAACCCGCCGGCATCTTCTTCAGCACTGGGAGTCAGGGCGGCGGCCAAGAAACGACGCCGTAAGTACATCAATCGAACCATCTATTTTCTTTGTCTGATCGGAGTAAATTTCTCCGCAGGTTAACGGCCATAACGCAGCTGACTCATCACGGAATGATATTTGTGCCGATCGGTTATACGTACGGCGCGGGGATGTTCGAAATGGAGGAGGTGAAGGGCGGGAGTCCGTACGGGGCGGGCACGTACGCCGGCGACGGGTCGAGGCAGCCCACGGATCTTGAAATGGGTCAGGCGTTTCACCAGGGAAAGCACATTGCAGCCATCACCAAGAAGCTCAAAGGAGGATCATCTGCTTGATTTGATTATTCGTTCCCAGTTATAAAAAAAAAATTGCGTTTTTCTTTCTTATAATTGAATTTGGTTTCGTGGAATAAATGGGCCGAAGTCGAAGTTTTCTATTAGGCCTAGTAGTAGGTGGAAATCTGTTATGCTCGATTATTGTACTATTGTATTCACCAAGAACTTGCGAAAATTCCAATTCTTTATGGGAAAAAACTTATGATTCCAAAATGTTCTTTTGTCCGGCATCTTACACCATGACGTCCCTACCATGTAAAGAAATTTTTTTACCATAATGTAAGATTATTTTAGAGTTTGGTACAGAATATAAAGCAAAAGAACTGAAAGCACACTACATTATTGAAGTCTGAAAAGGAAGACATTAAAAATTACATACTTGAATTATATATGTAGAAACAGACACAGGAACAGAATTTGTAATATAAGCCCTATATGGTGCTAAATTCAGCTTTCATGAATTTCATCTCCTTGAGCCTAAAATAAGCTAAAGCTGAATTTAGCATCTGTTCCTGCCCTTAAACTACTTCTACTACTACTACTTTTTATTCCGAAAATCATATAATAACATATATTATAATTATAAGCTCTCCCTTTAAGGTTTTATTACACGATATTAGGCGTCTCAGAAGCAACTGGGAAAGTGGTTGAAATCGGCACAAGACAAAGCCCACGGCTTCTCAAGTCTTGTTGCTGTATTTGCCCTATTTGATCTTTCTTATAATTGTTATTCTCAGCATTCATCTGCAATATAATAAACAATTGTAAAATTATATATCGTTTATCCATATGTCATTATATTCATCTATGACAAGACAAGTTCTTCGAGCCCCACCTGTTGGTATTGAGCTCGTGGAGGAGATGCATTTTTCATGTACGGAGTACTTAGAATCTGAAAAAAAAAAAAAGAGAATTAAGACTCATAAACAAGTGTTTAAGAAAGATATAAATGTAATGATATAAATCTGCTGACATATACTTACCCTGACCTGATCGTGGAGGAACTTTATGTATTCAATGGTTTCGTGGAGTACTGAAGCTGTGTCAGTCTTATTATCAAAAAAGAGTATCAAAGTTTCAGTTGCTTTTCCCCAGAAAATACATAAGATTCATTTTATTTTGCAGAAAAAGTTGAACGGAAAATCCAAAAAAAATTAACCTTTACCTTTCCGAAAGGTGAAACCAACTGCTGAAGTGCTGTTATACGGTCCCCGAGCTTCTCTTTCCTGACCTGCTGTACAATTAAGGAGAAAAGAGAACAAAATGAAAAAGCTTACAGACGACATTATAACAAATAATGTATCCTCGGCTTTTTTCATCAAAATGAAAAGATAATGTTTAACTAATAAGTTCAGCTATAGTTATTAGCTTCTCTTGTTCCGCTTTAGCTCGAAAACCCAAAAATATTTTTAGGTTTTTATACAAGTTGATGATGATATATACTCCATTAAGTGGGGCGCCATTGATTGTATCTTATGTAAGGCCTGCAAATCAATAATACTAACCTTATTGAAGTTAGGCAAAGGAGACGAAGGAGTCTCAGTCTTCTTACTACGCTTCAACGAGGCTTCATTATGAGCTTTCTTGACTTCTCCATTTCGCTGTTAATCAGTTTTCAAGATCTCTCTCAGACATCATTTTCATATGCGCGTGCGTGTAAAGAAACAAAAACACAAACATATATCTACGTATATACCTTTGCAGCAAAGCTGCTGAGCTTAGGTTTTGAAACAGATGGAGCAATGAACTGCTGTTTATGATGCTGAGTTGAAGAAAGAACGCTGGCCCCAACATCACATGTAACAGCAGATGAAGTACTCCAATACGGTACTGCGTCACCATAACTGAACTCCAAATCATTACCAGCGACCCCATAAGTACGATTATCTGAAGTGGGAAATGAAACTGAACTCATCGTCTGAGAAGAACTGCTGCTCATCCTCCTCCATCCTAGGTTATTATTATTATTATCACCCGAGGAGGGATGCTCGTGTATGGTCGTTGGAGAACTCATATCAAATAGGTTTTGCAGAAGTACTGATGAACTGTAGTAGTCGTATGACGGAGCTGAGTTGTTGTTTACTGAAAGGGGACTTGTTGTAATAATGGGATTGTTGTTTACGACGACAAATGACGCTTGCTGATGAGTCTTGAGTGGATCATTCGATGAATCTTGAAAGGTATTGCTGATAAAGCTGAGCTCGTGGGGATGATTACTCATGCTTGAATAACAGAAATCGTGGGTCTTTTGACTGATGTCTTCAGCTGCTTCGTGGCCATTATTGTTCTCTTTGCTGCAAAGAGAAAAATCATCACACAAGCCTGAGTTTTCTTTCCTTCAGCATAGTATAAGCTCAGATCATTTTTTTTTTGACCTTTGTTAGGGCTAATAAGAAACATTAAGTCATTAGCAGATAAATCATTTTTACGAAGAAAACATATGAATTACACGATTTTGCAAGAGCAAACGATGTAAAAATTTCGTACAACATGAGCGTAGCTGCAATAAAAACTCAACCTTGGGGATTCTTCCATGTTCATCATAGTTAGGTTAAGGTTTGACCACATGAAGTCATTAATGGAAGACGAACATGGAGATGTACGGAAAAGATTCCGAGATGATGAATTGATCGTCCATAAGTTTCCTTCGCAAACTCCACCTTGATAATAATCTTGAGACATTTTTTTCTTTCAAAATTAGAAAAAAAATTGTAAAAGTTGCAACTTTGCACGCCTAGGTGGTTTTCAGTAACTGGAAACTTTGCAAGACACGTAGTTGAGAATTATATAGAACCGAGTTATTGCTAATTATAGGATTAATGTGTTGTCTACTAAAATAATGAAGGTATGCAAATTATATAATATTTTAAGTCGAATAAATGGTTGACTAGCTTCCATCATTAGCAAGTCAACATATTTTTTTTCAATCTCATACAGCGTGTTGACTCTCTTTTGGGTTAAGTGAAACTTAAAAGTCGAGTTAGGTAAGTCCACCGAAATTGTGGGGATGTTAAAATTTCCTTAAAAGTTTAGTTATTAATGTGGCACTTTTGTTCGTAAATACTGCCTTATTCTATTAACTATAAAAAAATTATTTTTCGTATTTTTTTTTTAAATAATTCGTAGTTAATGTGAAAGGATGCGTATTGCTCTGAAATTGTGAAAAAGTTTGGGTCCCACATAGTGCACGCCGAGATGAGTCAAAACCCTTGTTGAATTGTGACCACCAAATTTTTAATTAATTTAAACCTTAGTAGAGATTGAAATACTATTTATTAAAAAAGGCAACTTTCTATTCTAATTGAATATTCATGCCGATGGGCAAAAGCTTATTATGTCCACATGAATCCACTGCTTGGATTATGCGCTTGTTGTCTTTCGAGAAAAGGAATGTTGTTAATTTAGGTTAGGCTCAGTTAATCCTCAAATTTTACGTCATGGTTTATGAGGCATGACGTCTCCTAGTACAAATGCATATAATGCAAGATTTATATATACTAATAAAAATTAATTTAGGATTTAAAGATGGTGTTACACTATAATAACTACGTCCTAGCACAATGTAGGTCACACTGCCACCTTGGTAACTAAGGTAATATTTTCATATTGATAATTTACGTTAGGAAAAAAAAAAATGAAAAAAGATTTAGTATGACATCATCGCGGCGTCATTCCGACGCATGGAAGAGGACAAAATGGTGCGATATTGGTTATGTATTTATATTATATTATATTATTATAGAGGAGACACTCATATTACATTCTGTATTATTCGATGTGTCTTAACAGATCGAGCCATGTGGTCAGCATATGAGTAGACGAATTGTCCTCACAGAATGATGACTGAGTTTGAAAAGATTGTGAAACTTCGCGATAATGGTTAAAAAAAAAAAAGAATACACAAGTTTCTTGAATCTATACATGCAAGGAAGGTTCATCATATTAACGCAAAAGAAATTGAGTATGTTTAGGTTAAAATCATATTAGGTGAAGTGCCAAAGCAACATAATTCATATTCGAATTAGATTAAACTTAATCGTAACGTGGAGATTATATCAGTTCGTCTAGCAATCACATTAATCATTGTGTTCTCTCTTTTTGGACACGTACTCAAATCAAGATCTTAACGACGAGCTTTTTTTAGACAGATATTAATTACTAATTATGAATAAAGTTAGCTTCTGGATAAGTGTTAAAACACTTTCAATAAAGTACCAGATAATGATAGCCGTTTGCGTTTTTTAAATTGTTGGGCTAGTTTCTCTAATCCAATTCATCGTTTGTTATAGTATATTATTTGATTAACCGACCGACCACGTACGACTTTTGGTCATCAAACTTCAGGATAAAAAGAACTCTAAATATTGGCACAATTATAAAAATGACTCACTAATTTAGGATAAAAAGAACTCTAAGAATTGACAAAATTATAAAATTGACTCACTAAGTATACCATTTTTTTTTTTATTTTGGATCACTATGTTCCAACTACAAAATTAGATCACTAGGTATATATATAATAGCAAAATTAAGTCACTAATTACAAACTAGGTCATTAAGTATGTATATAGTAACAAAATTAGGTCATTAAGTATGTTACAAATTTGATCACTAAGTATGTATATAATAATATAATAAGAAAGAAGAGGTCAGCAGCCCAATTTTGTTACTATACATAGTTAGTGACCTAGTTTTGTATCTGGCAAACATAGTGACCCAAAATCAAAGAAGAGGCCAGCGACCCGATTTTGTCACAATATACATACTTAGTGACCTTGTATCTGACAAACATAGTGACCAAAATAAAAAAATTAACATACTTAGTGATCCATTTTTATAATTTTCCCCTTAAGAATTGGCAGTAGTAATTATTACATCAGCAATGGTCATCGAACCTTCTGTATTGGGCCAGAAAAAGGCCCGCATAGCGAAGGAGAAACGGCCCGTTGGAGAAGACAGTTGTGAACTTGTTAGTGTAAAATTTATTGATTTTCCAATTAATGACTTTTCAGTTGCTTTTTCAATTCCATACAAGCAGTGTAATGAACACAAACAAAATGACCAAGATAAGTGTGAACTGATAACAGTTAGAAGCATAGCTTTCAATTCACCAGATATTCTCCAAACATAACACATTATATAGAACAGAACATCTACAGAAATAGTAGAAGCCTTTCATCAAACAAAATCACCAATTTACAGAAATCCTTACTTACCCGCATTCATTGGAAGCTTTCGATGATAGGGACGATGTCCTTTAGAGTCGAAGATCGGGTTTCGAAGTGGGCGATTAGCTTCTGAGACTCTGCTTCGTACTCTGATGGGAGGACTACGCCGCGAACGTGGGCTTTCTCGAGCTTTTCGGTGGATTTGATGACTGCGAAGAGCTCGGCGAAGTTTTCGTACGTCTCTCCTTCGCGCTTGTCGTGCCATAGCTTGATGACCTCCATGGTTAGAGTCTTAGGGATGTGATTTTCTTATTTTATTTATGATTTTTTGCCCCCTGAGGGATGGAACTGGAGAAGAGCACGGGCCACGCGCAAAAGGGGAACCGAAACTTAGTAGCTGCAAGAAAAAGTAAACTCACTCACTCAGCCATAAGCTAAGCTAGGGCGAGGATCAAATTCATCAAACAATTGAGATAATCAGCGAAAATCCCCAATTTCCAGACCATAACTGCGACGAATAAAAACCTAAGTCACGCATGTATGAATGAAGTGAGGCATAACACGAACCATGAAAGAAGAGCAGTGAAACTCAGCGACTGAGCTTAGCTTAGGAATACCTAAATCAAGCGAATACCTATTTCGTAAAATCATCAAACAGCTCCCCCTCAATTCAAACAGTACTTACTACGATCGCCATAACAATACCTCAAGTTAGCGACGAATTCACACAATCCAATACGATCTGCATGAGAAATACGAGAAGAAAACGAAAAAAAAAGAGCTAGGAAGGGACTTACGGAGATGGAGAGACGCGTCTTCGATAATGGGGAAGAGTGTTGCAGAGGTATGGATGAAAAAAGCTCAGAGGCTGACTAAGCTTGCGTGTTTGTTGGGCGTTATATTATTACCTGACTTTTTTCCTCATTTTAATATTCTATTAAAAAAAATTACGAACCTGACGAAGGAAAACGTCGATTCTTCTTCTGGCAAAATTAAATAATTAATGGGCTTACAGACCATTTTTTAATAATTGATTTACGGCCCATCTAATTTGGGCCCGTCACAAGCCCGAGAAGCTTCAATTAATTTAGCTGGTCAAAATCAAATTTATGACATAAGAGAAATCACAACAATAAAGATTGCTGACTTTTATATCAAATCATCACCACTTGATTTATCTGTGGAATTCGTGCAATAGAAGATTGGGGCCATGTAATATATGGATTTATTTATGGTATTTGGAGCTTTTGGACATACAAAATGATGTAATATGATGTCCACGTATGAATTGAAAGACACCCATTTCAATTCAATAAGTAATAAATGAGTAATCGTCAACCAATCATAATATTACGAAATCATTTAAGACTTAAGAGAAAGAAGGTTGCAACCTGATAACATGACACGAACGTACAACACTATACAAAAATCGCCCACCTTCGTCACGGTCCGCAAAAACGTCCACGTTCAATGAACCTATCAAGAAACTTTCCCTGACCACTCATATTGCCTCGTCTTATATAACGTTATTCACAGCAAAGGCACACAATTAACACAAGCTCTTCAACCCAGTAGAAGAGAAGAACCCTTGAAGAACATGGCCTTTTCCATTGCATCATCGTCTGCTGTCCACGGCTCATCTTTCGATCATGCGAAAGGTAGTATTTTTATTCGGCCCACGTTCTTTTTTCTCAGTTTTGAGCGTTTCTGTTTTGAATTTATTGCTTCTTTCCCTTTTGCAGCCGCCCAATTGAGCTCATTTCAGCCTGATCGGCCTCAGAGCTTATCAACGATGATGGGTATGGTTTCATCAAGGAGGCAAACCGCCGTCAAGGCGCTGAATGCTGAGCCTAAGAGGAACGATTCAATGGTTCCCTCGGCGACGACGTTGTTTGCTCCTGGTAATAGAAATTAGACTCTTTTAAATTGTCTTTCATTTCTTACATCTGTGTGTTGCTGCGAATCGACGATTTGGTCCTTCGTTTACTGTTTTCCTCAGAGGTGGAGGAGAAAGTTGAAGAGGTTGAGGACTACGAAAAGTTGGCTAAAGAACTCGAAAATGCTTCCCCACTTGAGATCATGGACAAGGCGCTCGCCAAGTTCGGAAACGACATAGCCATTGCTTTCAGGTATGCTATACTTTAGTAGTAATAGTTAGAATTTGAGGACTATAATAATAACCTCAAGTCAAATGATAACTGAAGCTGTCTCCTTGATATATTGATTAATTGATTCGGGTGAATTGAATTATATGAATTCTGTTAATTAATTCACTGCTGATCCGAAAATTCCGTATTAATTTATACGCAGTGACGCGGAAGACGTTGCTTTGATTGAATACGCTCGCCTGACGGGCCGCCCGTTCCGCGTATTCAGCCTCGACACGGGTCGGCTGAACCCCGAGACCTACCGATACTTCGAAGAGGTCGAAAAGCGCTACGACGTACGCATCGAATACACCTTCCCAGACGCCGAAGAAGTCCAAGCCTTGGTCCGAACCAAGGGCCTCTTCTCCTTCTACGAAGACGGCCACCAAGAATGTTGCCGAGTAAGGAAAGTCCGCCCCTTAAGGAAAGCCCTCACGGGCCTCAAAGCATGGATCACTGGCCAACGCAAGGACCAGTCCCCAGGGACAAGGTAGTTAATTAGAAATCAAGGAGTCCTTCCTAACCAATTGAGAGCTTGATTTATTTGATGTGGGACTGTTGTGTGTCAAATTCAAGTTTCACGTCGATTAAATCGAAGAAGTTGATGTATAGAAGCTTATGGGCTAACTCTCTCTGTCGCCAATTGGTTTTAGAGAGAAATCCCACAAGCTTATATGGGTTTGAGCTTGACTAGAAGTGGGCCTGAAAAAAATCGGGGACGAAGTCCAAATTTAAAATCTACCAATTGTTGAATGACCACTAGATTATCCACCTAAACGTTTAACCTTTTGGGCTAATTCCTTCTATTATCAATTGATTTTAGAGATGACCCCACAAGTTTATATGGACTTGGGCTTGGGCTGAAATTGGACCCGAAAAATCTCTACAGAAGGGACCGCATTATTTATTTATTTTTTACAAAAAATCTTACATATTATATTTCCATCGAACACGCAGGTCGGAGATCCCAGTGGTTCAGGTGGACCCCGCCTTCGAAGGGCTCGGCGGAGGGGCGGGAAGCCTGGTGAAGTGGAACCCGATGGCCAACACGAAGGGAACCGAAGTGTGGGCCTTCCTCCGAGCCATGGACGTGCCCGTGAACTCCCTCCACGCGAACGGGTACGTCTCGATAGGGTGCGAGCCGTGCACCAGGGCGGTCCTGCCCGGGCAGCACGAGCGTGAGGGTCGATGGTGGTGGGAGGACGCTCAGGCTAAGGAGTGCGGCCTTCACAAGGGAAACGTCAAGGACGAGGACAAAAGCGCCGATAGCCTTAACGATGCAAAAAATGATCTCTTTGTTGGCGTCGGGGAAATCTTGGGGTTGAGCAAGCCCGGGATGGAGAATTTGCTTAGGCTCGAGGAAAGGAGGGAGGCCTGGATAGTAGTGCTATATGCTCCGTGGTGTCAGTTTTGCCAGGCGATGGAAGGTTCTTACGTGGAGTTGGCACAGAGGTTGGCGGGCGAAGGTGGTGGCGTTATTAGGGTTGGGAAGTTTAGGGCGGACGGCGAGGAGGAGAAGGGTTTTGCGAAGGAGTTTCTTATGATGGGAAGTTTTCCGACGATTTTATTCTTTCCTAAGCACTCGGCGAGGCCCATTAAGTATCCGTCGGAGAAGAGGGACGTTGAGTCTTTGATGGCTTTTGTTAATGCTTTGCAATGAATTTATAAATAGGGGGAGAGATTTAATTTTGGGTTATTTTCTTTCTTGGTGGTCATCACAACTGAAGTTGTGACGACATCTATTTATGATTGTTTGAACGTATATTTTTGCTCATGTAAGTTTGTGAGTGGATTTTATATCATATTCTCATCTCATTTAGTTACATGGACGTTATTTCATTTATATTGTCTGGGATGTGTATGTGGCAATATTCGGCCCTAAATTTATTAAATTGGGTTCATCAAAACATCCAAACATATAGGATATGAATGTGTTGTCTATTCACAATTGAGTATTGGCCAATATATAGCCATCGATACATGTACATACAAGGAAGCTTAAATCTTGTCTACGATTAAGTCTAAATTATAGAGTAATTGATATCAAGTATAATGATAATTGATATCAATGATTGGGTAAATCATGGCGTAAATCATTGCCATAATTATGGTGGAGATATCTTGCTAATACGCCCCCGCAAGATGGAGGATCCGTCGGATACGCCAATCTTGGATCGAAAATGAAGAAAAGAGCGCCGAGGAAGAGACTTCGTAAGAACATCTGCAATTTGATCTTGCGTGTTAATGTGAAGAACCTGTAATGAGCCCTCCGAGACTAATTCGCGAACAAAATGATAATCTAATGCCAGATGTTTCATGCGAGAGTGATACACTGGGTTAGCACAAGTATACGTGGCACCAGTGTTGTCGCAATAAATGCGAGGTGGAGATGGGACCTTAGCACCAAGTTCGTAAGCAAGTTCTTAATCCAAAGTATCTCTGCCGCTGAATTAGCCAAAGCCCTATATTCAGCTTCTGTGGAAGATCTGGAGACTGATTTTTGCCGAGAAGAACGCCAAGAAATAATATTAGACCCAAGATACAAAATATAAGCAGTGGTAGATCGACCACCATCCTGAACACCTCCCCAGTCAGAATCAGAGAAAGCCGTCAGCTTGAGAGACGAATCGCGAGATAGAAACAGGCCATGATAAAGCGTCCCTTTCAGATAACGAAGGACGCGTTTGAGAGCCTGCCAATGATTGTTTGTGGGAGCATGCATGAACCGTGATAGCTTATTGACGGCATATGAGATATCTGGACGAGTAAAGGCTAGGTACTGTAGGGAGCCCACAATGGTCCGATATGGAGTAGGATCCACAGCACCTGAATGATCCTCGAGACACAAGGAGTCAGGAGAGGGAAGTGGTGTAGATACCTCCTTCGCGCCATCCATTCGAGAGTGTTGCAGGAGATCATGAATATGACGATGCTGAGATAGAAACAGACCACGAGATGTGGAAATAACTTCAATACCCAAAAAATGGTGAAGCAGACCAAGGTCCTTGATGGAAAACCGTGCAGCAAGTTGACGGACAAAATGATCAAGAAAGATAGGGTTGCTCCCAGTGAGGACAATGTCATCCACATACACCATGAAGTAGGCTTGCGTTCCTGCTTTGTTGTAGACGAACAAAGAATGATCAGTGAGGGACCGTTTGAAACCATACTCAGTCAGAAACTGGGTAAGCTCCATGTACCAAGCACGAGGAGCCTGCTTTAGACCATAGAGAGCTTTCCGAAGTTTACAGATATGATTTGGAAACTGCGGATGGATATACCCTGGAGGTTGATCCATGTAAACATCTTCATGCAAGGTACCATGCAAGAAAGCATTATTGACGTCGAGTTGACGAAGCGGCCAATTATGATGAAGAGCGAGAGTCAGGACTACTCGGATTGTAGTAGGCTTCGTCACTGGACTGAAGGTGTCAAAATAATCCTTTCCAGGTTGCTGCAGAAAATCTTTGGCGACAAGGCGAGCTTTGTATTTATCAATAGTACCATCTGATTTCCTTTTGATGCGAAAAATCCATTTGCAGCCGATGGGAGCATGATTTGATCGAGGAACAAGCTCCCAAGTACCATTCTGTTGAATGGCATTGAACTCGGCGTCCATTGCTTGCCGCCAAAGAGGATCTTTCTGAGCTTGGGTCACGGTTGATGGTTCAAGTGCCAACGGTAGGGGGTGAGTGGTTGTGAGGTTTACGAAAGTGTCATTGAAGTATCGACTATTTGGTTTCTTTGGTCGAGATGGTCGAACGGAATGGTGAGGTGGGGTATGATTAGGAATGGGCGTGTGGCTATCACTAGAGTGGTCGGGGCTAGTTTCAGGTAGAGGTGTGTTAGGTGTAGTAGTAGGTGATGGTTGGGAGGTGTTTGACTGCTGTTGGGGAATAATAAGTGAAGATGGTAATGTTGGTGGAAGAAGTGGAGGTGACTCGGGAGGTGGTGAAGGAGAAAGAACCTCCGAGGTGGTGGCATCATCGCGCACGAGGTCGCTGAACTCCGAAGTTGTATTGCGCAGCTTTCCTGGAAAAATGTCCTGCACGAACTTGACATGACGAGACAAATAAAGACGATTGTAGAGTGGGGTCTAAACACTTATAAGCGGATTGAGAGGTGGAGTATCCTAAAAAGAGGCATGGTTTAGATCGTGGATGTAACTTTGACGCAGAGTACGGACGAAGCCACGGGTAGCACAAACACCCAAATGGCTGAAGCTTGTGATAATTTGGAGGTTTTTGATGAAGTAATTGAAATGGAGTCTGAAGTTGTAGGATTGGGGTAGGAAGCCGATTAATAAGATAAACGGCAGCCTGAAAGGCGTAAGACCAGTAGGTTAGTGGAAGACCTGCAAAGTGAAGAAGACTCAAGCCTGTTTCAACTATATGACGATGACGTCTTTCAGCAACCCCATTTTGTTCGGGAGTATGGGGAGGGGTAGTAAAATGTGAGATGCCACATGAATTGAAATAAGGGATTAGTTTGATGTACTCTCCGCCATTATCTGAGAAAACAGAGACGATGTTATGGCCAAAATATTTTTCCACCAAATTTTTGAATATTGGAAAAATAAGAGCAACCTCAGATTTCTTTTTCATAGGGAACAACCACGTATATTTAGTATAGAAATCGACAAATATGACATAGAAACGAAAACCATCAACTGAGGTCTGAGTGGGTCCCCAAACATCGGAATACAGTAACTGTAATGGCATAGTACTTTTAAAGGAATTTTGACCAAATGGAAGCTTATGACTTTTATGCATAGAACAAGAATCACAATGTAAGGGAACTTTAGACGACACAGAATAACCTAACTGACTCAATAGATGACGAAAGATAGAGGTCGAAGGATGACCGATTTTGTGATGCCAGTGCCTAGGAACCAGTGCAGACATAACATTTATTTGAGGCTGGTATGGAGAAGCTGCGCAATAAACATCATTGGCGTTCATGCCTCTCATTAGAGGCGCCCCCGTGCTGCGATCCTTCACCAGAAAATGAGTGTCAAAAAACTCAACAGAAACAGGGTTAGTTTTGCAAAGTTTAGTCACAGAAATCAAATTGCGATGTAAGTTTGGAACGCAAAGAACGTTGGTGAGTTTTAAAGGGCGAGCAGTAGTGGGTAAGTGTGTATAACCTGTGTGAGATATAGGGAGTGATGTACCGTTACCCAGAAAGACCTCATCGGGGCCACCGTAATCCGAGTAGGATTGCAAGGTGGACGGCGCTGTAGTGACATGGTGTGAGGCGCCGCTATCCATCAACCACTGTGATGGCGTCGATGGTGCACCGTGTGAGACTGTAGCATTAACAGCGGGCGCATGACCAGGCACAAAGGCAGGCGCTGCAAGCTGGATGTTGTGATCACGAAGAAAACGGCCTAGCTTCCGGCAGTCACGAGTCTCATGACCAGGAATGTTGCAGAAATTGCAGAACTGTGCAGATCGAGCGTTGCGACCACCACCTTGTGATGACCAAGAGCCGCGACCAGATCCTCGACCGCGCCTGGAGTTGTTCGCTGAACTAGTACCGTAGTGGGGCGCCGGTGACGATCGTTGGCCAGAGGGAGAACCCGGGGTAAACCGTTGTGTATTGTTGGCGGTAACAACGGTCGGGACAATGTCTTGTTCCTTTAGGGCTCGTTCGAAATCAACAATTTAGAGAATAACTCATTGTACGATATGGGGGTTTCACGAACCTTTATCGCCGCAACGATACTGTTGAATTCGTCGCCAAGTTGACTCAAGATGTGAATCGTTAGATCCTCCTCTTGAATTGGACTTTGAACAAGAGCCAATTCATTAGCAATCTGTCGCATCTCATGAAGGAAATCAGCAACTGGGCGTGAGCCTTTGGGGTTCTTGGCGAGTCTGGATTTGAGATCAATAATCCGAGATCGAGAAGATCCGGCATAACTTGTCAAAAGGGACTCCCAAGCTTGTTGTGATGTGGATGCCGAGGCCAAGATCGGCTGGATAGTCTCAGTGCAACTTCCAAGAATAGCCGAAAGGAGAATCTGACCTTGCCGAAACCAGGTGTAGTGAGCAGTATTGGGTGTTTTCTTGTCGGCGTCAAGGTATTGATCCGGTTGAGGATGAGAGCCGTCAATGAATTTGAGAAGATCTAACCCAATAAGAGTAGATTGAAGTTGTTTGCGCCAAACCGGGAAATTCGTCGGTGTTAGTTTGATTGGAAGGTGAGTTGGAGCGTTCAGATGAATGAGAGGAGACTCATTGGAGGACGAGGCCATGGCGTCAAGTGCGAGCGGGAACTGTCGTTCCGATGTGATCGACGGAAATTTTCCGTGAATTAGGATCGATATAGAACTCGTTGGAGTACGATATGCTCTGATACCATATAGGATATGAATGTGTTGTCTATTCACAATTGAGTATTGGCCAATATATAGCCATCGATACATGTATATACAAGGAAGCTTAAATCTTGTCTACGATTAAGCCTAAATTATAGAGTAATTGATATCAAGTATAATGATAATTGATATCAATGATTGGGTAAATCATGGCGTAAATCATTGCCATAATTATGGTGGAGATATCTTGCTAATAAAACACACGTAGCCATAAAGAAATAATAAATGTTAAATAAATTAGTTGTTGAAGTTTGGTTATGATGTTGCTCATCTTACGCAATCGGCAATGTCGTACGACGTTGTTATTCTCTACCTGAATTACAGTAAAACATTTGATTAGTGGGGAGTACCATTTGATGACGTGCCAATCACCAAAATGGTCAAAGTCTACTAATATGGTTAGATAAAGCTAGATAAAGTACATTCAGTCCAGCATAATATTGTTCACTTTCCAATTTATGGATTGGATAAAGCCCGAGATTAAGGTGACCCCGCTACTGTAAACTCTCGTATCCCAGATAAGTTATCTAGTGGGCTTGGGCAAGTTAATTACTCCAACAACTACTATCATTCATGAAATTACCAAAAAGACCATCCCCTCTCAAAACCCCAAATTACGTTCTCTCAGATGATTTGGGCAGACCACAGACCATATTTGTGGAGGCCACTCGAGATTTTCAAGGAGGTCCTGGACGGTGCCTCTCCGAAGGTTTTCTGATCTCCTTGGATCTAATCTCCTTGGATCATCCAGAAATGAAGAGCGGGTATAGGTTCAATGGCAAGCTCCGAGCTTTGCCTTCTCGAAGTGGTCCTCTTCCCTGCAAAAGGCCGACCGCGCTTATGCCCCAGTAAGATGGTAGATGGGAGATGAATCATGCTCTATTCAAATTTGGCTTAGTGTAAATAATCCACGGCTTTCTTTGCGTAGTCTTCTGTTTTTTTTTTCAATTTCATTTATATGTCGACAGATGTGGAAGGTACATACATACAAATCCAAAAGCGAGTGATAGGTATTGATTTTTAGCTCATTTTTAGCAATGATTTTCAGTAGATATCGGTAGTTTGAGCAATTATGTAAATAGCAAAAAATCTGTATATCAGCAGATGTCTCTAAATTTGGCAATCAAAGTTGCCGATGTCAAAGGTATGTAGGAGAAGAGTTTCTGGGGAAGAAAAAGCTAGTTGGGCATGAGATCGGCTTTAACCAATTTGACCATCACTGCATTTGTATCCCTATTGAACGCTCATGTCTTGTTAGGTTGAATTTTATCGAATGGTATATTTGTCAAATTGAATATATGAAAATGAGGTACGCAGTTGGCAAGTGAACAACAAAGAAGGAGATGGGACAAGATTATTATCTTTAGTTTTTATCTTGGGTTTTTTATATTCTGTTTTCCTGTGTGGCAAAGTAAACGCAGCCTAGAAGAATAACAACATTTGAAATCTCGCTCATTGTCAGCTTATTGCAACGAACGACGCGCATTTCAACGCTTCAGGCAAGAATTCAACTGAGATTTGTACATGTACGACAACAAGTGAGAGCATGCTCAGTTTTCTAATCTCTACCCAACCCCACCAAATGTTTATTCTTTTCACAAACAATAAAGTCCTCGTTTCCACACCGAATACAAACAAAGAGAAAACATAATTTCAATCGTTCTTGTCCTAAATGCCTATCCCACGTTTTCATTGTTTGTCTGGGATCCAGCGACGACAGACGAAACGGCTTTAACAAGCGCCGCCATGAAACTAGGATCAGAAAACGCCGTCGTTTGCTTAGAATACTCACCGGCGAGCCTTTTCAAATCGGCTTCTCCTCTAGTAGACATTTCCCCACCCAATAACTTATTATGGTTTGAAACTTGGGTAAAATCATTTACGGGTCTTTGGAAGGACTGTAATAATAAGGGGTTGCTGATAATAGGGTTTTGTCCAGTTAGGTCAAGCGTGATTGTGGGGTAGGCAGCTGAAGGTGAAAACACGGCGGCGGGCATGTTTGGTAGGAATGGAAACAAGCCATCGCCGGCGCCGGAGCTGGTGGTGGCGCCGGAGAGGAGCATGGAGGCGGCGGCGGACGTGGTGGAGGCCATGGCCGTGGCCGCAGGTGGTAGAGGGTGGTTGTGGTTTCCATCATACGATGTGATCAATATCGTACGGTCCTCAGCGCACCTTTGGACCTATTTTATATATATATATAAATATATGTAACAGAAAAATGAGATGAACCCAAATTTTTTAGTTCAGTTATGATTACTACGTACAAACATATACATACCTGTTTGCGGACTGGACAAGCAACGCCCATAGTACAACGGTAGTAAGCGCGAGGACAAGGATTACCTTTCGCCATCTTTTGTCCGTACTTTCTCCACTGACATCCATCGGAAATCTACAGTAGATATATTCATCACCAATTAATGCAATTATATTTCTTAGTTTATTTCCCATCATATTGAACTGTGAAAATTGGGGCTATATAACTTATGAGTAGCATATATATAATTAATTTAATCACCATAAGATCAGCTTCTGATATTCTTGCCCTCACGGAGACACGAGCTTTGCGCATGATGGTGGGCTCGTTGGGTCGATCTTCGATAGGATTAGGGGACGATCTTTTATCATGATTATTATTATCGAGTGTTTTCTCCTCAGAAAAAGACTTGGAATGACTTTCTTCGTCATAAGCCTTCAGTTTATTCTTGTCTTCTTTACCTGGTAATAATGTCTCCAGCAGCTGTCTTTGGACAGTCGCTTGTTCATTTGCCTGATTCATTTGGGATATATATATATATATATATATATATATATATATATATATATATATAACTTCAGAGAGAGAGAGAGAGAGAGAGAGAGAGAGGGTTGAAATCATGAAAGAAGAAGACAGTGTTGTAATACGTACATGGATGAGATCAGAATTTGAGCTTTGCATCAAGTTCGTGGCATGGTTATGCAGCGCGGCGTAATTGTTACTCGCTTGAAAAAGCATCATCTTTAATCTCTGATTTTCCTCATTAATCCTTTCAATCTCAGCTTGAAGAACCTATACGTAATTAACTATTAATATAATATCCGTAATTAAAAGATATATTAGCAAATTAGTCGTCGGCTCTTCGATGAAAATAGATTTACCTTAGCCTGTTCGTCATGGAAGCCCATCGATCGCTGGCTTGTAAGTGTCACAAGCTGCAAACCAGTCTAAAACAAGGCAAAAGCATATAATATAACTGAAAAACAAAAAAAAAAACAACAAATATTTCATACAAAGAGAGACGACGATAATAATCCTCACGTTTACTTCAACTTGTCTGAATCCGACATGCAAGAGGTTTTCTTTCTTGATAGAAGGATCGTTCTTATCGACTCGATCATCATCTTCATCGGCGGGTCTCTTTCTTTTCTCGTCAAAAAAGTCAACTTCGCTGAAAATCGTGGGCTTTTCTACCATAGAAGCAGAAGCTTGTTCATCAAGTCCATTTAAGTTCATACGAAGCATAATCACTGATATTTTGTGTGAGAGAGTTAAAGAATGAGAGGAAGAGCTATATATAAATTAATGAATTGTTTGGTTGTCGCTATAGTGGTGAATGTCTGACTTACATATATAGGGTTTTCTAAAGGGCAAGAAATACTCCTTGAAGATCGGTCATACTGCATTTAATTAATTCGGCTTACATAATTTTTATTTTTTATGGGTTATCTCTCTGTTTTCCATGTTCTTAGAGTAAACTTCAAATTTATATGTAATTTTCCACAAAGCGATAAATCGACCAAGTAGTATAAAACGGTTTTCTAGTGCACCTAATGCATGAAAAATATTAAAACATATTAACCGATTCACATAAAAGCTAAAATTGTTTGAATATATCATATCTTAATTTTATGTATTTTATTTCTAATACTCTTGTTCATTCTAGATTATAGATTTCTAATTTTTTCAGATGGTCGTTACAATTTTGTCCATGTGATCTAGAGTGAGCTCTCTGACCATAATAAATAATGAACATATATAAATTGGTGTTAAAACATATATTAAATTTTAAGGTCCCACTTGTATGACTTAGGGTTAGTCGATCCAAAGTCTTGGTCGAAACTCAGTTTGACTAAGTTCATGATCATAATTCATAATCATCAATGGATGGAAGAAAGTGTTTATAGAATTAAGAATTTCTGACATTTAACTTTATATTATAAGCTTCGTGTTAGAACATTATGTTAAATTAGTATAGCTGAATGGCATGCAATAACGTCCCTAACAATGCGGCGCCTTACAGTGATGAATTAAAGTCAGCTTCTTGGACACTATGTAGATTACTATTGGTGAATTTATGATTATATATAGGTTATGGCATGCGCCATTAATAATAATAAAAAAAAGAGGTAATTACATGGTACACGTTTTAGATGGTGGAACATGTTGAAATTTGAATCGGTTGTCAGTTTGACTTACGACTTAAAATGATATATAGCGTGACGTTGCTTGAATTAGGGTTTCATTTTACATAAGATGATTAACAGCAATTCACCCTTATATTGTCTATCAGAAATAATTACTTATTGTTAGTACCTTCGAAATTTAAATTAATCGAATAAGATACAAGTTATTAACTAACCTACAAATTACTAGTTATACGCGCATTGCTTGACATAAGAGACAAGGCCCTCCAATTGAATATTTGACATTATTTGACGAAAATGATAATATCAGTTGAAATTTGAAGTACTGGACTTGGGAGTTAAAATCAAATATACAAATATAAACAAAAAATATATAGGGGTGACAAAATTCCCCCGGTGAACCATCCCGTCGAGACCCGAGGCTATTGGGACGGGGAATCCCCCGGTCAAAATGGGGATGGGGAGTTGACGGTGATTCCCTGTCGGTGAAAGAGTGGGGATGGGACAGGGATGGTAATCATGTTTCCCACCCATCCCCGTCCCCGATCCGGTCCCGTTCGAGTCAAATGGTGATTCACAATTCCCCAAATATATATATATTTATTAATAAATAGTATTAAAAACTAATTTGAATAAAGAATTTTCATAGATCATCCTTTTAAATTCATGATCCTAATTAGAAGAAAATCATCTCAATATATATTCTTCACAATACACGCATATTTCAATCACATATTGTATCAATTTTTTATACTCCAATATCATATGTTACATATTAATTTGTCTATATTACTTATTTTATGTTTTTGTTGCACAAATATTATTGGAATATACATGAATATGGGGAACCCGAATCCCACACGGGGAACCCAATCACCGAATGGTGATTACACATATCCGAACCAATTCATTCTAAGCGTTGAATTAGTGGGGATGGTATTAAGAACGGAAAATCGGTATGGGGACGATGTCCATTACCAGCCCCAAACTCCGCCCATTGCCACCCCGAAAAATATATATGTTCATCATCGTAGAAAAGATAAGATAGAGATGAGGATGGAAACCATTAAATGTTTGTTGGTTCGTTCACATCATAATATATATATATATATATAATATATATATATATATATATATAGATAGATAGATATAGAGAGAGAGAGAGAGACTTTCTCCTCTCATCGGTATTTCTCCTGCCTTTATGACTGAAGGATGACGTCACCATTCAAAGGACCCAATTTCTCTAAGATTTAGAAATAAGGACCTAACAAAAAAGGTGGTATAAAAGTTATATGAATTGCTATAGAATGATCGTTTTGTGTTACAAATTTTTAACATATTGTTTTTTCAGAACAATGAAGTGATACTGCAGAGATGAACTGGTATCGGATGATCATTAACTGGTATCAGATGATCTTTCTGTGTTACAAAATTTTAACATATTGTTATTTCAGAACAATGAAGTGATACTGCAGAATCGGATCCTCAAAACTAATTTTTTTCAAGACAGGACTTAAATATGAAACTTCTGACGAGGTCAGGTCAGAAATGAGAAGTCCCCATTATTATTTGATACTTTAGAAATAAATTATTGTTTTGACGGTCAAATTACTTCAGCAACTTGGCAATCCAATCAATGTCAAGCTGTTAGGCCGATTTTATCCAACCTTGTACTGAATCAATGGATTAGTATTACCTGTACGATGAATTACGGAAGCAATAAACGAAGTAATACCGATAGACGAATTGTAGAGTTGGAACGAGAGCGCGCGAGTTCTTCAGAAAAGTCGTCAACTCAAATATGATTCAGCAACCCTAAACACTAATGTGTTTAGGGTATTTATACAAAAGTCCTAATGGGCTAACGGGCCCAATATTACTAATATATCCACAAGTTGGATATATTTACAATTAAGTCCTAGGGCGTAATTAAATTACAGAACATAGACTGATAATTAAATGAACACAATTAAAATAATCTCTAACAATCTCCCCCTTTGTGTTCATTCTACGTAGTATCCCGGTCTTCTGTTCTGTAGGCGGATTTCCTCAGATTGAGAACGTACTCGAATTGTCTGATGCTTCGGCGAAGACATAGTCTATTCTGAATTTCTTCAATAGCAATATTGCTTAGGCTGATGATTTCTTCTCGGAACTGCTCGAGTCCTAAGCTTGCAAGGTCGCCTTTTGAAGGGTCAGAATATCTTCTAACTTTACTTCTCAGTTTCTCGATAATGATCCTGAGAATGCCGTCGCAGTACTTCTCAACTTCTGAGAGGAACATGACTCTCTTTAGTCCATCCTTGCTGTAGACTACGGAGAGTTCAGGTTCTTTGAAGATGAAGCCATTTGGATATGATTTGAGCTCGTCCTCCATGCCGGTGAAGTTTGGTCTTGTTAGGTTTACCTTCCTAGCGTTATTCTCAATGGCCATCTGAAAGTCGTGGCCTGTGTAGAAGGTAATGTCTCTCAGCATGTGTCTCTTAATGGCTTCATATCCCAGCTTGTATTTGAATTCTCGTAGGATGAATTTCCTGTAGAGTCTTGATAGCTTGAATACTTCGCTGGGATCAATGTACTGAAGATCTCCTTCAGAGATCATGTCTACAGAGTCGTCCAGTCGTCGCACTAGGTAGACTGGGTATTTTAGGCTCGTTCCCATTTCCTGGACGGTTACATCCAGGATCTCCTTGATTGAAGCCTTCGCCCGCATCCTCTTCTTGTCGTCGTCAGTGACCCTCGAGCCTCCTGTCGTCGTCCATTTGTATAGGAAATGATAGGCCAATTTTGTGGATCCTCCAACATGTGATAGGCCTCGCAGCTCCATTTCATTGTATGGACGAATTTGATCCCGTTCTCGCCAGATTCTATCTCGAAGTTCTTCTTGAAATGGAGTGGTTATCTTGTCCCATGGGATTGCATAATCGCATGGTGTCTCTTCGTAGTCTTCTCCATTTCTGATCTCGTCTGGCGCCATCCTGAGGCTCGTTTCGACCGCCGCCCAGATTAGTCCACTGACGTTGTCCAGTCGCTCTTGAAGGTCATCTTCTGCGGGATGATCACTGTAGCTTTGAGATTCCCATCCCTGATCTACAAACTCGTTGAGCTCGATCAGAGGATCAGGGATATTTATGTCTGCGACTGGAGGTAGTGGCTCGTCGGTCACCTGTGGGGGTGGGTCTGGTCTGAAGTCGGATGGTAATGGGGTAGGTCTTTTGGTAGGTGGGAAGAGGTGGTAGGTTGGGGGTTTGTGGGCTCTGGTTGGTTTGAGGTGGAGGGCTCTGGTTGGTTTGAGGTGGAGGGCTCAGGTTGGTTTATTGCCTCGACCCGCTGTCGCTTTTCCTCCCCCTCAGGACGACCGTCGCCATCAGGGTCGTCATGTCGTCGCTTGTGTGTGGGCGGGTCGTAGTGGCAATGGTATGGTATTTGGAGGCGGTGAATGAGCTCCTTATCCTCATCATCGAGGCTGTCGACCTCGCTAAGGAGGCGATCGAGTAGTTGTTGGCGAAGCTCCTTAGTGGTGGGTGTGGGAGTAGGGGTAGGTGTAGGTGTAGGTGTAGGAGTAGGTGTACTGGCGGATGTGGATGGGTGGTGGGATTGGGAGGATGCCAGTGCCTCGACTCTTTGTAGGATGGAGGCCTCCATTTGCTTCATTTCGTCACGTAAGGTTGCGAGGCTCCGTTCGAGGTGTTGGTCGAGGTCGGCGCGGGTGATGAAGGGTGATAACTCAACAGAGCCACGAAGGCGTTCTGTTGTCACGACTTCAGAAAAGATTCCTGAGTCGCGGCCCACACGCACTAAAGAGCGCGTGGGACTTGAGGGACCGGGGCCACCGAGGCTCACCGTTTGCATCGTCGATAAGACAAGCTCATCGAGATGGCCTGAACTCACGGGGGCAGTGATGTTGCCCGTGTCAGGACTTCCGTCCGATCGTCGAGTATCATCAATAGATGATGTCTCTACAGACGTTCTGGACTGATCACTAAGAAAAGTCGAGAAAGGTGTTAGTGTCCTAGCAAAATCGAAAAAATTTGGGAAAGTGGACACAAGACTCGATGTGGTAGAAGAAGGGGCAGCGACGTGGGGCTGGGGGTCGCTTATATGTACATCACTTGCCTCCGAGCGAGACAAGGATGTCTGAGATGGTTCCCCGTGAGATATTGAGACATCAACCTGTTGGGAGGTTGATGAATGGGAAGGGCTGGGTTGTGCATGCGCCGTTGAACCAGATGCGGCGACTTCTACTCGGGAGCTGATTAAATCAGCTCCTGTTCCTATGGGTTCGGTTCTGGACGATGTAGTGAGGAGGGGAGGTGCGAAGCTGACGGACACCGGAGGAGGTGGTCGTCGGTCATGTTTTCTCTTTGTACGCACTTCGCGTTGTCGCTCAGGACCCTGTCTCACACGCGAGCTAGCCCCGGGGTTGGATACGGTGGGGTTTGACCGTATCGTAGGGGCAGGAAGGTTCTGCGACTGCCTGTACTTGATCACCTCTGCATCCGTGGGATCAGCAAGGTCCAGGAGGTGTCGTGGAATAGTCATGCCTTGGGCTGTCGATCCTTCCTTTGCTTTCTTTAAATAATTGAACTTGGGAACTCCTAGGGATTCTGTTGCTGGACGACGAGTGATCTCTGGGTGGATTTCCATGTAGTGATAAATCAGTACTTGGAACCACCTGAGATATGGGAGGCCCTTTCTCTTGGACGTCTTGAGGTGATCTCTGATGTAGATCTGGTCCACAATTTCTTGCATGAATAGGGCTGCGTAGTCGTAGCGTTTCCCGAAGATGACCCCGTAGAATAGAGTGAGAATGCTGAGGTTGCAACGATCGTAGCCGGTGTGTTTCGGCGATAGGCACTTGTTGATCAGCATGAATAGCGCGTTCCATGGAGCGGGTATTTTATTGAATGAGAATGCTGAGACTTGTGTGAGAGGTGGGGAGCAGCCGAGTTCCAGCATTCCATTTAGGATTTCTTGAGCGGTGGGAGGTGGATCGAGCTCGGCAAAAGTAGGTAGTTGAAGAACCGTCCTCAGAAGGTCTTTGTTAAGGACAACAGATGTATTCTCGATCTGGCTTTGGAATATGATCTCCTCGATGTCTGGAACTTGGTCCATGAGTCCCCAGAATTGTTGCAGGTAAACTTGGGGGACGCTCGCCGTGAGTGTGAACGCAGGGAGGAGAAAATGATTTTTCAGAATGGCGATGATGACCATGTCCGAGCATCTGAAAGCCGTTGTGTCCAATTGATAGTTGTTCTTCAGCGGCTCGATCCATTTGGAGATTGGATAGATCGTGTCTCGGTTTGGAATCTCCATAATCTGAAAAATATGATCAAAAGGTCATTAGACATCGAATATTACATCGTTGCCCTCGCTCGCTGTGAATCCCCCTTTTTTTTTTTTATATAGATATATAGATATAGATATATAGGTATATAAATATATATATATATATATGTATAAGTAGATGAAAAGATATAGATATATGTGGATAAATATATATAGGTAGATAGTATAGAAGTTTGATATATATATAACTCGACAAATTTTTTGTTAAGTAATGGAGAAGGGCCTGTTTTTGGGCTAAAACATTTTGCGTGAGATAAAAAGGCCCAATATGTTAAATGTCGATACGGCCCAATTTGGAAAAAGTCGAGAGCAGTTTAAATGTCGAGATACTCCATTTCAAAGAAAATGTCGAGAGGTTTAAATAAAATGTCGAATGGCTCAAGATTAAATAGGATGTCGAGAACTTTTGAAATGTCGAGAACTCAAGATGTCGAGACATGAATCTGTTAAAATAGAATGTCGAGAGAGAGAAAATGTCGATATCGCACGGTGTTAAATAAAATGTCGAGAGGCAGAAAATGTCGATATCTTACAGTTTGAATAAAATGTCGAGATAAAATAATGTCGATATCGCACAGTGTGGATAAAAAATCGAGAGGAGGAAAAATGTCGATATCGCTCAGTCTAAATAAAATGTCGAGCACCCCGTTTTGAGAAGAAAAATGTCGACATAACAGCAAATTAGGGTTAAAAATCGAGATTTGGGGAAAAATGTCGACGAACTGAATTCGTTTCAAAACTTCACAGATTTAAATCACGAAGATGTCGAGCGGTTCAAAAACGAGGAAGAACAGTTTAGAATCAAGAAAAAATCTCCAGAAATCATGTAAATCGAAGCTTAAAATTAAAGAAAAATGAAATCGGAGGTTCGGCAGTGATTTCTGCGATTTTTAATACCTGCAATCGAAACGATTAGTAGCATAATAGAGAGATTAAGGGGCTTTATCGAGCTTACCAGTCGATAGTGGAAATGGAGCAACTGAAGGGAGATTTATGAAACGCTGAAAGTTTTCTGGCGAAGTGAGAAAGACGAAGAAATGTCGAGATGGGTTATGAAAAGTCGGGCTGTGTTATAATTTGTCGAGTCGAAGTGAGAAGTCGACACGGGTTATAAAAAGTCGAGGTCAGTTTGGGCTTCCTAAGGCCCATATAAAATGTCGTGTCGAAATTGTATTTTGGGCTTGTCGAAGAGAAATGGCCCATTGGTGATAGAGGAAAGTCGAGATGATGGTTTGAAGATGTCGAGTTTAGGAAATGCAAATAAAGTTAATGGCCCACTTAGAATTTAATGTCCCAATTAGTATTTAAATAATAAAATGCAAAGCAAAAAAAATAAAATGCAAATAAAAATGCAAAAATACCATATGATAATGCGAAGATACAAAAAAAATTAATGCTCCCCCTAGACATATACGCCATTTTTTTTTTTTTTTTTAAAGTTACCCTAAAACAGTGATAGAAATATGAAAAAAATAATGCTCCCCCTAGAATTATGCAATTATGTTTCTCCCCCTAGATACATGCATAGGCTTTTCATATAATATAGTTATGTCTGAGATGTGCTGCCTAGCATGAATGTGCCTAAATTAAGGGGTAAGATTTAACATGCCCAACCTAGAGACTAAGAGTTGGAATCGTTTCTCATCCAATGCTTTAGTAAAAAGGTCAGCCAGTTGAAGTTCGGTGCTAACAAACTGCATTTCTATGATGCCATTTTCAACATGATTTTTTATGAAGTGATATCGAAGATCAATATGCTTCGTGCGTGAGTGATGTACGGGATTGCATGTAATAGCAATAGCACTTTTAGAGTCACTATAAATAGGAATATTATGTAAATCAAACCCGTAGTCCAAGAGTTGAGTTCGCATCCACAGAATTTGGGAACAACAACTGGCAGCTGCGACGTATTCAGCTTCAGCTGTTGACGTAGAAACACAATTTTGTTTCTTGGAGGACCAGCAGATTAATTTGTCACCAAGCAGTTGTGCACCACCTGACGTACTTTTTCTATCCATGCGACAGCCTGCAAAATCTGAGTCAGTGTATCCAATTAATTGAAAACTAGAATTTTTGGGATACCATAAACCAAGATTTGGAGTTCCTTTCAGATAGCGTAGTATTCGCTTGACGGCCGTCAGATGTGACTCTTTGGGATTTGCTTGAAAACGTGCACAAAGACAGGTTGCAAAGACGATGTCTGGTCTGCTTGACGTTAGATAAAGTAGTGACCCGATGATTCCTCTGTAGTGTGTTTCGTCAATAGGCTTGCCAGAGAGATCCGCATCGAGTTTGCATGCTGTGGACATAGGAGTCGCTATGGAAGTGCAGTTTTCCATCTTGTATTTCTTCAAGAGATCACTTATATACTTAGACTGACTGATAAAAATACCGTCAGGTAGCTGTCTGATCTGTAATCCTAGAAAGAAATTCATTTCCCCCATCATGCTCATTTCGAACTTGGTGGTCATTAAGTGACTGAATTCCTCGCATAGTTTTACATTCGTTGAGCCAAAGATTATGTCATCAACATAAATTTGAACGAGCAAGATGTCTGAGTTCTGCCTTTTAATGAAGAGCGTGGTATCAATTTGACCTTTGGTGAACCCGGATTCGACTAAGAAGGTGGAAAGAACGTCATACCAAGCTCGTGGTGCTTGTTTAAGACCATAAAGGGCTTTGTCCAGGCGATACACGTAATCGGGCTTGGTTGAGTCTACGAATCCTTCAGGTTGTCCAACATAAACTTCTTCTTTCAGAACTCCATTTAAGAAGGCTGTCTTGACATCCATCTGATAGACAGTAAAATCCTTATGGGCAGCGTAAGCAAGAAATAAACGAATGGCTTCGATACGAGCGACTGGTGCAAAGGTTTCATCGTAGTCAATGCCTTCTTGCTGATTGTACCCTTTTGCTACCAATCTGGCTTTATTACGGATGACCTTGCCATTTTCGTCTCTCTTGTTCTTGAAGACCCATTTCGTTCCTATGATCGTTTTGCCTTTGGGTCTTGGAACTAGAGTCCAAACTTTTAAGCGTTCAAACTGGTTGAGTTCATCTTGCATAGCAATTATCCAGTCTGGGTCTGAAAGTGCTTCTGACACTTTTCTTGGTCCGAGTTGACTCATAAAGCACGAGAAATGTTCGTGAACAAATGAGACGTAATCGTCCGGAATTGCGCTTTTCTTTTCACGAGTTGATCTTCGCAGGAGTGGTTGAGTCGTGTGAAAATCATCAGGATGGTCAGGAATTGTTGCTGCGTCGACTACAGGAGATTGATCGTGTTGTGTGGCGAGGGAGTCAACGTTTGTCTCAGTCTGAGGTTCTATGACATTTGCAGTGGGATCCTGACTGGAATGAGAGATTTCGTCCTCAGTGTCAGTGGCGTTGGGAAGCGTGAAGTCTGTTTCTGAGGAAGAGTTATCTTCAATATCTGATGTTGCTAGAATTTCACCTTGTGGAGTTTCTGTCATCTGAGAAGGCATTGGATCTGAAATTAGATGAAAATCTTCAAGCAAAAAATCTAGTGATGCCAAGCTTGGATTTGCAGAGGCTGAGTCTCGTTGAACGTTCCCTGATGCATTAGAGGGTGCTTCTGGTGTTGTGGGAAGCGTTTCGTCAAATGTGACATTTGCACTTTCCCTTACAATTTTGGCGTCTTTGAGGAATACTCTAAATGCTTTGGACGTTGAGGAGTATCCAATGAATGTGCCTTCGAGAGCTTTAGGATCAAATTTGCCTCTGTTGCTTCGATCATCTGCAATAAAACATTTACAACCAAACACTCGAAGAAAGGAAATGTTAGGAGCACGATTATTTATGATCTGATAGGGCGTCTTCTCAAATCTTTTGTGGATTGAAGTGCGGTTCTGAGTGAAGCATGCAGTGCTTAGAGCTTCGGCCCAGAAGGAATGTGGAAGATTTGATTGAATTATCATAGTGCGTGCAGCTTCAACAAGTGTTCTATTTTTCCGTTCGACTACCCCGTTTTGTTGTGGAGTTCCAGCAGCTGAAAACTGTTGTGATATGCCTTGAGATGCGTAGAAGTTTCTCAAGCGATCATTTTTTAACTCCGTGCCATTATCTGAGCGAATGGTGCCAATTCGGGCCTGTAGTAGGTTCTGGGTAGTGACGAATGTTTCGATGATTGAGGCGGTCTCATCCTTACTGCGTAAGAATTTTGTCCAAGTGTATCTAGAAAAATCGTCGATGAGGACCAGAACATATTTGCGACCATTGAGACTCTCTGTTCTCATGGGACCGCATAGATCAACGTGAAGTAGTTCTAAAGGTCGAGAAGAGCATGCAACATGTTTGGACCTATGGGAGGCTCTTTTCATTTTTCCTAGTTCGCAGGCACTACAGAGATGTTCCTTTTGATACGTAAGGTTTGGTAGGCCGACAACTAGTTGCTTAGTGGATAGTTTATTAATGTCTCTAAAATTTAGATGGGATAGACGATTGTGCCACAGAATATTTTGAGAGTGTGAAGCTTTAGAGAGTAGGCAGATGTTCGAGGATGGCGTGGTTGTTTTGAGGTCTATCGTATAGAGATTCGTTTTTCGAATGCCATGGAGTAGATCATTACCGTGACCGTCGTTTATGCTGCATTTTCTTGCTTTGAAGTTTATTTCGAGCCCTTTGTCGCACAGTTGGCCAATGCTGAAGAGGTTGTGGCCTAGTCCCTTGACGTATGAGACGTCTTGGATGGTTAGATTTCCGTGATTTAGATCTCCTCGTCCTAAGATTGGGGATGACTCGTTATTTCCAAAGCGTACCTTTTCGCCGTACTTTTCGGTGTAGTTGCTCAACAGCTCTTTGTTTCCAGTCATGTGTGTGGAGCAACCTGAATCTAGATACCACACATGATGGACCTGCAATAGGAATGGAATTAGAGACGTTTCGGTACCCATTTGAGAATGGGCACTGTCCATTTCTTAGTAGAAGATTTAGCAGAATTAGTAACAGGATTAACGTTGGGTGAGTGATGGGAGAATGTCGCGTGATATTTTTGTTTGGGCACCCAAATCTGTTTAGGTTTAGTTTGATATGGTGTGAATTTCCTGTTCGAAGATCGATTGATCGTGGGATTGCGTATGGCGTCGGCTGGACGAGACATGGGCGTTCGAGTAGTAGAACGATGCATTTTATACGCAATAGACTTATTTAAACTAGAAACATCAAATGTCTTAAAAGTCTTTAAAGGAAAAGGAGATTCATCATAAGCATAGGTAGTAGGATAAGAAGTCTTGGCAGGAGCTGAATTAGGTTTCGATTTCTGGACCCAGGCCAACGTCGTCTTCTTCGTAGTTAATCTCTTTCCTGTAGTCAAATTAGGCATGGGATGAGGAGTTAGGTTATAGGAGGAAGAAGAATTAACGTCAGATGAATAATCTTTGAGGTGTCTAAGAAGCGAAATTTCATGAAGCATTTTCTCCTTTTCGAACTTGAAGATTTCGATTTGATTTTGATGTTCTTTGTGTTGTATCAAGTTAATATTCTGAAGGCGTGAGACTTCGCTTAGGAGGCCAGATTCGTTCTTTGTTGGAGTTCTCTCCATCGGGATTGGCGAGCATGACTTAGGGAAGAAACGTGAGTCGTTCGTGAGTGAGGTTGCCTTTTCTAGGCGAAAACGAGAATTCAAGGCAAGTGCATCGTCGTAAGAATAGTAGTGATTTGAAGGAGATGCGTAGTTTTCAAATAGCAGTTCATGTCTTTTGGCTATTTCTTTCCCTTTAGTGTTCTTGTGGAGTGATGTTTCTATCTTAGACTTAGCCGAATTCAATGGTGCGGAGGAAGCTATGTGGTTGTTGACTTGTTTTTCGAGTGAAGAGATGATTGTCAGGAGTACGTCCATTTCCACTTGAGAGGCAATCTTCTCGAGCTCAATAGTCGAATGCAGATCACCGATTTCTTTAATCATTGGAGGGATATATGTACTAGAGGTACTTGTTTTTTGGGGATCTACTTCTTCTGGTGGATATAAGGAAAAGTAGTCATCGGATAGATCAATTTTTCTGGTTTTGTAACTTTTTTTCAGTTCCTCATAGTCAATTGGAATTTCAGCCCAGTCCTTTTTGTCTCTCTTTTTGTGTTCTAACTTATCAAGCGGAGATGAGCTAGTGAAAGACATAAGACAAGGAATTTTTAAGCCTGAGAGCTTGATATCATAAAGGGGAAGAGGTTTCTTTACTGAGTGCACGGAATCTGGAGTACATCCTATGCCGCTACGGGGATCATAAAATTCTGTGTCTCTAGCACTATTTAATAGGATCATTTTATCTGTTTGTATTCTACTGTTCAGAAGATCCTCAAGTTTCTTTATTTTCGAATATAGACGATTTCGTTCCTTAGTCAGAAATTCATATTGTTGGAATATCGTGTTTCGCTCTACCTCACTCTTTTGGAGATCGTTTTCCTTTTTGAGAAGTTTATCTTCTAAGTCTCTTATCTTAGTCTCATGTCTAAGGGATGTGTCTCGAGCTTGTTCTAGAAACGAGGTTAACCTAGCCTTTTCCACTAGTTCTGTTCGCAGGACTTTTTCATTGTTAGCTAACCTAGATTCTAGTTCTCTTAATGATTGGTTCTCTCTAGACATGGATGTTAGTCTATCCTGAAGAAGGCATAATTGTTCATGTAGATTGGAGTAAGATTCGTGTACCTCAGTCTCTGAAGATGAGTCGGTTGAGGGGGTGGCTGCAGTATTGTGTCCCTCATCCTCAGTGTCGGTTTCAACGTTTGCCATGAGTGCCAGATTTTCATCTTCACTTTCAGAGGTATCCTCGAGCCATGATTCTTGTTCAGCCATGAGTACCACACCGGACTGTTTTTGTTTGAGAAGTTGTGCCTTTGGTGTAGTAGTCAACATCTTTGGTCTTGGGCAGGAAGCAGTCTCGAGCAAAGTGTCCTGGTTTGCCGCAGTTGAAGCACTTCTGATCTTTCATGGAGGGCTTAGTCTCACCTTCTTCATTTTTCGGTCCCGCTTCTTGGAGGAGCTAGTCCTGAGTCGATTTGAGGATCGGTTCTGTGTGTAGGAATTGAAGCGCTTGGTGATCAAGGCCATCTGTTTTGTAATCTCTGCTAGCTCAGGATCCATCTCTGCATTGGTGTTCTCATTGTCTTCTTCAGATGAGCTAGGGTTCTGCACAGGTTTTGGATTCTTTTTGATTTTCGATGGCTGATTAGAGCAAGTGTCTCCATGGCGGTCCTTTCCTTTGATGCTTTCTATACAGGTTGGAATCTCATTAATGTCTTCAATGTGCTGGGCGAGACTGTCGTAGAGGCAGTGAATGTCCATCTCTTCTAGATCCTTGTTCTGGCGGATATTGCTGGCTACTTTCCTCCATTCTGGCTGCAGCGCTGAGAGAAAGCGTATGTTAATTTCCTCACCAGTTCTGGTTACATTTATCTTTCTCATCTCATTCACTAGGGTCAGAAATCTTTGATAGGTCTCATATAGTTCTTCTCCATCTTTGGCTTTGAATGAGTCATAAGCAGTGAGGACGTTAGATTTCTTTGCCTTGTACCCAGATTCAGTTCGTTGCATCATTTTGCTAATCTCATCCCACATTTCCTTGGCAGTTGGCAAGCTATTAACCTGCATGTAAATGTCATTTGGGATGCCTTGACCAAGATAAGTTTTGGCTTGACGGTCTGCTCGAGCTCGGAGTTTTTCAGTCTCAGTGTAAGCTGAGAGAGCTTTGAGTTCCCTTGTTTCTGGAACAGGTGGTGTATTGTCTGGATTGCCAGGAATTGTAATCCAAAATTGAGCTGGCCCTTCGGTGAGAGATTCGTACATTAGGTCGCCGTTCTCCTTGCTTTCGATGAAATTCATGAACCTGAGTGTCCATGCTGTGTACTCGTCCCTCTTGAGGATGGGAGGTCTCGAGTCGTTTCCAAGTGAGTAGAGGTCCATTGCGATAGGTTGGATGTGGATCTTTATCGTGTTGATCAACTAAAATCTTAAACTCAAAGAAGGCAGATAAGGTTAGAGAAATATATGAAATAATATAAGCACAAGAGTTGATTTGAAATCGAAAATATATTATATATATATATATAAA
Organism: Craterostigma plantagineum; assembly: GCA_027422505.1. NCBI lineage: Eukaryota > Viridiplantae > Streptophyta > Magnoliopsida > Lamiales > Linderniaceae > Craterostigma > Craterostigma plantagineum. The sequence goes on from JAPQWV010000038.1 coordinate 7,566,766, forward strand.
ATTTTATTTTTCTTTATTTTAGATGTCGAAATAATAATAAAAAATGTCGATATTGAACACTTAGTAGAATGTCGGGACAAATGTCGAGAATTAATTAGAATAGAATATCGAAGTCCTTTTGTCGAAATAAAAGATCGATATAAATGTCGAGTGGGAATATTGTTTAAAATGTCGAAGTAGGAAATCGAAGTAGAAATCGAGATGAGAATATGTCGAATAGGAATGTCGAGATCTTTTAAGGAGTCGAGATGAGAGGTCGATGTAAAAGTCGAGTGATATAGTATGGAAGATGTCGAGTCCTTTGTTAAGATGTCGAGGTGGATGTCGAGTTCGATTTTGAGCAAATACTTCGAATAAAATGTCGAGATCTTCCTTTCCTAGCAAAATATCGATACAAATGTCGGGATGAATTAAAGGATGTCGTGATAGATGTCGAGATCGATATTTATATAAAAGTCGAAATAAATGTCGAGGTAGATGTCACGATAGGAAGTCGAAGTAAATGTCGAAAGGGGATAGAATTGTCGATATGGAATTGTCGAGTCCTTTAATTGATTTCAAATATCGACAACCACAAATGTCGAGGGCTTCCAAATGTCGAGGTCCGTGCCAAATGTCGAGAGAAAAAATGTCGAGTCCCTTATATTTGAGTAAAATGTCGAGAGCTTCAAAGGAGTTCAAATATCGATGCGCACAAAAGTCGATAGCTTCGAATGTCGAGATGGCTATTTCGAGTAGAATGTCGAGTCCCTCATTTCCTAAAAGAATAAAAATCGAGAAAGATGTCGAGGTAAGCAAAAGTCGAGATGTTTAAGAAAATGTCGAGCCAGAGTATTGCGAGAGAAATGTCGAGGGCTCCAAAAGTCGTGATGAACAATTCAAAACGAAGATCTCGAGAATTCAAAAATTTTATTCGTCGTCCCAAAACTGTTCTTCGGCTGGAAAAAAATTGATCACGAGTTAGGAACGAATTTCAATCTTCATGAGCCGAGATATGATCTGTGAGATTGAATGACAAGAAATTGTTAGAATTTTGAGAACAGGATGGCAACAACGAATCAAAGAAAATCGATGAACTTCGACGAAAAAGGATGAAGCGAGCGAGCGAAGCTTCAATGAGTTTTGATCCACGAATTCGGCTCTGATACCACTTGTTAGGCCGATTTTATCCAACCTTGTACTGAATCAATGGATTAGTATTACCTGTACGATGAATTACGGAAGCAATAAACGAAGTAATACCGATAGACGAATTGTAGAGTTGGAACGAGAGCGCGCGAGTTCTTCAGAAAAGTCGTCAACTCAAATATGATTCAGCAACCCTAAACACTAATGTGTTTAGGGTATTTATACAAAAGCCCTAATGGGCTAACGGGCCCAATATTACTAATATATCCACAAGTTGGATATATTTACAATTAAGTCTTAGGGCGTAATTAAATTACAGAACATAGACTGATAATTAAATGAACACAATTAAAATAATCTCTAACACAAGCCCTATATTATCTCCGTTGACTTGCTCGATAAACACACGGCAACGGCCATTTTTTCAACCATTGTAATATATTGCCTAAAGAGAGGAAGAAAGAGTTCATAGACGCAGACTAAAATCTCACTTTGATATATATGTTGTCCAAACTTGTACATATACATACATACTATTATATACACATGCGAATAGTAGTTATATGAATCTCGTGGCTAAGTATAGTCATACAAACGCCAAAACATAAGGAAGCAAATCATCAAATGGACAAATTTGAGGAAGAAAAAGAAAAACAAAAAAAGAGAACAAAAGATGCATAGAAGAAATACTACCGCCCAGACATTAATTGGACAAGCCCTTGATTTTCGTAGAAAGCTCCGATGTCCCAATCCTCCGTAGAAGACGATAGAGTCATCAGCGCAACTACGATGGATCTCATTGTAGGTCTAAGCTGAGGATTTTCGTGCGTGCAAGCCCTCGCCAGATGAGCGACCTGCAATTTTTTTTTTACATTTATTTCTTTCGATCTTTAGCATATTGTTGAGATTTTAAGTTAGGCTTTTTTCTACAACGAATAATTCAAGCTCTTCAAGCCACTATATATATATATATATATATATATATATATATATATATATATATTATATATGATTTCTTCTCCTCGTATCACCAATTGGTTTTAACAAGACCCGCTTGATTTCTAATATGGTTTAATGTAATGCAACGATTCTATCGAGAAAGATTATCTATTCATCACCTTAGAGACGGAGTCGAGGGGGTAATCCTCGCCGAGCCTCGGATCGATCAGATTCTTCAGACCGTTCGTTCCGTTCGTCTGCTTAAGGGCATCCTCGAACTGTATAGAACCACGCACATACAAATACAATCTCAAGTGTAAGAAATAAAATATATAAAATTAAAATATGATTCGCTTCCTTCAAGAATAAAGTTTAGGTTTAGTGGTCGTTTCATATATGATATTAGAGCTCAGACCAAAGAAGTCTTGGGATTCGAATCCGCGACCACTCATTTAAGAAAATTATATTTAAGGCTCGAAAAGAAATAAATCAGCATAAAAACGTAAGAGATCAGACATGTTGGAAGATTATATAACATTAAAATATGATACGTTCCCTTCAAGCCTAAGAAAATCGCCCGTCAAAGGACGGGGCAAGAAATGAATCAGCCTATACGTGAGGGAAACGTGTTGGAAGTAAGGTCTATATAAAATTAAAATACGATACTCTCTAAGTTTAATCTCTTAGGTGAAGTAGTCATTTGACACAATCTTTTCTGACGAAAATTACGTTTTTCTCGGAGATGTAATGATAAACGAAGCGAGCGATAGCAATGTACCAGGGCGACGAGGCCTTTGGATTCTGTAGAAACTTCGGTCCCCTTCACGATGGCTTCTTTCGCGGATATCAGTTCGTAGAGAACGACGCCGAAAGCGTACACGTCGATCTTCGGAGAAGCGTCACCGTATTGCGCATACCTTATCAAAACGAAAAATCAGATATATTTCGAGATAATTATGCGACGCTTGTATATAATTTTTGCGTATAAAAAACGTCACGAAAATCATACTCGGGAGCCATATATCCGTAAGTTCCCACAAGGCGCGTTTGCATGGAAGCGCTGTCGACTTTAGTCAGCTTAGTGAGGCCGAAATCTGCTACCTGAATAACAATACATCGGATGATCGATATTACACCACCAAATTCGCAAGCCATGTAATAACTTACATATCGACAATGCAAGAAAAAACAGGTTTATTTAATTAGTAAACCTTAGCACGGAAATTCCTGTCGATCAAAATATTGGCAGATTTGATGTCACGGTGGATATAGACTTCGACGGTGTGTTCGTGTATGTATTCGAGCCCTCTTGCAGAGTCGAGGGCGATTTGAACCCTCGTCGTCCATGGTAATGGCTCAGATTGCTCTGATACTAAGATTATATAAGAAAATAAAAATTATTTTTCAGACAAGTATTACATCCCTCCTTCCATTGTTGAATTAAGAATTAAGCTCTGTTTTTTTTACCTCTACCACGCAAGTGCTGGCTTAGGTTACCGTTGTCGATGTACTCGTAAACTAGAAATAGGGAACCTTCTACACAGTATCCGATCAAACGCACCTAATTTTATTGGTAAAATTTGAAAAAAAAAAACACATATAAGAAAAGGGTTCGGTTGATCTTGGGGAGATAAAAGGTAAAGATTAGATTTTTACCAAGTTGACGTGATGAACGCGGGTCAGAACCTTGAGCTCGGCGAGGAATTCTTTAGAAGCCTGCATATCCATCTTCTTGATAGCAGCTTTCTAGAAAATTTTCATGGAGAAAATACCATGAGAAGTTAGTAATTGGCAGGATTAAGATCGATAACTTCGAGCGCAGTTCTCAAGTGTAAGAAGATACAGACCTCGCCTCTAAGCTCGGCGTAGTACACAGCACCAAAGCCACCTTGTCCTATCTTGTAAGAAATGTCGAAGTTATTCGTAGCTGAAGAGAGCTCTTCGAATGTGAACTCAACCGATCTGTCCACAGTGATGCCCTTCAGCCTCGGAGATGCAGAAGCAGCAATGCTAACAGATTCTGAAGTTTTCAAGAATATGAGATCATTCAAACAGTTGCTAGCATAAATGTTAAGGAAAGAACAAAAAATGGACATTATCATTACCATGTGCAGATTCGATGTGTTGATTGTTTTGTAGGAACGACTCTTCTTCGACCCTTTTCTTTTTGTAGACGAAGAAATAGAAGCAAGCAGCCGAGATGATTATTACTGCAACGACTCCTACGCATATCCCAGCTATGGCACCGCCAGGTATTCCTGGTAAAGAGATTTTTGATAATTTTCAGACATAAATCCACGCAAAAAATCTTACAGCAGTTTTTCGATCATTTGATAGATATAACGGAGTCCTCACCGCTCGAGCTGTAGACGAAAGAAAGAAATCAAGGCGTTAGTTTTAGAATCATACATCATTACAACGAAAATGCCTAAAAGATGAGAGCCTAACCTTAACTTCAACGGAGGATAGGTCCCATTTTGATCTGCAACAAGTCAAAAACATACCATTAACAAGCTTCGAATCACAACATCAAGAATTTACAGAGACAAAGAACAGCAAAATCCCATATAAAATTCCAAACATCAACAAGAACCTAAACTGAAAGTTAAAACACAACGAATAGGATGATCTATTACTCCTACCACCGATAATTCTTGTCCCTTTCAAATTACCTTTCCCAGGGACAAAAACCAAACCACTCCCACTCGTTAAACCCACGCCTGGGTTATAATCTTGAAGCAGCTTCTGATCCAAACTGAACTCGCCGGCCAACGTCGACAAAGTCTGCCCAGAACGGAGAGGATAGGTAATAAACAACCCATAGTTCTTCGACACTCGCTTATTACCGCAAGTACAGTTGACAACAACGTCCAGCGTCGAAGGCACGGAGATGTCCGTAGGCACAAAATCGTTGAACCTCGTCAGCATATCAACAGTGGTAAGATTGGAGTAGTACAGAGTAGCTATCCTTTCGTAGTAATCGCCAGATATAACTTGATACCTCAGCTGCCCACCCATAAACGAACTTCTCACACACCCACAAGAGAAGGGAACATTTACCCTGTTACCCATTTGGATATTGTCGGGATCTGTAATCTGAGGGTTGTAGCTGAGTATGTTGCTGATGGTGTTCGAAAACATGGTGGCTATGAAGGTGAGATTCGTCCCTGACCATAGGTAATAAGAAGCTAAGGCAGTGCAGCTATCGCTGCACTGAGAAATAGCCTCAGCCCAGAAAAGAATCAGCACTAAGATCGCAAGAAACGGCTTCAACCTCATTGTCGCCTCTGTTGCAAAACTGAAAGAAAGAAAGGAAGGATGTAGTGCCTTTTGCGATGTCGTACGTCGGCCTTTTCTTGATTTGTCGTCAGAAAAGTCGATGACTTTGAATGGTTTACTTGGTCAAACTTCCACCGCGGTAAACAGTACACAATTTGTTATCCTTTCCTTCGTCAACACAGTTGTATTGCAAATGGTCACGCACGGACCATCCATACAATTGACTCCACGACTCTCTCGCGAGAGAGAGAGAGAGAGAGAGAGAGAGAGAGAGAGAGAGAGACTTTGTGTATGGCCGCAAACTAGACGAACCCAACTTGTAAGGACCAATTCTGAAAATGGGCTTAAACCAACGCGGGAATATTCCGTTACTAGTTGACCATTGGTTTTTTTTTTTTTTGGGAGGGAAGTTGACCATTGGTTTTCTTTCTCATATATACTCAGTTCTCAGATGCCAACTAAATTTAGTATGAAGCCTATCTATTCTAAACTCTATTATTAACTATGAGATAACCTAATCCTCCGATTCCACTTCAAGATATTATGCCCGACCATTTAACCCTACTCTTTTATTACATGCTAGTTAAAACAGAGTGTGAAAACTAACACGAAAATATCCCAAAAGCTAGGAAAAAAAAAAGAACTTAATAGTTAAACATGATGCTGATGTATATTATAACTCTCCCCACTAATGACTATATTAATATAATGCATTAAACCTAATCCTACGCTTTCCTTTTTCGTCTTCGACGATCTTTCAGACAAACGAAAAGACAAAAACAACCCAGCTCATCCATGCAAGGCACAAAAAAAAAAACCAAAAAAAAAAAAAAAAAAAAAACTAACCTTTAGCAGGGACAAACACAATCGTCCCATAGCCAGCGCTGAAGTTCGCCCGAGGATTATACCCCCTCAACAACTCCCCCGAAACGCCCGACCCCACAACAAGGGACCCCAAATCCTCCCCGGGCCTAAGCGGGTACGTAGCGAAAAGCCCGTAAGCCCTCGAGACGGCCCGATCGCCGCACGAGCAGTTGACGGTGACGTTAATGGGGACCGAGTTGGGTATCAGATTGGGGTCGTAGACGTTGACCCTCTGAATCCAATAAGCGCTCGTAAGGTTGGCGAACGCGAACTCGGCGATGTTCAAGTAAGTGTCTTGGTTTTGGGTGACGTACTCGAAAGTGTGCCCTAAGAAGTCTTCGTTGAGGCACTCGCACGAGAAGGGGACGTCGATCCTCGTGCCCGCCTCGATGGTGTCGGGGCCCGCGATGTGAGGGTTGTAAGGGAGGATCTCGGCGATCTTCTTGTCGAATATTCGGCTTATGTAGGTGAGGTTCGATCCTTGCCACATGTAGTAGGAGGCTAGGGCTAGTTCGCAGCCTTTCTTGCACTTGGCTTCGGCGACGGAGGGATTTATGTAGGAGAATGCTGCTATGATGATGATGATCTTGATGCTTTTATTTGAAGCATTGTTCATTCTGCTTTTTTTTTTTTTGGGTTGGGAGAGGGGTAAGAGGTTGAGAAGAATAAGATGTGTGCGTTTGTCTCATTCTATTCCAGCATTGGTTGAGCAGCCGTCTTGAGATGCTTTTTTTCTATTGTCTGCTTCTGTTCTTTTAAACTAATTTGTAGTTTTCATGGGATTTTTCATTTTTTACCTTCTATTGTTTTCGTATGCCGTAGTCTCACACTATGACTAAATTCTATCTGAATCGAATCTAAATTGCACTATAAATTTATGGGGTTGCACTCAAAAAATTAATTGAGCAATACATACAATTTTTCCGAAGTAGAATTGGGTTTAGAAATGTGATGGGTCAACCCTATGAGACCTCTATAGAGAGTGTTTCATATGACAGTTGCAATTATCTAAGCAAGTGCTAGTGGTTGACTGAACTACACTCCTAAAGTTCTAAGCATTTGGCATGAAATCACAATATAAATCACATATAGCAAATTCGCATATTTGTAAGTCAAAGACGGCAGCAGCACAATATGCGATGCTTCTCTGTCTCTAATTTAATCTATCCCGGAAAGTATCAACTTCCGCCGATTGAGCCCAATACTACCATCAAACATACTTCCAAATGTCAAAGCTTGGACGCCCTGCGTATTCTCTACACCATAAATACCTCACCACATGGAAAAGGGTAAAAACTCCTTAGTAGTCATCGTGCACTTCTGTAAACCCTAGGCTGCCTCGACGAGGCAAAGCCAACACTATAAAAGAGAGGCCGAAAAAGCTTCGATTCGACAAAACATTATGGATGCACGGAAGAGGAAACTAACGGTGGTTTTGGTCCCATTTCCTTACCAAGGACACATGACGCCGATGCTTCAGTTAGGCTCCATTCTCCACTCGAAAGGTTTCTCCGTAGTCGTGGCCCACACAAAGTTCAACGCCCCGAACCCGTCAAACCACCCCAACTTTGCGTTCTGGGAGATGGAGGATGGAGTCGAGGGCCTCGACGACATTTCTTTCTACAACACGCTGGCCGTGATAAAGGTTATGAACGAAAGCTGCGAGGCTCGTCTCCGCGACCACATGGCCAGACTGATGGATGAGAAAGAGACGGTCGTGGCGTGCGTGATCTACGATCCCATTATGAGGTTTACGGCTTCCGTGGCGTCGGAGGTTGGCGTTCCTTCCGTGGTGCTGAGGACCACGACGTCGGCCTACATTCAGTCACACGACGTCTTGTTTCGACTGATGGAGGAAAAGATAGTTCCGATCCCAGGTAATGCTTTTTCCTTTTTTGCGTAATAGCGTGACGTCGCGCAACGACTCGTAGGGGGAGAACGAAGCACGCCTTTAAATAAAAGGGTGTGGATTCGATTGACGCGTTTTAAAAGCCGTGGGGTGGGTGTGGGTGGGAGTTCATAGTACCTCCGTAGCTAATCGCTGGCGGGGGAAAAGCAGTATTAGGGTGGGTGATCGCCTGGGAAATTCTCGGCCAGACACCATTAATTAGGGATGAGAAACCCGTTTGAAGATCCAACGGGTTTGAGCAGTTCTCCCTCGTCGGATTTTGAGACGGATATATACCATATCAATTAGTTAAACCTGAACCAGGATCTGAATCTAAGTAGGTCAACTTACTGCCACCCCTGCCTTTAATGCCCAAATCGGACAATATCAAGTGTGAGCGGTCTAGGCAGTTACTAGGTAACGTTCTAAAAACTACGGTCTTACGCAAACATTCCGATCATATACATATATGTTCTTGCAGAGTCGCAGCTCAACGAACCGATACCCGACGAGCCCCCTCTCAAGTTCAAGGATCTTCCCCTTCCAGCCAACCTAGAAATCCCAGACGCCGTAATCGACTTCCTACACACTTTCAAAGACACGAAATCAGCCTCCGCAATCATATGGAACTCGACGGACGTACTCGAACCCGCCCCACTGCAGCGACTCCATCAAAAATGCAAAGTCCCGTTCTTCCCCATAGGCCCATTCCACAAGCTCGCGCCTCCCAACCTCCCCACGAGCATGATGGCCGAGCACGACGGCTGCCTGTCGTGGCTCGACAAGCAGGCGCACAAGTCCGTAATCTACGTCAGCTTCGGCAGCATGGCGATCATCGACGAGAAAGAGCTCGTCGACATGGCTAAGGGGCTAATAAAGAGCAAGCAGCCTTTCTTGTGGGCGATAAGGCCGTCGCTGCTCAGCAGCGGGTCCTCGAACGCCATCGAGAGCTTGCCCAAGGATCTCTTCGAGACCGATCGGGCGTGCGTGGTCGGGTGGGCCCCACAGAAGAAGGTTCTAGAACACCCGGCGGTTGGAGGGTTCTTCACGCACAGCGGGTGGAACTCGACGCTCGAGGGCGTGTGCGAGGGCGTTCCTCTGCTGTGCAGGCCTTGCTTTTCGGATCAGATGATAAATGCGAGGTACATTACGGACGTGTGGAGGGTCGGGATTGGATTGGAGAGAGGCTCGGGATCGGAGGGCGTGGATAGGGCGGTTAGGTCGCTAATGGTTGGGGAGGAAGGGAAGGAGGTTAGGAAGAGGGTGGGAGAGATGAGGGAGAAGGTGGAGAGGTGTATGAGGGAAGGTGGTTCGGCTTATGAGTCGCTCGAACGTTTGGTGGAGTTTATTATCGAGGGGTCGTCGTCGAGGGGTGATTGTTTGCCGTGAAATAAGAAAGCAGCGGTGAGTAATAAAGGGTAAGAGAAAAAGTGATGGTTGGTTTTATTATTCTATGGGGTTTACAACTGTATGTAGCAGTTCCCATAACCATATAGGAGAATACATCTACCAATAGAGTTGGTTGGTGGTTGCCTATCTTGTCATTTGTACTACGTACGGATCTATATAACCATCAGTCTATCTATACGGCTATTTAAGACGACATCGTAGTTCTTATGCTTATTATTTTTTGGCGCGGCCATTCATCCCTTACTGAAAAGAGTGAAAATTGCAAATGAACGGATTGGCACTATGCATTCTCTCGCATATTTTCAGGTAAATGTTACCTCAAGTGAAGCTATGACTTCATTAGAAGCTTGTATCTGCCCTTTGCTGAAATAAGATTGAGCATTTTCCTCAATGTGATCCAACCTGTATAGAATAAGATTGAGCATTTTCTTCTGTTAAAATCTGAGTATAGAGAGAGACAAAAGTAATGTGAGGAATAATATGGTCTAGAGAGACTATGTCTTACTCGTAGATGTAATTCACCATCAATCCAGCACTCTGCTTTAAACCTTTCCCGGATTTATCGCCCATCCAGTTAATTCGTCCAACTATCTGCATAGTAAATTTTTTGAAACGGCAAGCAGTGTAATGTTTTCAATCTCTCGTAGGGAAAGTAAATTTGCGACTGCAACAATTTTAACGAAAACATACTGCTCCGTTTTGTAAATGGAAATTCCCTACGGAGTCCAAAGACTTTCCTTTCTTCTTCTCTTGAAGTAAGTACCTGGAAAACACAAGAAAAGAATTATCCACGTTGAAACCAAAGAGAAAGCTCATAAGTTAGTGTAGAATAGTGAAACATCGGCTAATGCTTGTTCTCTGCAAGCATGCCATAATAATTTCTATGATTGTGTTAGCAATGCAAACCTGGCGCAAAGCCTTGTCAGAGGGGCCATCATCACCCTTCCAAACGTCCCTGATTTAAGCAACAAATCATATGCAGGTGCAGAGAGTAATTCCTGCATTACTTCCATCCCAGTTCTCCCTTTACCGAATTCTCTGGTGGACATAAAGATTATTGGTTATTGGAGTCAGGAACTAAAACATCCAACATAAAATGAAAAATATTTCAAGTTTCCGCAAGTTACGATGAAAGGATTTCACGTTCCATTTCAAATACAAGCCAAGAAATATTGCATTCTCAATCAAATGAAAAGATGTGTACCCTGAGGCAATCAAGAGTGCGGCTTCTTCATCGGGTTTTAACAGGGTTTCAGTAGGCGTGGGGGCAGCATCGTCAGAAGAAGTCAACTTTGTAGTAAGCCATTCCATGAAACCAGGTATTGGGCTAAGGGTTGCAAATGTCTGCAGTTGATGTTAGATATAACAACAAAGACGTGCGTGTCAGAGACATGTGCCTAGGCAATATGCTAATAAGTTAAACATGTACTTACTGTTATTTTCGGCATATCCCGTCTCACCAAATCAATCACACGTTTAATAAGAAACTTTCCCAAGTTTATTCCAGACAAGCCAGGCTGCAGATAGTGGATAATTCACATTAGAAATCAGATTACAGTAGCTAGTCAAAACAGGGGAGTGAGTTATGTATTAAATGCAGTATGTGCAGAAAAACACCATTCTTCGTCAGTTTGAGCAAAATGAGACAATACACTGTATTAGTAGTATTCGAATAGTTAAAACTTCAAAATTCTCATCATCGTGGTCCCTGAACTAAATTCCATTTATGTGTTGGGGGGGGTGTGTTGAGGTGAGGCGGAAAAGTAAAAACCATCACGATGTCCATTATCAGAACAACCTTTTATCCTCGAATCATAAAAAGGTGCTTTTTATCAGGAAAACAGTATTTGGTTGAAGTCGGAATGTGGAAGGTGAAGGTAAGATGTTCCCATTACCTGAGTAGAAGATATGGAGTAGAAAAGTGCACATGTTGCCTCAGATTCAGGTATTGGAGGATCATCCCATAACACTTCCTGCAATTAGCTTGTCAACAATAAATGTTAGCCTCGAATATTATATACTCCCTCCGTCCCGATATCTTTATCACGTATATTGGTGGGCACGCAAATTAAGATAGTATTATTATAATAAAATAGTACAATGGAAAGGTAAAAAGTGTATAGTTTGACACGTCTTTTAAGAATATTTAATATTATTATATTGATTGTTTGTGATAGTTTTTTTGCTAAATAAGGAAAGGTGATATAATTATTGGGACGCACGAAATGGAAAAATGTGATAAAATTAGCGGGACGGAGGAAGTACAAAATAATTTTCACCTGTATAGTTTGAGCCATGTCTTTCATGAGTGCAACTTCAATAAAAATCAGGGGTTCGCCTGAAGAAATACATTATCACCATAGTATTAGTCATCCATGTGTATACAGCAAAAGCAGTTTAACAGTCGACTTGCGGATGACTTATGTTTGAAGCCTTTCAAAAGGACCCTTGAGAATTTGTAAGAGGCTTTACTCTGTAGGTCTGAAGGAGCTAAATAGCAAGAAAGGACTTAGATGTATGGAAACATTTAGTATGCTGACATTCACTTTCAACGATTTAGTAGAACATTTTGGAATAAAACTTGGCACTTTACATACAACATAGAACCTGACCTGGAATTGCTGGATGAAGGTACCCAAAGCAACGACGCCCTACACCTAACCTTCGCTTTAAATCTAAAAGATTGCTAATTGGATGCACTGCCTAAAAATATGACAACAGAAATACGACCAAACTGAAATCAACCAGTATAATCGGCAAATAAGGGGATTGAGATAAGGAAAGGAAATTCGACCTCGTATGCGACAATCTTCTCCAACAAGGAAGCTGAATCGTTCCACGTTATTTGCTTGAGTTGAAGATTTGCAGGACTCAGCCATGTAATAAGTTTTTCTTTCAGATACGAGTCCAGTGCCTTCAGGGATGCAAAATTCTCCTCCCTATAGCAATGTTAGATATCATCATAAATAGGTCAACACATTTTAAGACTGGAGAAAACAGTCCAATCATACTGAGAATGATATGACAAAAGAAAAGCGCACCAAAGATAGTATCAGTACTATTTAGTAAACACACAAAAACCACGAGCCAAGAACAAATAAGATAAAGAGTGCTATACTTGAGAAACGATAACAGGTCCCCTCTCATTATAGATAAAAATCTTAGCCCTCCAGGGTGTGTGTTGAACCGTTCAAAAAGATCTTCATACTTTGGCTTGAGAGAATGCCTCAGATTACGCTCCATCCCATAGAAAGTAGAGTATAACTCTCTTTCTACATACTCATCACCTAATAAATTTCTCCATCACGTCAGCATTCAAGGCAAGACCACCGCATAAAACAGTTAATAAAGAAACTGATCATATTCATAATCAATACTATATTTTCATGCAACTTACGACTAGGAAACTCGAGCTCAAGATACTGCTAACATTACAGATCTTCTCTCCTCTCAACAAATCGATTCGCTAACAAGCGTCATTATAAAGCTTACTCACGCCAACACACGCCTAACCACCACCATGTACAAGATGAGGCAGTGCGAATGGTGATGTACGGACCGAAATATCTCGTTTCGCAGGCAAACGCAAACAGAGTACTCACACCACATAATTTCATCGCATTCTCAACTATCAAATACACGCACAGTTCAAATCGTAAAGCGCGGAGCAAAATCGTAAAAGCTGAAGTCAATGAACTACACATACTATTTAGAAGCAGCTGATGATCCATCCTGAGATGCTGAACCATCAAAATTACCATCAGCTGGAAAAGACTGCCATTGGCTCATCGTAACCCGCTGAAGACAACAAAATCAGCATAAAAAAATTGAGCGAGTGGAATATTGCAGGCGAGGAGGGAATCTGAGGAGCTCAAGGAAAGTCAAAAGCGAAAAAACTTACGCAAGCTGGCGACACACGACCGAATATGGTTCGGCTGTATGCACACACCAAACGCGCAACGTAACCCAAAAGAGAGTCCAAAGTTCCAACGAAGCATATGCGAAGTCAATTCTCGTTTGGGCTATTTATAGAGGTAATCCGAGGCGAGGGAACGAGCAATCTCCGTTTGGGCTTCTTAACGGCCCTTTAACAACCAAAAAAACGGTTGGATTGAGCTTATTGGGCTTCACCCAACTAAAACAATCGAATAAGAATCGCTCCTCGCTTTAAGTGAAAGCGCTACCTTTTCGTAGTGACGAGTAGGGCTGGAAAAAAATACCGAAATACCGAAATACCGTCCTTATCGTATCGAATCGTATCGAAAATATCGAAAATTTTGGTATACCGAAGTTTTTGGTAAGGTATGATACCGTACCGAAAATTTTCGGTACGGTAATGGTATGAAAATTTTAAAAATAAGGTATACCGATTATACCGAAATACCGAAATACTAAAATTTTTTAATATATTTTATATATATATACACACACCTATATATATTATATTATTTCAAAAAATATAAAATGAAAAATTAAGGATCTTCTCAAACTTATTTAGCCAATAAATTATTAACGTATACACAACTTTCTAATATTAGGCCCACCATACTTTACTTATGTAACTCAAGTAACGTTTAATTTTTGCCTTTTTTTCATGATTTTGAAAGCGTGAAGATGCAATGCAATTACTTTTTGTTAATCTTCACTAATTTTTTAAATATAGCCGCTTCGTTCTAATTAATCTGTATATAAAGTTGTATTTTGTGGTTATGTAAAGTTTTTTGTCTTACTAAGAGACTGGCTAAAATATGTAAATTATTTAAGGTTAAAAATCTTTTTATTTAGAAAATTTTGGTATTAATAATCTATCTTATTGGGGCCTAAGGAGTTTGAATTGATTAAAAATTCCAACACATCGAAGTAACGAGTTACGAGACATGCATGGTAAAAAACCCTCCGTGTGAATGGTATAGAAGGTATGATACCGATACCATACCGAAATTTCGGTATGATACCGTATCGAAATTTAAGGTATACCGAAATTTTGGTATGGTATTGGTATGATTTTTTTGGATACCGAAATTTCGGTACGGTATACGGTATCACAGTTTTGGTACGGTATACCGTACCGACCACCCATAGTGACGAGTTCAGTGAAAAAAAACTTAACTTCCATAATGGTAGAACATGTCATCATTTAAACCACGTGGGATTTTAATTAACTACGTCAAGATTCCTTATTCTCTAATCATTTACCAACGTGCACATGTTCCCAAGGGGCCCGACCAAAATTGGATTCCATCGAGTTCGGACAATATTAATCATGTTTTTTTTTTTTTATGAGTTTTCGACTATGTTCTTGGCCATCATTATTCATTATGCTCCTATGTTGCTTTGCTACGAGTATATAATTGAAAAGGGTGTCCAATAGTGGGATGAGTAACGAGCTTTGGATTTGAAAAGATTGTCTCTTTGCCACTGTTAGCAAAAGTAAAAGCATACGATTCCACTGAAACAATAAAATTAAAGAAAACCCTAGCTTTCCCCTCTCTATCATTTCAAAATGTGTACAAGTTGATTTAAAAACCTCAACTTTATGACGAAACGTCCCTATAGACGCGACCATCATGATCATTTACAGCAAGAAGCTCAAAAACTATAATCCCATACTAACTTTTACGACAACAATAACAAACTCCAAAATCCACATCAAAAATGCCAAGAACGACCAAACAAGAGACCTCTCTAAGGTCTCAAAGGAAAAAATCTTCCTTGTGCTGCAGCTGTAGGATAAGCGTATCTTCTTCCTCGGAAGAACCCGAGAGTAGCAGTTCCGGTAATAGTTCAGACAGGTTTCACGGTATATCGAGCATGGCCCACGCTTTGGTACAAGAAAGATTGGATAGTATGATCAGAGAAAGGCTGGCAAAAGAAGAAGAAGCTGCGAATAGGAGGAATAATAATAGAGGAACCAGACATCATCATCTTCGCCATGATATTCACCGTCGAAGTCGAAGAGAAACTAAGTTCGTGGTGATGATGGTTGCTGTGGAGAGGGCCTCTTATGATCCGAGGGAGGATTTCAGAAGATCCATGGAGGAGATGATCGTGACGAATACGATAAGAGACGTAAGGAATTTAAGGAGGTTGTTGGATTATTACGTAAGTATGAATTCTGAGGAGTTTGCAGGCGTTGTTCTTGAGGTATTTCATGATGTGTGTGCTGATTTGTTTCTACGACGGAGATGGCAATCTTGATCTCTCTCTGATGTTAACGAATAACGATCATTCGTTCTTAGGGTTTAATTATGTGTAGTTTTTTTCTGCTTTACTTTGTGCTTTTGTTTTTTCATGGTAAGAAGAAATCCAACAAGCTCTAAACACTTAAAGACAACATAGGAACAACTATAACAAATATCTAACGCATTGAAAGAACTACTGCGGCCATTACCTAGGGGGTGGGCGTTCGGGTTCGGGTATTCGGGTTTTACCCGAACCCGGGTCGGGTAGTTCGGGTTATTTGTCGGGTATCGGGTTACCCGATACCCGATAGTTGTTAATCGGGTCGGGTATCGGGTAGTAATTTACTACCCGATCGGGTTATTCGGGTACCCGATATAATTTTTTTACAAAAAAAATTATTAGTTTTGTACATACATTAAAAACATATAATACATATTTAGATATCAATATATAACTTGAGTGATGTTAAAGTTTTAAATAATATTTCGACTAGTTTCTTATTTTAAGTGTATAATTAACAACTGATATTTTGAATCATCATAAAAATTTAAAATATATTCTCAAAATTTTATAAATAAGCATATAAAAATATGTATATATTATATTTATTGAAACAAAATATCCAAATATTGTAAGTAATATTAATATATAACATGGATATTTTAATATTATTGAATTATAATATTTTTAGTCATATCCCAATTAAAAATTCGGGTACCCGACTACCCGACGCCGGGTACCCGAACCCGATATATACCCGACAAGCGGGTACCCGCTGTAAATCGGGTCGGGTTCGGGTATTGAAAATCTTAACCCGAACCCGAACTACCCGATACCCGACTACCCGACCCGATGCCCACCCCTACCATTACCTCTCAAAATAACGTTAGAAGCCCGGCCCAAAATTTTGAGGATTAATTTTGGTCCTAAGCCCGATAAGGCCCTGTTAATCGCATTTTGATTAGATTAAGACAGGTGCTTTGCTTAGCACGTAGATGAGGCGAGAAGTTTCTTGGAGATCAAAGAGAAATTGATCTCTTGTGCTCGCTCGATGTAAATAAGGATTTAACTTTTCCAAGTGTCTCATTATTCTTCGTCAAATTTCGTTTGAATTTTTTGCATTAATAAATAAAATCGGCGGTGGCTTTGGACCAAACGGATAAGACTTTCCACAAATTGACCGTTTAAAGATCGTTTCAATAGAATATT
Organism: Craterostigma plantagineum; assembly: GCA_027422505.1. Classification (NCBI taxonomy): domain Eukaryota; kingdom Viridiplantae; phylum Streptophyta; class Magnoliopsida; order Lamiales; family Linderniaceae; genus Craterostigma; species Craterostigma plantagineum. Next base: position 7,583,666 of record JAPQWV010000038.1, read on the forward strand.
AATTCCCGCACTTTACTAAAACCGGTTTAATGTGATGATTAATTACTACTAGTAAGTTATGGACACTCGAATGCGTGAGCTATTTATATTAATATTTTTTATTAAATTTATTTTAGTATGAAATATTTCAGAAATCATAATTAAATTTAATTTATATGTTATAAATATGTAAGTAGGAAAAAATAATTTATTATTAATTTAAAGTAGGGTAATAATTAATTATAAATAGTAATTAGCTAAACTACTACTAAACTAAATATAGTAATTAAAGGTAATTAGTGGTTTATTTTTAATTTTATTAATTAATTTTTTCAATCTCAAATGACAGAATATTTTTACAGTGTATCATAACCCCTCACCCTTAATATAATAGAATAAATAATAGAATTAAACATATGATTAATGAATAGAGTCACTACGCAAGTGTCAAATATTTCTAACTCCCAAATAACCTTATATAATGTGGTGTGCTCCAGAATTATACTCCCCTTCACATATAGCTATCTATATCACTCTGAGAAATAAAAAAATGGCGACTTTTCCAGTTATAGACATGGACAATCTCAAAGGTGAAGAAAGGTCCAAAACAATGGAGGCCATCAACGATGCCTGCCAAAACTGGGGGTTCTTTGAGGTACATAATCATTGCATGCATATCTCTAAGTTCCTATAAAAGATTTTGTTTGTGTGTTAAAATAACTCATTGCTAGAACGTTGCTTGCTCTTAATACTATGAAGCTCGTAAACCACGGTATAGCTCCTGACTTCATGGACACCGTGGAAAGGTTGACGAAAGAGCACTACAAGAAATTCATGGAAACAAGATTCAAAGAAACGATCGCCGTAAAAGGGCTCGAATCCGTTCGATCGAAAACCACAGATTTCGACTGGGAAAGCACTTTCTTCTTGAAGCATCGACCCGTCTCAAACCTAACCGAAAATCCCGACCTCGACGAGGAACATAGGTCGCTCGTCTTCTTCGTTTTCTTTGACTAGGGTTTTCTTACCTGTTATCGATATGTAATAGTGATTCGTTAATATAGGAAGGTAATGGAGGAGTATGCAGCCCAGATAGAGAAACTAGCCGAGGAGCTGCTAGACTTACTGTGCGAAAATCTCGGGCTCGAAAAGGGTTACCTCAAGAACGCCTTTTCGGGCTTGAAAGGCCCGACCTTTGGCACCAAAGTGAGCAATTATCCGCCTTGCCCTAAGCCCGACCTCATCAAGGGCCTTCGGGCCCACACAGATGCGGGCGGGCTCATACTTTTGTTCCAAGACGGCGAAGTCGGCGGCCTTCAGCTTCTCAAAGATGGCGAATGGGTCGACGTTCCTCCATTGAAGCACTCAATCGTCGTCAATCTCGGGGATCAACTTGAGGTGGGCCCACAACATAGATTTGTTAAAGCAATAGCTGTGATGGGAAACTCCATCTATTGTCAATTGATTTTAGAATGGAACCCTACATTAATGGGCTTATAAGTCTGACTAAGATGATCTTTTCTCCGAACAGGTTGTCATTACATGTTGTGTCACATTTTTTTTGTCTTCTAATGAAGGTTATTACGAATGGGAAGTACAAGAGCGTGATGCATAGGGTCGTGGCGCCGGCGGAAGGGAACCGAATGTCGATTGCATCGTTTTATAACCCGGGGATCGACGCTGTGATATTTCCCGCCCTGTCTTTGGTTGGGAAGAAAGCTTTGTATCCCAAGTTTGTGTTTGAGGATTACATGAATCTATATGCTGGCCTCAAGTTTCAAGCTAAGGAGCCAAGGTTTGAGGCATTTAACAACCCTTTGTGATGAAATTGTTCCGCAACAAGCTACATTTACATTTTAGGGAGCTTTTTAACCCAGTTTCTTGCTTTGCTTGCAGTATGCTTTTTATTTAGGACTTTTGCTAAGAATTTTCTCTTATATGTCTAGCTCCTTGCTTCAGCTCAAGAATAAGACATAAAATTCTCAGTTCACATGAGCTCGCAGCTTAAAACAACATCATCCATCGCATGCATATCTCACACAAAGGCATACAAAAAATCCCGGAAAATGAAAAGAAAAAAAAAAGAAAGAAGAAACAGTCTTGTCCACAAAAAAAGACAGCTCCAAAGGCCCTTTTTGCTTTCAAATCTACTGCAATCAATATTCGGCTAGTGAAAAACACAGCAGAAAACCCATGCCTACAATAATAAGCATCAAGAAATGCAATAATATTCCATCAAATTTCTTGATTTTCTGCAGCTTTAGCGCCTGAATCCTCGACTTGCTTTTCCTTAGCAGCTTCCTCGACGTTGGAACAATGATTCTTGACAACCGTAGAAATATCTGTTTCAGAAGCTCCGGCGAGCTTAAACCGTTCGACGGCGCTGTCGAGGTTCTTTTCCCAGCCTTTCAGTCCCAACTTACACTCGACTTGCGATCTTTCGAAAAGCATATTACCCCAAAAAAGATGGATCTGAGACCTCATAGCGGCAGCTTGTTCTGCTGCTTCTTCAGGCGAGAGTTCTCCTTGATTCTCCATAGCCACAGAAGAATCACCGCTTTGCTTCTTCTTCCTCTTCGATGATTCATCTTTCTTATTCAAATTAGGATCTTTCGACTCGTTGACCCTTTGCTCCTCGAGTTTCTCCCACATCTCAGTGGCTGCGGTCATTTTCTCCTCTGCGCTGTCGAATAAGTTAATAGTCTCAGTTGGGTCCCATTTGGACAAATCTTCCTTCTTTGCAAGAACGAAAGACCAATGCAGTTTCGCCATTTCAAACTGCTGCTGGCCAAGAGCGAGCAATCCTTCGTAAAAATCTGGCTTGACATTAAGGGCCTGTTCGTACTTCTCTCTAGCGAGAGAATACTTCTCCCTCACCCAATCGTAAGCAGTTTGCAGCTGAGACTCCACCGTTTCTTTCCCAGCCGATTCGTCGATAGGGATTCTCTTTCGAGCTGCGCACATATGAACGTTGCCCCAGTTGAAGAAAGCCAAAGCAGCAACTTCTTGAAATTTCAGGGAAGCTTTGTCGAAGAGGCTTTGAGCCTCTTCGCCAGTCACCGTTTCTTCAAGAGCTTCTGAGCACATCTCCATTCCAAGCTCGTGAAGATCGACGTGAGCATCTGAGTCTATCCCAACGTGGGTTCTAAAGAGCTGTGCGAATTCGAACAACCAATCGTCCATCTCCACCTCCTTAAACTCAGCCTCTTCTGTGGCACCATCTTTCTCCTTATGGAGAACTTTTTCGGCATTATCAGTCTTAGAATCTACAGTTTCAGACATGGGAGGGTCATCTTCTAAAGGCTTTTCTTCCTCTTCTTCTAACAAGGGTGGCTCTTGCTCGGGACTCACTTCCACAATATGTAACCTCAACGTCCCAAGCGAGTCCCCTTTCTCCAAATTGGTGTCTTTAGGGACTAAACTGTCGACACACTTCTCTGCAAGCCTAAGCTCGTAAGTACAAGTTATAGTGACAAGGTCACCATCACTATCCTTGTACTTAATAAGGACAGATTTCGACATTGGAAAACGCTTGCTAACCATCTCTCTCAAGACTCTAAAGCTGCAGTTTACGGGCATTTGCGCGAGCCTTATGTCGTGGTCATAAACGAGCTTCAACGGTCTGTACTGAACTGCAACATGTTCAGATTTCTTCTGCACAGAAGACGAATCCTCTTGGTCGTTCTTGGCGGTAGATTTCGAAGGTCCATTTTCAGGCTTCAGGGAAACTTGGGGCAACTGGGATTTCGCCGTAGGACCATTTTCAATGTGAGGAATTGGATACAGCTTCTCTGACTTGTTCGAAGGTAAATTCGTGCCAAAACCAGAGTTCACAGGCTTTTTACCCACGGGCCTGCTCGGCAAGCTCGGGCCTAAGCCCACTGGTGCTCCACGGACAGCAGAGGCCCCAAGAGCAGCCGGCGACGGCCTGCTCTGAAGATCTTGCTGAGCATCTTGACGAGGTTCAATCGCCGCTCTCAGCCTTCCAAATATCTCCAGCGCATCGCCGTTCTTATGATCGACATTCAACAACGCTCTAACATCTTGCATAGCCAATTCGTACTTTCCTATTGCTTCGTAGGCGCGGGCCCTCCTCAACAGGGCCCGAACATAGCCTGGCTGCACTCGAAGAGCCAGGCCACACTCGATTATCACAAGGTCGTAATCGATGGGCTTCATTTGCATCAAGCAAGCAGCTTTATTGCTGTGAAAGACGGCTCTATCGGGGTGCATTGTGGGGATAAGCTTGAGGGCCTTTTCATACTGATCGAGGGCCCCGGCGAAGTCCTTGGCCTGATATCTCTTGTTACCCTCTTCCTTGAGCTCGTGTGCCCTTTTCAAGAAAACCTCTGGGTCTAACTTAATGCCGCCATTAGCAGCAACTGATGGGACTTGATTAGCTCCGTCTGAAGCTTGGGTTTGACTTTGGCTTTGGCTAACACCAGCCTTCTTTTTCTTACCAGACTTTCCCATATACTTCTATCTATGAAACCCACTCAGAGGGCAATAAATACTATGTAATTAAGTGTTTAGGGAAGTTAGTTAAACTTACAAACCAAAACTCTCCTTTTTGCTCCAGGACCAACAGAAAGAAAATTGTGGTAGAATCCAAGATCACACCTTCACAAAAAGCAACAAGCTCTGCCCTTTTTTGCTCGAACAGCGAAAATACAGCAAGAGGTAGTTGGTGCCTTCGAAGCAGATTACAGTGGAGTGGAAGGAACGTGCCAAAACCCAAAACAAAAAAGAAAAAGAAGAAAAAAGGATTGGCCTTTCTAGAAAGTGCTCTGCCTGCGAGGGGCTGGCGTCCGAAACCCTAAATCGAAATTAATCGAAATCGAAAGTAAACAAACAGAACGACCTTGTGGGTCCCACGTGGTCGTGAGATTGAATGGGCTGAAATAGATACGATGGCCCATTTAGTGAGGGTAGCATAGACATTTTCATTCCGTTGAACGCATTGACTATGTATGTTCATCCTCGGCTCCCATGTGATGAAGTCGTCATCGTCATCACCGTCTACTGTGCTGTTCACTCTAATTTAAGAATTTTCTGATGCAAGCGTATAACCCACTTAATCTTCGGAGCTCCATCCATACAAGAGATGGTTTATCTCACATTGAACAATCCTATCGTTATCCGTGCTGGGTTTCAGTGAGATACAATCATTCTACTTCAAACGCTTTGCTCGTGAAGAAGAATCAGTGCAGAAATGGTGTGGAAGATGTTGGTTTCAAAGGGGTTTCTGAGGTGGAAGAGCGTAAGCCGATGAAACATGTTAGGAGGAAAAATCTAGCAGTTTTTGTATCTGGTGGAGGCTCTAATTTCAGGTCAATTTACGAGGCAACGGTTAGTGGAGCTGTTCTTGGAGATGTCGTCGTGTTAGTCACCAATAAAAATGGTACGCAGCTCATTTCACTCGTTTTCGTAGAAGTTGTATGGTCTTGATTGCTCGCGCTTTTGCACGTCTAAGAGGTTCTCGATTGCTTCTCTTCGTCAAGTTAAGGGTTTTTTTGTTGTTCATTCGAGCGTTGTATTCATTTCAGATTGTGGAGGTGCAGAATTTGCTCGAAGCAAGGGCGTTCCTATTACTGTTTTTCCTCGAAAGAGAGACGAGCAAGAGTTGTTTTCTCCAGAACATCTTGTAGCCACATTGAGGTCAGAGGAAAAGCATCTAACCTGAACTTCATACGCTGATATCGATTCCTTATAGTTCTCCAATTCTTTAACATTGAGCAATGAGCTTCGGAAAAGGTTAAGTATTCGTTGAAAACCTGTTCAAAGCTTTGTTCGAATGTGAAGATATTGATCTGATTCTTCTTCTGTGTGGGTGTCAGTAAGGGAATAGATGAACTCACATATTGGCTTTAAAGTGCAGGTCCTACGATGTTGATTTCATTCTCTTAGCTGGTTATCTAAAGCTTATCCCAGTCGAGTTGGTCAAATCTTATCCGAAATCAATACTCAACATTCATCCCTCACTTCTTCCATCATTCGGCGGGAAAGGTTACTATGGTATGAAGGTCCATCGAGCAGTCATTGCCTCAGGCACAAGGTAACAACAAGCAAACATTGCCTTCTCTTCCCATCAGTTTTACTTCTTTCTTACCTAAATGTTCTCTTTTTTCTTTAATAAATTGCATATTATATGTAGATTTTCTGGTCCTACGATCCACTATGTTGATGAGGAGTACGACACGGGTCGTATCCTTGCACAAAAGGTAGTTCCCGTTCTGGCCAAGGACACGCCCGAGGACCTTGCCGCAAGAGTATTGCAAGAGGTATTCGAAAAGAAAACCATATCTTTTTGACCTATTATTTCCTGCCTGGACAAGTTTTGAACTTTCATATCAAGCATATATCTGCTATTTCGTGGATGTGCATAATTCTTCGTTCATTCGTGCCCAAATCTTACATCTTTGTTCTGCTAATTAATGCCAGGAGCATCGTTTATACGTCGAAGTAGCAGCAGCATTATGCGAAGAAAGGATCGTCTGGAGAGAAGACGGCGTCCCCCTCATAAGGAGTAAAGAAGATCCCAATAATCTTCGCTAGCATACAAAACTCTCGACATTTCGAATAATTTCTTCGAGTTTTTTCTTGATCTTAGCCGAAGCTTTATGCTAGGAACTGAATAGGTTGTGTTGCAGAATGCAAAATTTTCGGTAGCTTTTTAGTGTTGGTATTGTTGTGTTTCGTCGTTTGTCATCAGCATTAGACTACAAAGAAGAAATTCATCTTGATTTTCATTGTTTATTTACTTCTTTTCCCCTTCAAAACTTCGATCTTTGCATTCTTTTTTGTATGTTCGCTTGGCCCATCTCTCAGAAAACTTTAAATTGGCCTTAGTATCAAATTTTTTTGGCCCAAATATTGTTGGGTTGCAATTATCAGCGAACAATCGGCACGAAATCTTCGTCGAGTAACCAGCTCGCCTTGCCTGAGCTAACATCGGAGAAGAAGCGTTACCATGGCCGAAGATTTGGTGTTGGACATGGCGATCAGAGATTGGGTGTTAATACCACTTTCGGTGGTGATGGTACTCATCGGAGTCTTACGTTATTTTGTGTCGAAGCTCATGAGATCGGATCAAGTTCCCGACCCTAAAATCGTCAAAGAAGGGTGCTTTTCTTAGCTGATTTGAACGCTTTTGAAAATTTTCTGGGTGATTATTTGATTCTCTGTTTATTTCTCTATCAGACAGTTGATAATTAGGGCGAGGAATCTCAAGTCGGCCGCCAATTTCATTCCAGCAAAGTCATTCAGAGCACGTAAGAATTATTACACAAATGAGGTTAGATTCTGTTTCAACTCTATTTGACGTCTTCGCTCATGGTTGATATCTTAGGAGGGAATAGTTGACTTTGGTTTGCAGGAGAATGGGTTATTACAAGTGCCTAAAGGGCAAGAGCAGAATCCACAGGCACAAATGTTCTCAGATCCTAACATGGCTATGGATATGATGAAAAAGAATCTCTCAATGATCGTACCACAGGTGTGGTTTACCGAAAATTCTGTTACATCAATGGTTGTGTGGGAAAGTTCTGTTATTACTATTACTAATATTACGTTGATTTCTCCTTGAACAGACGCTTACGTTTGCATTCGTAAACTTCTTCTTCTCTGGATTTGTAGCAGGTCTGTCTCTAATCCTCGCATTCTCTCAAACGTGTTTAAGAATGAACTTGTTTGTTGTAATTTTTTGTCCTCTGTCTTGGAATCAGAAGGCATTTGATGTTATCCATCTTCCGATCATCTTGACTCGCTATCATATCTTAATTGTCTTGAGCACATTTTGTTTCCCAGCGAAGATTCCATTTCCACTCACTCAGAGATTTCGGGGCATGTTGCAGAATGGAATAGATTTAAGCACCGTTGACGTCAGCTATGTTAGCAGTCGTTCATGGTATGGATAGTCATTTCTCCCTCGTTTCAGAGCAGGTTTTCTTTGAATGGTGCTAACTGAGGTTCATTTGTTATGCAGGTATTTCCTCAATTTATTTGGGCTCAGGGGTTTTTTCAGCCTTATACTGGGAGAGGAAAACGGTCCGTAGTAAAATCTTTGCATTTAAAAACAGATACCGATTCTTGAAAAGTGCTTTGATAGTTATTTTTTTCGACGGCGAACTAACCCATGAACATTTCATCATCATCAGCCACTGATGATGCTCAGCGCATGATGCAAATGGGTGGTGGTGGTGGATTTGGGATCGACCCAACAAAGGTATGCTTAAAACTTCTTCTGCTATCTATTCCAAGAGTTCATTTACCATGCTCAGTTTCTTCCATTATCTGTTCTTTCTTTTGTTATACTTCGAAGAGGTTATTACTGCTTGATAGAACCATGCATATGATATATCCTACTACTAATCGTTTCAGAGTTTGGGCGCCGAGAAAGATAATCTAGACATCGTTCAACACGAATGGGCCTTGCCGAAATCCGAGCACCGAGCGGCAACAGCATTGAAGAAACTCGTCGCTTGAAGTTGGGTTTATTTTCCATCAAGAAAGACATATTTTAGATTTTGAGTTTTCTTCCCTTGGTTGTGTTAATTTCTCTCGAGATATAGCATTATAAAGCTTTTGATTCGACTATTTATCAAAGACAACTCTCCCTACTTAGATTAAACACTGATATTCGTACATGGGCTTTCCAAGATTTCATAACACCAAATGGACTCCATTGAAGTTAATAAACCTGCTAATAGGTGGTGAATCATTGAAGGGGACAAGGTAACACGTGGCACTAACTCATAGGCTGTGGCATGGCAGATCAATGTGGGGTCCATCCCACCGTCCAAGATTTTCAATCAAACTTTTCTTTTCTGTCCAATATAGCACAATTGCAGGCGACCGTACGTACAACTCACAAAGCGCCATGAACAAGGCCCCCACTTCTGCGTGGCACCGAAAGTAGCGCCACGTCACTGTTCTGAGAAGACGAGTTGGCGTAGCATATTTGTAAGGATATTTATTTACCTGGGGATTGGTATGTAATGATCTGATGTAAACTCTTTTGAGGACAGTTTTTTTTAAGTATTCAATTACCAAAGAAGCAGTTTTGCTAGTGCGTGATCTGCACGGGTTTAATTTTTGTTGTGTTTTCACTCCTTTCATGCAAATAATAACATGAAAGCATGATGACAACAGTCACCTAAGCAAACTACAGCACAGAACACTGAAAAGCGATCCATTCAAGAAAAAGTCTATTCTCTGCCATATTTATAAAAACCATGTGGCTTTGCCTCTTCAAAAGTCCCTCAAATCCATGGCTTTGCCTCTTCAAAAGCCCCTCAATTATTGAAGTTTTAAAATAGGTTTCTTATCCAAGTTAGGAAATATTATTGTTTGAAGGACCCAATTTCTGTAAAATTTAGAGGTAATGACCTAAATTTAAAAAAATATTATAAAGTGTATATGAAATGGTATCGGATGATCGTTTTGTGTTATTCAGAACAATAAAGTGGTACTGTAATAATCGGGTCTTTAAAACTAAATTTTTTCCAGATAGGGTCTGAATCTTAGGTAAAAATTTCGACGGGCCATGAAATGAAAAGTTACCATATTAATACGAGGAGCCCTACTCATCCTATTACTTGAATAAAAGTGGATTTCTTTTGAGTTAATTAGGATTCAGCCCCTATTTAAGTTTAAAAATCGAGTTCAGCCCCTGTCAGAAAAAACAATTAGTTTTAAGGACCCGATTTTTCATACCACTTCATCGGTCTGCGATACCACTTCTTTGTTCTGTAGTACCACTTCTTTGTTATGTAGTACCACATAATTGTTCTGATGTACCACATCATTGTTCTGCAGTACCACTTCTTTTTTCTGCGGTAAAAATGAAGTCGTAATACATAACAAAAGAAGTGGTACTGCAGAACAATGATGTGGTACAGCGTAACAAAGAAGTGGTACTAAAGAACAAAGATATGGTACCACAGACCGATGAAGTGGTATGAGATATCGGGTCCTTAAAACTAATTGCTTTTTCTAACAGGGGCTGAACTCGATTTTGAAACTTAAATAGGGGCTGAATTGAAAAGGCCCCATTTCTTTTTGGGAAGAAAAAAGCTAGGTTTTTTTTTACAGCTAGACCAGCCTAATTTTCATATGCATCGCATCACAATTCACAATCATATCTTGACATGTTCAATTGGCCCAAGATTTTATCTTTTATCGTCTATTATTATTGACATACGCTCTATAAATAGCACCTCTAGTCCATCACTTAGAATCACCACTACACATAAGTTTGCTTATTATTACCTTCTCCTTCATCACAGCTCTCTCATTCTCCTTTTCTTTTCGGTGCTTTTCAATACTTAGCAGAGTACTATGGCCACTGCCCAGGTAATGTCATACACCTTAACCTAATTATGAAGTTTCTGATACGCATACATACACTGCATACATAGATACATACATTCATACATATACATATATATACGTATAGTTGCAGCATGCAGTTGGGAAGTGCGATAATCGAAGTAACTAATACGAGAATTTCCATGCATATATATTTCTGTGTATATTTCTCCAGGTTGAATCAGTTAACCCACCACCGCCAGCGCCAGCAACGGTCTCGGAGATCGACGACGTAATCACTGCCACCACCGTCGAGGAGGAGGCGCCGCTTGCCGCCGAGGAGGCTAAAGACGTTGTCGAGAAACCCGAAGCAGAAGCAGAAGAAGAGCCCAATGCCGAAGATAAAGTCACAACAGAAGAGTCCAAAATAGAAATTGAAACCATTAAGCCTGAAGAGAAAGTAGCAACTGATGAAGAATCCAAAGAGGAAGCTGAAGAAACCGAGCCTGAAGAGCATAAAGCAGAAGCAGAAGAGAAAGAAAACACCGAAGAACCAATTGCAGAAGCAGAAGAGAAAGCTAAAGAGCCTGCGATAGCTGCCGTTGAGGATGAAGCTGATAATAAAGAAAAACCCATTGCGAAGACAGAAGAAGCTGAGGAGAAAGAAGACGTCGAGAAATCCGAGTGAGAGGAGTGTCAGAGGATTGATTCGTATTCGTGTCATTTCAGGTTGTTGCTTTAAGCATGTGTTAGAACAAGAAGTCGATGTGTCTTTACATATTAAGCTTGTTACTGCTATGGTTCTTACTTTTTCTTTGTACTTTGGGTCATTGTGCTGGATTATGCTTGCGTTACTAGTAAGCGTGTGGGACTTGATGAATGTAATATATTGAATCTAAGAAAATAAATTTATATTTTACTACAGTATTCAAGAACATTAGATTACATGAATATGGATCTGTAACACACAGTACAGAAGAAAGATCGAGACAAATATCCGATGAACATGAAGTCATATATCTCCATCATCGTACACTCTTTCTTGCTCCCTCGCTCCATATCCATGGTAGTAATCGTTACCCTCATCCCTTTGCATCTTCCGATCTGTCTTCTTCCTCTTCAAAATCAAACACCACGTGTAGATTTCGAGGGCCACCGAGGCAAAAGCTATGCCTATGAGAATTCCCAGGTATATCTTCTTCCACGTCTCTTCGGGCCTTAAGATGTCGAATCCCTTGTATACGTTGACGATGCCGAGGGCTATCACAGCGTATCCAATCGAACGGTGGTAAATGTTCCATAAAAATCTCAACTTGTGATCCTTTCTTGGCCTTAGAAACAAGGCAAAGACCTGCGCCAACAAAAGGGGTAGTACTTTCTTCGTCATTTTTCAACAGACTGAAGTTTAAATGTTTAATACCATATTATTTATTACACCTGAAGTGTTCCTAGGCTAAAGAGGACAATTCCTATGATCCTATGTGCGTTGTACTGAACTCCATGGGACTCTTTTCCCAGTTGAAGCCCTAATGCCCAGCCAACAACTCCCATAATGTAAGCCGAGCTTTGACAGCTCGCATGGAGATAAAACCACGCTGGATCTGCCCAAGGAAAAACCCTCAAATATCTTGCGATTAAAGCTCCAAAAGGCATCATAATTCCCCAGCTAACAGCATTCAATAGGCCGTGCAACTGCAGAAATTCATTCAATCAGTTTCGACTGATAAAAATACGGTCTTTGACTGCTGATACAGGAAAAGGCAATAATATACCAAGAAATCTTACGCTTCTCTTCGACGCGATGGAGCTAACTGATGACCCCAACAATGCTGTCTGGTTCTTCCCCGTAAGAAGATTCAATGTCCCAACGGACTGAACGTTAGAGCCCGAAGTAGCATGAATCGACGGAGAAAAGTCGTCCTTCGAAAGCGGGCCCTCTTGCCACACATGGTTAATAGCCTCAGAGCTCAAGTTATCGAGCTTCAGCGTGGCGAAGATGACGGTTTCGTTTGTGTTAAAAGTAGCCGTAAGATCATAAACTGGGAAGGTCAAGTTCCCTTCTTTCAGCTGCGTCTGATAGCTATCCACCGGCGAAGCGTAGGCCGTTAGGGTTCCATCTGATTTCTGATAAGCGACTAGGGTTTGCGCGCCGATCATGCCCTGAGAATTTGGGTTGATTCCCCATGCGATCCACTTCGACGAAGAGTCTCCATCCCTACGGTAAGCGATCTTTAGGGTTTTTGCAGATTGGTCGTAGTCGTAGTGGAGATATGAGTTCAGGAATGGGAGGTCGATGCAAGAATTGAATGTTTGGTTAGAAGCAAAGGCGTAGTTCGAACATGGTTGGGCGTGGGATGGTGATATGGATAGAGAAACAAGAAAGCAAACTGTGATCGATAGTTGTCTTAACATCGTTTTTTTTCTTTTCTTCGGCATAGGAATCGATTATCGTTCGTGGGCTTATTATAGAGGGTGATGAGATTATTGGGGTAATCGATGATTCAAAGGTGGGACTTTTTTTGAGTGGTTAGTATTAGGTGTTTGATGAAGAGAATCTTTGTCGGTACTTTGAAAATATGTTGGAAAGAACGAAACTGCTTCGAACTGCTTTTCGAACACGAAGCTTCAAACAACGTTATCTGCCCGAGAGAAAGCGATTTGAGTTTGTTTTACTTTGTGTTCTTAACCACTTCAATATACCAAATCCTCCTACTATGGTCAATGGTGGTATATATATATATATATATATATTAATATATATATATATACATAATATACATATATATATATATAAAATCGAAATAGGCAATCTTTTCGTTAAAAAGCAATTCTTGGTTCTCGCATCTCTTCTTCTGAAGCAGAGAAGCACAGAGCAGAATGGGCCATCAAATAACGAGGCGATATTTCGGGCTTGGGCTTTTCACTTGCGCCTCGTTTGATATCCTTGTAAAGATAGGTATGAAGTGTGTATTGTTAAAGTTACCCATGTTTGTTATTGCTATACCATCCTTGTATAATTATACATGGCCATTACCCATAAACTGTTTTTGAGCCTTCCATACAAATACCCCGATTGGTTTTCAAGTCATCGCTCAACCTCTCCGTCACGGCGCGTAAACCGAACTCTAAGATCCGGCGACTTCTCTGTGTAAATCTCTCCGACGACGTCGACGTCGCACGTTTCCGGCGTTCTTGCAGTGTTCGAAGAACATCATCGTCTTGAGAACTGTGATTCGAAATCCAGCTATCCGACAGTTGAGGGAATCGATGTAGCAACGCGCCGTTGACGAGAATACAGGAAAATGAAGACGACGAAGCTCGGAATCGGAGTTGTCTGTAGCTCGATTTCACTGTCTACCATTGATGAACTGTCAAATGAAGAGAAATGAAGAAGACAATGAAGCTTAGATCTGGTCTGGTTTTGTGTGTGATGAATTTCATTTTCTCTTTCCACTTTTTTTCCACGTATTTGTGTTTTCAAACAATAAATATATCTTTATTTATAAAGGGCAAAAATGTCATTCATATATTTAACAAATTATATACACATCTCAAACATACATATCAAACAATATCCATATCATTACACAAATAATTAATACACACATATCAAACATGTTAAAATACAATATCAATAAAATCCTTGTATAGCCATACACAAATAACTTATACCCATGTAATCTATAAACAAGGATATCAAACGAGTCCTTGCGCCTCGTTTGATATCCTTGTAAAGATAAGTATGAAGTGTGTATTGTTAAAGTTACCCATGTTTGTTATTGCTATACCATCCTTGTATAGTTATACATGGCCATTACCCATAAACTGTTTTTGAGCCTTCCATACAAATACCCAAGGTAGAGATGGGTATATCAAAACAAGTTTTACTATTACATGCTTTACCCATCGAGTGGAAAAAAGAGACCGCCGATTGCAAAAAAAAAATTAATTTCCAACCATCGAGCAGGTTGCCTCGCCGCCATCGCCCGACCTCCCCGGCCATCGTCTGCCCTCTCCGATTGGTTTTTCAAGTCATCGCTCAACCTCTCCGTCACGGCGCGTAAACCGAACTCTAAGATCCGGCGACTTCTCTGTGTAAATCTCTCCGACGACGTCGACGTCGCACGTTTCCGGCGTTCTTGCAGTGTTCGAAGAACATCATCGTCTTGAGAACTGTGATTCGAAATCCAGCTATCCGACAGTTGAGGGAATCGATGTAGCAACGCGCCGTTGACGAGAATACAGGAAAATGAAGACGACGAAGCTCGGAATCGGAGTTGTCTGTAGCTCGATTTCACTGTCTACCATTGATGAACTGTCAAATGAAGAGAAATGAAGAAGACAATGAAGCTTAGATCTGGTCTGGTTTTGTGTGTGATGAATTTCATTTTCTCTTTCCACTTTTTTTCCACGTATTTGTGTTTTCAAACAATAAATATATCTTTATTTATAAAGGGCAAAAATGTCATTCATATATTTAACAAATTATATACACATCTCAAACATACATATCAAACAATATCCATATCATTACACAAATAATTAATACACACATATCAAACATGTTAAAATACAATATCAATAAAATCCTTGTATAGCCATACACAAATAACTTATACCCATGTAATCTATAAACAAGGATATCAAACGAGTCCTTGCGCCTCGTTTGATATCCTTGTAAAGATAAGTATGAAGTGTGTATTGTTAAAGTTACCCATGTTTGTTATTGCTATACCATCCTTGTATAGTTATACATGGCCATTACCCATAAACTGTTTTTGAGCCTTCCATACAAATACCCAAGGTAGAGATGGGTATATCAAAACAAGTTTTACTATTACATGCTTTACCCATCGAGTGGAAAAAAGAGACCGCCGATTGCAAAAAAAAAAAATTAATTTCCAACCATCGAGCAGGTTGCCTCGCCGCCATCGCCCGACCTCCCCGGCCATCGTCTGCCCTCTCCGATTGGTTTTTCAAGTCATCGCTCAACCTCTCCGTCACGGCGCGTAAACCGAACTCTAAGATCCGGCGACTTCTCTGTGTAAATCTCTCCGACGACGTCGACGTCGCACGTTTCCGGCGTTCTTGCAGTGTTCGAAGAACATCATCGTCTTGAGAACTGTGATTCGAAATCCAGCTATCCGACAGTTGAGGGAATCGATGTAGCAACGCGCCGTTGACGAGAATACAGGAAAATGAAGACGACGAAGCTCGGAATCGGAGTTGTCTGTAGCTCGATTTCACTGTCTACCATTGATGAACTGTCAAATGAAGAGAAATGAAGAAGACAATGAAGCTTAGATCTGGTCTGGTTTTGTGTGTGATGAATTTCATTTTCTCTTTCCACTTTTTTTCCACGTATTTGTGTTTTCAAACAATAAATATATCTTTATTTATAAAGGGCAAAAATGTCATTCATATATTTAACAAATTATATACACATCTCAAAGATACATATCAAACAATATCCATATCATTACACAAATAATTAATACACACATATCAAACATGTTAAAATACAATATCAATAAAATCCTTGTATAGCCATACACAAATAACTTATACCCATGTAATCTATAAACAAGGATATCAAACGAGTCCTTGCGCCTCGTTTGATATCCTTGTAAAGATAAGTATGAAGTGTGTATTGTTAAAGTTACCCATGTTTGTTATTGCTATACCATCCTTGTATAGTTATACATGGCCATTACCCATAAACTGTTTTTGAGCCTTCCATACAAATACCCAAGGTAGAGATGGGTATATCAAAACAAGTTTTACTATTACATGCTTTACCCATCGAGTGGAAAAAAGAAACCGCCGATTGCAAAAAAAAAATTAATTTCCAACCATCGAGCAGGTTGCCTCGCCGCCATCGCCCGACCTCCCCGGCCATCGTCTGCCCTCTCCGATTGGTTTTTCAAGTCATCGCTCAACCTCTCCGTCACGGCGCGTAAACCGAACTCTAAGATCCGGCGACTTCTCTGTGTAAATCTCTCCGACGACGTCGACGTCGCACGTTTCCGGCGTTCTTGCAGTGTTCGAAGAACATCATCGTCTTGAGAACTGTGATTCGAAATCCAGCTATCCGACAGTTGAGGGAATCGATGTAGCAACGCGCCGTTGACGAGAATACAGGAAAATGAAGACGACGAAGCTCGGAATCGGAGTTGTCTGTAGCTCGATTTCACTGTCTACCATTGATGAACTGTCAAATGAAGAGAAATGAAGAAGACAATGAAGCTTAGATCTGGTCTGGTTTTGTGTGTGATGAATTTCATTTTCTCTTTCCACTTTTTTTCCACGTATTTGTGTTTTCAAACAATAAATATATCTTTATTTATAAAGGGCAAAAATGTCATTCATATATTTAACAAATTATATACACATCTCAAACATACATATCAAACAATATCCATATCATTACACAAATAATTAATACACACATATCAAACATGTTAAAATACAATATCAATAAAATCCTTGTATAGCCATACACAAATAACTTATACCCATGTAATCTATAAACAAGGATATCAAACGAGTCCTTGCGCCTCGTTTGATATCCTTGTAAAGATAAGTATGAAGTGTGTATTGTTAAAGTTACCCATGTTTGTTATTGCTATACCATCCTTGTATAGTTATACATGGCCATTACCCATAAACTGTTTTTGAGCCTTCCATACAAATACCCAAGGTAGAGATGGGTATATCAAAACAAGTTTTACTATTACATGCTTTACCCATCGAGTGGAAAAAAGAAACCGCCGATTGCAAAAAAAAAATTAATTTCCAACCATCGAGCAGGTTGCCTCGCCGCCATCGCCCGACCTCCCCGGCCATCGTCTGCCCTCTCCGATTGGTTTTTCAAGTCATCGCTCAACCTCTCCGTCACGGCGCGTAAACCGAACTCTAAGATCCGGCGACTTCTCTGTGTAAATCTCTCCGACGACGTCGACGTCGCACGTTTCCGGCGTTCTTGCAGTGTTCGAAGAACATCATCGTCTTGAGAACTGTGATTCGAAATCCAGCTATCCGACAGTTGAGGGAATCGATGTAGCAACGCGCCGTTGACGAGAATACGGGAAAATGAAGACGACGAAGCTCGGAATCGGAGTTGTCTGTAGCTCGATTTCACTGTCTACCATTGATGAACTGTCAAATGAAGAGAAATGAAGAAGACAATGAAGCTTAGATCTGGTCTGGTTTTGTGTGTGATGAATTTCATTTTCTCTTTCCACTTTTTTTCCACGTATTTGTGTTTTCAAACAATAAATATATCTTTATTTATAAAGGGCAAAAATGTCATTCATATATTTAACAAATTATATACACATCTCAAACATACATATCAAACAATATCCATATCATTACACAAATAATTAATACACACATATCAAACATGTTAAAATACAATATCAATAAAATCCTTGTATAGCCATACACAAATAACTTATACCCATGTAATCTATAAACAAGGATATCAAACGAGTCCTTGCGCCTCGTTTGATATCCTTGTAAAGATAAGTATGAAGTGTGTATTGTTAAAGTTACCCATGTTTGTTATTGCTATACCATCCTTGTATAGTTATACATGGCCATTACCCATAAACTGTTTTTGAGCCTTCCATACAAATACCCAAGGTAGAGATGGGTATATCAAAACAAGTTTTACTATTACATGCTTTACCCATCGAGTGGAAACCGCCGATTGCAAAAAAAAAATTAATTTCCAACCATCGAGCAGGTTGCCTCGCCGCCATCGCCCGACCTCCCCGGCCATCGTCTGCCCTCTCCGATTGGTTTTTCAAGTCATCGCTCAACCTCTCCGTCACGGCGCGTAAACCGAACTCTAAGATCCGGCGACTTCTCTGTGTAAATCTCTCCGACGACGTCGACGTCGCACGTTTCCGGCGTTCTTGCAGTGTTCGAAGAACATCATCGTCTTGAGAACTGTGATTCGAAATCCAGCTATCCGACAGTTGAGGGAATCGATGTAGCAACGCGCCGTTGACGAGAATACGGGAAAATGAAGACGACGAAGCTCGGAATCGGAGTTGTCTGTAGCTCGATTTCACTGTCTACCATTGATGAACTGTCAAATGAAGAGAAATGAAGAAGACAATGAAGCTTAGATCTGGTCTGGTTTTGTGTGTGATGAATTTCATTTTCTCTTTCCACTTTTTTTCCACGTATTTGTGTTTTCAAACAATAAATATATCTTTATTTATAAAGGGCAAAAATGTCATTCATATATTTAACAAATTATATACACATCTCAAACATACATATCAAACAATATCCATATCATTACACAAATAATTAATACACACATATCAAACATGTTAAAATACAATATCAATAAAATCCTTGTATAGCCATACACAAATAACTTATACCCATGTAATCTATAAACAAGGATATCAAACGAGTCCTTGCGCCTCGTTTGATATCCTTGTAAAGATAAGTATGAAGTGTGTATTGTTAAAGTTACCCATGTTTGTTATTGCTATACCATCCTTGTATAGTTATACATGGCCATTACCCATAAACTGTTTTTGAGCCTTCCATACAAATACCCAAGGTAGAGATGGGTATATCAAAACAAGTTTTACTATTACATGCTTTACCCATCGAGTGGAAAAAAGAAACCGCCGATTGCAAAAAAAAAATTAATTTCCAACCATCGAGCAGGTTGCCTCGCCGCCATCGCCCGACCTCCCCGGCCATCGTCTGCCCTCTCCGATTGGTTTTTCAAGTCATCGCTCAACCTCTCCGTCACGGCGCGTAAACCGAACTCTAAGATCCGGCGACTTCTCTGTGTAAATCTCTCCGACGACGTCGACGTCGCACGTTTCCGGCGTTCTTGCAGTGTTCGAAGAACATCATCGTCTTGAGAACTGTGATTCGAAATCCAGCTATCCGACAGTTGAGGGAATCGATGTAGCAACGCGCCGTTGACGAGAATACAGGAAAATGAAGACGACGAAGCTCGGAATCGGAGTTGTCTGTAGCTCGATTTCACTGTCTACCATTGATGAACTGTCAAATGAAGAGAAATGAAGAAGACAATGAAGCTTAGATCTGGTCTGGTTTTGTGTGTGATGAATTTCATTTTCTCTTTCCACTTTTTTTCCACGTATTTGTGTTTTCAAACAATAAATATATCTTTATTTATAAAGGGCAAAAATGTCATTCATATATTTAACAAATTATATACACATCTCAAACATACATATCAAACAATATCCATATCATTACACAAATAATTAATACACACATATCAAACATGTTAAAATACAATATCAATAAAATCCTTGTATAGCCATACACAAATAACTTATACCCATGTAATCTATAAACAAGGATATCAAACGAGTCCTTGCGCCTCGTTTGATATCCTTGTAAAGATAAGTATGAAGTGTGTATTGTTAAAGTTACCCATGTTTGTTATTGCTATACCATCCTTGTATAGTTATACATGGCCATTACCCATAAACTGTTTTTGAGCCTTCCATACAAATACCCAAGGTAGAGATGGGTATATCAAAACAAGTTTTACTATTACATGCTTTACCCATCGAGTGGAAAAAAGAAATCGCCGATTGCAAAAAAAAATTAATTTCCAACCATCGAGCAGGTTGCCTCGCCGCCATCGCCCGACCTCCCCGGCCATCGTCTGCCCTCTCCGATTGGTTTTTCAAGTCATCGCTCAACCTCTCCGTCACGGCGCGTAAACCGAACTCTAAGATCCGGCGACTTCTCTGTGTAAATCTCTCCGACGACGTCGACGTCGCACGTTTCCGGCGTTCTTGCAGTGTTCGAAGAACATCATCGTCTTGAGAACTGTGATTCGAAATCCAGCTATCCGACAGTTGAGGGAATCGATGTAGCAACGCGCCGTTGACGAGAATACAGGAAAATGAAGACGACGAAGCTCGGAATCGGAGTTGTCTGTAGCTCGATTTCACTGTCTACCATTGATGAACTGTCAAATGAAGAGAAATGAAGAAGACAATGAAGCTTAGATCTGGTCTGGTTTTGTGTGTGATGAATTTCATTTTCTCTTTCCACTTTTTTTCCACGTATTTGTGTTTTCAAACAATAAATATATCTTTATTTATAAAGGGCAAAAATGTCATTCATATATTTAACAAATTATATACACATCTCAAACATACATATCAAACAATATCCATATCATTACACAAATAATTAATACACACATATCAAACATGTTAAAATACAATATCAATAAAATCCTTGTATAGCCATACACAAATAACTTATACCCATGTAATCTATAAACAAGGATATCAAACGAGTCCTTGCGCCTCGTTTGATATCCTTGTAAAGATAAGTATGAAGTGTGTATTGTTAAAGTTACCCATGTTTGTTATTGCTATACCATCCTTGTATAGTTATACATGGCCATTTCCCATAAACTGTTTTTGAGCCTTCCATACAAATACCCAAGGTAGAGATGGGTATATCAAAACAAGTTTTACTATTACATGCTTTACCCATCGAGTGGAAAAAAGAAACCGCCGATTGCAAAAAAAAAATTAATTTCCAACCATCGAGCAGGTTGCCTCGCCGCCATCGCCCGACCTCCCCGGCCATCGTCTGCCCTCTCCGATTGGTTTTTCAAGTCATCGCTCAACCTCTCCGTCACGGCGCGTAAACCGAACTCTAAGATCCGGCGACTTCTCTGTGTAAATCTCTCCGACGACGTCGACGTCGCACGTTTCCGGCGTTCTTGCAGTGTTCGAAGAACATCATCGTCTTGAGAACTGTGATTCGAAATCCAGCTATCCGACAGTTGAGGGAATCGATGTAGCAACGCGCCGTTGACGAGAATACAGGAAAATGAAGACGACGAAGCTCGGAATCGGAGTTGTCTGTAGCTCGATTTCACTGTCTACCATTGATGAACTGTCAAATGAAGAGAAATGAAGAAGACAATGAAGCTTAGATCTGGTCTGGTTTTGTGTGTGATGAATTTCATTTTCTCTTTCCACTTTTTTTCCACGTATTTGTGTTTTCAAACAATAAATATATCTTTATTTATAAAGGGCAAAAATGTCATTCATATATTTATCAAATTATATACACATCTCAAACATACATATCAAACAATATCCATATCATTACACAAATAATTAATACACACATATCAAACATGTTAAAATACAATATCAATAAAATCCTTGTATAGCCATACACAAATAACTTATACCCATGTAATCTATAAACAAGGATATCAAACGAGTCCTTGCGCCTCGTTTGATATCCTTGTAAAGATAAGTATGAAGTGTGTATTGTTAAAGTTACCCATGTTTGTTATTGCTATACCATCCTTGTATAGTTATACATGGCCATTACCCATAAACTGTTTTTGAGCGTTCCATACAAATACCCAAGGTAGAGATGGGTATATCAAAACAAGTTTTACTATTACATGCTTTACCCATCGAGTGGAAAAAAGAAACCGCCGATTGCAAAAAAAAAATTAATTTCCAACCATCGAGCAGGTTGCCTCGCCGCCATCGCCCGACCTCCCCGGCCATCGTCTGCCCTCTCCGATTGGTTTTTCAAGTCATCGCTCAACCTCTCCGTCACGGCGCGTAAACCGAACTCTAAGATCCGGCGACTTCTCTGTGTAAATCTCTCCGACGACGTCGACGTCGCACGTTTCCGGCGTTCTTGCAGTGTTCGAAGAACATCATCGTCTTGAGAACTGTGATTCGAAATCCAGCTATCCGACAGTTGAGGGAATCGATGTAGCAACGCGCCGTTGACGAGAATACAGGAAAATGAAGACGACGAAGCTCGGAATCGGAGTTGTCTGTAGCTCGATTTCACTGTCTACCATTGATGAACTGTCAAATGAAGAGAAATGAAGAAGACAATGAAGCTTAGATCTGGTCTGGTTTTGTGTGTGATGAATTTCATTTTCTCTTTCCACTTTTTTTCCACGTATTTGTGTTTTCAAACAATAAATATATCTTTATTTATAAAGGGCAAAAATGTCATTCATATATTTAACAAATTATATACACATCTCAAACATACATATCAAACAATATCCATATCATTACACAAATAATTAATACACACATATCAAACATGTTAAAATACAATATCAATAAAATCCTTGTATAGCCATACACAAATAACTTATACCCATGTAATCTATAAACAAGGATATCAAACGAGTCCTTGCGCCTCGTTTGATATCCTTGTAAAGATAAGTATGAAGTGTGTATTGTTAAAGTTACCCATGTTTGTTATTGCTATACCATCCTTGTATAGTTATACATGGCCATTACCCATAAACTGTTTTTGAGCCTTCCATACAAATACCCAAGGTAGAGATGGGTATATCAAAACAAGTTTTACTATTACATGCTTTACCCATCGAGTGGAAACCGCCGATTGCAAAAAAAAAAATTAATTTCCAACCATCGAGCAGGTTGCCTCGCCGCCATCGCCCGACCTCCCCGGCCATCGTCTGCCCTCTCCGATTGGTTTTTCAAGTCATCGCTCAACCTCTCCGTCACGGCGCGTAAACCGAACTCTAAGATCCGGCGACTTCTCTGTGTAAATCTCTCCGACGACGTCGACGTCGCACGTTTCCGGCGTTCTTGCAGTGTTCGAAGAACATCATCGTCTTGAGAACTGTGATTCGAAATCCAGCTATCCGACAGTTGAGGGAATCGATGTAGCAACGCGCCGTTGACGAGAATACAGGAAAATGAAGACGACGAAGCTCGGAATCGGAGTTGTCTGTAGCTCGATTTCACTGTCTACCATTGATGAACTGTCAAATGAAGAGAAATGAAGAAGACAATGAAGCTTAGATCTGGTCTGGTTTTGTGTGTGATGAATTTCATTTTCTCTTTCCACTTTTTTTCCACGTATTTGTGTTTTCAAACAATAAATATATCTTTATTTATAAAGGGCAAAAATGTCATTCATATATTTAACAAATTATATACACATCTCAAACATACATATCAAACAATATCCATATCATTACACAAATAATTAATACACACATATCAAACATGTTAAAATACAATATCAATAAAATCCTTGTATAGCCATACACAAATAACTTATACCCATGTAATC
The DNA here is from genome assembly GCA_027422505.1 of Craterostigma plantagineum. Lineage (NCBI taxonomy): Eukaryota > Viridiplantae > Streptophyta > Magnoliopsida > Lamiales > Linderniaceae > Craterostigma > Craterostigma plantagineum. The sequence continues at coordinate 7,607,093 of JAPQWV010000038.1, forward strand.
TATAAACAAGGATATCAAACGAGTCCTTGCGCCTCGTTTGATATCCTTGTAAAGATAAGTATGAAGTGTGTATTGTTAAAGTTACCCATGTTTGTTATTGCTATACCATCCTTGTATAGTTATACATGGCCATTACCCATAAACTGTTTTTGAGCCTTCCATACAAATACCCAAGGTAGAGATGGGTATATCAAAACAAGTTTTACTATTACATGCTTTACCCATCGAGTGGAAAAAAGAAACCGCCGATTGCAAAAAAAAAAATTAATTTCCAACCATCGAGCAGGTTGCCTCGCCGCCATCGCCCGACCTCCCCGGCCATCGTCTGCCCTCTCCGATTGGTTTTTCAGGTCATCGCTCAACCTCTCCGTCACGGCGCGTAAACCGAACTCTAAGATCCGGCGACTTCTCTGTGTAAATCTCTCCGACGACGTCGACGTCGCACGTTTCCGGCGTTCTTGCAGTGTTCGAAGAACATCATCGTCTTGAGAACTGTGATTCGAAATCCAGCTATCCGACAGTTGAGGGAATCGATGTAGCAACGCGCCGTTGACGAGAATACAGGAAAATGAAGACGACGAAGCTCGGAATCGGAGTTGTCTGTAGCTCGATTTCACTGTCTACCATTGATGAACTGTCAAATGAAGAGAAATGAAGAAGACAATGAAGCTTAGATCTGGTCTGGTTTTGTGTGTGATGAATTTCATTTTCTCTTTCCACTTTTTTTCCACGTATTTGTGTTTTCAAACAATAAATATATCTTTATTTATAAAGGGCAAAAATGTCATTCATATATTTAACAAATTATATACACATCTCAAACATACATATCAAACAATATCCATATCATTACACAAATAATTAATACACACATATCAAACATGTTAAAATACAATATCAATAAAATCCTTGTATAGCCATACACAAATAACTTATACCCATGTAATCTATAAACAAGGATATCAAACGAGTCCTTGCGCCTCGTTTGATATCCTTGTAAAGATAAGTATGAAGTGTGTATTGTTAAAGTTACCCATGTTTGTTATTGCTATACCATCCTTGTATAGTTATACATGGCCATTACCCATAAACTGTTTTTGAGCCTTCCATACAAATACCCAAGGTAGAGATGGGTATATCAAAACAAGTTTTACTATTACATGCTTTACCCATCGAGTGGAAAAAAGAAACCGCCGATTGCAAAAAAAAAAATTAATTTCCAACCATCGAGCAGGTTGCCTCGCCGCCATCGCCCGACCTCCCCGGCCATCGTCTGCCCTCTCCGATTGGTTTTTCAAGTCATCGCTCAACCTCTCCGTCACGGCGCGTAAACCGAACTCTAAGATCCGGCGACTTCTCTGTGTAAATCTCTCCGACGACGTCGACGTCGCACGTTTCCGGCGTTCTTGCAGTGTTCGAAGAACATCATCGTCTTGAGAACTGTGATTCGAAATCCAGCTATCCGACAGTTGAGGGAATCGATGTAGCAACGCGCCGTTGACGAGAATACAGGAAAATGAAGACGACGAAGCTCGGAATCGGAGTTGTCTGTAGCTCGATTTCACTGTCTACCATTGATGAACTGTCAAATGAAGAGAAATGAAGAAGACAATGAAGCTTAGATCTGGTCTGGTTTTGTGTGTGATGAATTTCATTTTCTCTTTCCACTTTTTTTCCACGTATTTGTGTTTTCAAACAATAAATATATCTTTATTTATAAAGGGCAAAAATGTCATTCATATATTTAACAAATTATATACACATCTCAAACATACATATCAAACAATATCCATATCATTACACAAATAATTAATACACACATATCAAACATGTTAAAATACAATATCAATAAAATCCTTGTATAGCCATACACAAATAACTTATACCCATGTAATCTATAAACAAGGATATCAAACGAGTCCTTGCGCCTCGTTTGATATCCTTGTAAAGATAAGTATGAAGTGTGTATTGTTAAAGTTACCCATGTTTGTTATTGCTATACCATCCTTGTATAGTTATACATGGCCATTACCCATAAACTGTTTTTGAGCCTTCCATACAAATACCCAAGGTAGAGATGGGTATATCAAAACAAGTTTTACTATTACATGCTTTACCCATCGAGTGGAAAAAAGAAACCGCCGATTGCAAAAAAAAAATTAATTTCCAACCATCGAGCAGGTTGCCTCGCCGCCATCGCCCGACCTCCCCGGCCATCGTCTGCCCTCTCCGATTGGTTTTTCAAGTCATCGCTCAACCTCTCCGTCACGGCGCGTAAACCGAACTCTAAGATCCGGCGACTTCTCTGTGTAAATCTCTCCGACGACGTCGACGTCGCACGTTTCCGGCGTTCTTGCAGTGTTCGAAGAACATCATCGTCTTGAGAACTGTGATTCCAGCTATCCGACAGTTGAGGGAATCGATGTAGCAACGCGCCGTTGACGAGAATACAGGAAAATGAAGACCACGAAGCTCGGAATCGGAGTTGTCTGTAGCTCGATTTCACTGTCTACCATTGATGAACTGTCAAATGAAGAGAAATGAAGAAGACAATGAAGCTTAGATCTGGTCTGGTTTTGTGTGTGATGAATTTCATTTTCTCTTTCCACTTTTTTTCCACGTATTTGTGTTTTCAAACAATAAATATATCTTTATTTATAAAGGGCAAAAATGTCATTCATATATTTAACAAATTATATACACATCTCAAACATACATATCAAACAATATCCATATCATTACACAAATAATTAATACACACATATCAAACATGTTAAAATACAATATCAATAAAATCCTTGTATAGCCATACACAAATAACTTATACCCATGTAATCTATAAACAAGGATATCAAACGAGTCCTTGCGCCTCGTTTGATATCCTTGTAAAGATAAGTATGAAGTGTGTATTGTTAAAGTTACCCATGTTTGTTATTGCTATACCATCCTTGTATAGTTATACATGGCCATTACCCATAAACTGTTTTTGAGCCTTCCATACAAATACCCAAGGTAGAGATGGGTATATCAAAACAAGTTTTACTATTACATGCTTTACCCATCGAGTGGAAAAAAGAAACCGCCGATTGCAAAAAAAAAAATTAATTTCCAACCATCGAGCAGGTTGCCTCGCCGCCATCGCCCGACCTCCCCGGCCATCGTCTGCCCTCTCCGATTGGTTTTTCAAGTCATCGCTCAACCTCTCCGTCACGGCGCGTAAACCGAACTCTAAGATCCGGCGACTTCTCTGTGTAAATCTCTCCGACGACGTCGACGTCGCACGTTTCCGGCGTTCTTGCAGTGTTCGAAGAACATCATCGTCTTGAGAACTGTGATTCGAAATCCAGCTATCCGACAGTTGAGGGAATCGATGTAGCAACGCGCCGTTGACGAGAATACAGGAAAATGAAGACGACGAAGCTCGGAATCGGAGTTGTCTGTAGCTCGATTTCACTGTCTACCATTGATGAACTGTCAAATGAAGAGAAATGAAGAAGACAATGAAGCTTAGATCTGGTCTGGTTTTGTGTGTGATGAATTTCATTTTCTCTTTCCACTTTTTTTCCACGTATTTGTGTTTTCAAACAATAAATATATCTTTATTTATAAAGGGCAAAAATGTCATTCATATATTTAACAAATTATATACACATCTCAAACATACATATCAAACAATATCCATATCATTACACAAATAATTAATACACACATATCAAACATGTTAAAATACAATATCAATAAAATCCTTGTATAGCCATACACAAATAACTTATACCCATGTAATCTATAAACAAGGATATCAAACGAGTCCTTGCGCCTCGTTTGATATCCTTGTAAAGATAAGTATGAAGTGTGTATTGTTAAAGTTACCCATGTTTGTTATTGCTATACCATCCTTGTATAGTTATACATGGCCATTACCCATAAACTGTTTTTGAGCCTTCCATACAAATACCCAAGGTAGAGATGGGTATATCAAAACAAGTTTTACTATTACATGCTTTACCCATCGAGTGGAAAAAAGAAACCGCCGATTGCAAAAAAAAAATTAATTTCCAACCATCGAGCAGGTTGCCTCGCCGCCATCGCCCGACCTCCCCGGCCATCGTCTGCCCTCTCCGATTGGTTTTTCAAGTCATCGCTCAACCTCTCCGTCACGGCGCGTAAACCGAACTCTAAGATCCGGCGACTTCTCTGTGTAAATCTCTCCGACGACGTCGACGTCGCACGTTTCCGGCGTTCTTGCAGTGTTCGAAGAACATCATCGTCTTGAGAACTGTGATTCCAGCTATCCGACAGTTGAGGGAATCGATGTAGCAACGCGCCGTTGACGAGAATACAGGAAAATGAAGACGACGAAGCTCGGAATCGGAGTTGTCTGTAGCTCGATTTCACTGTCTACCATTGATGAACTGTCAAATGAAGAGAAATGAAGAAGACAATGAAGCTTAGATCTGGTCTGGTTTTGTGTGTGATGAATTTCATTTTCTCTTTCCACTTTTTTTCCACGTATTTGTGTTTTCAAACAATAAATATATCTTTATTTATAAAGGGCAAAAATGTCATTCATATATTTAACAAATTATATACACATCTCAAACATACATATCAAACAATATCCATATCATTACACAAATAATTAATACACACATATCAAACATGTTAAAATACAATATCAATAAAATCCTTGTATAGCCATACACAAATAACTTATACCCATGTAATCGATAAACAAGGATATCAAACGAGTCCTTGCGCCTCGTTTGATATCCTTGTAAAGATAAGTATGAAGTGTGTATTGTTAAAGTTACCCATGTTTGTTATTGCTATACCATCCTTGTATAGTTATACATGGCCATTACCCATAAACTGTTTTTGAGCCTTCCATACAAATACCCAAGGTAGAGATGGGTATATCAAAACAAGTTTTACTATTACATGCTTTACCCATCGAGTGGAAAAAAGAAACCGCCGATTGCAAAAAAAAAATTAATTTCCAACCATCGAGCAGGTTGCCTCGCCGCCATCGCCCGACCTCCCCGGCCATCGTCTGCCCTCTCCGATTGGTTTTTCAAGTCATCGCTCAACCTCTCCGTCACGGCGCGTAAACCGAACTCTAAGATCCGGCGACTTCTCTGTGTAAATCTCTCCGACGACGTCGACGTCGCACGTTTCCGGCGTTCTTGCAGTGTTCGAAGAACATCATCGTCTTGAGAACTGTGATTCCAGCTATCCGACAGTTGAGGGAATCGATGTAGCAACGCGCCGTTGACGAGAATACAGGAAAATGAAGACGACGAAGCTCGGAATCGGAGTTGTCTGTAGCTCGATTTCACTGTCTACCATTGATGAACTGTCAAATGAAGAGAAATGAAGAAGACAATGAAGCTTAGATCTGGTCTGGTTTTGTGTGTGATGAATTTCATTTTCTCTTTCCACTTTTTTTCCACGTATTTGTGTTTTCAAACAATAAATATATCTTTATTTATAAAGGGCAAAAATGTCATTCATATATTTAACAAATTATATACACATCTCAAACATACATATCAAACAATATCCATATCATTACACAAATAATTAATACACACATATCAAACATGTTAAAATTCAATATCAATAAAATCCTTGTATAGCCATACACAAATAACTTATACCCATGTAATCTATAAACAAGGATATCAAACGAGTCCTTGCGCCTCGTTTGATATCCTTGTAAAGATAAGTATGAAGTGTGTATTGTTAAAGTTACCCATGTTTGTTATTGCTATACCATCCTTGTATAGTTATACATGGCCATTACCCATAAACTGTTTTTGAGCCTTCCATACAAATACCCAAGGTAGAGATGGGTATATCAAAACAAGTTTTACTATTACATGCTTTACCCATCGAGTGGAAAAAAGAAACCGCCGATTGCAAAAAAAAAAATTAATTTCCAACCATCGAGCAGCGTTGCCTCGCCGCCATCGCCCGACCTCCCCGGCCATCGTCTGCCCTCCCCGATTGGTTTTTCAAGTCATCGCTCAACCTCTCCGTCACGGCGCGTAAACCCAACTCTAAGATCCGGCGACTTCTCTGTGTAAATCTCTCCGACGACGTCGACGTCGCACGTTTCCGGCGTTCTTGCAGTGTTCGAAGAACATCATCGTCTTGAGAACTGTGATTCGAAATCCAGCTATCCGACAGTTGAGGGAATCGATGTAGCAGCGCGCTGTTGACGAGAATACAGGAAAATGAAGACGACGAAGCTCGGAATCGGAGTTGTCTGTAGCTCGATTTCACTGTCTGCCATTGATGAACTGTCAAATGAAGAGAAATGAAGAAGACGATGAAGCTTAGATCTGGTCTGGTTTTGTGTGTGATGAACTTCATTTTCTCTTTCCACTTTTTTTCCACGTATTTGTGTTTTCAAACAATAAATATATCTTTATTTATAAAGGGCAAAAGTGTCATTCATATATTTAACAAATTATATACACATCTCAAACATACATATCAAACAATATCCATATCATTACACAAATAATTAATACACACATATCAAACATGTTAAAATACAATATCAATAAAATCATTGTATAGTCATACACAAATAACTTATACCCATGTAATCTATAAACAAGGATATCAAACGAGTCCTTGGAGGTAAAGCAGATATTTCAAGCTTGTGCTCCTTTTTGGGGCTTGCCCGAAAGATATTGTGAACTTCTTACAACCAACCAATTCCAAAAGCATGTGAATCCTAGGTTAAGCCCATTAAGTATCACTAGGCCCAATCAGTATCACTAAAATAAGATAAATTGAAATCACAATAAACAAAACATTTTTTTTTCATTGTGTATCCTGCTATGGAACAACCACGGCTTTCAACTGAACTAATCCCCTGACCTGTGGGACCCTGACCCTCCACAGGCCACATAAAAATCACTAATAGTGCGTTTGGATTCGTGTATGAATGAATTGCCCGATTTTAAATTATGAATTTCAAAATCGTAATTTCAAATCCAAATTCACCGTTTGGCAAATATTAGGATTTCGAATTTGGATTTCAAAACAGAGCTTGGGGAGCTCGTGAAGTTCGTCGAACTCGAATTATAACTTTTTCTAAAATAATTTAAAAGTACAAAATAAAATAAAATAAAAATCATGAATAATATATAAAAAAGAAAACAAGCTCGTGAGCCGACTTGCGAGCTTTCGAGTGCCCACAAGTGAGCTCGAGCTCGAGCCGGCCGCGACCGTGACGAGCTCGACCTCGACAAGAGCTCGTCCAGCTCAAGCAGTCTCATTCGCGATTCCATGACAAGCTCAAGACGGCTCATTGAGATTGTGAATCGGCTCGACTCACCGTCCACCTCCTAATTATTATTATTATTATTATTATTATTATTATTATTCATTATTATTATTTATTATTATACTATTATTGCTATACTATTATTATCGGTTACGAAAAACTCGTTACGTGCTCAACTTTGGATTTCGAAAACGGACCATTTGACACGGAATTTCATATCCGACGAATTATAGAGTTTTTGGATTTTTCCCTCGGTTTTGGGCAAAATCGAAATTCAAATCGGTGCGATTGCCAACAGAGGATTTGAGCGAAATCCGGAATTCAAATCGAAATCAGGAATCCAAACGGGGCATAAATTAAATTTGGCGAAAATGTGAATCTCATTATCAACTATCAAACGATCACAATTTCCAACGGTGTTAATCATTTAGTTATGCGATTAGCCCAAGTAAATGTCCATGTGTTATTTTGGATCCATCACCAACCAACACCAAGAGGATTTAACAACATTTATTTGATCACATAATTACAAATGTCTAAATCGAATAAATTCTTTAATCTAAAACTGAAATCAATTAGCTGTCGAGTAACAACGTTGTCCTATTATGACCAGCTTGAAAACTGACAAGCTATGCATTTATTTTCTCAATGCATGGAGATGGACATGGCATAAATAAAATAATATAAGGGTCTTTACACGTAAATACCAATTTGATAAAAACTTATAACTTAGTATCCTATAAAGATTTTTTTATATGTACGTACCTAATAGAATAAATTTTTTGCACATAGGTACCCTCCGCCGTAGGTACGTATTAGCACATTTAGGTACCATATAGCATCGTATTGTGATACGTAATACGTTGAGAAAATGATACTTCGTATTAGCACATTTAGGTACCCTATGCAATCGTATAGGGTAACGTATAAAGGCGTAACACGGTACGCTATGCACACATAGAAAGATACGGTCGTTACACATAAACAGGTACAAACAGTAAATCGGATACCTATCTGTAAAAATTTCTGACATAGGTACTTATTTGTAATTTTTTTATTCAAGTGGGTATTCATGTGTAATTATACATAAACTAATGCATGTTGTACTAGTAAATATTTAATATTATTACAACAGCCTATTTGCAACTTACATTTAATAAACTATATAGAGATCTCAACGGACGTGGTGAAGGTCTCAACTCTCGTAGTCTAACAAACATATTACAATATGTTTATCCCCATTGAATAATATATATGTGGGATCATTATAACATGACGGATCTTATTCCTTTTCCCATTATTATCACTTAAGAAAATCGAGATGACGTATGCTTTCTCTTACACAAACTTCATACCTAAACCTAACCTTGTCTTAAACCTACTATTTCTTGATATGAGCCCGAAAAACGATAATTTTTAACAAATAAGATGTTGAAAGCCGAAGCTCTTTAACACATCAATTTAATCTTATCAACTTGATTTCAAATCCCAACACGACAAAAACACAGAAACACTACAAATAAAAACGCCATGTCGTCGCATGCATAATAAAGAAAAACACGCACACGCCAAAAAACGCACACTTTTCCCTTCCCCGAGAAGAGCTCAAAAACCAAGAACATGACCGTCACCAGCGCCGCCGCATCACCGCCGACCGCCACCAGCCGCGACGGAGAGGTGGTGGAGGAAGTCTCCCTAGTGGTGCCGGAGACGGACGACCCTTCCCTGCCGGCGCTCACCTTCCGCACGTGGTTCCTAGGCCTCGCCTCGTGCGTTTTCTTGGTCTTCTTCAACACCTTCTTCTCCTTTCGAACTCAGCCCATGAGCATCTCCACGGTGATGACTCAGATCGCCGTGCTGCCCGCCGGGCGGCTCATGGCGGCGGTCCTGCCCGAGGGGCAGCGCACGCCCTTCGGCGGGCGGTGGAGGTTCAGCCTAAATCCTGGCCCGTTCAACGTCAAGGAGCACGTGCTCATCACCGTCATGGCCAACGGCGGGGCGGTGGGCGGCGGCGTCGACGTCTACGGCATGGGAATCGTTATGGTGATGAAGAGTTATTACAAGCTAGGCCTGAGCTTCTTCGTCGCTCTGCTTATCTCTCTCACCACTCAGGTATTATTATATTAGTGTAGTTGGGTTAATTATTTTTTTAGTTGGGGTAGCATTCTATGGACACATAAATCGACATGTCGCAATTTTAGTATAACAAAAAATGAAGTAATTTGAGGACAATTAAAGCCGGAAATAATCAAAATTTAGTCGGGATTAAATTCTGGAGAAAAATCAGCTACGAGCTTAGATTTTCTGCTATAATTGACATCAAATTGCTTCAATTTTAAAATTTATTGTTACGTACGTTACGTATATATTATGGGATGCGTTATAGGCCAAACTAGGGCGTCTCAATTTTAGGACAATATGTTCGGCAAATGAAGCAATTTGAAGACAATTAACGCCCGAAAGCTAATTTCAGACAGATTTAGCGCCGGAAAAAAAAAAATTCAACTTGAAAATTAGGTTTCCGACAATTGTCCTAAATTGCTTCAATTTCGAAAATTCTTATTACGTATATCACGCATATCTGATGGGATGGCGTTCTACGGAACCCTAAAAACTAAAGTCTCGTAAGTTTAGGGCAATAAGTTTGTACAACGCCATCCCCCAACATACAGGCAGGCCCATAAATAACTCACGAAAATTAATGGGTATCAAACTCAATCTCATATTCGATAAATTGAAGAAGTAGGACTTGCATATTAGCTCGTGCCTACTCCCTAGGGCTAAGCAAAAATATCCGAAATCGGATTCCGATCCGGCATACAATTTTCAAAACCCGAAAAAACGGATATCTGATTTTAAAAATCGGATCAGATACGAATAGTGGTTTGTCTAAAATAGCCCAAAAAGAAAAATGAAAGTCCAAAATGAAAAAGAAATCTTCAAAGTAGAATATTTAAATTTATACCATTATTTTAATATTGCAAAAAAATTTGTTAGAGATTAAAATATAAAAAGCATAAACACATCGAGATGCAAATTAAAAAATTAATGTGAATTTGTGGTATCGTGTTTATTATTTATTATGTAATTTCGAATCTTACGTTCACATACCGTGTAAATTACTATGTGTAGAAATTCTTATATGAACAAATATATCTTTTTATATTGATATGAAATAACCAAAAAAAAAAAAAATTCAAAGAAAAATATAAGAAAAATAAATTTAAAAACCGGATGCGAACATCCAGTTAAAATATCCAAATAAAGCGGATATTCGATTTTCGGATATTCGTTTAAAACCGGACCGGATACGGATATCATTTCTCGATATCCGGATCCGAAAATCCGGATATCCAGTTTTGCTCACCCCTACTCACACTATCAATTAGTTTCAGAGTGGAATCCACAAGCTTATATGAGCTTGGAACGAAAAAATGATGTTAGAATCTGAACACAAGCTTATTTTTTTGGTCCTACGCATCTGTGTAATGAAAGATATTGGGATACGGATGGGCCGGACTGCTTCGGAGATACCTTGTCGACCCCGCCGAGATGTGGTGGCCATCGAACGTCGCCCAAGTTTCTCTCTTCAGGTAAGTTTTTTCCCTACAATTCGAGACAAAAATAACGTACGACTAACTTTCAGCGTTTCCTTTCGATCAGAGCGCTCCACGAAAAGGAGCCGAGAAAATCGAAGGACATGACGAGGATGAAGTTCTTCCTCGTCTTCATGGCTTCGAGCTTCGCCTACTACTCATTCCCGGGATACCTAATGCCAATCCTGACCTTCGCCTCGTGGCTTTGCTGGTTCTTCCCCCGAAACATAACCGCCCAGCAAGTCGGGTCGGCCTACCACGGGCTCGGGCTTGGCTCGTTCACCCTCGACTGGGCCGGGATTTCAGCATACCACGGAAGCCCTTTGGTGACTCCCTTCGTCACCATACTCAACGTAGCTCTGGGCTTCGTCATGTTCATATACGTCATCATACCTCTCTTCTACTGGAAGTTCGACACCTTCGATGCACGGAAATTCCCCATCTTCTCGAATCAGCTGTTTACTTCTTCGGGCCAGAAGTACGATATCGATAGGGTTTTGACGCCTGGGTTTCAGCTCAACACGACGGCTTATGAAGGGTACAGCAAACTCTACATGAGCCCTCTGTTTGCTCTGTCGATTGGGAGCGGTTTTGTGAGGATCACCGCGATTATATCGCACGTTCTGCTCTTCCATGGCAGGTTTGTGTTACTGTTTGTTCTTACGTACAATGTAAGATTCTTGATCCTGGAATTTAACTTTCTGGGCCGTTTTTCCATGGCTACAGTGACATCTGGAGGCTGACTAGTTCGGCGACGAGCAACGTAAAGGAAGATATACACAGGAAGCTAATGAAGAGCTACAAGCAAGTCCCAGATTGGTGGTACCTAATCGTATTGCTTGCTAGCATTCCTCTTCCTTTGTTGATGTCTTTCGTGTGGAAAGATCAGCTTCAGCTTCCATGGTGGGCGATGCTCTTAGCCTTTGGATTGGCTTGGCTCGTCACTTTACCCATCGGAGTCATCCAAGCAACTACGAACCAAGTAATGAATGAACATCAAGAAACTTTTCATAGCAGAAAAGATAAAAGATTCATAGTTTGCCGACTGACAATGATTTTCTATCGATCTATCACCGTATATATGCAGCAACCTGGGTACGACGTGGTCGCACAGTTCATCGCGGGGTATCTGTTGCCCGGAAAACCGATCGCCAACTTGGTTTTCAAGGTGTACGGACGAACCAGCGTCGAGCACGCACTATACTTCTTACAGGACCTAAAGCTCGGCCATTACATGAAAATCCCACCGAGAAGCATGTTCGCAGCTCAGGTGTTTGTTATAATTCCTCTTCGAAATCGTACTTCGAAACTAGCATGATTTGACCTTTTTTTACCGTTTCTTTTTTCAGCTTGTGGGGTCCATAGTTTCCGGCACGGTGAACCTCCTAGTGGGGTGGTGGATGCTCGGAAACATCCCAAACATGTGCGACGTCAGCGCCCTCCACCCAGAGAGCCCATGGACGTGCCCTAAGTTCCGATTCGTCTTCGACACCTCCGTCATATGGGGCTTGATCGGACCCCAGAAATTGTTCGGACCAAACGAGACCTACAGAAACCTCGTATGGCTGTTCCTAATCGGCGCCGTCCTGCCGTTGCCAGTCTGGGCGGCGAGCAAGGTCTACCCAGAGAAGAAATGGATACCGCTCATCAACATACCAGTGATAACGTACGGTTTCTCAGGGATGCCGCCGGCGACGCCGTCGAACATCGCCAGCTGGATTATTACGGGGATGGTGTTCAACTACGCCGTGTTTAGGTATAGGAAGGATTGGTGGTCGAGGTACAACTACGTCTTGTCGGCCGCGCTCGACGCCGGCACGGCGTTCATGGGCGTTTTGCTGTTCTTTGCGCTGCAAAATCAGGGCAGGGATTTGAAGTGGTGGGGTACGGATTTAGACCACTGCCCTTTGGCTTCTTGCCCGACGGCGCCGGGGATTTCTGTCGAGGGTTGCCCTGTGTTTTAGCTTAGCTGATCTTCCATGTAATGTAACTATCAGAGGCAATAACGTTCAATCAAATCTCAGATGGATCAATAACGTCATTTTTCATCAGATTTTTCACCATCTCTGTTGTATTTTTTCTCGAGAAACCCATTCGTTAAATGGGGATGGCAATGGGGCGGGTCCGGACCCAAATCCGCCCCGAAATAACCGGGTTTTACCCGATAATCCGGGTCTCGGGGCGGGTCCCGGGTCTCAAAAGAAGAAATCCGGCCGGGTCCGGGGCGGGTCCCGGACTGGCCAAACCCGCCCCGGAAATATATTATTATAATTCAATTCGTAATTACGCATTATATAGATTTATTGCTAATAGTATGAATAGAAATTTGGTTGTTCTAATGGTAGAGGTTTGGTATTATAAACGTTAAGTTCGCGGGTTCGAGTCTCAACCATTGCATTTCTCCATTTTATCTTTTAAAAAGTAAAAAAGGAAACAAAAAAATAAGAAAAAGAAAAAAATCAATATAACCGGGTCTGGCAGGTCAGACCCGGTTTGTTCGGGTCCGACCCGGGGCGGGGCGGGTCTCGGGTCTCCTTAAAAATGGGTCCGGCCAAACCCGACCCATACCCGCCCCGTTGCCATCCCTAATTAAGAAGGAGACGATGATATACAGCAAGGCCCCTGTAGAAGCCCAAACGAATATCTTAAACATTGGCCCATTTACTGTAAGATGCATTCTTAGTTCTTACAGTGAGGTTGATGCTCCGCCGACACGGTCACGTTTCCCGGTAATAATCGGCTTCAGCTCCGCCTCAAGGTACGCGTCTTTTGAAGCATCTATGCATCGCACTTCATTTACCTCGTGATGGTAGTTCTGTTTTTACGTCGTAGCAGAACTTTCTATTTGTTGTAATCTTTGAGGTCGTCTGATTTTATGTCCTTGATTCTGGCTCTGGGTTTATGTTTCTATCTGCCACTGCCAAGGTTTCTGTTTTTCTTATGACTCGAATCTCAGGCTTTTCAGCGGCAATTTAATTAGATGGAAAGTGTTCGAAGAGCTGTTCTAAGTTCCATGAGGATTCCCATCTCTGTAAGAATGAGATTCGTCTCCGAAGGCTTTTCTAGCCGAAGCTGTTCGCATCTTCGATTACTGCGTTTTTGCAGCACTGCCATGAGCTCGAAGGAGGACGAAGTGCTAGGTCGAGTGCTCAAGCTTGTGAAGAACTTCGACAAAGTCGATCCCACTAGGGTAATGATTAGTTGCTTCGATACGTCGATCTTTCCTTTTCGACGTGATTTGACACTTACTTCCGTTTGAGTTTAGGTTACAGAAAAAGCTCATTTTCAGAAGGATCTGAGCCTCGACAGCTTGGACAGAGTGGAACTCGTTATGGCCCTCGAAGAAGAATTCTCTGTCGAGATTCCCGAGGCAGAAGCAGATAAGCTTAAGTGTTCCGTTGATGTCGCCAGATATATAGCTTCTCAGCCCAATGCTGATAGCTCGACGAACCCTTAACTCAATCTTTGTCGTTTGCTAGCTACGAATTTACCTTAGATTACGATTTCGTTCTACTCTGCAACGTTTAATCTTTGCGGCGTTTTTCTTGGACGATATTTCTCTCTGTGACACCCGTTATACATTTCAATGAAGTTTCAAGCTTTTTATGGTATATGTTTCTTCGTCAGCTTGTAAGAATAGGTTCTTGCAGAAGAAGAGCAGAGCAGATTCTATGCAGAAGTGTAACCAGAATTGGGTCTGGTTTAAGGTATATTTGTAATGGAATTATTCTGTAATCATGATCTAAATCTAGTAAATGTGCAGTTACAATGTTGCCAGCAAAACCGAGATGTCAGGGCTTCCACAGACAGAAATAAACAAACAGAAAAAAAAAAAAAAAAGAAAGAAAGGTCCCTGAAAACATTTCTGTTGATCTTCAGAGGTAAGTAAAACAGTCAGATTTTGATCCCCTCTCGAAATCCATCGAAAGATCGAAGCTTTTTCCTTTTTCAAGATTTCTCTTTTTGCGTTCTTGGGCGCGACGGAGCACAAACATGTTCGGTTTTAGGGTAAGAACTCGACAGAATAGCTGGAATGGATCTCCAGGAACCGTAAATTCTCCAAATTCCATCAATTCGCCCCAACACGTCGAAAATTCTCCAGCCGAAATCGACACCAGCGCCCCCTTCGAATCCGTTCGGGCGGCTGTCAGCTTATTCCGAGACGCCGGCTCTCCTTCGAAAATGCCCGTGACCAAGAAATCAAAGGCCGAAGAGGTAATGTAATGATAAAAATCAGAGCAGTTTTCTTGATTTGATCATCTTTCTGATAATGCTCTGTTATCTGCATGTCTGATTCTTTCATGGTTGCAGAGAGTGTTAGAGAAGGAGACACAGCATCACATGATAGCCCGAGAGCTCGACTACTACAAGCACGTAATAAGGGCCGCCGAGCAGGAAAAATTCCAGGCTTTCGAGGACCTCCAAAAGGCCAATCGAACCCTCCAAGAACTCACGAACAAGCTTGAAAACCTCAGCGAATCGAAGCAGGCGTCCATCAAAGCAACAGAAGAAGCCATAGCCCGAGCCTTGGAGCTCGAGCAGCAGAAGCAAATCAAGGACCAAATGGGCAGCAGCGATGCGTGGAAGGCGAACGTAGACAGCGAAAGAGAGTCCCACAAGTCCACCGCCGGCGAACTGATCGCCGGAAAACAGAGCCTTAGGAACCTCAGGCTAGACTTCGACGCAGCCTTGGAAGCAAAGGTGGCCGCTTTTCAAGAGGCTGAGGAAGCTAGGCAGAGGATTAAGGCGAACGAGGAGAGAAAAGGGATTCTCTTGAGTGAGATTTCGACGACTCGTGGGGCCCTCGATCAGGTGAGGTGGGCCTCGCTCGAGGCCGAGGATGAGAACTTGAAGCTCGTAGCAGAGAGGGAAGTTAGGGTAATCGTGCACAAGTCAGCCATGGAAGAAGCTAAGAGGGAGATTAAGCGACTGAGGGAAGAGTACGGCGTGGAAGAGAATCTTGAGGAGAAATTGGAGGAGACGAACGAAGCCATCAAAGTGCTGAGGGATCAGCTGAAGGACGTTCGTTCTTCAGACCTGAATTCGCTGAAGTCTGCTGTTTTCGAACTCGAAAATGCTAAGAAGACCTTCCAGGAAATCGCCGAAGAAGAAGCTTCACTGAGGAGCTCAGTTGATGTGCTCAGATCACAGTTGGAGGAAACTGAGAAGGAACGTACAGAATCCAAGATGAAGGCTTCCGAGGCAGAATCGAAAATCGAGCAGATGGAGGGAGAGCTCGAAAGCTTAAGGGCAGAGCTCGATTCGATCGCGTCGAAGAACTCGTTCGAAGAAATGCAGACGAATCTGCAGAATCTGTTAACGGAGGTCGAAAGGGATACCCAAGAAGCACAAGGGATCAAAAGGGAAGTCTCCATACTCGAACACGAAGCAGAAATCTTTAAAATCTCAGAGAAGGAAAACGAAGGGAAGCTTCAAGCTGCACTAAGGGAAGCAGAGGAGGCGAAGCGAGCGGTGGAAATCGCCGACGAGAGGATGAAAGATTCTCCCAGGGCCGACTCGGCGGCTAGGAAGATCAGAATTTCGGCGGAGGAGTTTTCGTCGATGAAGAAGAAGGTGGAGGAGACGAAGAACGAGGCTGAGATGAAGGTCGCCACGGCCATGGCGCAGGTGGAATCCATCAAGGGGAATGAGAAGCAGGCGTTGGAGAGGACGGAGGCTTTTTCCGAGGAGAATGAGTATCTGCAGTCTGAGATCGAAGATGCTCTGAAGAGGGCTGAGATGGCCGAAGCTGCGAAGAAGATCGTTGAAGATGAGCTCTGTAAATGGAGACAGAAGGAACTGTTTGAAGGCGGAGAGGCTTCGAGTTGAAGGAAACTATGTTGTCTTCGTTTTCTTTGTGAAGTTAGTTTGTTTATTAGGAGTTTGATGAGCTATGGCTGGCGATGGCCAAATGGCAACAACATCATGTGCTTTTTTTTTTTTACCTTATTTTTTTTTATTTAAATCGACATTATGGGCCATAGATATCGAAATCTTGAAAGCCCAAGAAACATTGGGGATTTGCTCGTTAAGTTTAGCCCATTGCAGTATTCTAGGTTAATTTCTATGAATTCATAAAAATCGATTCTCTTCATATCTTCCAATTTCACGTGAAATTTAGGGTTTTTATGTCGATCGCTGTGTAGCCGAGAAGAAAATAAGTGAGCTAGTGGCAGATGAGGTTTGCCTCACACTCCTGAATGGCTTTATACTCATGAATTAGTTGTTCCGACTACCGCGTTGAGCGTTTTCTGTGTGAATTTGGTCAATATATTGGCAAATGTGGTATGCTTTGGGATGTAATTTCTGGTTTTTGTTGTTTTAACTTGACGCTCTATGAATGGAACTGGAGATTTGAGCTAGTCTTCTGTTAATTGTCCTCCTATTCCATGGTACACCTACTCAGATCAGTTGCTCTTTGATTTGTTTCAGGAATTGGGAAATTCCCATAGAGTTTGACCTTTAGGAATTATTGCATGGCGAGCTTAGATCGTATGTAGACATGAAGTGACCTGTGAGTGTGAGTTTGACACAATTGTATTTTCATATCCCTATACTTGCGAAGGAGATTGAGCCTTGTCGATCAATGTATGGGCGTGGAGGCCTTGATCGTTTCAGAAAAGCCCAGTCCTCTGAACCTTTCTCTGTCAATAGTAATACCAAGTCAGCTGCACAACCCACTTTTAAGGAGCCTACCCATGTTCCATCAGCTTCAACTGGCCAAGGATATGAATCATTTAAACAAAATCAAGGTTTGCAGAATCAGAATCCTACGCAAAAGAATTTGGCCCTAGATTCTGTCCCTAATCAGCCCTTGACTCCAATTGGGGGTGGCCAGTCCGATTGGCAGCCCCCTGATTGGGCGATTGAGCCACGCCGTGGTGTTTACTACCTTGACGTCGTAAAGGAAGGGGAGGTTCTTGACAAGATTAATTTGGACAAGCGTAGGCATGTCTTTGGCAGACAGTTTCATACGTGTGATTTTGTGCTTGATCACCAGTCGGTATCCCGTCAGCATGCTGCCGTTGTGCCTCATAAAAATGGGAGGTCTGTTTCTTGTTGCTCTCATTTCACAAAGTTCATTTTAGTTTGTTTGATGTACGTATCATTTTTCGTCTTAGACATAAGCTGCTAGATTTGATTGATTTATCATTATGTCCTTGCTTCTGGTACCTATGCTTGTTTGTCTATCTGTTTTCTTCTATAAGATTAACAGAATTTGGGCTCCACTGTACTAGTCAATGTGGAGGGCAGTAGATGTTTGTAATTTGCACTGCGCTAGCTTTACAGTGCGTTAACTGATTCAATTTCCTTTCGTGAAGTGATGTGATCACATTGACTGACGTTATATACCTCTCTCTCTCACAGCATCTACGTAATTGATTTAGGGTCTGTACACGGTACGTTTGTCGCGAATGAGCGACTGACAAAAGATTCCCCTGTCGAGTTAGAGGTTGGACAATCACTGCGATTTGCAGCTTCGACTCGAACGTACATTCTTAGGAAGAACGAAGCAGCCCTTTTGCCCCCACCGCCCTCAAATATCGATTTGCCTCCACCGCCTGATCCTTCAGATGAAGAAGCAGTCTTGGCTTATAACACATACGTCAATCGTACTCTCAATGGATTGAAAAGAACCGAAGAACCATCTAATGGAAGTTTGGAAGTAAAGAGAGATGACCCACCAACAGAGAGAGCTCGAAAAAGAATCAGAAGAACTAAGGTAACATTTAAGGATCAGTTCGGCGGGGAGTTGATTGAAGTCGTTGGATATTCTGATGGCGCTGACGTAGAGACAGAGCCTGGGCCAATTGGTGTTAAAGAAGGCAGTCTTGTGGGCAAATACGAATCCCTTGTACAGATTACCGTAATACCGAAAGGGAAGGAGAAGGAACAGTCTTCTGTAAGGGAAACCGTTGCCTCCAACTCAGGCGTAACTGATAAGCTTAAGGAAGTTCTAGAGAAAGTCAGAGCTCCTCCAAAGCCCGTTGGAGGAATATACGACGATCTTTACGATGGATCGCTTTCTGCTAACGTGGGCTCATCTTGGGCTTACACGAAGGGCAGAGAAGAAGAACCTCCAAGCGGGTTTAAGGGAAACGATTCCAACGACAAAATGGAGAAATCCCAATCCAGTGGAGCAGGCAATGATGATGACAGTGATGATCTATTTGGCTAATACTTGAATAGTATCCTGTGAATTTGCAGAAGGTACGACTTAGCTGTTGAAAATTTATTACACTGCATTTCTTGCTTTGAGGTTTCGTTTCGCCTACTTATGCAAAAAGTTCCCACCGTTTGGAACGTTGGAAATGTGTAATTTTACGAGCTTCTTCCCATCGCTTGAATGAAATCAGAGTCATTTGTTGTTTTTTTCTTCCCATAATTGACTGTTATCTTCAAACTTTACATGCCTGTAAGGACTGGATTATGAAATAGCTTTATTGTGTTGGATCTAAGAAGTGTGGAACTCTGTTATTTAGGCTTACAGCAAAGGCAGAGAAAGATGGAAATCTCTGGGCACATATACATTCATACATTACTCGTATATATTCATTACAAGTAGTTGCCAAATGAAAGACCCATATGAGGGAACACAAAAGCTTCATTCTGAGTTTTCCGAGTGAATGCCCTCGTTCTCAAAAATAAAGAATTACTAATATAAAAGATAAAATAAAATTACACCAATCAATTCCCCTCCGACAACAAAGATCTCAGCTAGAAATACTCGAACTCAACGTACGAACCACCGTTTGAACTCCCTCCGCCTCCTCCTCCGCCGCCGTCGTTATTACTGTTACCGCCGCCGCCGCCTTCATTACCCTTAAGATTATCGCCGCCGCCGTCGGCCATCTTCTTCTCCAGCGCGCCGGAATGATCCTTACCGCTCTTAAACTGCGTGAAGTCAACCACGTCGGGTATGTACGGCGGCGGCGCGCTCCTCACCAGCGCCCAATTGACGCCTTCGAAGAATGGGTGCTGCTTTATCTCCGTCGCGCCCCTCTTATAAGCAATCCTCTTTTGGGGCTCCTTGACGAGCAAACCCTTGATCAGGTCACGCGCCACCGCGCTCGCCTGAGGCGCATCCGGGAACTTCAGCGGCTGACCCACCACGTTGAACAGCGTCGCCTTGTTTCCGTTCCCCTTGAACGGCGTCGTCCCGTGGAGCAACTCGTACAGGAAGATCCCAAACGTCCACCAGTCGACGGCGCTGCCGTGACCCTCGCCGCGTATGATCTCCGGCGCCAGATACTCGTGGGTTCCCACGAACGACATCGATCGGACGTTCGTCGGCTCCGCCATCAGCTCCGGCAAGGAGTTGGCGCTGTGGCCCAGCCCGAAATCCGACTTCGATTTCCTCGTCTTCTTCGACGGCAGCAGGCGAGGGAAGAAGAAGGACGACGGCTGTATGCATCCTCGGACTAAATTCTGGTCGTCGATTAGTCCGCCGGCGTTCGAATCGCCGGCGTTCCCCGAATGGGTCGACGACGATTTCACCAGCGTCGGACTCACCGAGCAGCGCAGCGAAAGGTCGAAATCCGACAACATTATGTGCCCTTCTTCTCTGACGAGGACATTCTCAGGCTTCAGATCTCTGTAAACTATCCCTAACATGTGAAGGTACTCTATGGCCAGCAAAACCTCCGACGCATAAAATCTGCAGAAAAAAGAAAATAAAATGAAAAAAAAAAAAAAAAAAAAATTGCCTCGAGAGCTTTCTTCAAAAAAGCCGAAATCTCGACCTAGCAGCTTCCTCGGTGAAGTGCTTATTGGGCTGCTTTTGCCTAAGCGAGTGAAGGTTACCGCCGCTGCAGAACTCCATTACAAGGCAATAAAACTTCTCGGTCTCGAAATAAGAGTAGAGCGTCGGCAAGAAAGGGTGGTCGAGCAATCCGAGGATCTCCCTCTCCGTCTGAGCACGGAGGAGCTTGTTTCTGCTGGCGAGCGAGCCCTTGTCCATAACCTTCATAGCGAAGAAGGTGTTCGTCCCGAGAAGCTCGACGAGGTAGACGCTTCCTATGTCTCCGTAGCCGAGCCTTTTCAGCAGGCGAAAGTTGCTCAACCCCAACGGAGGTTGGTCCCGAGGGAAGGAGTTAATCGCGTCCCACCTTACGTCGCCGCCGGTGTGCGGCTTCAGAGGCGCGGCGGCGGCGCTGTCTAAGCTGTCGCTGCGGCTGTTCCATCCTAGGTTTACGGCCTTGCCGGCCGACGGCGGCGGTAATAAGCTGCTGGCGGCGGATCCTCCGCCTGGGCTGGGTAAGGGTCTCGAATACGAACCGCCGTCGGTCTTCCTTGGCCCGTTGGGTGACTTCTGGTGGGTCTGAGATGGGGTGGCGTTTTTGGTGGGGTCGATCGATATGGGCTCGCACGGCGAGACGCGGTGGAGATTGGGTGCTCTCTTCGGGAGGTTGTCGGGCTTTTTGGATTCTTGTAAGAAATTGGGATCACTTGCCGGGTGATCGTCGTCTGCCGGCGGCGGGAGACTCATTATTTCTGCAGATGATTGAAAATCTTATGGGGAAAAAAGAACATCAAGAAATTAATTAAATTCTAGCTGAAGAAGACAAAGGATCGAGCTTTTTAGCAAGTATGCCAAGAACCGTGTTACCTATTATTGCAGCAAGCTTCGGAATTAACGCGAAAAATTGAATCTTTAGAGCAATGGCAAGGATCTCATCGCAAGCAAGAACTGAGAAATCAGAGAACTAACGTAGAAGGGGAAAATAGAATAACCTGTCTTATATTTATATGAAATGAATATTCCATGCATTAATTCGAGGGATGGTCTTGGCCTGAGAAGCTCTTTGTTTGATCATAAACGGCCATTTTTCGTTGCTAATGGGAAGCTTTTTGGGTTATGTTGTGCCTACTCTATCTATGGTTGTTGTTGACACAATCCATCAACGTCTGGTTTGTTAGAGACAAATGCGGTCCAAGGAAAAATATAAATGGAAATCCATTAAATGAAGAAATATATAGTGAGGATGTTATTCCTATTTAAAATAGGAACAAACATATTGGTGAGACGTGGAGGGATGTTACATGAAAAAAGATTGAAGAAGGTGACGTGAATTTCGGCATCTGAATTTGCCTAAGTCCTCTCCCATTGTTTTGAAATATCCATCTATCTATCTATTTTATTAAAGGAGACCAAATGATGTTTGGGTTGTCAATTTCAATTAATAATATTTTTTTTTGGTAGAATGAAATTTCATTTGCCACATCGCGCAACGAGATTTTACATAACCCTCAGCTATTTACAAGTAAATGAACAAATATATCGAAATAGACTAGAGTTAGCTACTTTCTGCACATTACTAAAATTCATCAATCTCCCCTTAATCTCTCGAATGATCAATGCAGCGAGTTGTTCCACTGTCTTCCAGCCGTCCTCTGAGTGCCATCTGTGGTTTCTTTCTCGCCATATGTAATATAACATAGCAGATATGCATGCCATGCGAAGCCCCTGCTGAACATTGCGCTTACTCCCTCGCATTCATCCATTCTGTCAGCTCCTCAAATTTACTGAATTGTTCCTTAATGCAGACCCAGGCAGTAAGTTTTCCAGCAATGCGTTGGCAGAATGCGCATTCAAGGAATAGATGCTCCACTGATTCCTCTGTTATTCCACAGAGGCGACACTTAGCATCAGTGACATTAATCCCCCAGCTGATTAGCCTATCAGTAGTTAGTATTTCCCTTTGGACCAGTAGCCAGATGAAGAAAGAATGCTTAGGAATGTTGAATTTATTCCAAGTAGCTCGAAAGAACAGAAATAAAGGTTGATCTCCCTTGAGCCATTGAGAGCCAGATTTAGCTGAGTACACTCCATCTGCTGCAGCTATCCACCTTTGATTCATGTATCCGCCCCTGAATTTTTCCTTCAAGCTAAGGAGTTTTTTCCAGTACCAACAAGAATCGACTGCTGGCCTATATTCCCAGAAATCAGCGCCCTTCAAGTAGATCACGTTTATCCATTTAATCCATAGAGAGTCTGCTTTCCTATTGATGTCCCACATCTGTTTACCCACTAAAGCTTTGTTCCATGTTACACAATCCCTCAAGTTCAAACCCCCTTTGATCCGTGTTAGACAGACTTTTTCCCAGCTAATCAATGGTAAGCATCTGCCCTGTTTCTTTGTTCCCCACAAAAAGACTTTGCATACTTGATCCACCTTCTTCGCAACAGACTTAGGTAGCATGAAAACGGAGCCCCAATATCCATGTGTGGCTAGTAGAACTGAGTTTATCAAGCACAGTCTGGCTGCGTACGATAGATTTCTGGTGGTCCAACACCTTATCCTAGCTACTATTTTCTCAACAAGGATTTGGCAGGCAGTTCAAGACCATTTGGTGGGGGGAGAGAGGGACTCCCAGATATCTCATGGGAAATGATCTAAGCTGAAATCCAGTAATTCCAACCATCTGAGCAGCAGTGGTGGCATTGACCCCAGCTAGGAGCAAATTAGATTTTTGTTGATTTGCTTCTAGTCCAGAAACAAGATAAAACTGTTCCATAGTTTCTTTGATTACAGATATCGTGGCAACTTTCCCTTTACAGAAAATCATCAAGTCATCCGCAAAACATAGAGTTGGATTTGTTTGCATAATGGATGATACCTAAATCGAGAGTCCTTGGTGGCACAGTGTAACTGTCGAGTTAGATATTCCATGGCAATCACAATTAATAATATTTTGCCATTAATGAATAAGATCAAAAAATATCTATCTGTTTTATTAAGGGTGAGGAGCTGTGCGGAGCTAGACTTATAAATTAGTGGGGTCCAAATTAAAAAAAAATATTATTAGTAGGGTCTATTTTGTATACAACACATTGTGGGGTTTTATTTTGAATATAATTCTTTAGTGAGGTCATTTATGCAAATATTAGTTATATTATATATTATTTCATTTTTTCTATTGAAATTTATAAGGAAATTTTTTTTAGTGGGGTCCACGCACCCAGTGGTTCTGGGGTAGCTCCGCCCCCTGGTGAGGAGCACATAGAATCTAATATTTGGTGTGTCAATTTTATGTTAATAACAATTTTGCCATTAATAAATAAAATTAAAAATATTTATTATTCATACGCTATTATATTAACTATGACACCACAAAATCATTTTATCACACTTTGTCATATAACATACTAAGAAATTAAAATTATGATACTCAAAGATTTATTTAGTTTTTTTTTTTTTTTTTTTCATATAGTAGCATATGCATTGAATCTGCTAAATCACTACTATTAAATTAAACTCCTCGGTAAGATTCATTTACCATATTAACGTATGTAACAAAAGACATGCATATACCCAAAAGAAAAAAACTTAATTCGTATATGGTTGGTGGGCTACACAAAGCCCGTAAAAATGGTGGGCCGTTTAGACTTGACCCGGCCCAATACCGAAGCTGTCCACTGTCGGGGCGAGCTTTGCGTGTCGTCGAGTAATGAGATCACTACAGTAACTTATCAGCTCACTGAGATCTAAGATCCAAGTTCTCTATTTTTTGTTGGATTTTTCTTTCTATCGATTTTTTTTGTCAGTGTGGTTATGGAGGCTTCGTCGCTGCTTTTCAACCAGCTCAAGGTACTTGTGCCTGTTTCATATTTGTATCGGAATCTTAGCTTTTCGTAATTGTTGTGCGCTTAATTTGATTTTTGTTTGTTGAAAAAAATCAGACGGCGGAGCCATTTTTCTTGCTAGCTGGTCCGAATGTGATTGAATCGGAGGATCACATTCTCTACATGGCGAAGCACATCAAGGCCATCTCTACTAAGTACTGTTATTGATGCAGTCGATTTTCGTGCCGTTGTTGGAGACGTTTATGGTTCAGATTTCACTTGAATTGGCTATTTTTGCTTATCCTTTGGAGATTTTCGTGTTGTTCCTATAGGCTTGGTTTGCCTCTAGTTTTCAAGTCGAGTTTCGATAAAGCTAATCGGACGTCCTCCAAATCGTTTCGAGGCCCTGGGTTGGCCGAAGGGTTGAAGGTATTTGTTGAAAATGATATGGTTATGATTGGTTTGCTCATCTGGTTTGTCTTATGAACATAACGCATAAATGAGAGCCTTTGCATTGGTGTTGGGGTTGTGATTTTGCCTGGGAAATCAGATCAACGCATTTTCTGTTTCTGAGAAGCTGAAAAATCTTTCATCTTGGCATTTGTATTTGCAGATCCTTGAAAGGGTGAAAACCACTTATGACATTCCAGTAGTTACTGACGTCCACGAGTCCGTCCAGGTTAGTTTCAAGAAAATGTTGCATCTTTTTGTTTCTGAAGCTATTGCATTGTTCTCTAGTTTCTCGTATGTACATGCACTAGTAAGTCAACATTTTCAGAGCCATTATTAGTCCCTAACAATAATGGGTTGGATGTGTCTCAGTGTGAAGCGGTTGGAAAAGTAGCCGATATAATTCAGATTCCTGCTTTCTTATGCCGACAGGTGGGATATGTCGAATTTATTCATGTTTTGAATTTAGTCGTTTATTGCAAATACCTCATTTAGGTCGCTTCGTTTTATCTTCGTTATGAATGCAGACAGATCTTCTTGTTGCAGCAGCCAAAACTGGGAGGATAATCAATATCAAGAAAGGCCAATTTTGTGCTCCTTCGGTGCATTTTCTTCCTTCGTTTTATTAATCTAAAATTCTGTCCTCACTTGGTTTCTTTAACCCGACCAACGAGGAAAATTACCATCTCAACATATTTGCGTTAACCTACTCTTTTAGGTTATGGTGAATTCTGCCGAAAAGATTAGGATGGCAGGGAACGAAAATGTTATGGTTTGTGAGAGAGGCACGATGTTTGGTTACAGTAAGTCAATCTCACTTTATCATCAGATTGCTTGAACTCTATATTACACGTATAAATATCGCAGAATTTTCTTTAAGGTTCCAATCCTAACAGAGTAAGTGAAAAAAACTATTATCCCCGAGATGATCCAAAATCATAGTAAGATCGACAGTTCTACAGTGGTAACTCTGTTGGTCTGATGCAGATGACTTGATAGTCGATCCACGGAATCTAGAGTGGATCAGAGAAGCTAATTGTCCTGTTGTAAGATTCTTGATCTGTTCTAGCGCAATGTGTCAGAACCATCTGCATAAATCATTATAAATGCATCAGAAATCTCTTTCAATCCTGATTTCTTCCTGAAATTGCTTTATGTTACTCAGGTGGCTGATATAACACATTCGTTACAGCAACCTGCCGGGAGAAAGGTATCAGATTATTCTACTCTCTCTCTCTCTCTCTCTCTCTCTATATATATATATATACACACACACACACACACACACACACACACAAAAGCACAGTTCTTGGATCCCCTTTAATTAATCTGACGACTGAAAATTCTAACAGCTTGAGGGTGGTGGCGTTGCGAGTGGAGGTCTTCGAGAGTTAATACCCTGCATTGCCAGGACAGCAGTTGCCGTCGGCGTTGATGGTATATTTATGGAGGTAAAATAAACACCAATATACTATTTCTTCCCTTTCTTACATCTTCAATAACCATTCATATGTGATTAGTGATTACTGTAAGCCTTATTGTGCTGCTGGAGTCCTAAATCATACGCCATTGTTGGCCTTACTCAGGTGCACGATGACCCTTTGAAAGCCCCAGTCGATGGTCCCACACAATGGGTAGGCACACATATTACAGCATTACTAACTTTAAGCTGACTAAACAAACACCTTGCAATAATTTGCTAAAAGATGAAAAAAAAACTTAAACTCTTTGCAGCCACTTCGCCACTTGGAAGAACTCTTGGAAGAGCTCATCGCCATTGCCGTATGCTCTCTCTCTCTCTCTCTCTCTCTCTCTCTCTCTCTCTCTCTCTCACACACACACACACACACACACACAAATATTGTTAATTTTTGTATATTTTCAGAGGGTTAGCAAAGGGAAGAAACCTTTCAAGATTGATCTCACTCCTTTCGAATAATTTTGTTTGAATGTTGTCTTTTGAGAACAGTCATTATTAGCTTGTAAACTCGGTCTATATTTTTCTGCAACTTTATGCTCGCTGGTATGCTACTATGGCCGTTACTAATGTACATTTTTATTTTCCCCTATTCTTTGATATGTTGGAAGAAAACCACATCCCTTCCTTCACCTTCGTTTGACTTCATTTATGCGTAGTTCGGCAAGGTACAATAGTTCTAAGTTCTAACACATGCATGCATGCACAAACGTATCAGAAAATTCCAAATTAAATAATTCAAAATCAAATAACAAATCATTTCCTCGACAAACCTTACTTTCAACTAGGGGTGAAAGATGAGCCGAGCCGGCTCGGCAAAAGCTCGGCTCGAGCTCGATATAAACGAGCTCGAGCTCATTTAAGTTGAGCTCGAGCTCGAGCTCATTTATGTCGAGCTCGAGCTTGAGCCCGGATATAGTGGGTCGAAAGCTCGCGAACATGCTCGCGAGCTTTTCTTTCTTTTTTTTTTTTAAAATTTTTTTTTTTATATTTTTATATTAATATATATTTTATTATTAATTTAAATTTTTTCTAATTTTCTAATTAGTTCTATTAAAAGTCTCGATTTTTTTAATTTTTTAATTTTTTATTTTTTATATTTTTATACTCCCTCCGTCCCAGTAACTTTTGTACATATTACTAAATCGGGCGTCCCACTATCTTTTGTACATTTCCATATTTAGTAAAAACCTATCACACACAATCAATATAATAATATGAAATATTCTTAAAAGACGTGTCACACACATACACTTTTCTACCTCCATATTATTAAAATATTCAGTTTCTTAAAAACTGTGCCGCAACCCAAATGTACAAAACTTATAGGGACGGAGGGAGTATTAATTTATATTATTTTTATTAATTTATTAAAAATTTTTTATTAAAAGCTCGAACTCAAGTTCGAGCTCTCGAGCTCGAGCTCAGCTGTAAGGGCTCGAGCTCGAGCCCAGATAATGAGCCGAGCTCGAGCTCGGCTCGTTTACAGGCCTACTTTCAACCCATTCTTCATCTGAAGTCTGACAGAATCCTTAGGCAAAACCTCCTTATTCTTACCGCTGCCGTCCAAAGCTTCAATCTTATTGCGATAAATAACAGCACAAGCCACCATTTTAATCTGAATGAAAGCCATTTCCTTACCTACACAAGTCCTCGGCCCAACGTTAAACGCCGGGAATTTATACGAAGGCTCACGCCTAATAACGCCCCTGCCGGGCTCTGAAATCCACCTTACGGGCCTAAACTCCAAGCAATCATCTCCCCACAGGCCCTTCATTCGTCCCGTCGAGTAAAAAGATACCACCACCTTTTCGCCCTCCCTCGCACTAAGCCCACTGGGAAGCACGTGGGGCCGGGCCGCAGATTTATGCTCCAACGGAAGCGAAGGAAATAGCCTTAGAGTTCGCCCAACACCCCGTGGAGGTAGACGAGTTTCTTGGAATCTTCGACGGTGAATTTTCTCCAATTTTTGTTCTCATTATTATTATTATTATTATTATTATTATTATTATTACTACTACTATTATTATTATTATTATTACCGTCTCTTTTCGAGTGTAAGAGAATTTCCATCTCTCTCACTATCTTTTGTTCGACGTTAGGGTTTTTCGAGACAAGCCAGAAAAGCCACAAAAGTGCGGAACTCGTGGTGTCCCTCCCGGCGAAGATTAGGTTTAACGAAGTATCTCTAAGAAATTTCGTTACGTCGGAATATTTATCACCTCCTCCAGCGATGATTTTGCAATATTCGTCGTAAGCCCTTTCGAAGGATCCCAACAAGACGTAATCTTTTCGAGTAGGGTTTTCTCGGTAGTCGCCTATCAGTGGGTAGATCATATCATCGAGCGCTTTCCAGGCTTCGATCATCTTCTTCTCTTTCCCTATGTTGAGAAATCTCTGAAGCTTCCATACGCCTTCGGGCAATGTGTGCCTATGCAGAAGCCCGTGTATGAGATCGTTGAACGCTTTTTCGGAAGCTACGTAGGGCAAATCCACCCTTAAGCTCATTGGATCGTAGTCTAAGACGTGCTTGCAAATGTTGTCGAAAGTGAACCTTTTGCAATACGTCTTGGAGGTCGAACCCGACACTGCGATCCGAAAAAGAATCTAAGACGTGGAAGAGATGGCCCTCGACTTTTTCCCAGACAGCATTTTCAAACGCATCATAGAACCTGCATTGGAAATAAATATATAAAATTAAAATACAGTTCACTCCCTCCAAGCTTAAGCTTTTAGGTAGTGGCTATTTAACATGATATCAGAACCCAGAGACCAAAGTGGTATTAACGTCCATTTAAGATAATTAATTAACGTCTAAGGTACATATAATAAAGAAATCATCCTAGACGCGAGAGGAGTTGCTACAAATAAATATATAAAATTAAAAAAAAATTGGAACAATCGTCCCTACAAGCTTAAACTTTTAGGTAAACTGGTCGTTCAACAAAACATGGGACATGAACTGCACGGTAGTTCGTCGGTGAAGTTCCCACAGCTCGAAATCCGCGTTGAAGATTCCATCTCCTAAAACCTCGAACTTTTTCTTGAATTCTGGCCATTTGGGATAGTTCTTGAAGTTCTTGGTGAAGATGTAATGGATGTCGTCGATGGGGTCGCAAGTGAATACCATGTCCATGTTTGTAAACCAACCACCTTTGAATTCGAATGTTCCTCCGTTTTTCGAGTAAGATCTCCGTAATAGCTTTTAAGCGCCGACGTTTTTAAGTACGCCTGGCAACATGCTGAGTATTGGCTAGTTTGTTATTAGTTTTCTTCGTCCAGGGTTTTTTGTGGCGTACGATGATGTTATTGATGAAGAGGATGATGAAATATATGATGAGGATGATCAAGAAAATTTCTGGATTTTCAAAGATAGCCTCCATTGAATTATGATATTGTGTATGTGTAATTTTAACCCTAATGTTTGCTGCCGTTTGTATAAAGATTATTATTCAAAGCCATATGTAGAATAGTGATCGACACGTGGTGTGTGAATGGAAAGTGCGACAATTAATAATTAAAACGAATACCTAATTACTATCACCGACGTGCGATAGGCAGTGGACCTATCGTTTGTAGTGCAGTAAAGTGAGTAAACGAGTATCGAACACAAGGAATAAATCAATTACTAGTAGTGACCTATCGACTCGATATTTAGCCTAAACAAAATACGCAATTTGTTTGACGACTTATCCTAACAGATCGTTCCTAAATCAACTAGAGATTCAAATAGCACGCTTAAAACTGATACGAAGCTTCAGATAATAAAGAAGTGCTTGGGATTCGAATCCCGCTAGGTGTTATCGACTAAGACAATAAAATCGTTCCTACGTGATCTTGACTAAATCGCAGTAATTTCCTACCCGCTCGCGAATTTGCTGTCGCCCTAAACGCTCGCGGGGATCTAAAATTCAATAATTACTAACGGCGAGGATCGAGTATTTGCTTTCGCCCTATACTCGAATCCTATCTTCTATGAACGGCCTAAGCGTTGTTTAGCTGTGGCCCTAAACGTTTTTCCACACGATCACTTTAACACATAGACATATTAAAGCGACGAAACATATTCATAGAACGATAAATAGTCAAAACACAAAATCACGATAATATACGTCTTAAGTACGACTAATCCTAGCGTTCATCTAATCCCAAACACAAACGGGATTTAGCTACGCATAATTGATGAGAGAACAACGAGAGAATTAGAGAACAGAGAAGGAAGACTCATGATTCTTGAATACTGGCGAATTATCGGCGCTTGCTTGATGAATCTTCGTTCTCTGATCAATTGGGCGTGATTTCGTCGTCGCTTCGTCTCTTGCGCTCCGGGATGTGATCCCGTGTTCTTTTCGCCCTAAGTTCGTCCCTAGATGGTTTGGATTTGATCTCTGGTCAGTTGTGTCTTTTTCGGGGTCGAATTTGGGCTTTTTATGCTGATTCCCGTGTTGGTCACGGCCTGTGACATGGGCCGTCACGGCCGTGACCAACATCGCCCGAGTCTCGCGCATTCTGCCTTCGGTCACGGCCACGTGCATCGCACGTCACGGCCGTGACCATCATCAGCGCATCCCTCTGCCTTGCGTCACGGCCACGTGCATCGCACGTCACGGCCGTGACTCTAATCAGCGATGGTCTCTGCCGTTCTCTGTCCTTGGTCACGGCCACGTGCATAGCACGTCACGGCCGTGACCATCATATGTGTTACTCTCCGTCGCGCGCTGTCCCTCGTCACGGCCGTGACGCGTAATGCGTCTGGCCGTGACCGAGGGCAGTGTTGCCCCTTTTCGCGCCGTTTTGCCTCGTTTTCGCTCATTTTCGCCCGAGACTCGTCCTAAGCTCCTTCAACAATAAAACAAGTGTAAATATATCGAATAAATGCATAATTTAATTGCTAAAGCTCTATTATACCCCGAATAAATACTACGATAAACGCATTGAAATGCGTTTATCAAACCTCCCCACACTTAAGCATTTGCTTGTCCTCAAGTAAATTAGAAATCAGATATGGCATCAAACTAGGATAACGGCACGATTGTTTGCAATTTATCATCAAAGCTAGAAAGCACAAAAGGAATCAAGCAAACAATCACCGACATTACACTAATGACTTGCACTCGTCGTCCTGAATTTTCTTCGCACTGCTAATCGAGACTCATACCTTCAAGGATTCACTCAAATCACTCAAGTGTATAGGCTAGTATATGATGAGTCGCTCAATTCGTGCACTAGTGCAACCCCTACCATAAACTTGCAAGTTAATTGCATCTCGACTGCTCAAAGGGCAAGTATAAATCCGAGGGTCTTTTTGGGGAAAACGGGTCGAACAATTATGAAGCGGCATGCATAAATAATAAACACTTAATCTTAGAGCTAGGACACGTGATCGAAGTTTTTCAAAGAACACAGCATGATCAAACAGACAGTCACACGTCCCAACATAAGACTCGACGTTCTCGCTCCGAAATCCTAGACTTTTCTGCTCGACCCTCTCAACTCAGTTCCCTTTCATTTTCTGCCCTTTCACCTTAGTCACGCTCTACTTTTGTGCACTGCCCTTATTCCCTAAAACATCAAGGTTCGGCTTTTGTCGGAAAGAATACATCGTCACAGCGAATGCCGTGTACCTAGGGATACTTATTACCGAGACCTATATCTTGCCAAAGGGTTATGGGCAGGCTTATGCAAGGGATCGGGTCATTCAGAAAACGGTCTAGTAAGGGACGAGTCATTTCACGAATTGCAGAGAAGAACATCAAATCAAACACTGGAACAGTAACTTTCAAGTTCGACTTCTGTTTTATTCTAATCAACTCAGGCTCATAAAATCTCTGGAGGTTTATTCGGGTTAGTGGCTTCTATAACATACGAGGTACGCAACAAATAGGCTCAGGCTCAACGTGGCTAACTAATGGGGTTCGTCATGGTTAAGAAAATTTTGGCCCTGGACTTGATTCCTAATGCCCTCATCATTTTCACACTCGCACACCAAAACAGTTTCAACATGCATCAGACAGGCAAGTTCTAGAGAGATATAGGTTACGCACGTCACACAACCAAGAAAAATGAGCGTAAGCTCGTCAGGCTCAAACTCTCACACGAAACAGGGTTATGTGTACGGATCTCTCAAAACAGTGCTATATCTATTCAGGCAGATAAGATTCAATCAGTCATGCATGTCCTAATTGCTCACAGAATTTCATAGAATGCAGACCAACTCGAGATAAGTGCAAACAATCATGCCTGATTCAGTAATTCATGCCTTTCCAACGAACTCAACGACTCACGGACACGTCACAAAAATTTAAAAATTTTCACGCAAGTTCTAAGACTAAATTCCCCTCCCCACACTTAAATCAGACGTTGTCCTCAACGTAAAAAAATGATAAAAGGGAAGGAAAAAGGGTTTAAAAGAACGGGACTCCCCTGACGTGGTCGTGTCGTAGTTGTTTATTATGCGCGTGAAGGTCGTGTTGTAATCCATTAGGCGTATCCTGGCGCTAGCTAGAGAGCAATAGTCACGAAAAGAGTAGTCATAAGATTAACTAGAAACATAGTTATAAGCGCAATGTCGTAAATGAAACACACGCGACTACTCATGCAAGCAATGTCAGAAAGTGATAAAGAAGAAATCCCTAAGGTGGCGGCGGCGGTGATGGTGGCCTCGGGCGCAGGAAAGCCATCGACTGCTGGGAATACTTGAGCGCCGTGTCCATGGCTTGAAGGGCCTGGTTGTAGCGCTCTAGCTCTGCGTCGTAACGGCGGTGGGCTTCCTCGTTCTGGCGCTCGTACTCTTCCTGTCGGCGCCGAGTCTCTTCGTTTTATCGCCAGAGCTCGTCATCCCTCTGTAGCGAGTCGGCGTTCATGCGCATCATGTCCTGGCGCAGTGCTTCAAGGTCTGCCGTTGAAGCGTACGGGGCGACGCCGGATGATTCGCCCTGATGGTAGCCAGAGGAAAATGAGGGTCCTGCAGTCGTCGTGTCCGTCTCCACTGGGTGTTGGCCGTCGAGGTAGAGCTGGTCGTCGGGGATGGCTCCTTGGTCGGTCTAGCCGCGATACATCTCGTGCCAGATATACAGCTTGTTGGTGCGAGTTCAGGTGGGCGCCTTCACGAGCATCTTCATTCTCACCAGCGCCTCCTCGTTCACTGGGTGACGCCCGCCTACGACCTCCATCTCGGGTGCATTCGGCGGCCAGTAGCGTAATCCTTTGATCACCTTGGTGATCAGTGGGCCGACGGCGATCTTGCCGTGGGGTCGTGCTTCCGCCTGAGCACTGAAGGCGTGGGACACCGCCATCCCTAAATTGATCCGTTCGCCTCGGTGCATCTGGATCAAGTACGCGGAGGGTAACTGCTCCGTGTGAGTCACCCCTCGGTGTAAGCGAGGTCGTCAGGAGGCGGTGAATATAGCGTAGTCCTGAGCTCCTCAGCGCAGATGCCTTCGACGTCTTCGCACTGTATGCCGGCTCGCCAGGTCGAGCGATTTCATCCCAGCACCCCCGTTGTCCGCCCGGTGTATCGAAGAAGGTCGCGAAGGTCCGGTGTGGGGGCTCTGGGACTCCAAGTGCATGGCACACATTGTTGGCCCTTACTATATGCTCTTCGTTGAACGCGCGAAAGCGGATTGTGTGGTCGCCGTATTCGTCGAAGGAAAACGTGGCAAGGAACTCCAAGGTGAGTTCCTTGTATGCTGGTTCGTCGATGGCCAGGAAGGTGTTCCAGCCGCTGAGTGAGAAGTACTGAGCGACCTGCTGGTCGATGTGGTACTTCGCCAGTGTCTCGTGATCGATCTGGTCCATGGCTATGAACTCCATTCCCTTCAGCCGGGTGTATCGTGCCGCCTGGGCCTCGTCAGTGAACTGACCCATGGCTTCTAGCATTGTCGGCGGGGGCCCGCGTCGCCTTTGACGAACGGGCGAACGCGAGGCGGGGTCACGTGAGGCTGAGGATCGACTTTTACCCATAGTACCTGTACGAAAACATACGTGAGCTCAGGGAAATAGCAAATAGATGCAAGCAACTTAATTCGACCAAAATATTGACAGGAGACACGTAGTAATCAAGATCACATGCAAAAGTTCAAAGCGGCATTTTGTCGAACACGTCGCGGCCAAGTTGGGATAAGCATATCAAATCCAAGATTAAGGTTCCAAATCAACAAATTACGCATACCCAACACGTCAACAGCATGTAATCATCATAAAATAGCATGAAGAACACGAAATTGGGCTTAAGTTCGAAAAGCCCCAAAATCGAAATTAGGGTTCTTCGTAAACATGTCGCAATTCAACGTTAATTCACGTAATTAAGCATGATTGAAGAGCTCCTAGCATGTATCTATCAATAATAGGGCAAGAGAAACATAAAATTGATCCCAATTCAAAAAGCCCCAATTTCGAAAATTAGGGTTCGTCATCAAAAATCCGAAAATTCGCACTAATTTCAACGAATTAAGCATACCCAATAGTAGATATATCATGTAATGGACAATTAAGAACAGATTCGTTTCAAAAATTAACAACAATATGCAATTATTTACACATACCCATAAATTTACCAAACTGAGCCTCGTTCTTTTCCTTCTTCAGTCGAGCCGGGTATGGGATCTTCGGCTGGTATGGCTTTACTGGTGGCCGCTGGATCTCCGTTACCTTTTCCTTCTCGGGCTCGACCTTTTCCTTCTCAGCGTCGGCCTTCTCGACATCGTCGCCCCTGATCTCCTCAACTTCGGGCTCGTCGTGGCTCTCAAAGTTGGCATTCTCCTTGGCCTTCTTTTTGGCGGGCACTTCTTGCAATTCTCGCCCATTCCTTAGCGTCACCGCCTTGCAGTACTCCTTAGGATTCGGCTCGGTGTAGCTTGGGAGCGATCCCTGGGTACGCCCCGCCAACTGCTTCGCCATCTGGCCCATCTGCTGCTCCAACTTTTTGAGCGAGGCATCTGTGTTCTGAGCACGCAAGTCGTTCGCCTGCATGTACTCCTCCATCTTTGTCATACGGCTCTCGTGGGCTGCGGTGGTGCTACTGAAATTCGTGAGGAGTGTCTTCATCATGTCCTTCATCTCCCTCATGTCGTCGAATCCTCCCGCGGGCGCGTTCTGGTACTGTCGTGGTGGCCCGTTCTGGAATCCGAAAGGTCTGGGCTGAAATCCTGGTGGTCCTTGGCTCTGATGGTTCTGATTCCCGTACGCCAGGTTTGGATGTGCCCGAGGCTGGAAACTTTGCTGGCTGCCTTGGTAATTTCCCATATAATCTACGTGTTCCAGCGGCTGCCCAAGTTGGCAATCTGAGGTCTCGTGGGCTGCGCCGCAAATTCCGCACAAGGGCACGTAAGGCGTATGCTGCGTCAGTGCGGTGGTCGTTACGGCATTCACGGGCTGAGTCTGCCCGGACTTGAGAAGCAATGCACCAATCACCGTCTGCAGCTGAGAGTTCGTCGAGGCGAGTTGTTGCTGGAGCGCCTCGATCTTAGCGTTAGTGGCCGTCTCCTCGCTCACTCCAAAGACGCCTGTCGGTGGCGTTCCTCGAGTAGTCCTCAATCAAATTCCACGCGTCGGTGGCGTTGAGCTTCACGAGCCCTCCTCCTGCGGCTCCGTCTAACATATGGACCGTCTGATCATTGAGACCCTCGTGGAATCGGTTGATCTGGGCTGCCTTCGACATCCCGTGCTGTGGGCACCTCTTCAGTAGCGCCTTGTAACGCTCCCACACCTCATACAAGTTTTCGGAGTCCTTCTGGTGGAACAGAGAAATCTCCGTCTTCAATCTTAACACCTTTGTGAGTGGGAAGTAGTGGTTGATGAAGGCGGCTCGCATCTCCTCCCAGGTAGTGATCGATCTGGGCGGCAACATATCCAACCAGTCTCTCGCTCTGAACTTGAGCGAGAACGGAAACAGCATCAATTTGATTGCATCACCTGGGACATCGTTGATCTTGATAGTGTCGGTCACCGTTAGAAACGCCTTCAGATGGGAGTAAGGGTCGTCATCTGGGTTGCCCTCAAACTGGGCCGTCTGAAAGATCATCTGAAGCCAAGAGTGCTTCAGTTCAAAGTTGTTGTTCTCGATCGGCGGGATGACTATTGCCGATTCCGTACCGCCTAGCGCGGCATTCTTGAGGAGGTCCTGAAGTGATGGTTCCTCCTCAGGAATGTTATGGACGGGCACTCGGTGGTCCGCCATGTCTACTTTTGTGTAGGGACTATCTACGGCTGCCTCTACACGTGAATTTTGAATGGATTCCTGCGAACTATCCTCTGAATAGCTGACTAAGTGGTCCTGAGAGCTAGTGGATGCTCCTCCGGTATCGTACTTAAGCTTCCTTCGCAACTTTCGTTCGAAATCCGGGTCGGCTTCAACGATGGGCCCGATGGATGGGTTCGGGTCATTCACCGCTGAACCGTACATTCAATGAGTGAGAAATAAAGATTAGCGAAAAGTAAACAAATACGACGAATAAAAATACAAAATCAATAACGACGCAGGAAAACAACTAATGCAAATAAAACAAATAATGCAAACAGTAAAAGCAAAGAAAACGTCGAAATCACAGTGGCTAAAGTACCGAACTACGGTGTTCCTATTATCAATTTACTCCCCGGCAACGGCGCCAAAAACTTGATCGACACGTGGTGTGTGAATGGAAAGTGCGACAAGTAATAATTAAAACGAATACCTAATTACTATCACCGACGTGCGATAGGCAGTGGACCTATCGTTTGTAGTGCAGTAAAGTGAGTAAACGAGTATCGAACACAAGGAATAAATCAATTAAAGTGACCTATCGACTCGATATTTAGCCTAAACAAAATACGCAATTTGTTTGACGACTTATCCTAACAGATCGTTCCTAAATCAACTAGAGATTCAAATAGCACGCTTAAAACTGATACGAAGCTTCAGATAATAAAGAAGTGCTCGGGATTCGAATCCCGCTAGGTGTTATCGACTAAGACAATAAAATCGTTCCTACGTGATCTTGACTAAATCGCAGTAATTTCCTACCCGCTCGCAAATTTGCTGTCGCCCTAAACGCTCGCGGGGATCTAAAATTCAATAATTACTAACGGCGAGGATCGAGTATTTGCTTTCGCCCTATACTCGAATCCTATCTTCTATGAACGGCCTAAACGTTGTTTAGCTGTCGCCCTAAACGTTTTTCCACATGATCACTTTAACACATAGACATATTAAAGCGACGAAACATATTCATAGAACGATAAATAGTCAAAACACAAAATCACGATAATATACGTCTTAAGTACGACTAATCCTAGCGTTCATCTAATCCCAAACACAAACGGGATTTAGCTACGCATAATTGATGAGAGAACAACGAGAGAATTAGAGAACAGAGAAGGAAGACTCATGATTCTTGAATACTGGCGAATTATCGGCGCTTGCTTGATGAATCTTCGTTCTCTGATCAATTGGGCGTGATTTCGTCGTCGCTTCGTCTCTTGCGCTCCGGGATGTGATCCCGTGTTCTTTTCGCCCTAAATTCGTCCCTAGATGGTTTGGATTTTATCTCTGGTCAGTTGTGTCTTTTTTGGGGTCGAATTTGGGCTTTTTATGCTGATTCCCGTGTCGGTCACGGCCTGTGACATGGGCCGTCACGGCCGTGACCAACATCGCCCGAGTCTCGCGCATTCTGCCTTCGGTCACGGCCTCGTGCATCGCACGTCACGGCCGTGACCATCATCAGCGCATCCCTCTGCCTTGCGTCACGGCCACGTGCATCGCACGTCACGGCCGTGACTCTAATCAGCGATGGTCTCTGCCGTTCTCTGTCCTTGGTCACGGCCACGTGCATAGCACGTCACGACCGTGACCATCATATGTGTTACTCTCCGTCGCGCGCTGTCCCTCGTCACGGCCGTGACGCGTAATGCGTCTGGCCGTGACCGAGGGCAGTGTTGCCCCTTTTCGCGCCGTTTTGCCTCGTTTTCGCTCCTTTTCACCCGAGACTCGTCCTAAGCTCCTTCAACAATAAAACAAGTGTAAATATATCGAATAAATGCATAATTTAATTGCTAAAGCTCTATTATACCCCGAATAAATACTACGATAAACGCATTGAAATGCGTTTATCAAATAGGTACATGACATTCCACGATACGTTGTATTCTAGGTACATGAATGGCTGACTACCTGAAAAAGATTGAGTGCAAGAAGACATGTTTTGGCATTTTGTATTTTGAAAAAATATAATAAAGAAAATGTAAAATCTCCACATAGCATATGTCGTGTTGTAAGCCCAAGTGGGCTTTGGGCCCGAGTGTGGGTATTAACCCATTAATAAATAGCTGACATGGATTTAAATTAAATTGAGAAACCGTCGGTCACCAAAACGAGAAATCGTTGAAAGATTTTATGATTCTACGTTTCGTGGGGAATCTAACGAATATTAATACGCTCAAAACCGATATCGGGTGAATGAGAAATTAATTATTAAAGTCGGCCAAATAACTTCCATAGTATCTGATCGTGATCCCCGATTTACTTCCAGATTTTGGGGAAGTTTACAGGAAGCGCTCGGAACTAAACTACATTTTAGTACGGCGTTTCATCCACAGACCGACAGTCAATAAGAAAGAATGATACAGACATTGGAAGATATGCTTCGAGCATGCGTAATTGAGTTCAAAGGCTCATGGGATGATTATATAGCGCTAATGGAATTTTCTTATAATAATCAGTACCATTCGAGTATCGGAATGGCACCGTATGAAGCTCTGTATGGCCGGAAATGTCGTAACCCAATTTGTTGGGATATGGAAGGAGAACAAGTATTGGAAGGGCCAGATTTAATTCAGGATACGATGGAAAAGATTAAAGTAGTCAAAAGTCGACTCAAAGCAGCCCAGGATAGACAGAAGAGTTATATCGATCAGCACAGACGAGAAATGGAATATGAAGTTGGGGAGAAAGTATTTCTGCG
This sequence comes from Craterostigma plantagineum, assembly GCA_027422505.1. Lineage (NCBI taxonomy): Eukaryota > Viridiplantae > Streptophyta > Magnoliopsida > Lamiales > Linderniaceae > Craterostigma > Craterostigma plantagineum. The sequence continues at coordinate 7,646,418 of JAPQWV010000038.1, forward strand.
AGTATCTCCTTGGAAAGGTGTGTTGCAATTTGGAAAGAAAGGAAAATTAAGTCCATTACATTGGGCCTTACGAAGTACTTGAAAGGATTGGGCCGATAGCATATCGATTAGCACTGCCACCTGAACTTTCACAGATACACAACGTGTTCCACGTTAGTATGTTACGGCGATACAGATCAGATCCTACTCATGTTCTACGTGACGAACCAATAAATATTTCTGAGGACCTTAGTTACGTAGAAGAACCGGCAGAAGTCCTGGAATATGCTGACAAGCAGTTACGAAATAAAACGATTCCAATGGTAAAGGTAAGATGGAAGAATCATTCAGCTCGCGAAGCTACGTGGGAAACGGTAGAAAGTATAAAGAACCAGTACCCATGGTTATTGGCTGATACAGGTACGAAATTTCGAGGTCGAAATTTTTAAAGGGGGGGGGGAATTGTCAGGAACCGAAACCTCACGTCATAAATTCATGCATTTACACGAATTCATGCATATATGTAAGTAATTCCGTAATACATGTGTAGATGATAACAATATTTAATTAAGGTATTACACGTTGTTTATATGAAAATAAATAGATAGAAATAAATAATGTATGAAAGTTAGGATAGGTACTATGAAATGATGATGTCAATTAGTTACGAGAATATGAATTCTCGATAGAGAGATTTTCTGATCTTAGAATCGAAATCCTAGTTATGAAGATAATAGTTTGAATAATGAAATGATGTTTATTAGTATTCTCGAGAAACTTTAACAATCGAAAACATAGTTATAATAATAAAGTAATGTTTATTAGTGAAAGTTATATGATAAGAATATTTGTTAGTTAATTAGTTGAAATAAAAAGAATTATGATACAGATATAAGGAATTCCAATATCACATAAAATATTAGGGTTTTGATATAAAATAATTTAGGGTTTCTGGTAAAGGCTACGGATAAGGAACAATCATGCATAATAAAGCATGCATGCATATCACGCACACATACCATTATAGGAATTTTGTATTTAAGGATAAAATAATTGTATAGGTCAGGAGTCCGATAAGGGAAAGGACAAGGTCACTTAAGCGAGAGGAGGAAATAGGCGAAACTTGTGAGTATGATTTGCAACATGTACCTTATGTGCCTTATGTGCTTACATGATTTATATGGATTAATTGACTAATATGTGCTTTATATGCTATTCATGAATTTATGTGAATTAAGTGATGGTAAAGTGCCTTTATATGATTTATGTGTTATATAAAGTATTTTATATAGCATTGCGTACATATAAATCGGGGGATGACAGAGTCCTGTACAGGCACATACAGATATTTACAGTATTGACAGAGTCCCATGCATGGGCGCCGACTGGGCTTACAGAATACGAGTCTAGCTAGTCTATAACGGGAGTATCAAAATAAACGGACATATAGAATGGCATGTGATCTACGGATCGTATGAATGACGATTATGTGAACGATGATTTCATGATTAAAAATGGCTACTGCTTACTTTATTACTTGTATGTATTTATTTAACATATTGCGATCATACTCTGAATCGGTGTCTTCACAGTTGTTGTAGATAATTAGCAGGCTACGTAGAAAGCATCACCATAAAGCATGGATTCAAGGTTGGTTGGCTACGCTCTCCTCCTGCACCCCTCTGGTTCATCATTAGCATACAGAATAGATGTAATTCCAGATTATCCAAGAACACTTCAACAGATTTAACCTTCGTAATATGTGAATAATGTGCTATAGAGGTTTAGTGTTGAATACGCGAGGGTTTTGCAAATGGAAAACTTAATCAATGCTAGTTAGGGTTTAAGCTTAAATACCTTGAGAGGTATTTAAGCTTATTGGGCCCCTAACAAGCCCATTACAAACACAACCCAAATACATAAGATAATACATCGTAAAGAAATTACAAGACTTAGAACAATATTTTGGACACTTTTAAAATATTCCTAACATTCTCCCCCTAAGTGTCCAAATTACAAATAAACCTATCTAAGTCTTCAGGTCTTCTTTTTCTTCGAGCGGGGAGGAGGCCGAGGTTCCAAAAGTTCGTATGCTGATCTTCTGAGTCCAAGTTTTAATTCATATGATCTCAATCTTCTACGAAAAGAAATTTTGTCGGAGATAATTTCGATCATCTTATGATACTTCTCTTGTACTTCAGATTCCACTTCTCTCATTTCCTCTACGATCCTCTTGAGCTTAGCAAGAATAATACGGAGAGTTCCATCACAGAACTTGTGTATTTCTGATTTTCTCATCAGTCTCTTCTCTCCCTTGTAATTGATGTAGATTACCGAAGGGTCTTCTCCATCAAAGATATGGCCTTCTCCGTAGCTCTCTGACTCAGGTGCTTCAAAAGAGGGCTTTGTGAGATTCACTCTTTTTATGTTGCTTTCAATTGCCATTTGGAGATCATGTGTAGAGTTGAACTTCACTTGACGCAACATGAACCTTTTTAATGAAGCATAGCCCATCCTTAATTCTGGAGTCCTGAGTACTCCAAGCCTCCTATAATCTCCTACTAATTGATCAATGTCTTCACCTCTGAGATAGGAGAGATCCCCTTCATTCAGTTCTTCAGCTGAATTATCTTCACGTCGTACAATGTAAATAGGGAAATCAATATCTGCAAATCGCTCCTTTCGAACGGTCAGAATCTGTTTGATTCTGGGTCGTTTTGCCTCAAGTCTTCGGAGCTCATCGACGTTCGTTTCTTTTCTCTAAACATCAGTGATCGACGGATAGACAGCAGGTACTGAATGGCTTTTGGTCGTGGGAAATGGGTTAAACCTCTGAGGTCAAGTTCATCCACCTTCAAGATCCTGTCTTCCCTCCTCCAGATTTTTCTTCGTATCTCTTCTTGATAAGGAGCATTAACCTTCACATTTTTCCATGGAAGTTGCAACTCGTCAATTCCTTTGTGTGTATCTGGAGGGCAATCTTCGTCTATGACCGTGTGTTTTAGAAGTTCTGGAAGTTCGGGTATCTCTGCTTCGTAGTCTTTTCCTTCCTCGAGCTCCTCATCTTCAAGACGAATTAGACTAATGTTAGCTTTCGAGAGAAAGTATCTAGCATTGTCCATAAGGTTTCTGGCCATAGTCGGATTAACAGGATGAGTTCTCCATTCCTCGCCAAAGATGTACCTCTCCACGACATCATGCGGATTGTAAAGTTCTTCAACTGAGGTGTCTGGATTGTCGATCTGAAGGGGTGGGTTGGAAGTTTGGGGACTTATCTGGCTTGTGAGATGTGGGGTTGTGGTTGTTTGGACTGATTGGGTGGAAATCCTCAAGGAGTCAGATTCGACTTCGTCAAGGGAAATTGTCTGGTTTGGCCCTGGCGTAGCTTGTCTGCCCCTAGAGGACTTTGGTGGTGGGTTGGATTGTCGGGAAGAACCACCTCCACGAGTTAGGACCCCGCGCCCTCGTCCACCGCGAGTGACAGGATGCATGACTCTTGGTCGCTTCTCCCCCTCAGGACGATCTTGGTCATCAGGATCGTCATGACGACGCTTCTGACTCGAGCCTTCTTGACGACATGTGGTGGGGTGAGGTATGATTCCACCTTTAATCAGCTTTTTATAGAAAGCTTCTTCTTCCGGAGTCCGCTGATTGTCGAGGGAAATAATGCGAGAAATACCAACATCGAAGAGCTCAAGTAGAGGCATGCTGTATGGGCTGGGATCAGTCGGTGCTCGTGGTGGTGGTAGTGAGATGAGGCGAGGCTGTGACGATTGGTCTACCAATGGTGCCTTGCCTTTGTCTGTGGAGGCTGATTGCATGGCATCCTTAATGAGTCCTTGAACCCGTGGTAAGGTCACGGATTCAAAGAACTCAAAAAGGCGATTTTCCAGATAGGCCGTCGTCACGGTTAGGGGTGTGGGGATTGGTGCACCGGCATCACTAGGAGTTGCCGTTATCACACGTTCAGAACTAGGTTCTGTACGGTGGCCCTTGTCAACCGAAGTCGGATGGACTTCAGTTTCCACGGGTCTTCCGACCTCTCCTTGCGACACATCTTTTGGAGATGGTGCTCGGGTCGTTGTGGCCACGTTAGTGTGACGGGCTAGGGTGGAGCTGTCACCGAGATCGCCAAGGCGTCTCGTTAGCACACGTCCAGAAACAGGTTCTGTACGGTGGCTCGCGGATGGTGAGCTGCTGAGATCATCAACATCCGAGAGACTTCCGTCCAATCCTTGAAGAGCCTCTATTTGCGGCTCTTCTATGAACGTTGAGACCTGAAGATCAGGTTGAGGCTCGGCCTGTGTCACAAGGATGGGTATTTCTTGAGTTGGTTCAGACACAGGAACCGAGCTGCTGGAGGCTTGGGGTGGTTCGTGTTGTGTTGAGACACTTGTCTGTTGGGAGCCAAGTGAATGGTCAGGTGGGGTTCGCTCATGCGTCGTTAGGTCATGTACGACGTCTTCTATCCTAGGGATTGACCCGGCTTTTTCTGACTGAGGTAGTGCAGTCGTAGTTGTCTCAGGAACATCTATTAGTGGTTGTTCGAGTCGTTCGGCATGTGATTGTTCCTCGAGAGATTGCTCAGGTATGGTTTGTTCAGGGGATGGTGGTGATTGGTCAGGGATTGCTTGTTGAGATGTAGTCTGTTGTGTGTGGGGAATAAAATCAGTGTCTGTGGTTTCTCTCAGCATCTCACTCTCTCTTTCTCTCTCGCTTGTTTCAGCTCTCTCAGTATTACTAGCCCCTGGGTTAGACTCAGGTGGGCTATCCTGTGTCGTGGGGTGGGGAACTTTGTAATCTTTGCAGTAGGCATCGATAAGGTCAGGGTTTGCAAGTATGAGTAACTCGTGAGGGATTGGCATTGCAGTGCGCGATTATTTCTCATCAGTCTTTCCTTTTTGAAGGTAGCGCAGTTTGGGTGGGGTGAAGTTTTCTTCTGCGGGTCGTGATGGTATTCCCGGTGTTGTGGTCAGAAAATGATGGATGATTAGTGAGAACCACCGGGGATATGGAAAATTCTGTGGCTTTTTGGACTTAGTTCGTTGGTAAAGTTGGTCGTCGAGATCTGTGGTGAAAAGTTTGGCAAAGTCATAATTTCTTCGAAACACGATCCCATGGAAGATCCGAAGAATTGTGATGTTGCATCTATCCCATCCTGAGTGCTTGGGTGAGAAGCACTTATTGACAAATGCAAAGAGCGTTCGCCATGGATGCGGGATCATGGAGTTCTGAAAATGGGAGACAAACTTGATAGGCGTGTAATATCCCATCTTCATCATATCCTCCAGAAGCTCATTCTCGGAAGCCTCAGGTTCGTAGTGAGGTTGACTTGGCAATCTGAGAATACTCCGAAGGAGATCTCTTGTGATGCTGACAGTCTCATTTGCTATTTGTGCCTCGTAGTATATACTGTTATCCTGAGCAATTTTGGTCTTCATCGTCCCCCAGAATTGTTGAAGGTAGACTGTAGGGACTTGGACCGAGGCCGAAAAAGCATACCCAAGGTGGTGATTTCTCAGAATGGATAATATAATTTCTTCCTTGCACTTGAATGTATGAAGGTCAAGTTGGAAATTATTGTCCTTGGTCGTTATCCATTTTGAGGTTGGGTAAACCATATCCGTAGGTGTCGTATCCGTAGGTGTTGTCATTTTTTTTTTTTTATGACACCGGGAAGTGCTGTTGGAACTGCAATACGAAGAACAAAGGAATTAGAGATGTGATATTGTAAAACTAGAATAGCTATGATAAAAGGTTGTTTGAAGAACGATTTGGGCTATGAGATTAAATCGTTTAGGTAGAGATTTGGCCCATTTCTGTTTGGCCCATTGATGTTCAAAGAGATTTTGGCCGAAAAATTTTCTAAGTGTGGTTTACGGGTTGAGTCGAAAAAGAACTTTGCGAATTGAACATTTGGAACACCGGGTCAACTATGAGTCGCAAAGTACCAATTCGCGAAGTGAATCTTTCGTATACCTAAATGCGCAAACATAGAATTCGCAAACTTGGAATTCGCAAAGCAAACTTAGAATTCGCGAAGCAAAGCAAACTTAGAATTCGCAAATCAAACTTAGAGTTCGCAAAGTAACCTTAGAATTCGCAAAGCAAAGCAATCTTAGAATTCGCAAAGTAGAATTCGCAAAGCAAACTTAGAATTCGCAAAGTAAACTTAGAGTTCGCAAAGCAAAGCAAACTTAGAATTCGCAAAGTAGAATTCGCAACGCAAACTTAGAATTCGCAAAGTAAAGCAAACTAAGAATTCGCAAAGTAAACTTAGAATTCGCAAAGCAAAGCAAAGTTTGCGACTTTGACAGGATTCGCAAAGCAGAAGGTTTGCGATTTGTGCAAAACAGTTTTTGAGTTCGCAAAGCTGAACTTCGACCGATTAAACGAAGAAATTTAAAGTGAAATTAAAAGCTCTAATTAACAAGCAAACCCAGAAATTCAAAAATCGAAACATTTATCCAGAGATACCCCAATCAGATACTAAAAACATTTACAATAATTCATCGATAATAATAAAAAATCCGAGTATTGCCCTGTTCTTCACGATTCAAACCTGCAAAGCTGGAAAAGAAAGACATTTCATTGTAGAAATTATATCGAATGATTCCTTACCACCGAAAAGTTTCTGAGAACGTGATTGAGGTTGAGAAACACACGTGAGGACTGGGATATGCTATCGATACTGCGATTTGAGGTTCGCAAAATTATATCTAAACTGACAGAGGTTTGCGATTTGAGAGTGTTGTGTATTTGAGAGAGGTTTGCGAATTGTGATGGATTTGGGAAAGTTGAGATATTTTTAGGGTTGAGAACATTTTGCGGGCCTGAAGAAAGATTAAAATGGGCCGCAAACTTCCCCCTTTTTCGATTTGAGGTTCGCAAAAAATTGTAAAGTATGCGAACTTAATTTTAATAATTGATTTGCAAAATGACCTAGGAAGAAAAAGTAAGTGTACGAGATTTTTAACTTAGCAAAAGACACCAAATAATGAAGACCCAAATACTACCAATTTGGCGCGATCAATCACAAGGATAACATCAAATCTATGGGTTTTTCAAGATCGATTTTCATGATACGCTATCCTTATTGAAAAAAATCTTCGCCTTAGTAAAAAATTCGTCTTAATGTCGGGACAATAAATGACGTAAGTTTCCTTCGTGTTTATAAATAGATAGGTCTCAAATCTCATTGAAGTACCTTACATCTAAGAACTAACTCATCTCTTATTTTTCTCGTTAACAGATGAATTGGCAGAAGCAGGAAGAAGAGAAGAAGCTCGAGGAACATGCAGAGTTAAGACGTAACTTTGAGCATAATTTGGATATGCTGGTTATTGAGATTTTCCTTCTTTTGAGCTTATTCGTTGTTTTACTTGCTGTTCTGCTTTGGGTCTTCATCGGGCATATGAGTTTTTAAGAGTTATCTGCGTATTATGTGTTTGAGAGAGTTGTTCGTGTTTTGAAGAATTTTAAGAGTTATCTGCGTATTATGTGTTTGAGAGAGTTGTTCGTGTTTCCAACAAATTTTACGTTTTTGTAGAAAAACTCCCCCTAGATGCAATGCCTATCGATTATCTTAAAAATTAATGATTGATAATGCCTATCGAGTATCCTAAAAATAAACTATTGATGAGTTCACTTACTCCCCTCGATGCATAGATATAGCATTTCTCCCCCTCGATGTAACGCCATCAGCATTGGCGCTACATCGACTTATTGGACACAAGAAACAATTTATTGAAAATTAAAAAACTTAAAAACGAAAGTCCTAAATAAATGGTTAACATAATAAACACACACAGAATAAGAGAAGTGAAACATAGCAAATAGATAAATATTGAACTGTAGGAAGGCATGATCGAGATTAAAAATTGAGGTTCAACATTCCTAATTTTGCAACTAAGAATTGGAAGCGTTTTTCATCCAATGCTTTTGTAAGCAAATCGGCTAGTTGAAGCTCTGTATTGACAAAGTACATTTCTATTATGCCTCTTTCTACATGGTCCTTTATGAAGTGATAGCGAAGATCTATGTGCTTAGTGCGTGAGTGATGTACAGGATTACAGGTAATTGCGATAGCACTCTTGGAATCACAGTAAATAGGAATTTTATTTAGATCAAACCCGTAGTCCCGTAGCTGAGTTCTGATCCACAAAATCTGTGAGCAGCAACTTGCTGCAGCGACGTATTCTGCTTCCGCCGTGGAAGTTGACACACAATTTTGTTTCTTTGAGGCCCAACATACAAGTTTATCGCCTAGGAATTGCATATGTCCAGAAGTGCTTTTCCTGTCCAGTCGGCATCCTGCAAAATCTGCGTCAGAATAGCCTATTAGTTTCATACTTGAGTTTTTAGGATACCACAGTCCAAGGTCTGGTGTTCCTTTTAAATACTTCAAGATTCTTTTGACAGCATGAAGGTGCGACTCCTTGGGATTGACTTGAAATCGAGCACATAGACATGTAGAGAATAAGATATCTGGTCGACTGGCAGTGAGGTAGAGCAGTGATCCAATGATCCCTCTGTAATGAGTAACATCTACAGGTTCACCAAGGTGATCTGCATCCAGTGAGCATGAGGTGGACATAGGTGTGCTCGATGATTTGCTCTTGTCGATCCCATATTTTCTGAGAATATCGTGGATGTACTTTGACTGATTGATGAAGATCCCATCCTGAAGTTGTTTGATTTGTAGTCCGAGAAAGAATGACATTTCTCCCATCATACTCATTTCAAATTGCGATTGCATCAGAATGCTAAATTCTTCACAAAGTTTAGGATTAGTAGAGCCAAAAATGATATCATCCACGTAGATTTGCACAAGCATGATATCAGAATCATTTTTCTTTACGAACTCAATTTTCCCTTTAGTGAAGCCTGAAGAGATAAGAAAGTCGGAGAGCACCTCATACCAGGCCCTTGGAGCTTGTTTAAGTCCGTACAGTGATTTGTCGAGTTTGTAAACAAAGTCGGGATGATCAGCATTAAGAAATTCGTCTGGCTGTGACACATACACTTCTTCTTTCAGAATTCCGTTCAAGAAGGCTGTTTTTACGTCCATTTGATAGACTGTAAAATCTTTGTGTGCGGCGTATGCAAGGAATAACCGAATAGCTTCGATTCTGGCTACAGGGGCAAACGTTTCATCGTAATCAATTCCTTCCTGTTGATTATATCCCTTAGCAACGAGCCTGGCTTTGTTTCGAATTACAACACCATCTTCATCCTTTTTGTTTTTAAATACCCACTTTGTTCCGATCACAGTCTTCCCTTTTGGACGAGGAACTAAGTTCCATACTTTGAGACGTTCGAATTGATTAATCTCCTCTTGCATAGCCACTATCCAGTTGGGATCCTGTAGTGCATCAACTACTCGTTTAGGTTCCGTTTGGCTCAAGAAACAGGTGAAATTACATTCATTTGAATGTGTTCTTCTAGTCGTTACTCCTGTATTGGGATCTCCTATTATTTGATCTGTAGGATGATGTCGGATCCATTTCTTTTCGTGGGGTAATGTCGTTTCGTCTATTTGGGATTCCTCATTGAGTGGATAGTCGATTGCAGACACGGTAGTGTTGCCTGGTGAGTTTGAAGAGGAGGCATCTGTCTGCGTTGTTGTTACGGTTGTTGGGATCCAGCCTTCTGCATCTGAGGGAGGAATTGTCTGGTCAGGAGTGGGTTCTGAATCATGAGTTGATGAACTAGGGCTGGATTCAGTATTTGGAATGGAATTGGTGGGTGGTTTTTTCGGATTTTGAGAGATATAGATATGTTCAAAAAGTAGATCCAGATCCAGTTCCTCTTGAGTTAGGCGAGTGGAGCATGTGGGATTGCTATGTCTAGAATAGTCAGTTGCTTTGTCGGATCTCGGTTCTGAAGAGTTCCGTTCAGATGCATCTGACGAACATTCTCCTTCTTCTGTATGAGAATGAATAAGGTGTGGTGTGCTAGTTACTCGTCTCAAACTGCTATGTCCAGTAGAAGGTTCGAGTCCCTCATCAAAGGTGACATTTATACTTTCAATGATCATCCTTCTGTTTCTGAGAAATATCCTGTATGCCTTAGATTGCGCAGAGTAGCCTACGAAGATTCCTTCAGTTTCTTTTGGATCGAGCTTGGACTTGTCTTCGCGGTCGTTGGCGACGAAGCACTTGCATCCAAAAATTCGAAAATGGGCAATGTTGGGCAGTCTTCCATTGATAAGTTCATAGGGCGTCTTACCAAATCTTAGATGAATGTTTGTGCGATTCTGTGTATAGCAAGCAGTATTCATTGCTTCAGCCCAAAGGAAATGAGGTAGTGATGATTGGATGATCATTGTTCGGGCAGCCTCTACGAGTGTTCGATTTCGCCTTTCAACAACCCCATTTTGTTGAGGTGTGTAGACAGCAGAAAACTGTTGAGTAATTCCTATGGATTCGTAGAAGTCACTGAGCTGTTGATTCTTGAATTCTGTTCCATTGTCTGATCTAACTATTTGAACATTTCTCTGAAGTAGGTTCTGTGTTGTTTTGATTAGATTTGGAATATGTTCTACTGTCTCTGATTTAGTTCGTAAGAAACGTACCCAAGTAAATCGGGAAAAGTCGTCGACGATAACCAGCATATACCGCTTTCCACTTATGCTTTCAGTTCGCATCGGGCCACACAGATCCATGTGTAAGAGCTCTAGAGGATGTTGAGTGGATGCTGTGTGCTTTGTAGGATGTGAAGCTCTCTTCATTTTTCCTTTCTCACAAGCAGAGCACATATGCTCTTTTTGGTACTTCAGTGGTGGTAGTCCAACAGCTAGTTTGTTGATTGACAGCTTGTTGAGAGTCTTGAAGTTAAGATGGATAATCGTTGGTTCCATAGGTCATTTTTGAATTGAAGTTGCTTTGGAGATTAGGCAGATATCAGTCTTTGGTTTGACAGTTCTAATATCAATGGTGTAAAGATTTGTCTTGCGAGTTCCAGTGAGAAGTTCTTCACCATTGGCATTGAGAATTTTGCAAGTTTTCTTTAGAAACACAACTTGGAGTCCAAAGTCACTGAACTGTCCTATTGATAAGCGATTATGTGTCAGTCCTTCAACGTACGAAACTTGTTTAATTGTGAGTCTATTGCATATGAGATCGCCATAACCAAGGATTCTGGCTCCATTGCTATTGCCAAACCGTACTAGTCCTCCTGGTCTATCAACGTAGTTGCTCAACAGTTCCTTTGTCCCAGTCATGTGTGTGGAGCAACCAGAATCTAAGTACCCACACATGAAGGGCCTGCAAAAAAAACTAGAGGGTTTTAGGTACCCATTTGAAATATGGGTCCACCTCTATTATATTTATTAGTCCTTTAGATTCCCTAGATTTTCCTTTGTTGGTGGATGACTTAGAGTCACTAGTTATTTCTAGGGTGGGATTTGTGTTTCTGCAGTCTTAAGCTTTGGAACCCATTTGTGCATAGGTTTTTTGATAGCTTTTGGTTTTGATTCGTGTCTTAACTTTGTATTTTTATTTTTAGGAATTGTTTTGTGCATTTGCTTGTGACATGATCATGCGAGGAAAGCTTTGTTTTTGAATTAGAAGACAATTTTTCGATACACTGCGACATAAAGAAGGTACAAAAGTTTTGGGAGGAAAAAACTCAATGACAAAAGGTGTATTGAGATCACAAGTCTCCTTCAAGATATCTTCCTTTTTAACCCATACTTGCCTCTTCAATGGCTCTTTTGTGGGTCCTGAAAATTTCAATGTATTAGTGCAGGAAATTTTGTCATGCGAAACTAGGTGTAAGAAATTGTGTGTAATCTTATTTTTTCTTTGAGTGAAGATATTTCCTGAAGAAGTTTCTGCCTTTCTTCACCAAATGACTTTCTCTCGTTTTCGATAGTGGAGTGAAGATCACTGATTTCTTTATGCAATCAGGCATATATCCTGTTGCATATGTAACCATCGGTGTCGTATTTTCCGAACCACCTGAGGTTTCTTCTTCATTTGGAACGTGGAATATCTGATTCAAATTCTGTTATTGCTGGACAACTTCTTACTTTATAGCTATCATTTAATTCTGTGTAGTTAAGTGATGTTTGAGTTTTAGTGTGTGTTGATGTTTCATCTTCACTGACAAAAGGCATAAGATTGGCCAGGCAACCTGTCTGCATGAATTTGAGATCATATAGATAAGGTGATTTTGATATGCCTAGTTTTAACTTGCATGGGTTTTCAAAACCTAGTCCTTTATGGGGATTATAAAAATCAACGTTAGCTGGTTTGTTCAAGAAGATCGTTTGTTCTGACTGATCTCGTCGGGTTAAGACGTCCTCCAATTTTTTATTTTGGAGTACAGTCTTTCCCGTTCTTTACTTAGTAAGTCATATTTAATTGTAGCATCCATTGCCTGATCTCTATGAGATTTCATTTCCTTTTCTAAATCCTTGGCTTTAGTTTCGGATTTTTGCACTTGTATTTCTAGCTTAGCAATTTTTTCATTTGCCACAATTACACGATTCTTCTCACATGCATAATCATATCTAAACTTATCTAATACGGCTAAATTTTTCTCTAAGTTAGTTTCAAGTTCTTTGATTTTCTTTTTCCCAGATTTGTTAGATTTATATAAGGATAAATTCATTTTTCATCTTAAGTAAGGAATCATAATCTGCTTCACTTACCTCCACTATTTCTGAATTGTTAGAAGTTTCCCTGTCTGACTCGCTACCTTCAGCTCCAGCTCCATCTTCTTCGTCATCTAGTTTGGCCATCAGTGCCACGTTCTCATTCTCGCTGTCTGAGGTATCTTCAAGCCAATGATCCTCTTCTGCCATTAAGACCAGCCCCTTTTCTTTTTGTTCAGCTAATTGAACTTTCCTGCGATAATAGTTAACGTCCTTTTTCTTGGGCATTCTGCACTCTCTGGCAAAGTGTCCATTCTTGCCGCAGTTGAAGCATTTGCCGCCTTGTTGAGGAGTTTCAGAGTGTTGTCCTCATCCTGAGTCTTTCCTTTAGAGTTGGAGGAATTCTTTGACGATTGGAGGAGGAACCAGTCTTCTTATAATATTTCCTCTGCACGAAATTCGAGACTAGAGCGAGTTGCTTAGCAAGATCTTTGAGGGTGATTTCCTGGTCTGCATGTTTGGTAAGATCTTTGGATTCATCATCAGAACCAGAGTCTTCTCCCTCCTTAACTTGTGATGACTGGATAATTTCTTTGTCCTTGAATTGTTTTCTTGATGATCGTTTCAGTCATAAGAGCAAGCGATTCGCTTCCTATTGGTTTGATTTCCTCCCTTCGTTTCTCCACATGATTGGAATGTTGATTGAGGTAGTCGAATAATGTATGAATGCTAACTTTAGTTAGGTCGTTCATCTGTCTTATCATAATTGCAGTAGCCTCCCATTCTGGATGAAGTGATCCTAAGAATTTGATATTGATTTCCATTACACTTTTTGTGACTCCATCATCTTTAGCTCATTTAAAAGAACAAGAAATCGATGGAAGGTTTCTTGGAGAGTTTCCCCTTTGTTAGCATGAAAGCGGTCATACGAGATGAGTGTGTTTGCCATTCTTGCCATTGTATTGACTTCTGTCCCCTGCATCATAATTCGAAGAGCATCCCACATTTCTTTTGCGCTCTCACCACATTCGAGTTGCATCAAAATGTCATTGGGAATGGCTTGCATCATGTATGATTTCGCCACTTTATCAGCCTTTAGTCGCAGTTTTTCTTCATCATTGCATTGATCAGTAGTTTTCAAGATTCTCTGTTCCTCTCTTGCAGGGGTGGTGTCAGTAGTGGCGGGAATTATGGTCCAATACTGTGTAGGTCCATTGTAAATAGATTCTAGTAGATTTTCAGAATTGTCCTTGCTTTCTATGAAGTTGATGAATCTTCTCTTCCAGACTGCGTACTCTCCATGTCGGATGATGGGAGGTCTAACATCATTTCCCATGCTGAAAGAGTCCATTGCTTGTGTTTTGGATATGATCGTTGACGTGTAATTTGAGGAAAGTTGAAATTGAATTTTGCGAATTGAAGAGTGACGTGTTACTTTGCGAATAGATATGTGAGTTCGCAAAGTTGATAAGGTTCGCAAAGTGAGTAAGGTTCGCAAAGTTGTTGTGAGTTCGCAAAGTGTCAAGATATCGCAAAGTGTGTTGAATTCGCGAAGTTAACTTGAGTTCGCAAAGTGCTTTGAATTCGCAAAATAAGCTGGAGTTCGCAAAGTTGATAAGGTTCGCAAAGTGAGTAAGGTTCGCAAAGTTCTTTGAATTCGCAAAAGAAGCTGGAGTTCGCAAAGTGAGCAAAGTTCGCACAGTGATTAAATGAGATCGCAAACTGTCCTGGGTTCGCAAAGCAGTTGTGAGTTCGCAAAGAGTCAAGAGGTCGCGAAGTGTTTCCAATTCGCAAAGTGGACCGGAGAGAACGCAAAGTGAATAAAATCCTGAGACGTTGATCTTCGAGAATCTGACGGCTTGGTGACCTCGAACTCGCAAAGTAGAGCTTTGCGAAGTGCCGATGCGCAAACTTGAAAACCCGCAAGCCAAGTGTGTGAACTTAGGATTGCAAAGACGCCTTGTGAAATGAATGAGCCACAAAGTGAAAGAAATCCTTGAGTTCGCAAACCTAGTTCCAAAAAGAAATTCCGTGCGCAAACTCAAGAACAGACTGAGAAACAGAGCTGTTCTTCAATGTTTTAGACAGAAATCCAACAAATCTAACACAGCCTCCACGGAAGCCAATTTGATAGCTCAGAACTGAAAGCTACACAGAGTTGCCTTAATAAAACCAGAATATCTCCGAGAAAAGTTGATACACGTGAGTCTGAGCTTTGCGGTAGAGAATGAACTACCACGCAAGAACTCACCCTGCTAGATTCTTTAAAGCTCGAAATGAAGTTTCCTCACCTACACGCTTGCTCTGATACCACTTGTAATTCCAGATTATCCAAGAAACACTTCACAGATTTAACCTTCGTAATATGTGAATAATGTGCTATAGAGGTTTAGTGTTGAATACGTGAGGGTTTTGCAAATGGAAAACTTAATCAAATGCTAGTTAGGGTTTAAGCTTAAATACCTTGAGAGGTATTTAAGCTTATTGGGCCCCTAACAAGCCCATTACAAACACAACCCAAATACATAAGATAATACATCGTAAAGAAATTACAAGACTTAGAACAATATTTTGGACACTTTTAAAATATTCCTAACAATAGAAACGAATTTAGACTATCACATTTTTGTGACTCATATGATAGGTACATATATGTACATTATTGTGAAAGGAACTAGATTGGATGTACGCACCCGTTTTGTTAAAGGAAATGGTTATGGAAATCGCGAAAAATTTTATACGAATATTTTATAGCTGCGTAAAAAGGTAATAGGAAACGGGGCGCTACATTGTAGTGGTATCAGAGCCTAGGCTTTAGGTTCCGTAGACATTTGCATAGTAGGTACATGTTATGAATTGCCCTTAAACTTTCCTTGCATATATAGGCAAAGGGCAATAGGTGATCCGATACCTATAGAACGTGATGAACCAACTATAGAGGGAGGTGGAAGAACGGCCGTACCTGAATCCCATTCATCGCATACACTTAGACAGTATGAATCCGAACACCCCCCTGACAACTCCCCGAGAACGACGATACGATAAATTAAGAAAGATGGGTGCTGTGGATTTTATGGGTACGACAGATCCCGCGGAAGCGGAAACATGGTTGAAAAGAACAGAAAGGATATTTCATATGATGCAATGCACCCCAGATGAGAAGTTCGATTATGCTGTCTCACTCTTACAGGAACATGCATATGAATGGTGGGAAACAGTCCCTGATAGTATGACCCAACCTCCGGTGCTGACCTGGGAGGATTTTCTGAGGGAATTTAATGATGCGTACATGCCCGAAGTTTACAAGGATCAGAAAGAGAAGGAATTTCTAGAATTGAAACAAGGTAACAGGTCCATAGGCGAGTATGAGGTGCTGTTTAATCAGTTATCCCGTTATGCACCGCACATGGTTGCTACTGAAAGAAATAAGTGTCGAAGATTTGAAGCAGGACTCCGCTATATGATTAGAAATCGCATCAGACCATCAGATATGGAGTCCTACGGGAAGTTGAGGGCGGCAGCTATTCGCGCCGAAAGATTAGAAACCGAGTCGCGGAATTTTCAAAGTAGTAAACGAAGGTTAGGCGAAGAGTCGTCTAGTGGAAAAATGAAAAAGGCGTATAGTTCGCCTAGACCAATGAATGTTCAAAGTGGCTCTGCCAAGGGCAGTATAGGCGGGCCAAGAACTACAGGACGGGGTATAGAGACTTCACAACAAATACCAACATGTGAACACTGTGGGAAGAACCACAGGGGCGTATGTAGATGGCTCACAGGCGAATGTTTTACGTGTGGGCAATCGGGACATATAGCTAGGAATTGCCCAACATTGCGAACAGAACCTACAGTAGATCAATCAAGAGTAAGCGGACCCTCCACAAACCATGGAAAAGGGGCCGAGGACCGTTTAACACAAGTTTTGGAAGAGGAAGCTCAGGAGGCCAAGCCTATAGTTCGCCAGCACAAGCAAGGATTTTCACCATGACTCGTGAGGAAGCCAAAGAAGGATCACACGTGATTACGGGTAAATTATCTATCTGTGATATTGATGCATATGTTTTATTTGATCCAGGTGCCACTCATTCATTCATATCACGAACATTTGCATCATTATTACCTGATAAACCCGAACCCCTAGAGGATGAGTTATACGTTCGACTTCCAACAGGAGAAATAGTTATAGTAAACACCGTATACCCAGAATGCAAAGTTGTTAGTAACGGGATAGAAATGCGGACAACCCTGTTCATTATCCCTTTAATGGATTTCGACGTAATATTAGGCATGGACTGGTTGTCAAGATACCGGGCGAAACTTGATTGTTTCAAAAAGGAGATTGAATTGACTCCTATGGATCAAACCCATATAATACTTAAGGGAGAAAAGAGCATACGAACGGCACATCAGATATCGAGTTTAGAAGCTTCTAACATGATTAGTAAAGGATGCGAAGGGTATATAGCCTATGTTATAGATATGCAGTTAAGTGGACTGAAAATAGAAGATATTCCGGTAGTCAACGAATATTCTGATGTCTTTCCCGAGGAGTTACCGGGATTACCCCCTGACAGGGATACAGAATTTACCATAGAACTTCAACCGGGCACGGCGCCAATTTCTATTCCACCATACCGAATGGCTCCAATAGAATTGAATGAGCTGAAGGTACAGTTGAAGGAATTACTCGATAAAGGTTATATACGACCAAGTGTATCGCCTTGGGGAGCGCCTGTTCTTTTCGTTAAAAAGAAGGATGGAACACTTAGATTGTGTATTGATTATAGACAGTTAAATAAGGTAACGGTGAAAAATAAATATCCGTTGCCTCGGATTGATGATCTATTTGATCAGTTGCAAGGTGCTAGGGTCTTTTCAAAGATCGATCTGAGATCAGGATATCATCAATTGAAGATTGCAGATGGTGATATTCCAAAGACTGCCTTTAGAACAAGATATGGACACTACGAATTTCTAGTTATGCCCTTTGGATTGACGAATGCCCCTGCAGTCTTTATGGCATTAATGAATAATGTCTTCCGACCCTACTTAGACAAGTTCGTGATCGTCTTTATTGACGATATTCTAGTATATTCCAAGTAAAAAGAGGAACACGAGCAACATTTGAGGATTGTACTTCAGACTTTACAGGAAAGGAAGTTATATGCGAAGCTCTCGAAATGTGAATTTTGGTTAGATCAAGTAGTATTTCTGGGGCACGTAGTCTCTGGTAAAGGTATCCAAATCGATCCCAGTAAAATTGAAGCAGTGATCAAGTGGGAGAGCCCTAAAAATGTAGCAGAAGTTCGTAGTTTTCTGGGATTGGCCGGATATTATCGACGATTTGTAGAGAATTTCTCACTGATAGCAGCCCCAATGACGAAGTTATTACGTAAAGGAGTTGTATTTAAGTGGACTGATTATTGCCAAAGGAGTTTTGAAGAATTGAAGGAACGATTAACGACAGCTCCTGTGCTGACTATTCCATCAGGTACCGAAGGTTTTGTAATTTATAGTGATGCGTCCTATCAAGGATTGGGGTGCGTGCTAATGCAACACGGGAAAGTGGTAGCGTATGCATCTCGACAGTTGAAGCCATACGAAGCATCCTACCCAACACACACTTAGAGTTAGCGGCCGTGGTGTTCGCACTGAAGATATGGCGACACTACTTATATGGTACGACATTTCAGATATTTACTGATCATAAAAGTCTGAAATATCTGTTAAGCCAAAAGGAATTGAATATGAGACAGAGGCGGTGGATCGAGCTGTTAAAGGATTATGACTGTACTATAGAGTATCATCCTGGAAAGGCTAACGTCGTTGCTGATGCTTTAAAGTCGGAAATCGTATGGTTCCGTGTCTTATTTATCGATTTGCTCTTTCTCAAGTTTGATTGATCTCAGAAAGATGAATACGAAGATGAAAGTAGACGATACTGGTGCTATCTGTGCCTCGATAGTAGTTCGACCTATCATGTTAGATCGAATCAGACAAGTACAGTTTAAAGACGAAAAGCTAGTTAAGATTGCTGATAAAGTGAAACAAGGGTTAGGGAAGTCTTTTGTAATAGACGATAATGGAACTTTGACGATAAATGGCCGTATATGTGTTCCTGATATCGACAATCTTCGACAAGAGATAATGGAAGAGGCACATACCGCTCCTTATGCTATGCATCCAGGCAGTACGAAGATGTATCGGACCCTTAAATCTCATTATTGGTGGCCAAGAATGAAGAAGGATGTGGCCGAATACGTTTTAAAATGTTTAACATGTCAGCAAATCAAAGCTGAACACCAAGCGCCAGCGGGTAAATTACATCCTTTACCCATACCTGTTTGGAAATGGGAGCGAATAACGATGAATTTTCTTTATGGACTTCCTCCAACGGCTAAGAAAAATGATGCCGTGTGGGTAATTGTCGACAGACTTACGAAATCAGCTCATTTCCTACCATTTAGATGGGGTTCTACGCTGGAATATTTGGCAAAAAGATACGTTCATGATATAGTTCGACTACATGGAGTACCTACGTCCATAGTATCTGATCGTGATCCCCTATTTACTTCCAGATTTTGGGGAAGTTTACAGGAAGCGCTCGGAACTAAACTACATTTTAGTACGGCGTTTCATCCACAGACCGACGGTCAATCAGAAAGAACGATACAGACATTGGAAGATATGCTTCGAGCATGCGTAATCGAGTTCAAAGGCTCATGGGATGATTATATAGCGCTAATGGAATTTTCTTATAATAATCAGTACCATTCGAGTATCGGAATGGCACCGTATGAAGCTCTGTATGGCCGGAAATGTCGTAACCCAATTTGTTGGGATATGGAAGGAGAACAAGTATTGGAAGGGCCAGATTTAATTCAGGATACGATGGAAAAGATTAAGGTAGTCAAAAGTCGACTCAAAGCAGCCCAGGATAGACAGAAGAGTTATATCGATCAGCACAGACGAGAAATGGAATATGAAGTTGGGGAGAAAGTATTTCTGCGAGTATCTCCTTGGAAAGGTGTGTTGCGATTTGGAAAGAAAGGAAAATTAAGTCCACGTTACATTGGGCCTTACGAAGTACTTGAAAGGATTGGGACGTTAGCATATCGATTAGCACTGCCACCTGAACTTTCACAGATACACAACGTGTTCCACGTTAGTATGTTACGGCGATACAGATCAGATCCTACTCATGTTCTACGTGACGAACCAATAAATATTCTGAGGACCTTAGTTACGTAGAAGAACCGGCAGAAGTCCTGGAATATGCTGACAAGCAGTTACGAAATAAAACGATTCCAATGGTAAAGGTAAGATGGAAGAATCATTCAGCTCGCGAAGCTACGTGGGAAACGGTAGAAAGTATAAAGAACCAGTACCCATGGTTATTGGCTGATACAGGTACGAAATTTCGAGGTCGAAATTTTTAAAGGGGGGAGAATTGTCAGGAACCGAAACCTCACGTCATAAATTCATGCATTTACACGAATTCATGCATATATGTAAGTAATTCCGTAATACATGTGTAGATGATAACAATATTTAATTAAGGTATTACACGTTGTTTATATGAAAATAAATAGATAGAAATAAATAATGTATGAAAGTTAGGATAGGTACTATGAAATGATGATGTCAATTAGTTACGAGAATATGAATTCTCGATAGAGAGATTTTCTGATCTTAGAATCGAAATCCTAGTTATGAAGATAATAGTTTGAATAATGAAATGATGTTTATTAGTATTCTCGAGAAACTTTAACAATCGAAAACATAGTTATAATAATAAAGTAATGTTTATTAGTGAAAGTTATATGATAAGAATATTTGTTAGTTAATTAGTTGAAATAAAAAGAATTATGATACAGATATAAGGAATTCCAATATCACATAAAATATTAGGGTTTTGATATAAAATAATTTAGGGTTTCTGGTAAAGGCTACGGATAAGGAACAATCATGCATAATAAAGCATGCATGCATATCACGCACGCATACCATTATAGGAATTTTGTATTTACGGATAAAATAATTGTGTAGGTCAGGAGTCCGATAAGGGAAAGGACAAGGTCACTTAAGCGAGAGGAGGAAATAGGCGAAACTTGTGAGTATGATTTGCAACATGTACCTTATGTGCCTTATGTGCTTACATGATTTATATGGATTAATTGACTAATATGTGCTTTATATGCTATTCATGAATTTATGTGAATTAAGTGATGGTAAAGTGCCTTTATATGATTTATGTGTTATATAGAGTATTTTATATAGCATTGCGTACATATAAATAAAAGGAGAAACCGTTATGACTGCTACGACCACGGACGGTACGATACGGATGCTACGGCATACTTCCCTCCAAATCGGGGGATGACAGTTACTTCCCTTCAAATCGGGGGATGACAGAGTCCTGTACAGGCACATACAGATATTTACAGTATTGACAGAGTCCCATGCATGGGCGCCGACTGGGCTTACAGAATACGAGTCTAGCTAGTCTATAACGGGAGTATCAAAATAAACGGACATATAGAATGGCATGTGATCTACGGATCGTATGAATGACGATTATGTGAACGATGATTTCATGATCATACTCTGAATCGGTGTCTTCACAGTTGTTGTAGATAATTAGCAGGCTACGTAGAAAGCATCACCATAAAGCATGGATTCAAGGTTGGCTGGCTACGCTCTCCTCCTGCACCCCTCTAGTTCATCATTAGCATATAGAATAGAAACGAATTTAGACTATCACATTTTGTGACTCATATGATAGGTATATATATGTACATTATTGTGAAAGGAACTAGATTGGATGTACGCACCCGTTTTGTTAAAGGAAATGGTTATGGAAATCGCGAAAAATTTTATACGAATATTTTATAGCTGCGTAAAAAGGTAATAGGAAACGGGGCGCTACACTTATAAAGTGAATTGATAGTATATAAGGGGGTGTCAAATGTCCCACTTTATATATGATTACACCTTGTTGTTTATCAAACAAGAGGTGAGCCCAAGGAGATGGGCTCATGAGGCGCCCACAAACGGCACACGCGTGAGCCCGTGAGGCCAAGCCCATACGCGCTGCCCGCGAGCCCACAAGCCCGAACCGGGACTTAAAGTTATGCCCGGAGACGTGGCACCGATGATGATGTGGCACCAACGGTGACGTGTTGGCTAGATAGAGCTCCACGTGGCGGTGATGCGAACGTCCTTGTGACGTGGCAATGACACGTGGCAAAAAGGGCGACATGTCAATGATGTGGCGTGCACGTGGATGTGCAGGATGATGATGAGGTGGCTGGCGAGACCCGTTAGGGACGACGGGTCGCACCGATTCGCTGAAGAGAGAGCTGTTGGTGATGGCCCGACCCGACCCTAGACCTGCGGTTCAGTCCGATGGGTCAAGCTGAAGGGGTGCGATCTGGATTGTTGGATCGATCCAGATCAGACGGACCAGATTGAATCCGGTCAAAGGGTTGGTCAAAGAGCAATAGTTGTGCTATTCACAGAATAGCCCCTGCCCAAAAGTTATACCCTTTCACAGATTCGCCCCAGAACCCCTCAGAACCTATAGATAGACCCCTGATGAATTTGGAAATTCATTCAATCACACACAAGCATTCTAGAGTTAGTGCATACTAATCTAAGTTAATAATAAAGCAAGAAAGGCTCGAGTCTTTAGTAGATTCGCCCGATAATTTCGTTACGGTGTCCGACATTTCGAAATTCCTGAAGTCGTTGTATCTTCGGGACGTGTTGCGACAACGACACCCCGAAGCACTGAAATACGAGGCAATAAAGTCTTACGGAAAGCTTACGACGTGTGTGCCTCGACTTCGACATATAGCCTAAACTCTGTCCGAGTTTACGAACGCCACCAACCAGACGCCAAACGCCAGAACCAACAACATAGACGACACGAGACAATTGATATATACATATATAATACTCCATCGAATATGTTAGGTATATGGTCGATCATGTTAGCTCTAATAATGTGAAAATCTATTTGTGGGTATTGGATTGGATGTAATAATAGGTCATTAAGTTCGTGCTTAAGCCCATTTGTTTATTAATTGCTACAACTCTTTGCTTGTCCACACATAAGTAGTTTTATGAAAAAAAGACTTCCTAAATGATGGCGCTGGCTTATTAAATGTCTTTGATCGTGATCTGTTTATTGCTTAATTGTCAATTAACTAAATAACGTCACAGTTTGATCGATCTCCTAACAAATGTTGCACAGTTCGGACAAAATGAAGGTAAAACTTAAGAGTAGTGAATAATCTTGAGTTTGGTCTTCTGCTCAGTCAAGAACAGAGCTATGGCTTGCCATGAAAATAATCGAACAACATCACAAAATAAACAACTTACATGTAAACCTACCGCGCGGATTCGTTAAACCTCGCTTCGACCCATCAATGCAAGAAACTTATCTCGAAACAACAAAAGGGGCATTTTTCTAGCAGGTAAGACCCACCGTAAGCCTCCTTCAGAATCACGGTACTCTTCGCCCCTTTGTTAGTGAGGTAAAATATACCATGATGCTTGATCAAGCAAAGCAGTAGCCTCGAAGGCAAACGATACTCAGCATGGAAAGCATCGATCTGAGCAGAGCTCAATCTCTTCTCCATCGTAAGGCTGAGAAGCTCGTGAATCACCGCGACGAGCCTCTTGCGAGCTTTCGAATCTTTGCCTTCGAACCTTCGAGCGTTCAAATAAGGAGAAGGGAAATCCATCTTCTGCCACCTTCGTACTTCCTCTAAATAGCTGACGTTGGGTCTGAAACCTGCTGGAAAATTCAACCGAAAAGCAAATGGGCCCGAATAGTTGCCATCCTTCGAAATCTTGCCCCTTATTAAACGCTGATTGAGAGCGAGCAATTCTTGCGATGATGCTAGTTTTGCTTCTCGGGCGGTCACAGCTAACGAAGAATCCCAATTCTCTAGAAGCAGATACTCTACGCCATTAACCTCATTCAAAGTAAAGAAATGAGGATACTTTAGGATTATCGAGTTCTTGAAATCACTAGGCAGTCCCAATTCGCTGCAAATTAACTTGATTGTGTCGAGGGGCAGCTTACAGTCGATAGACAGCATCAACAGTTTCCTCAGATTCCTAACCAAAATGGGCTCCATTTCCACCATGGCCTCGCTTTCCAAAGATGCGATCTTTTGGGCTTTTCGGTCAGCGTTACGAAAGAGGGCAGCTTTTCTGATTGGCCGCCGACGACGCGAAATATACAAGGGTATTTCTCGATGACAGCCATGTAATTCCATTTCTCTACGAACCCTACTTCCTTTTCGAGATCCCTCAAGCGAAGGGATCCCAGTTTCTGGGATTGGATGATGGACTTCAGACGTAGGACGAGCGATGGCTTCTTTTGAAGTTCCATGACTCTGTCGAGTTCGTATTCTCTGTGGTAGATTTTCTTCTTCGGCTTCCTGCCCAAGGTGGATTTGCGCATGATTTGCGTATTTCTGTAACTTTTCGATGGGCTGAAATTTCGAAGCGCGTCCGAGAAATGATGTCTGCGCAGTCGCGACAGCAGCATTATAACCCTATGCATTTGTTAGACTTTCTCACGGAGATAACGTCGAACACTTTGCATGCAGCTCTCTGTTTGAATGTTTGGTTCATCTCCTTCTCTTATGATGTTCCCAAACATGAAGCTTCAAGCTTCTCCTTCTTCCGAGGTTTCGTTGTTCTTGAAATCGCTCTATTGATTCTTAACATGAGTATGAGTTAACTGTTTCATCGAAGCCTTGGCTCATTGTTTCACTCTTTCAAAAGAGATCAACTGTGTATTATACTGTTTGGGCCTTGAGGTGACTTTAATATTGTTAAAATGGGCCTTTAGCCATCTAATTGCGCTTTTTAGAGTATTAGCCCATTAAAAATTTGAACTAATCGAATAGTTATTTAACGCGAAGACAAACAATCATATGCAGAAAATTCAATAAAACCAACTTAATCTTCGAGATCGATTAAAAATCAAAAAAACGTATTCGAGTTCAGATACAAAATAGTCGAACTCGAATAGATATTTTTTTTAAAATGTCGAATAGTGATTTGACGCATAATGCAAACGGTCATGATAATGCTTTCGATTTTTATATTCCAAGGTTTATCGAAGTTATACAATTATCAGAAAGAAGAAATAAATAATTGTTCTTAGACAAAAAATACCGCAAAATGTAAAAAATAACCGTAAATGACACTGGAACCAATCAATGAAATATTTTCATACACCTAAATAATTCTAGTTTTAAGATATATATTTACAAAAGTGGGACATACACGTTGCTATATAGGATTTCTTCAATTTTCTTGATATATCTTTTTATTATCGAAACGCTTAAATTCACTTCTGAATCTAATAGAATCCATATTCTTTAACAAAGAAACAATCCCAAATTTTAACTTAATGACTAAGTCGAGTTTGAGTCGAATTTGTCTCCTACCAAACGATCTAACTTACGTCAGGACTAAATTTGATAGTCAAATTATCTTATTCATCGAATCTTGGAGATATTAGTTTTTCTTATTTTGATGCATAAATAAAAACAAAGGTATACCAATCGTCATCCCTAGAATAAAAGAAACAATGGGTTTAAATAATTAGTTTTCTTTTGCAATTCTGTATCAAAGTGAAGTAATACAGATCGTTTCTTTCCAGTCACAAACCCTAACAAATTTCTAGATTCGTCTTTCGCTAGTTTGACCTCTATATTTTTTTGTAGTGATATTCAGTATAGCGTTTCTGTTAAAAGGAATAGACGGTTTTGAAGTAGATTTGAATTTGTTGTATTGGAAGGGAATGATTTGGATATGGATGGTTACGTAGGTGGAGGAGTTGGGGATCTGAAACAACTCGGTGCGAATCCTACAGGTCTGCATTAGCTTTTGATTCTTGATTTTTTTAAGTTATGCTTTGAATTTTGGATGCTGATTAGATCTTTTCAGTTGTTAGCTGACTGCTGCTGAATTTTCAGTTGTATCGTTTGATGAATCAGGTAATGATGTATTTGATGCTTCACAGTATGCATTTTTTTGGTAACGACATTGGTGAGGAAGTTGAGCTCGGGGGGTTAGAAGATGAAGAGGATTTTTTTGCTCCTCCTGAAAATGGGGATGAAGAGTATCAGTTAGAGAGAGAAGAGGTTGGTGCTGAAGCTTTCGATTCTTCTTATGCCCATTGCCCAATTTTCTCCTGTGTTCCTGAAAGTTCATATCAAAATGCTTGTGTGATTCATTTTGTTGGCAACCAAAAAGCTATCTCTACCTTTCTAGTTCATGACAGCCATTGAACTACTAGTTATAGTTAATGTATGTCATAAAATTCACTTTCTTCTGGGTAGTTAGGAAATTAGTTTATATCGGTCAAGATTCTGAAGTCTCATTTAAAGTGTGCATCTATTCTTAAAGTAACTTTGAATTTATTGTCATTATTCGGTCAAAATTCTCTCGAAGTTTTCCATCAACCGCTGCCTGCTGTAGAACGCAAGCTTATAATGTCCTTTGTGTCGTTTGGTGTGTGCACTGCTGGGAGGTTAAAAGATATCCGAAGTTTTTATGATCGACGTGACATGAAGTACACTAATGATCATCATTTTCCGGAATTTTTGTGGAAATTATTTTTTTTTTTTCATTTTGCAGGGAAATGCTTTTGGATCTCTCTCTGAAATTGATGATCTCAGTAACACGTTTTCCGAGGTATGACATTCTGTATCTGTTAGTCGGTGTGTCTATTCTCTATGTTCTCGTTATTTCCTTTAAATTTTGTCCCTTTTATGGTAGCTGAAAACACGTTGCCCGACAGATGGTATTAGATACGATGTCGACATGATTTCTGGTTACCTAATTTGGAAATTATTTCGTTTGTCTCGTGTCTACCTGCAAAGAATTAAGTTCCCTTCTGATTGGTCATCATTTTGAAAACACGTTGCCCGCAGATGGTATTAGATACGAAGTCGACATGATTTCTGGTTAGCTAATTTGGAAATTATTTCGTATCTCGTGTCTACCTGCAAAGAAATAAGTTACCTTCTGATTGGTCATCATTTTTCTTACTTGCTAAGTTATAGTCCGTCAGGGAAATTGTTTTCTATATGCTGCGTCTATCTTTTCTGGATAATTTATAATCTTTATGTGATGTTTAAATTTTGGTTCACATCATGCAACTGTTATGTTACACTCCGATTGTATGCCAAAATATGACTTACATGCCTCTCATATTTACCTTGTGATATGATCAGTTGTTTTGTACACCTTACAAATATGTCTTCTGGATATTTCATCATCATTATGCGATACCAAAAATTTTTGCACACACTTCACATGTGTATGCATCTTGCTCGTACAGTTGAACAAAGTTATCAGTGGCCCAGGCAATGCAGGAGTTAGTGGTGACTGGAGATCCAGGCAAAGTGAGTGGCTGCTTTCGTTCATTGCTGTTCTTTGTGATTGCTGCCTGCCGTGCTAGAGTCATTCTTGATTTATGATGTAAATTGAATCTGTGCTAATTTAGAAGGGAAAGAGTAGCATTACCTTTTGTGTTTTTGAAAGTGCAGAGAAATGTTGTAATATATTTCTACTTGGTGGCACCTTGGGTTAATGATGTTTTTACTATCAAATTTAAGTAGTCATCTTCTTGTGGTTATCTATATGATGTAACTTATCTATGCTATTTTGGTCCACATTTAGAGGTAGGATCATCCTACTGTAAGTTATGCAAAAAATATGTAGTGTCACTATAAAGCAAACTTAATTCGCTCACCTTTAATTATCTGCAGGTTCATCTTCGGCTGACTGGTCACAAGAGCCTGATTTCTCCGACTGGGTCGGTCGACGCACTTTTGCTGGTGACGCTTTCCATGTCGTGGAATCAAACTCATTGCATAGGACATCTTCCTACCCCGAACAGCAGCCACATGATCACCTTATGCAACAGCAAATCCAACAGCATCAGAATTCAAGCGAGCCAATCCTCATTCCAAAACCATCATCTTTCACGTCTTACCCACCACCTGGCGGTGGCATGTCTCCTCAGGCCTCACTAATTCCTAATATCCCGTACCGACCGGGCGTTCCCCAAATGCCAGCTGCTTCCCCTAATCTTTCTCCTTCGTCAAACCCTCAGCTTCAGTTAAACAACTTGCATCATGGATCACGGTTTAGTGGAACTTTCCCTCATCGGCCTCTCATCATGGTCGTCCTCTCGACAGTCCACTTCAAAACCAAACGATGAACCTAAGTGGTTCTAAACACCGAGCGAGAGTTCCGAACAATGGTCCTCTGCAGCAATTGTCTCATCAGAACTGGCCTATGCCTCCACAGATGGCAGCTCAGCATCAACAATCAAGGATGCAGCATCAATATCATCAACATTCTCTCGGCCACTCTGGAGGGCTTCCCCATCTTTCTGCGCCCATTATGAATAATATCGAAATGTTTGATTTTCCAGATGCAAGAGATCCAAGAGGTGCTATTTCAATTTTGAGAAGCAGACCAGGAATCATGCGCCATTCGCACCAGCGTCCTGATTTCGGTGGCCTGAGCGGTGACGGCGGATTGCTGAGATATAAATCCAAGTACATGACTGTCTATGAGATTGAGAATATAGTTCGTATGCAGCTCGCTGCTACTCACACTAATGATCCTTATGTCGAAGATTATTACCATCAGGCCTGCCTTGCTAGAAAATCCCCTGGTGCTAAGCTGAGGCATCACTTCTGCCCAGTTAACCTAAGGGATAGTTTCTCAAAGCCTCGTACTAGCAATGAGCCTCATGCTTTTCTTCAGGTGGATGCTCTTGGTAGGGTTTCGTTTTCATCAATACGCAGGCCCAGACCACTGCTCGAAGTTGACTCAACGAATTCATCTGCAAGCGACTCTATCGAACCTAAACTTTCTGAGAAGCCCTTGGAACAAGAGCCTATGCTTGCAGCTAGGGTTGCCATCGAGGATGGCCTTTGCCTTCTCCTTGACGTTGAGGACATCGACAGGTTCTTACAGTTTAATCTGCTTCCCGATGGTGGAGCCGAGCTGAGGCAAAAGAGACAGGTCCTTCTAGAAGGTTTAGCCTCATCTTTACAGCTCGTGGACCCATTGGGGACTAGTGGTCATACAGTAAACTTAGCACCCAAAGACGACTTTGTATTTGTGAGGATCGTTTCTCTCCCCAAGGGCAAGAAACTGCTTCTGAAGTACCTTCAACTTCTTCCTCAGGGAGACCTCAGTTTGGTTGTATCTATGGCTATCTTCCGCAACTTAAGGTTCTTGTTCGGCACCATCTCATCTGATCCCGGAGTATGTTCGACAACCTCAAACTTGGCTGAAACTGTTTCTTCGTGTGTCGATCGTATGGATCGATCTTAAATCATTAGCAGCTTGTCTTGCATCTGTCGTGTGCTCGAGTGAGCAGCCACCACTTCGTCCAATTGGTAGTTCTTGTGGAGATGGTGCCTCTGTCATACTTAAATCTGTGCTCGAAAGGGCAACCGAGATCTTGACAGATTCTCGTGGCGCTGCTAGTAATTGTAGCCCCGCCAACCGTGCGTTTTGGCAAGCTTCTTTTGATGCTTTCTTTGGCATGCTCACAAAGTACTGTTTCAACAAGTACGACACTGCAGTTCAATGTTTCCTTGGTCAGAGCTCGCTGGACCCGAACGGTGTTGGTTCTGACATGTCCAAAGCTATTGCCAGAGAAATGCCCGTCGAACTGCTGCGTGCGAGCCTTCCTCATACAAGTGAGCAACAGAAGCAGTTGCTGCTTGAATTCGCACGGAGGTCTATGCCTGTTCTTGGGCAGAGTGGCAATTCTTGAGATGGTGAAAATTCCTAAAATTTCGTTGTTGGCATAATTGCAAAGTGAGATGTCATAGCCATGGAATGTCATTCTTCAAGTCTGTTAATGGTTTGCCCCTTTCATTTTTCCTTTTCATTGAGGAGCATATACAAGTTACTGGTCTAGCGTTGCTTCTGAGCTTATTTTGAAGCTCTTTGTTTCTGCAAAATCCTATCCCTGAATATTAATAGGGGGTGATACATAGTCTTTGCGGGAACTTGCAGGTATGCCGCTCGTTGTCTTTTCTCATGTATTTCAAATAAATAAACTTAAGTTTCTTTCCACTCCAATTCTTACTTAAATTGTAACAAAACCGAATCAATATAAATACAGTCCTATCATACAAAAGAAAACGTTAATAAAACTCGGTTCATATCTTACTCCTCATCCTCACTATCTTGGCCAGCGTCTCCTGCGCCGCCAGCGTCTGAGCATGGCAATGCCCCAACACCACCGTCCTAATACTAACGCAAGTCCTACACAGCTCTTCCCCCAAATCAAACATCCCTCCCCTCATCATCAACCTCGCCCTCGTCTCCAACAACGTCGCCTTCGCCAAAGTCACCTCCTCCCACACGCACTCATCCACCCTCCTCCTCCCTCCGCCGCCACCTCCGGCGCCGCCACCGCCGCCGGAGCACCGGACCACCGCCGCCCTCTCCCAGCACAGCGACCCCCGCCCGCCGCCGCCGCCCTCCACCTGCGAAACGAACGACTTCTCTGCCTCCTCGAGCACCTCCGTGCACACCTTGAGAAGCTCCAACGCCGACCCGCACCTCGAAAACAACGTAAACGCCCTTACGGCCAAAGGCACCGCCGTCCGTTTCACGAAGAGCACCGCCTCGGCAGCCGTGAGCCGCACCGCCGGCGGCTCGGACTTGAACCCGAACACGAGGAACGCCGCGGCCCACAGGTGTCGGTCCGCGTCGGCCGACGGGCTCGAGTGGGTCCTGACCGCGGCTCGAACCGCCGCCGAGCCTCCGTCTGCGTACTTCCATTTCGAGAACGTTTGGGTTAACGGGTGGAACTGAACGAGCGTCGGCGATTGCTTATTGTTGCTGCTGCTGTTGACTCGCCGGGCTAGGCCGAGCCTGACCAACAGAAGGGCCGACTCTTCCTCGTCGAAGCTTCGGGCCAAGCCGACGAGGTTCAGACACTTGGACCATTTCGAGCCGAGGGCGGTTCGAGCCGCAGGCACGTTTCGAGCCGCCTCGGCTAGAAGATCGGCCGAGACGGGCGACGGCGCGAGCCACCCGACGGCTTGGAGCGACTTCCAGGCCAGAGCGTTCTTCTTTTGCTGCAGCACGACGGCGCAGAAAGTCAGCACCTTCGTCAGGAACGGGCTCAAGCCCGCGGGCCGGCCCGTTTCGTCGGCTTGGACTTGGCTAACCGCCTCGATTAGGGCCGACGGCTCGATGGACAGCTCGGCGAGCAAGCAGCCCACGAGCCGTAGGCCGAAGGTCGACCCTTTCAGTTTCTCGTAGAATTTCGCGAGGATTTCGAGCTCCGAAGGAGAACGCCTTCTTCCTTTGATCATCAGAGCCATTGCTTCGTCCGAAGGAAGGGCGTGGAGGCGAACGGCGTCGTAGCTCATGACCTTTTCGAGCCTCGTCGTGATTATTACGTGGGTCCCGCCCGTGTTCCTCGGGATCAAATCGTGCAGGTCCTTGCCTTCCCACCAATCTTTCTCGGCCTCGAGGCCGTCGATGATCAGCAGGTACGGCGTTTCTCTGAAGATTTCCCTTTTCACGCGTCGGAAAGCTTCGGTTTCTTGATCTTCGAAGGGCCTTATTCGTCCCCTTTCCGTCTCTTCGTCGGCGCCGACGTCGAGTCCTAGGTTTATGGATAGGTTGAGTATGTTCTGTCTGAAATACCGAGCCTCGCCGCCGACCCATAAGACCAATTTGTACCTCTGTGAGTAGCGGTGGGCGAATTCCAAGGCTAGCTCTGTTTTGCCGACGCCCGGCGGTCCGTTTATGCACACTATGCTGCTGTTGCTCGCTAGGGTTTTGGCGCTTCTCGATTTTTTGTATTTGGGCCTCTTTGAAGAAGCAGCTCTGCCGCCGCCGCTGCCGCCGCCGATTGGTGGCTCGACCCATGCTTCTAGCTTAGGTTCTTTGCACCTGCCGACGTCTAGGTTTATGTACTTGCCGCCGGCGGAACCCTCATATGCGTCTGCAGCGCCGCCGTCTTTAATTTTTGGGAAGACGGATTCTTGTGCGTCTGAGTAATCTCCGGCGCCGAAGAAGGAAGCTTCGATGTCCGAGATCTCCCTGCCTCTGCCCACGAAGTGTTTGTTTCTGGGGAATGGGATTTCACGGTCGACGTCGGCTTCTCTCTCGGCGACGCTCATTCTCCCCAGCTTAGATCTCAGTACGAAAGCAGCCTTCGATATGCAGCTTCGCCAGTTGCCGTCGTTAGCTTCTAGCTTGTGCTCGGCGCACCTCATTAGAGCATCGAATGCTTCTCGACATTCTTTGTTGTTTTCGCCGCCGCGGGGAGGATCGAAGAGGGTTGAAACTCCGTCGGCGTCTGCGTCGAAGAACAGAGGAATCAGATTCTTTTTCTGGGCGAAGAATCTGATCTCCTCCAAGGTTGTATGGCTGCAAAGCCAATTGCTCGTCACGGTCACTACGCCGAAGCTCACCGAGCATATGACCCTGTCGGCAATCGCATGGCTCTGGCTGTCCGAATACTTTGCCCTGTCGGCGGCGAAGCAGGCGATTCCTTGAACTTCGAGCTCCGATTTGAGCCATTTGCAGAACCTCGCCAAGTTGGGATTTTGGCCGTGGAATCCTATGTAAACGTCGCAGCTCCTCAGCTTAGCGTTGGAAGAAGGAGATTGAGCAGAGCTTTTAGCGAACGAAGTCCTCGGAACGGGGAAAGAGAAGGATATCCTCGGACCTGCTTCTTGTCCTGAAACAGTCACAATCTTGATCTTATTCGCACCCTTTGAGCACTCGTCGCTGTCTCTCTCCGGCGGCGGCGTGTAAGAGGTGCTCGGAAGGTCGTCGGACTGGGACCCACAGTAAGAAACCGGCGGCGAAGGGTGGGTTAGGGTCGTAGCCGGCGTCGGGCTGCTGCTGCTGTCTTCTTCGTTGTTGGGACATGGGTCTTGTTTGCCTGCGACGGCGGCGACGGCGGCGTTGGCTCTGGGGGAGATGTACGGCGACTGCAGCGCCGAGACGAATGCTGACGACGGAGGTGAGATCAGCGGAGAGTTGTAAGGAGACGACGATAGAGAATCGGCGATTGAAGTCTTTGTAGCCGCCGAGGTTACAATGTTCGCAAGGACTTGCTCCTTGTTGATGGTAAGGGACTTGGTGGAATCAACGGCTGAGATTTCTTTTCCTAATTCACAGTCCATTTTCTTGATAATCGAAGACTTGGGACTTTTTTCTTGAAAAGCAATAGCTCAGTCAGACTTTATTTCCGAAGTGTAAGTAAATAGTCCAAGAAACTGTAATAAGATGTCAGATTCAGTTTCTTGACTGGTTCACTTCTCTTCCTCAGATCAGAGGGAAGAAGATATGAATGCAACAGTAGAAAAACAAGGACTTGTAAAAAGAAGGATTGAGATGAGATCAGAGTGATTTTCAATGTAATGCACCATCATCTCATGTGTTTGTGGGCCTTCTTCTGTCTCTTAACAGTTCACAAGTCAAAAGCCCTCCTCAGCTTTTTTTTTACTGTCCAAAGGAAGAAGAAAATGAGGCCGATTAGTGCAGGAAAAAACAAGGAACTCTGTATTATTGACCTAGTTTTCATCACTGTAATTAAGACAGAAAGCCATCATTGATTGAACAGCACTTTTAGGCTAAATATGGTCCACTTTTACCTGTTTATTTTTTTCTTTTAAAGTGGATTCTCCTTTCTTGTTACTTCCTCGGAGATTGATTATTACAGTCTCTCTCTCTCTCTCTCTCTCTCTCTCTCTCTCTCTCTCTCTCATTCACATTACGGAGAAGATGTAAAGAATGGAGGAGAATCTAGAGAATTAGTCGGATCTCTATTATCTTTTGAACTTTAAAATATTGAGCTTAAAATTGTCGTTAAAAGGAGCTGCAGAGTGAAGTAAATGGTGTAAATATTCTATTGAGGTTATTACCTATTAATGTCTTGGGGTTAGGACACTCTGCTTTTTG